>CM060842.1:32490000-33690000 GCA_030762175.1 Metallyticus violacea
TTATAGTAATAGTAGTAGCACTAGTAGTAGTAATAATAGAACTAGTAGTAGTAATAATAATAGTAGTACTAGTTGTAGTGGTACTAGTAGTTGTAGTTAGTAGTACTAATAGTAGTTGTAGTAGTCGTGATAGTAGTGTATTTATTTACAAAATACATTTTTACAAATCTAACATCCATTTTGCACAACTCCTGGGACCGTGCATGTTTTCCCAATACCTAGGACAGGGGTACTCAGCCTGTGGTACGCTTACGTGAGCTATTGCTGGGTTGTATGCAAAAATGTTAGCAAACAATATAAATTAACACTTGTGTTACAAACATTTGCTTTTTATTCTATAATTAACCGGAAACAATAGATTTTACATTATCATAAAGAGTTTGTGTGGTACTGTGGTACAAAAATAACATGAATTTAAATTTTAATTCTAGGAGATTACGACAACGACAGAGCGCAGCTTGAATATCTTTGATCAGACAACAAAGGGACACATTTTGTCTTTTGTTTAGCTGCGAAATGCATTTATAGTTAAGAAAACAGTGGAGTTACATTATTGTTGTTGAATGCGAGATTTTAGTTGTCAAATTTATAATTATGTAGTTTGTGCCAGATTCAGATGAAGAAAACCACAACAAGGATAAGTGGTTAATTAAAGGACTCGGCTTCAAATGCTCAAAGGTAGAAATGAGAGTAAGCGGGGTAAATAATTCCACTCTGCCAGAAGGCACTACTTCTAATGCTAAGCATACAAAAGAACAAAAAGCCTTGTACACAAGCAACACACAGTGTAAGCCATTTATCATATGGTTTCACATATATTGAAGATGGAGAGTAAACCATCCCAATACTGTAGTGCGTCATTTGCCATGAAACACTTTCAAATTACTCGATGAAACCTTCCCTTTTGAAACGTCATTTTGACACCAAGCTAGGTTGTTTGAAGCACAAACAAGGCAGTGAATAATAAAGAGCACCTTGGGAGTCTCATCTCAGATTTCAATATATTATTCCCTGAAAATCTGGATTCAGAAATTAGTATTAGAGACCAAGTTGCTGACACCTTACCAGAAATTTTAGCCCCTTCAGAGAAAGATGAATTGATCGAGCTATCATGTGACGAAAGTCAAGCAAATTTAACAAACTCCTGACTAGCAAGGGAAAAAAAAAAAAAACCAAGAAAAACAAGGGAGGAAAAAAAAAAAACGAATATCCATTGATCTTAGAAAAAGCTGTAATCGTTTTGTTGGTGTTTGTGACTACTTACCTTTGTGAATGAGGATTTTATTCTATAATTTATATAATAAATAAGTACAGAAATTAGTTGAATGTTGATAAGTTGATACCGATTTAAGACTAAAATTATCTCAGTTGAAATTAAAAAATTAAATAACCGCGTATTTAGCTAAAGGCACAACTTTCGCACTGAAATAAAAGCGTGAGTCAGAAATTGTAAAGTTAATAGCTTTCACTGATTGTTAAGTCTGAGTACTGGAGTACCAGTATGAGGAATATACGAGGTGGTATCCAGAATATTGGGAACTGGTGTTGCCATCTGGCCAAAAACTTACTTTGAGACTAATGACTGCCGTCACCCTCGAAGTAGTTCCCTTCCACACGCATACACCGGTTCCAGCGATTCTGTCATTTTCCAAGTGCATCTTGGAAGTCATGATCTTTGAGGGTGTTTAGCACAGACAGCGTTTCTTCTTGAATCCTCTCAATTGTGTGTCCTTTCAACTTGATTTTCAGTTTGGGGAATAGAGCGCAGTCGCAGGGTGCCAAATCAGGCGAGTACGGTAGATGGGGGACATGTCATGTTGTTTTTCGTCAAAAAGCTCCTGGTGAAAAAGGAATTGTGACAGGGCACATTATCGTGATGCAACAGCCAGTTCCCTTATAGCCAAAGTTCTGGCCGTCGTCTCCGCACATTTTCACGGAGCCGTCGCAAAATGTACAGTAGTACGTGGATTTCACTATTTGATTTGGTGGGACGAATTATATGTACACAATCTTCTTGGCATCAAAGAAAACGAGGAGCATGCTCTTGATGTTGCTCTTTACTTGTCTCGCTTTTTTGATCTTTAATTGCAATTAAAGCTAATAGCAGGTAGGATGCTAATATAATAGTTAAATTATTGGTTGGTGGTGAGTTCGGGCTCTTACACTGGGAGGATTGTTGTTTTGTCTCAGGGTCATAAGCGTACATCCAGCTCTCGTCGCCGGTTATGACCCTGGACAAGAATGCTGGGTTATCGGATACGGCCTGACGAAGCTCCGTGCAAACTTCAACACGCTGCGCCTTCTGGTCAGCAATCACGTTCCTTGGTACAAATTTTGCGGCGACACGATGCATGCATCAGTTAAAATTCGTTGGCATGTCCCATAGCCGATTCCCACTTCATGAGTAAGATCTTCGATGGTTCGACGTCAATTCTCACGAACGAGGTGTTGAGCTTTTGCCACAATGTAGTGCAACTGACGGGCCTACCGGTGTGGGCATCGCCTTCAATAGCTGTATTGCCGGCCCTGAGCGTGTACAGCTCATGCTTTGTCCCCCAAATACTTATTGAATCATTGCGAAGGTCTCCGTAGCATTTTTCCGAGATTTGTACAGAATTCAATGCACACCCTCTATTCTAATCTTGGATCCATCATAAATTCGCCACACACTACACACAAAGTATCATGAAAAGTACTATAGAATCTCAACACAATCTACTTGATGCATATACATGAAACTTTAAACACCTAGAGTTGCCACCTAGCGGTACAAAACTCTACTGCAACTACTGTCAAGATGGCAGCACCAGTCCCAAATATTGTGGATACTCGCTCGTATGTTTGTCGAAATTTGTTTATGTATTCATTCACTATATTTACGTTTAACAACATTAATTTTTAAGGCATTTCACAGAAAAACCCATTGAATTGTTATAGATTGGGCAAAGTTTTCTCCAATAAATATCTAATTAATTCCTAATACTTCATACAAGAAATATCTAAATAAATCAGGAGTATTGCTATAAATGTAGAGAAATTATTAACTTGACTCTTGTACTATAAGATCATGCATTCATCTGGTAAAATTTGCTTACTTGTACATAAAATATCCTGCGTTGATTGAAAAGGTACCTCATTGGAAAATATCGGAAACCCCTGCACTAGGAAATACATGAAACTGTGAAATAAAAAAAAAAAAAAAAAAAAAAAAATAGAAAAGAAGGAATATATAATACATAAAATAAATACGGGGCAAATATTTGCAGAGACCAAATTAATGGAAGAAGAGGAGCAGGTCGTGATGCACCTAACGACCAATCAGAAGCCTCCAGTATCATTTTTTTGAAATTTTGCTTCAGCGCTTTACTGGTATGACCCTGCATTTGATGTTTACATAAACATTTGACTTTCTATGTATAAGATAATAATTGAAATTTATAATGTTTGCTATAAATCTTTAAATGACCATTATATTCATTATCGATAAATAAGGTTTTTGCAACATATTTTCCTTAATTTTAATGTAACAATAGAAAAACTACGTAGACTTGTTCGAAGATGAGAAACATGTAAAGCGAAAGTCCTTGTTATAACGTGCAGAATAGCGAAAACGCTTGATTTTCTTCAAGCCCCCTGCCTTGTTAAAATTAAATACAGGGGCTTACGTTAGCACTAAAATCTGTGAGACGTATGAGACTAATGATTTTATATTCCCCACCCTACAGACACATTCTGCTGAATCTCCACACTGCACCATAATGACTGGAGGGGATGGGTTTAAATTCCACGGATTCAGGAGAATGCGTAATGACTTCCCGTAAAGTTCTTACTGTCGCAGTTATGTTTCTTTATTGTTACTTTACAGAGGAATGCAAATACATGAAGTAATATAAAATTTAATTTTAGTTTGTACAATAGGAAAACGCAGTTGATTCGTGTAAACGTTGAACACTTCAATCAATGGTAATCTGAAGTTAAGTATTCATTTCTTTTCCAACAAACACAAATAACATTAAAATTAAAATTATACATTTCCAAATGTACAAATAAATAAATATTATTATTAATTTTGAACCCTAGTTCCCAGTTCTTTAGTAGTACCCTACTGGGATATCCAAGGGACCAGGCTACAATTTTTGATTGTTGATTTGGTATACTGACGGACGCTCTTTAACATTTCAGGTCATCAACGTCCCATATAATTCAGGGCGTGAAACGGTCGATAAATTTTGCTCAGAGGCCTCTTCTTTAAGGTTTGAGGTTCTTTATCGTGCCGTAAATCTAGACACGGGACCCTCGGCTTCAGAAGGAAGCCACACAAAGGATTTTATGCCCGAAAAAATTCATCGACCATGTCCGGGATTGAACCAGCAATCTTGAGTTTGCGAGGCACGTATGGTTATCACTTACCAGGATCTTCCAGGCTACAATGCTAACCAACATTAGGTAAATCAGTTAATTCTAAATTAGCCATTTACCCCTAAACAAAGTAACAAAATATTTAATAATGTTACTTTACCAAACAAATATAACTGGCATATAATATTAGAATGTGAGGAAACCAAGTTTCTTAGGGAGAAGCTGGGAATGCAGAGATGGTCCAATATACCAAAAGAAATTATAGGAAAAAACGTTTAATGTTAAATTAAGAAAAGACATGGTAGAAATTGGCATTTGTTTAGGTAAAATGAGAGCAAAATGGTTGAAAAAAAATTAGTAAGGAAGGCAACGAAGAAAGTGTAAAGTGTGAGGGGTTAGATTGAAATAGTAGGAAGGGCCCGGTAACTGCAGTGTTTGGGTATATCGGGTCCCAGAAAGTACACTGAAGTATAGTCAGTTATACTTTGCTAAATATGTGGGTTATTAAATTTTGGTACACCTAGTGCCTTATAGAATTGCCGAAGGCACTGTTCCTATTTGTTATATTTTAATTGACTTTTTATGTTAAATTTGTATAAACATTTTGTATGTATATGGAGTCTCTAGGGGCGTATTTGTAATAAATTTCAATTTTAACAGAATAGCAGAAACCGGGTATTCCAGAAGGAAGCAGCCGATAAACCGAAGACAAGGGGTCAGTAATTAGTTAAATAAGTAAAGTGTATTGAGGAGATATGCTTTCTTAATTTATGTAATTTATGAGGTTATAAAAATAGCTACAGATGTACAGAGAAAAAAGATGTACATTTAATTGTAATATTATCTGATGAAACTTCATTCATACAAAATTAATATTAACCAAAATACTTCAAAACCCTCTATAATACTTCACCAATCAATCAATTCGCATATCACAATACTAAGCTGCTGTTTCCCATAGAGGCCCCAACGGTTAACACAATAGTTATCTAGTTATTGGGTATTATTTTCCAATTATATCTAATAATTTTATTTTCGTGTGTATCTTAGTTATTACTTTTTCGTAATTATTTGGCTCTTACTTTATCTAAATACTTTCCTAATTCCTTTATATTCTTTCTGGATTTTACACTTATCACCTTTTACCCCCATTTTAATTTATAAATTTTCTCTAACAAAATTGAGTTCTTTACATGCTAACATTATATGCCAATTATTAGCTTCCGGTTACAAAGCAGGAACTTTTATAAATTCCTCCTTACTATTAACTCTTTCAATTCCTAGTCAATACAAAATCTTCTAATGGTGCATTATCACAATGCTCAACATAATCTCCAAGCCGACTTTAAAACTATATATGTATACTCAAAGAAGTTTTGAAATTAAAACTGGCAAACACATCTCGCCTTTCAGAATTTTTTATTCTGATATAATTCTTCCCAGAAACCACTTTATAATGATTCTCTAGCTTTCCAAATTTCTCCAAAACCATTTTTTTCAAAATATTCCCACTCTATTGAGCCAAATTTCCCTTTAATTTAACCTTTCCTAGACTTTCATACATTGATGTAAGCTGTTCTGCTTATTTAAATGTATAATTCTAAACCAACATTTCCATATAATTTCCAAACTATTTTCCTTTGCTATTAATTCTTCCTAATTCTCCTGTGTAACATAATTGGGTGAAGCTCTAGGCGAAAACAGGCTTTGTTTTCAAAAGTTCCTATGGATCATATTCACATTTGTCCACCCCTAGTAACTATTCTTCTTTTCTCCATCCACTATTACTATTTAATCTCACTCGTAGGTAATAAAACTTTATGAACTACCTCAATATCTCTTCCGTGTCAATACCACGTCTCATCTTATGTTAATTTTCTACCATTTTTATTTACTTATATTAATTTTTACACCCCAATTCCTACAGAACTTACCAGAGCTTCAATTTCTTTCAATAATCCAATATAGGTCATTGACCTTGCTTGAGATCATCTGTAAATAACAAACTAGGTATGAACTAAGTTAACAAAACTATACACTTACTTTAGAATCATAATGTAATTAAGGAAAATTTAGATACCTCGGTCTTTGCCCAAACACAATTATATACGCCGCATCCAAACGTTTTCTGAAGTTTATAAATTTTATTTTGTTGATGTTTCTCAGAACTGGGCAAGTATTATTGAACGATTTAAATAACATTGTCCGTCAGAGGGTCTCAAAAGAAAAGACCTTCTAATACGGAGCAATCCAATTAACTATGAGCCATGTTTTTCCACTGAGCGTTTGCACCCGTGTTTGTACCGTTGATCTGATAGGGTTTGGATTCAGTTCAGTTATTGCAAGCAGGATGTTTAGTTCTGTATTTAATTGCGAAATGAATTATGGATCGGTATATAAATACATGTGCTCACGCAGTTAGCTCGTCAATTTAAAAAACATAACTGGAAGAGTGTTAACGTTACAGGCCGTACATAAGTAATCTTTATAAGAAACTTCAGGCCATTGTTAGTGTTCAGTCTAAGAAAACTAACAGACAGAGTACGGTTCTCCAATATCATTGTTTGGAGAATTCTTCCCAAAATAACTTAAGACATTTTTCAAACCAAACATGCATTTCTTATAGCTTTGTGCAAAGAGCTACTAAATTGTTAATTTAAAAACCATATGAAATAAAATATGAATAAATAAATAAATAAAAGAACATACAAATACAGGTAAATGCAGTGGCAAGGAACTCGTTTAAAACGCATAAATTCTTATGACTGTGAGCTAGATTATCTGGTATACTGAGTGCAGAAAAACATACAAACACTTTACGAGTAGAAAGGGGTTCCAAAAGTGCACCTCAGGAATAGGAAGAAGGTGGTGCTCATTGTGATATTATAGCATTACTTCAGTGGTTTATATTAACTGAAAGTCAATCGTTCATAAAACTTTACCCTCCATCCGTACATTATGTGATTGCGCTTGACTTACAGTTAGAATTGAACCAAAGTGGTTTTAATTTGACTGGCTGTGAGCACACGTCACATCCTAACATAGCTATGACGCTGATGCATTTTACTATCTGTAGCTCTTTATTGAAGCGTTGGAGACAATTCGTTCGCAGTCTCAAAATCCTTTTGTTTCATGCCTCCTTTTTGTTCGCAAATTCTTTGTACATCTGTATGTGAGGCTCGTTCAAAAAACATTCAAACTTTAAAAATTCTGCGCCAAAATTATGATGCAGCGAAAAGTGATTGGTAACACTGATTAGCTCTGACGAGATGCCACATTTGCAGCGCAGTGTTAGCTTATTTCAATTGAGAGCCATGCTACTTTCTTTGCAACAATGCTGTAAGTGTTGTGGTGGAGAGGGGAGCAATCAAGAGGAGTGCGTTCGCGTTAAGTTTTGCGTGACACTTTGTAAATTTTTACCAAGACACATGAGATGATGAAAAAATCTTATAGGAATAATTGCTTACACCGTACTCAGTACTATCAGGTATATGAGCTTTAAAAGTGGTCGGGAGTCCTTAGATGATATCCTACGTCCTGGACTCCCATCAACACCGATTAATGACGCTCAGGGGCAAGAATTAACGAGATCTTCGAGGAAAATCTAAAACTGACTGTTCGAGAAGTTTACGAAAAGTATAACATTTTTGTGGGATTGTGTCATGAAATCCTGACAGAAACGTTTTGTATGCATCATGTTGCAGCAAAATTTGTCACTCGGCTGCTGAAACAACCACGTCGCGTTCTGTTACGAGCTCTTGAAACGCTTTAATTAAAGAGCAACTTTTACGAACAGAAAATCACTAGTGATGGAACATAGGTCTATGGTTACTATGGTTACTATATTGAGACGGAAGTCCAATCATCACAATGGATTGAAAAATCTTTACCAAGACCCAAAAAAGCTCGTCAGGTCAGGTCAAATGTCTGCTCTTGAAGGTTTTCTTCAGCAGTCAGGATTTTATTCATCACAAACTTCTGCTGAGGGCCAAATTGTTAATCTCTGGTAGAGATTAAATCTCTCCTAGAAAACGAGAGAAGGAAGAGGTATAGACTGCGGAGAGACAATTCATAGATCCTGTAACACGATAAGCACCAACGTATTCTTCATTGCTTGTTCGTGACTTTTGTGCGAAAAGCAATCGACATTTCCCAATACCCATATCTCCTGACTTAGTACCTACAAAATTTTTCCATTTCCAAAGCTGAATTTCACAATGAAAGGACGAAGATTCGTTTGAAAAGATAAAACAAAATTGGCGGACAGGTGAATCAGGACTGCTATCAGAAGCTCAAACATCGTTAAAAGAAGTGTATCAACAGTGAGGAAGATATCTTCGAGGGAGACAAAGTTTAGTAAGGTTAAAAAGACAACAAGCTCGGTTACTATTTTAACATACGTATTACATTGAAATTATTGGATTACTTATTATTTAAACTCATATTTCCCATTGCAGACATTGACATAAGGCAGAAAGGTTGAGATAATTTTTGGGCAGCAGTATCATCCACATGAAGCAAACTTTTTACAGAAGTACTGCAGTTCAACTTAAGGAAAAATAGGGTTATAAAAACGTGTTCTTGAGTCTATTAATGAGAACCAGCCACTCTAACGCAAGCAATGACTTCAAGTGTTGTGTGTAATGTTATATTAAGTGATGTCTTTGCTTAACGAAAGTTTATTATTATTACTGATCCCCAGAAAACATCACAAACAACGCATTGTGTTCACTGTTGAGTGAAATATTTTTGCAGTGCGTTAAAACACCTTTATCGCGATTAAAGCGTGAAACGGAACAATCAGATCTCTCGAGTTTGAGACTTAGTGAAGTGTGTGCACTTTGCCTACATGGATCATCGCACCTTAATCTCGCATCGCCTCCGTACTTGTGTAACTTAGTAGCTTATTTTCACTGACTTGACAAAACATTTACAATAACATGGAGTGCCGCAGTAGGAAACTTACACTCGACTAGGCGAATAACTTTGAAACCGTGCTGAACTATCAGCAACAACATCGCCAAGAAACTTTGCACTCCACACTCGCACGGTTAGAAAACTGCTCTTAGCATGCCTGGAGAAGGGGTTGCTGGTGGGCGCAGATGCTTCGCCGGGTTTTGTGGTTGCGTCTTGGTACCGACTTGACTCCGGTTTGGTTTGGTTTCTGGTGGAGAGAGAGAGACGCTAAGACGTTGCGGTATAGTTGGTGGACGCCAGCCAGTAAATCTATAATCGATTGGGGACCAGAGCTATGTGTATTTATACAGCACACCATTCAGAGTGAGGCGGTATTGATAACTTCTTAGTATTACATGGTAAAGGGAACCATCTGGGAAAGAAAAAAAAATTCAAAAATTCAAAAGTTCTTGGCCAATTCACTTCAATAGTTTACCGTACTTAATAAAGAATAAAATTTTAGACAAATCCATAAAATATTTCATGAAAAAATTATTGTTTGATTTTATGTACCCTATACCCAAATACTCATTGCGGTGCAGTTTTTAATTTTTTTGGGGGGGGGGGACACGAGTGCTAATAATTTTTCCGTAATTTAATTCAGGTTAAGTAATGTTTGTTGTCATGATAATTATTTGCAGATCTTCGGATAACAAGTATGAATTAGAGAGGTCAATTAAACCACCTAAAATTATAAGCAAGAGAGGAATTCGATAAGATAATTGCAATACGAGAACGACCCCATTTTATTTTTGCACTATTAGTATAATCATTGAAGTGATTTAATGTGCATGTTTGATCTTTTTTTTTTTTTTGATAATATTTAACGCCCGTTTTTTGCTAATGTAACAAATATGTTACATGAAATGAAATGATAAATTTGGAATTTTTTTTAAGGAAGGAAATGTTCCAGGCCTAAGTTTAGGGTACCTTCCCGGTATTTGCCATTTATGAAGACTGAGGAAAACCTGGAAAAAAAAACCTCAGTCAGGGAGGACATTCCTGGTGGGATTCAAACCCCAGACCTCCCGCTCACGAGTCCGCACCTTTACGACCTCGCCCACCCGTGGTGGTTTGATATTTCTGAAAACATGCACTAGTTTTATAAGTTTTATTCTAAGCAGAACCGCTTGGAAATCTAAATTAAGTGAAACACAACTGAGCATTATTATAGCAATTATCATTTACTACTGTTTTGTAGTCCTTCCTGGTGGTGCAGTGGTTACCATACTTTTGCCTCCTACACCCAAGATCGCGGGTTCGAACCCGGCCAGTACGGATGGATTTTTCGGGCGTAAAAAACGTAAGTATGGCTTCCTACGGAAGGAAAGTAAAGCCGTGGGTCCAGTGTCGTACATTTACGGCACGAAAAAGAACCTCAAGCCTGAAAGAGAGGCCTCTGAGCAAAATTTGTCGGCCGTTTCACGCCCTGAGTTGAATGGGACGATGATGACCTGAGATGTTAAAGAGCGTCCGTAAATAAATGAATCAAAAAATGCTATTTTGTATCAATTATGTCATGTTTCATGTTGATGAGAACTGCTTTTGGCTTCCTTCGGAAAGGAAATAAAACTGTGGGCCCCATATCATTGATTTACAGCACGTAAAAGAACCTCAAGCCTGAAATAAGAGGCCTCTGGGCAAAATTTATCGGTCGTTTCACGCCCGGAATTGAATGGGGTTAAAGAGCGTCCATAAATAAACAAATAATCAACAAATCTATATCTGTTAAACTTTCTTGCAGCCTCTTTCATTTATCCGTGTGTCAAAAGCCTGTGGTGAAAATATCAAGTAGATTTGTGAACTTTATCACTACAAAGGGCAATTTGAATCTTATATGTTCAAGAATAAGCCTTTTTGAGAAAAAAAACTTTTAATATTTAAGAAATGCTCTTTATACATGCTAAGCAATCACGTGACAAGCCTTAAAGTGAAATTAGGATAATTTTTGTATGAATCTAAAAGAAATGTAATTAATTAATTTGCAAAATACCCCGATATTTTTGCTATTTTTTATGTTTTCATAGATCGGTCCTCGAATAGAAGTTTTTATTTATTCAATATAACAATCTTTAAACATTTTGTCCGTCTTGGTATGTAAAGCGCTGTTAATAAGCCTTAGCTTCTTTCTTTTCAATATCTTTCATATTTGGACATAAATTATATTAACGAGAGACATTCAACCAAGGAATTAAAGCCAACTTATTAATATTTGCAACGCAGTAAAGAGGAATGCACGAGTACTTTTGGAAAATGTTATAACAAATTTCTTTATAAATTTTTTCCCACACTCCATTCCCATCACCTTTAATCTTTTTCCAAAACCCGAAACAATGATATTACCTGGCAAATATTACGCATCACAATAAAATGTAAAATTCCTTACCTTTCATGAATAGGCACTTTATCTGCGGTAGTTATTTAGCGCACCACGTCTTTCATGGTTTGTTCCTATTTCACGGCAGTTGGCAGGTCGGCATACTGAGCGGTAACTCTCAGTAAAGTGGATAATATCCGCGCTGATCCAAGACCTCGCTGAATTACATTTCATTTTTTGGTTTATTTACGGAAGCTATTTAACATCTCAAGTTATCAGCGTCCCATTAAATTAAAAGCGTGAAACGGCCGATAAATTTTGCTCAGAGGCCTCTTCTTTCAGACTTGAGGTTCTTTTTCGTGCTGTAAATGTATGACACAGGATCCACGGTTTTACTTCCCTTCCAAAGGAAGCCATACTTAGGATTTTTATATCCAAAAAAAATTATCAATCCAAGCCGGGATTGAACCTGCGATCTTGGGTCTGCGTGGCAAGTACTCACTCAATTACATTTACAATGACAGCGCACGTACCTTATGACAGGGGATACTGGAAGTGCGTACTGCCACTTTCATAGATTTCTGAAATCTATTTAGAAAAACGTCATTCACACGCATCAGTTTATCCTTCGAAATTGAGTAAATTTAAATTAGAAAGCATACAAGGTCACTGTTGTACACGATTCCAGGCAGGTGATCCTGATATGCGGGTAAATTTCTGTAGTTGCATATTATGCAACGTTAATATAAGCTATTGATTCACGTTTAATATTACTTACTATTGAAGCAAAGTTCCATTTAGGTGATCAAGTTTCTATGCAAAATAATAACAGGCATTGGAGCACAGAAAACCCCGATTTTTTTTACACGGAACCACCTTGCATGACCAGAAAAAATAAAAAGGAAAAAAAAAATGAAACAAAAGAAATATTTTCAAAGGAAATAAAAAAATTAAATATTTCGAGACAAAGAGGAATAGTCCAATAGGACCGAAATATTTAATTTTTTCTTGTGCCTTCCTATGTGCGTTACTGATTTCCATTAACATCTTGTTCATATTTTGTACATATATTCGAAAGTGGTATTTTAGTTTTACTTTCATTGAGAAACCTATACATACAGTCAGTAATACGCGAATATTGAATAGCTTGGTATAAAATATAAAGGCTTTTTTTTTAAAAAAAAAAATATAAGTTTAGTTCTCAAAATGTACTCTAATTGGTCCAGCAAGTTTACATTTTTTCATCAAGTCAAAGTCAACAAAATATATTGACGGCGTTGATAATATTCACATTCCACGTAAATTTCTTCCTACCGAGCCAAATTTCCAGGTCCGGAAGAAAGATGTTGGGGGCAAAGTCCAAGAAATAGCGTTGGTCAGGAATAAGTTCCAAGCCAAATTCATGCATTTTCTCATTGCGTATGTCGCAATGTGGGAAGGCGCGTTGGTTTGGCATAAGAGCATACTTTTTTGGCCAAACCTTGGCCTTCTTCCTTTCACGTTTTAAACTACTTCAGTTACTGGTGTCAAAAGAGACGAAAAGAGTAATACGCCACGGAGTTTGTCCTACTTAATAAAAGAGGATTCAAAGTAAAAAATTTGTTTTTAATTCACTACATTTTTAGCGAATGGCGTGCGCGTCATATATGTCTTATTTAGCCCCCCCCCCGTTTATAATATTTTATTGATAAGAAAATTCAATCTTTATGTCTAGGACTAACTGGTTAGCTATTGTGTTAAAACATACACAAAAAAGTAAAATCTATCATGCCACGCGTTGGAAATAATGCTGCAATATAGAAGAAATTCACATTTTCGAAACAAGTGAAATTAAAATAAAGTAAGGAAATGGGTTACAACCTACGACCTCTTGCACGCTGGTCGTAACTACTGCTTAAAAACGTTCACTAATTTTCGTATGTGAACAAGACGCTACGACGAAGTGGATTTAAACTTCAAAAGTCGGTAGTGCTCAGGTACGCAATATTCTAAAATCAAGCTGATTACCTCTCGTGTTGTAAGCCTTGTTAAGATAAATAAATACTTTTCTTACATTTTCTGCTTATTTCTAAAGCGTCATGTCCATATTACACCTGAATGCACAATTAGAGTTTGCTCTGAGAGTAAATTCCGTAGATAAATTCAAATATTCCTCCGTTGGGCAAGTACTCCATGCTGAAGAATTCTTACCCTCTCTCTCTAAACATGCCGTGACATTTTCCTCGGCAGCAGGATAATATAAATCTAAATCCTGTAATATCCAAGTGATGCGTGAAATCGGAACGTATTTGGTGAGCAGTTTAATAGCTTCCCAGTCCGGCCACAACGATAGGGTTTGGTACGAACAAGAAAGTTTTAATGAGAGGTGACTTTCGTACTTCATCTTTATGAAGGAACTCGACGAATCTGGTGAAAGCGTGAGGTCGGGAACAAGAGACGAAAATAAAAGCATGGGCGTAGCAATAAAAAACCATATCGAGAGGTCGAGTCGATTTTTATTTTTAAACGAGGGAAAAATGCTGTTGGGAAAGTAATTTAAAAGCATATTTGTGTGTTGCTTAAACACGATCATTATTTTAATCAAGATCAAGCAGCTAGAGATGTACAACGTTGCCATGAACCAGCCTGCGTATATGAAGTATAGAAATAAAATTAACACAGTGATCAAATTTGGTACGTACATTAGTATAACTATCATTAAACATGTCAATCTTATTGATTTCTACATCTTTCCTTAATTAACACATGGATGTTAACCGTATCTGTACTTGAATGCTTTTTGAATAGTAATTACATTTCTTAAAAAAAAAAAAAAAAGAAAAGAAAAGAAAAGAAAGAAAAAAAAAGAAAAACAGAAGTAATCTATTAAAGTGGTGTTAACTGAAGCAGGTGTTAATAAACGTACACGAGTTATTTATGTAAGAGAAAGAGAAGAGGAATATTATTTATGAGTGGAAATTTTATTTCCGAGGAGTTAGAAATAATTATATTATAAAATAATAAACCTCGAAATGCAGTAGTCAAGTTTCACTAACAGTGTTTAACTTAGAAAGAAATTCACATATTCCAGTAATATCCTCTTCAACTGTATGCAAACCTGTACACGAACGTCGCTTTGTTCGGAATTCGGAATCAGCAGGCTTGAAACCCACCGTGCACAAACACGTCTCATATACAACTTCTCATTTACCAACGTTTGGGTGGCACCCATTGAACTTTTCAGAAGTTTGAAAGTGTTCTTAATGTTATTTTCCAGATCCTCTCTCACAATGACAATAGCGAACGATGTTAATGTTTTCTTCCATTGCAGCACAAATTGCAGGGCCGAGTCCAATTTCCTTTGAAATTGATTGTCTCCACTCTTTAAACAATTTAAATCATCTTCGAAATGTGCCATACGAAAGAACAAACTATCCATAAACCTTCTGTAATATTGCATAGGTCTCAACTGAAGATTTGTTGAGACAAAGGCAGAATTACAGAGCAGCATATTGTTGGTAGCGTGTCACCTCTACTTTGCTGTAGGCGGAACTGAACATGTCTCAACCAACACACCCATCGCAGAGGAAATCGTAAGTGATAACAACGTGTACATCACGCATTAACCTAACAAAATATTCCGAAGTTAAATTTTAACGCCAGAAATAATGCCTATAAAAATATGATCAATTTTTAATGAGCGGTCCAGGTATACAATACGTACAAGAATTTCAGACAAAGCTAGTCTTAGTCTTAGAGAATATACTTACATTTATTTATTTTTGGGTTATCTGTTGAAAGATTTTGGGTTGCAACCACAGATAATGAAAGCGCTTTCACTTTTCAAATGTTTAAACTTGTAATACGCTTTTTAACATCTGACCATGCTGACTTATTGGTGTGCACGCAAGCTGTTGAAGTGAACTCGAATCGCTGTCTGGAATTTTAAGAAATAGTATCTTAAGTATTTGGACAAAGTTTAAAATGTGTAGATAGTTGTACATGCTTTCAGAATTTTTCATTATGCAGTAGCTTTGAACATGGTCCTTTGTTAGACCCATAATATTAAAACACTCAGATCGACTTTGACAGCTGTTTTCGCGATTAATTACAACAAGCAGGAAGACTGTGGGATAATATCATGATCGGTAATCGAGAGGCGCATTAATAATCGACGTTCTACTGTGTCTTGTTCCGTTTTACCAATATTATAAGAAACTGGTCACATTTATTTTCTAAGTACGGCCATTATATTTAACACATTTACCGTTGATTTAAAACATTTGCTGCTTTTATCACTTTCTTAAGAGAGACGCCTTATGTAGTTGTTTTATCACGACTGTCAAACATTAGGTGAATAAAGTCAGTTACTGCTGTTATTATAGACAGTCTCTTGTTAATACCGCTTTCCTGTGTATTTAATATACTATATTTGTTTAGAAAATCTACTTACTAACAAAATTTTTTTTTAATGTGGCTTGACTACATTGATCATCTCGCGGTGTCTGTAGATAGGACATGAATACTATAGGTGTAGGTCTGTAGGAATGAATGAAATGAAATGAATGATGATGCAAATGAACTCGGAGTCCTTGGCGTCTTAAAGCTATCTGACTTTCACCTTCTCAGGGTAAGGAAAAACTCTGAAAAAAATCTTAACCAGACACATTGATCTATCTGGACTCAAACCAGGTCCACTAAACCACGGAGTCGGTCCGAAATGGTTGTTAATTTATTGGTGTGTTATTGTTGGCATTATGCTTTTCACCATTTATATACAGGTCTCTACATGCCTTAAAACAGAAATATCTTTTTCGCTATTAAATAAATTCAATCATGAAACAATACCAAATTCCTCCTCTGTAATACATATGACTTTTTTCAAAATTTTGGAGATAATTTCTTTCTCTTTAACTCCCACAAGGGGACATGTTAGAGGGAAAAATCTTTTTTCAGTTAGCCAGCTATATGGAACGTCGTTTTTTGTGGTAAGAATTCCGACTCAGCGGTTAATAAATAGAGGCAGAGTCTTTGTTGGGAAACGCTACCAATTTCATTCTCTGTTGTTGTTCACCATGGCAATGACATTCCATTAGTTGTACCGGAAGCTAAAGAATCCTCTCACATCAAGAGAAAATGAAAAGATTTTCTCGCTAATGAATTCCTCTTCTCTCGGACGCAATAACGGGGAGTAAGCTCCAAGCTTCTGTCGTTTGTACAAGTACCAACACATTTTTTTCTTTTAGGAGTATTCTAAAATAAAACCAGATAGATACTGTGTCAATCCTTGCACAAGTTAATTGTTAAATATGGTGTCTCTGTTGGTGAAGTTTAAGTGTGCGTAAATATAATACATTCCTTTTAAAGCAAACTTTCAAGAATGGCTATTATCAGAAAAAAGCGCTTTTTATTGACGCTGAACAAGTTTTAATGATGCATATCGGTGACAGTACGAATAATCGAGCTTCTTCATAAGAAAACAGAACATTACATCTTCAGACAAAACCAATTTCTTCCTAGCAAACGAAGCAAAACAAAGTTCTGTGTATTGAAGCAACGACGCTACTACAAAAGTGCTAGTTTCATTTGACTCTGGAAGTTTACAGTGAACTGTTCTGTTGTATGCCTTTGGGAAAACTATCTACGATCTTCGACCGATAATGAGAAGCTATTCACTCTGCCCTGCTGACATTTGAAATACTACTAAATGACAGATCAAGTTTTATTTCTTCTAAACCAAAATCTGCCATAGAGTGAATTGGATTGTTTAGTAGTAAGTGCATTTTTTTATCTATATAGGTATTATAAATATACTTTATGTAAGGATCGTCGACCGTACATGCTGAAGTATGATTGAGAATTAAAAAGAGTGATAAAATAATAAAAATATAAATAAAAATTAATATTTATTGTAGTTAACTAATACAAATTTGCAATAGGCAAATTCAGATAAAAGTTACATAAAAATTTCACAGTTTTAAAGTAAAAAAAAAAAAAACAAACAAATCATATTCTTTATACAAAGAATACTCAACTAACCAAATATTATAACATTTTAGACCCATAACATAAATATTATTTAAAGACTTATTCAGTCTGCGACAAGATACAGATAAATTTTTAAGTTTCATTCTCATTAATTAGAAAACCATAGGCTTCACTTACTAGCGCTTTCCATAGAATATGCCATAATTGATAACGATAACGATGATAATAATAATAAATTTAAAGACTATAAAACATTTGAAAATGGAAAGAACGGTATTTACAGATATATCAGTGAAAACAACTTATATATTCTTTACAATTACACTAATTATTACGCTCTGACCAGAAAATAAATTACTTCTTGCTTCGTAAACTTCGACTATAAAAATGCCCATAATCAACTAAATAGTGCGATCCGCAAACGAGTCCCAGTATGCCAATCAGCCTTTAAAATATTTTCATGAATAAGTTTTTTTCTTGTTAAATACGGAGGAGGAAGTTTCGGTACTTCAGCCTTGCTTAACTGCTCTCCGTTTGTGTCCAAACCCCAATCGGAGACACCTCCGTGAGACAAAGATGAGTGAAAGAGACACCATGTGGCCAGTATCCAAGGGCGGGTAGACCTAAGAATCAGTGTATGAAGATCATTCATCACATAAAATGTTTTTGGATCATAATCAATAATTTGGACCCTCATTAAGGTACCGTTTTTTCACATGCTACTTTTCGTGTTAAGTCCTTCAAAAGTCTCAGCTATTTGGCGCACTTTCATTGTGATAAATAAGTATTTGAGCATCTAGGACATGCGTGCTTCATTAATATAGGATGTGCAGCCATGTTTAAATTAATTTATCCAGAAATAAATATTCTTCAGTGGTAGTACAGAGTCCCAATGCACTTTGTATATTTCGTTTTTCAAATGAAAATGTTAACGTCATTTTAAAGTAAATTCAGATAGTTATAAAAACGTTAAATGAAAACCCCATCTGGCTGAAACTTAACATGAATGATGCTTACAGCAATGATGAACTTAATTTTATTTCATGGAAATTTTCTGTACTGTTCAAATCAAACTCTTAGAGTAGGCTTCAATTTTTACACTCTTCAAAGGTTAAATAAGCTTATTTTTACAGCCAAGGAAATTACATTTATTATCCATAGCAAAATTAACCAATTGAATGTATAAAATTAGTAGTAGTAATGGACGTTTCATTGTACGTTCTAAAATACATTCAAATAAATACAACAGTCGCATAGGCCTTAAGGCCGTACATGCTAATGTCGTTCTTATAATAATTAAAAGGGTCATACACCTACCTACCTACCTACCCACCCACCCACCCACCCACCTATCTACCTACCTACCTACCTACCTACCTACATGCATACATACAAATACACAAACACTTCGATATATTTACGTTTTCTATTAATACTTTTATATACAAATACATAAACATAAATGGAACCTTACTCTTGAGCCCCCCTTCCATTTACCCACAACCCTCTCCAACTCCTTTTCATTATAGCCATTAGCCTCCTCTGTCGGCTCTTCTCTAGAAATATTCCCAAACTGAGCATCTCGCATGCATCAACACTTCCCGGCAAATGTTCAAATTACTAGTGGAATTCAGAAATTGCGATGATAAATGCTTATTTATTAAAATCTCCGTTTACGGGATGGGCATCAAAAATAAAGAAAGGCTTAGACAAAATTGGATTGGGGTATATATGGTTAAGGGGAGAGGACATAACAGAAATAGTTGGAAAATAGTTAACAGACGATTGTGAAATAAAGATAGACAAAATATTTTGTCTCAATGCGCAGAAAAAGTATCGCTTAATCTGCAGGCTCAAATACATCCGATGTGGGAGAGGGGACATTATTTAGATATCTTTGGCAGGGAAGAAAGAAGTGGTCTCAATGGTTTAGATTAGGGGCTTGGAAAGGAAACAAAACAGTATTAAATTATTAAATGGGCAAGTGTAGGAAAGCTCTGACTTGACGCATTGTTACTCTAAGCAAGATGACATTTCAATAATTGCATAGTTATTATGGAATTTCCTAGGATTATATAATATAGTCCATTACTATCCAGTATTCCTTATATTAGTGCTTACACGTAGTTCCTATTTATTAACAAAACTCTAAAAAGACTGAGAAACTGTGCTCTACAAAATTTAGTCAGGGAGTAAAAGATGCTTTCTTTGCCCCACGCTGAACATTTTATTTCCTTCTTTCATAAACCGATTGTATAAACTCTTCAACCAACTTTCCTAACAACCACATTTGTGCGTTCTTTTTTTTTTTTTTTAATGAAAAATTATCACAAAAGATGAACCTCTCTAAAAGTTTGAGTGGCCTTCATCAAGTGCACTTTTGATTTCCACAAAAATCTACGTGCTTCACACCCTTCTGGCATTTTAATTATCTCTTGGCAAGAGGCCACAAAAATCTTGTGTCCAGCAAATGTGACAGTATGCAGATGTACTCGAGCAAAGTTAAGAGTGGAGGAAGCAATACTGTAATGACTTACATTTATTTTACTTTTGACTTTGTCTGAATATATTTCAAATTAAAATTATTAAAATAAAGCTAAACCTTTTGAAAGAAAAATTGTATAGTAAATCTCTGAGAGTATATGTTTATTAGCCAACGCTTTTTAAAATGTAGGCATTTCAAAACAAACGCATAATTTAATAAAAATATACAAGGTTTTTGAAAAAGTTGGAAAACATAACATTTTAACTTTTAAAGCTTTTTTTTAAAAAAAATAACCATTTTTAAATAACTTTTTTGATGTTATACAGGAAATTTTTATCGCTGTTTTATTGCAGTCCAACATTTCAGTTGTTTTACAGAAGCGTATGCCATTAAGGTAATAATGCATATTTTTAATTTAATTAATATTTCAGTCACAAAATTAGTTTTAATTTTTAAATTGCCACAAAATAATACATATATTTAATAGAACGAGATAAGTGTAGATAAGTACTACCAACCGTACTTGAAACTGCACAACTTGAGATTGTCCTAAGTCTGGTTGTTTGCTAGATAGTAAATGGAATATTTTTTCGAAAATTTTAAACACATATAAAGAAATTCATATAAATGAATAGAAATTTTTACACATATAGATTTAAACATTTCTTTCAACTGATGAAAAAAATAATATGGAGTATCGTTGTGCTCGTAGTCCATACAGGCAATGAAAGGCATCTTGATATTAACCTAAGGAATGAAAAATTCAGTTAACGTTAGGATGGAAACACAATTTAAGGTAACGTATGATATTAATACTTTAAATATAATATATTATTATAAAACTTAATAGTGAGAGTATATACCCAAATGTTCTTATTTAAGTTCAAATTCAAACAACAATAACACCCCAGGTTACCAAGCAACGACAGAAAACAAAGCATGTGATAATTTAATCCTTTTTAACAATTAAGTGTTGTACGGTTAGAGATGGGTGGGGTGAGGGGGATGGGATGTGTAATTAATATTGGTTTTAAATTTTCCCCTCAATATCTAAACTTATTTTTTAGTTTAAATTACATATATATATAGTTATTTTGAAATGAAAGGTGAATATAATTTAATTAAAACGATGCATTCCTTTAACATTTTCCCGTATGAATTTACGAAGGATAGTCAATAAAGATTAAGAATTATTTTTTTTTAACACTCGGTATAGTCAAGGATGGTAAATATTTTTCGAAATAGTCTCCAGTGAGCTGTATGCACTTGACCCAATGTGCCTTCCAGTCCAGGTAAACAGTCTTTTGACGTCTTCAGAACCGCATCCGTTGATGAACCATAACGTTAACCCCTTACTTCGTTTTTGAGATCAGGGAACAGAAGAAAGTCACACGGAGCTGTATGGGTGGTGGGACACACATCATTTGATATTTTTTATCTGCCCAAATGTTAAACAACGACCTTGCAAATATGAAGGCGTCAACCATATAAGCAGCTCAGGGCGGCTAGGACTCTGCAAATAGTCTTGTAATCCTTCTCAGCTGATTGCGTGGGGACTTCATGTTGATAAAGCATTTAACGACAGTCGACACCACAGCCTTTCCTGCCGATGGAACCTTGGCCTTCTTTGGTGTGGGCGAACCAGGTGATTTCCAGACTGAGCTCGCCTGTTTGCGTTCAGGATCGTAATGGTGAAGCAAAATCTTATCACATGTAAGGTATGCCCTTGCATGCTCTGCTATCAGACACTCGTTCACTCGCACCATCCTCAGATCAGGCTTCAGAAATCTCGGCACAGAAGCGTCTTAAGTACAAAGAAAGGATGAACGTATTACCATGTGAAATCTGTAACATGTCTGCCATGTTATTCATCGATCTTCCCGAACATTGACTATGTTAATCATGGTCTCGTTCATTTTAAACTTTATAGGATCATTAAAATTGATTATTTCAGGGATATTTTTCCATGATTATTGATTGTTGGTTTAAATTTAGTTTAATTTTAACATCCTACCACGGTAAATTAATTCGGCAATGAACGCCGGCCACGAAAGAATTTTGAATTATTTTTCCCCTTTATTCCATCCTATTTCGTCGCAATTTCCTCTCACTTGGTGAAGACCCTATCTAGTCAATTTGTTTGAAGTGTGCTTCTCCATAAAGAAAATTTGAAATACCCAGTGATGCGGAGAATTTGTGAAGGGAGATTCAAAATAAAAATGAAACACTGCCACAAGAGAAATGCCTACTTACGTCACAATCAATAAATATGTTTTTTTTTTCGAGTGATAGCCTATTTTGTTTTTCAGCCAGACCTTACATCTCAGAGATTTGGTTTTTGCTTGTTTTTGTTTGATCTTTCGCATAACACAAAATACTCTCATGGTATAGTTAGCAGGCTTCAGAACAGGGAAGCACATGAAATTCTATGTAACTAATAGCGTAGAAAGTTGTAAATGACGCCGGCTTGCAGTAGGGGGTACACATGTTGCTGCTTTGCAAAGACCATAATAACATGTTTAACAACTTCGGTAAATGTATTTACCTCATGTTATCTGCGAATCTAACATTAACTTTTGACAAGCAAATTAAAGGCGTAATACACTGGCAACGAAAGTTATTCATCTGTAGAATTTGCTCTATTTTTTTTTTCTGCTACAAATTCATATTTAGTATGCTCTGCTCCTTTACCTACCTTGTAATCCTGTTCAATTGTCACCTGGCATCATTATGTATACAGACTTATATATGTTGTGTTCTTCTGCAATCATATTATAATTTTCAGGCATAAAAATGTCAGAAATCATGCTGATTGGTGTGTCCTTGCTCAAATTTGCATTCTATGAGGTTCATACATTTCGTTTTCAATCTGCCACGAAACATGTGTATACAGTTTCTTGGTATGAATGCTACAAACGCTTCAACCATTAATGTACATTTGTTTTCATACATACTGGTAGAGTCGAAAAGAACTAAAATATGTAGAAACTTTTATTACAGAGAAAATGGACTCTTTTACACAACCTCAGCTTCAAAGTTTGGGCAGTGACACACGTCAGGCAACGTCCGTACCACCTGCTGTTCATTTTTGTCTTCTTCCAGCCCAGACATCAGTCTTTAGATTACAAGCTTTAAAATGAATTAGAGGCTCAGATATGCTCTAGGAAAACTCTCGTAAAGCCTTGAAGGGAATAGATCGAGGCAGCGGTCACGATATCTATGAATGTCCTGCAAAACACCTAGATGAACGGAATCCTTTACTTCGCCAATGCATCAGAATAATTTCAGTTCATTCTTGTGAAATTGGTACTGCTCAAAAATCACCACTAGGTAACAAAAGAATGGACGCAGGCAGTAAGATATATGAACAACCATTTAATCTGTTCTGTTCAACAACGCTGAACATTCACCCATTGTCTTAAAATTGCCAAATTTCATTTCGCTGTCCTCTGAAGTTCCACTTTGTCTGAGATTATTGTAACTTTTCCAGCAGAAAGCAACAATTTCTCTCTTATGGCGAATCATATTCTTGACGCCCACAAATGAGAGAGATAAAATATGAGAGTAGTGCATAAGTTCCCGGGCTCGTCGATAAGGGTTATCGCCTCACAAAATCCTTATCTGGTGTCATACCTTATCTCTTAAGTAAATAATTTCAGCTGTAACTTCCGCTCAGCTGTCTACAGTTTTTCAGCTGTAGTTGCATAAAGAAGGTTATGTGTAGAAGATCGTGACATGTCCAAAATGGAGTATCGAGCTGTTATTAAGTTCTTCATAAAAGAAAGACTTACCCCAAATGAAATTAAACAGCGATTGGATGGTGTATATGGGGAGGCATCCCCATCATATTCTCCCGTAAAAGAATGGGCTAAACTTTTTCGAATGGGTCCAGAAAGCATTGAAGACGAAGAGTGTGCAGGTAGGCCCTTGGATGTGGTCACTCCTGAAAACATCGCTCTTGTGGAATTAGAAATTATAGAAGATCGGCGGCTCAAAGTTACCGAAATAGCAACAAGGATGGGCCTTTCTAAAGCAACAGTCCTTCGAATTATTCATGAACATTTAAACATGAATAAGGTTAGTGCACGATGAGTGCCCTAGATTTCTTTCCTCAATCCAAAAGCAGCAATGAGTCATCTGTTGTCAGGCATCTTTGGAGCTCTGCCAAGGCAATGAGAGAGAAGTTCTGCAAATCATTGTTACAGGAGATGAAACTAAAGTCCTTTACTATGATCCCTTGTCCAAAAGAGAATGAATGGCGTAAACCTGGCGAAGCACCGCCTCTAAGGGTCAAAATCACTCAGTCAACCAAGAGATCATGGCCACATTCATTTGGGACTGTGAAGGAATACTCTTGATTGACTTCAAGAGGAACGCCACAGTAAATGGGGAGTACTATGCTGGCCTACTGCGCAGACTATGTGCGTCCATCAAAGAGAAAAGGGTAGGGAAACTGATTGGTGATGTGCCCCTTGTTAATGACAACGTGCCTATACACACAGTTCTTGTTGCAAAGGCAGCTGTGAAGAAACGTGGCTTCAAGGAGATCGACAATCCACCCTACAGCCCAGATCTAGCTCCCAATGACTATTTCCTCTTCTCAAAACTCAAGAAGTACTTTCGAGGAAGGAAATTTAAGTGTGACACAGAAGTGGTGGATGTTGTTTATGCTCATTTTGCAGATAATACTTCTGACTATTTGGGGGGGGGGTGAAATGTTAATTCAAAAATGTGAGAAGGTATGGCAATAAAGATTAACAACTATATTGAAAATTGAAATATAGTTTTTGTCTTTATCATACCTAGAAAATGGTTAGGCCGGAAACTTATGGACCTACCGTCGTAGGTAGGTAGAACATTTGTTCTAGGATAGAAAAAAATTATTGTTCAAGACATTTGATTACAACATGACATAGATACACCACATTATTTTTTGACATAATCACCCGGTCTCTGTATTATCGTTACAGTAATTTATGGATTCTCTGATGCTAGAAATCAGCTCTTTGGTCATCGAGTCATTGAATGAACGCAATCCAGTTCATGATCTTGGATGCCTATTGAGATACCCAACTTCAGGCAATTTTCCTGACAGTTACTCTGACCATGATGCACCACCATCTGCAGCCCATTTGAGGTTGTTGGCATTCCAAAAATTCCAGATGAATTTGGGTACAACTGAGACATTTACCCATAAAAATCGTACTGTTTCTCGTAATCCTCTCCTACGGTAGATATGTTTTAGTTGACGCGCCATTTTGCACAAGTGATACAATTCTTATTGCTGCTACTACTAAAGGGACTCGATAGAAATGCCTGCATATTAAGAGTACTAAAAATCATTATATAAATAATAGTTGTGACAGAAGCACAATGCATAATGGAAAAATATTAATTGCAAATTAAATTTAGTGCAATAAATTCATTTGAGATGCCTACAACTGTTGTGACAAAAATCATGTTGAACAGCGCTATTCGGAAAGGTTTCAATGGAATCAATGGAATTTTTGGAAAGTCACCAATTTTCATTACGGCACTTCTAGAAACCAAACCACACCTAACAGATCAAATTACCTTGCAATGTTCTATGTATTATTGCCATTAAGATTACGGAACGCCGAGAATAGCTGCATAATCATATTACGCTTTCCTAAGCTTATACTGGATCGATAAATGCACAGATAATGCCTTTGATTGTTGATGGTGTTGTACAAACAGAAGGTCCGATGTCGGTAGGTCCTCTTTGCAAATAGGATCCATTAATCCGACAACAGTACAGCGACTCTGTGGAGCAAAGGCGAGAATCAATGGTAACTTAGCATGAATGGCTCTGTTTGGATAGAGCCGTATGATCAGGCTTAACAGTGGCGTGTGGTAGACTGTTCAGTTAGCTCAGCTCTGCTACCATATGCATCATTCGTTTATACTGTATAGAAGCAGTTGACTCAAGTAGAGGTTTCATGTCATGTCATGTTGGTTTTTGTCTACAGAACAACAACCATATGTCTTGTTAATCAACGGACTCAAAAATAATTAATGAATCTGGTGTTTATGGCCGGCGTCTAGAAAAAAAAAAAAAAACAACAAAATTCTTTGGCCCTGGTATTAAGAACGAGCCTCTGAAACTGCAGAGTAAGTAATTGGCTCTTTTAGATCACGGCCTACAAGTGTAGACAAAGATTATCTTCACAATGAAGCATCACTCAGAATGATCCAATGCACATTTCTTCACCGAATGACTCTCGGCCAGTGTTACGTGTAATTACATTAGCAAGTTCGCTCTTTTAATGCACCAGAAAGCACAAAAACTCAATTTTCACTGCCGTAAAGTGGATAGCCAAGAGTTTTCCAAGAATAGCCTGAAAATTCTTTACCGGCGAGATCAGTCGGTGGTGAACACTCGATATCATCTACTTCCACGAGAGAGGTAGCCTTTGTAACTTTCGTTCGGGGAGTCCTGGGTCGGGACAAGCCTAGGATTTTTTTGTTGTTGTTCTTTTCTTAGTCACTCTTTTCCACAAATATTTTATTTTCCCATTTCATTCCCAGTTCTGGTTGCAGGGACGACAGGGCCTGCTGTGCATTGTGGTGGTAGATTTCTGCCTTGGAGAAAATTTCTGTCCTGGGGACCTGTTCAAGGTTCGCCATTGGGGGAGACCGTCATAGCAGGCCTGAGACGGCAAATGTTAGGGACTTTGTCTATATCTTAATTCCTAGCCGCCCGATATGTCCCTCATTCCATTCCTTTATTTTGGAGGTGCTTTTCTTGCGGGGCATAGTACCAAAGCACCGAAATGCCGAAAGATATTCCTTTGTCCTATCTATTCATCCTATTTTACGAGGGCTAATCAATAAACACTGAGAATTGCTTTTTCTTTGTCAAACAATTTTTCATTAGAAGAACAGAGTTCGCGTGATTGGTGGAAAAAATTAGAAGCGTACGTGATGATACAGTAGGTATATCTTATTGATAATATTAAGCCACAATCAACCGCATTTCGCTGTTCAAAGTGTTTAAGAAGGCTGTGTTTCAACAACAATGCAGTACGATGCAGCTGTTGCAATTTTAATGACCCTATAAAGTATAAAATTTAATATATAAATATATGTATCAAATAATGATGTTCTTATTACTAAATTTTGAAATATTAATAAATGTTTAATTATTTCTGAAGAACGTTGAAGTCAGGCACAAAGAGAATGGAATTGCACACAGAGTTACTGAACAATTTCCAAAATAAACTGAACTGAAATAAGCTGGATTATTAACTCTTAGAAAATTTCAAGTCAAGCACTACTCCTAGACATATTTAGGTCAAACATATACATAATTAATAAATTACTCGCCAAGTCAATGTCCAAAACATACGTAAGCAATACACCCACGCACGATTACTGACTTGAAATATGCATTTTAATATCAAAATTATTGAAATAATATTAATTTTTTTAAACAAGTGTATAACGCCCGTTATAACTATTGAAGCATTACAGGCATGGACACTGATGATGCATGAGATGAAATGATAAACCGGGAGAGGATTTTTTTAAGGAAGGAAACGTTCCGGGCCTAAATTTAGGGTACCTCTCTGGCATTTGCCATTTATGAGGACCGAGGAAAACCTGGAAAAAACCTCAACTGGAGGACGATCCTGGAGAGATTTGAACTCCAGATCTCCCGCTCTTGAGTTCGCGCTTTAACTAACTCGGCCACCCGTGGGTATTTAAATAATATGACAATATTTAACCACAATGACTGGCCTTTTGGTTAAACGTTATATTATGCAACAAATATATTTGACTTTCAAACAAGACATTGTACCGGGTGGGACGGCCACGAATGCCCGAGGTAGATCAGGCATGGACTGGTTGAAATACAATTTATTTACTTCAGCGATGAGGAGGTAATGCATTTTTATTTACGTATAATTCAACACATATTTTATTAGCTGTAAATACTGTGAGCGGTCAGGACCGTCCTCCCGGACCGAGGTTTTCCAGGTTTTTCTGGAAATGCCGGGGAGGTACCCTAAACTCAAGCCTGAATTATTTCCTTTCTTAAAAAAATATTCCCCCAATTTATCATTTTATCTCATATATCACCAGTGCCCACATACCTCAGCAGCAAAAGGGGACACTAAAAATATATATATATAGGATGGAAAGAAAACTGCTACATCTCTTTAAAGGTGTTACTGCTATAAGTGTAATAACTTTTTCTTCCTTCTTGAACGGCTCAGATATAATTACATTTTGTGTTAAAAGTATAACGTTTATTTTTATTAAACTGTTTTAATGTATTACAGAATTATATGCTGTAGCTTAAGCTATCTATAGTTATATTTTAGAATTTGATTAGTGATAAACTGTAGAGGATCGACTTATTGCCTAAAAAGGTTTGTAAAATTCACTCATCAGTGTGGAAAACCTAGCAACTTTACAGTCAAATGTACCTTATAAAACCATGCAAACTCTTGGAAAAATGAAAAATGTAATTACTTTTTTTGTGTTTGTTTTTCTGGTTACCAAGTTCGTTTGCCGTTTTCTATGCAAACTCTAATTTAGAAATTAAGGCAAATATAGTTTGTGATTTGTGTACTCTAAAAGTGAGCATTAGTGTACAAGATCATGATATTTATATTTCTTTGAAACAAAACATTTGTTTCCATAATTGTTGTAATTACTGAAATAGGGTATTTGCAAATTCAATGTATTAAAGTAATTAAATATTTTAAATAAAATATGAACAAGCCTCTAGAAAATAGTTTTTTCAAACTTTCTTTATTCCACATTTTTGGATCGAACTAATACATTTACACATATTTTAACAGTTGACGAACAGTTTCTACACATGAAACACGGTTATCAGGATATTTTCTTGTGAATTACCTTCCATAATCTGTTTTCACTTATGTATCATATATAAAACCAGTATTCAAGATGTATTTCTTAGTGGCACAACTAACGAAGAACAAGACCACGCAATTTAGGCACAATGAAAGCACGAGTAACATATGATCACACAACCACTCGCTGCCAAAGTCTCCCTTAAACTAACTACAATCTGTCAATTGCATATACATTTTACGACTCTGACTTGTTCCAGCACGCTGCCGCGCTCTGCAGGCCCGTAACTCAAATAACCTCCCTGTGTGAGAAACTCGAAAAGAGTAATTCATAAATAAATAATATATTTCTTTATTTATTTCAAATTAATGCTGGCTACAATTATTATATCTCAAATGTATAGTATCTTTGGAAGGTTGTTAACCTTTATAGAAAATATTGAAAACGTCCTCCCTCCTGCATAAAACAGAACTCAACACGTCGTTCCATGTTAATGGCCGCTCTTGGAGGATTGTGTTGTCATTACCTTTAATCTTCTGTGTAATGTTGTGCTTCAGATTGTTCAATGTCTGGGGGCTTGTGGTGTAGACTCTGCCTATCAAGTAAGCCCCATAGGAAGAAGTCCGGTATTGTCAAAAAGTAACCATAGGTTGGAGCATGAATTGGTGCGGGGGCGTAGGGTAGTTGATCGCTGAGCTGATCGTGGTTTCGTTGTCTCGGCCGGGCTGCTCACTGATGACGTCGTTTGCTCCAATTCTGTTGAATTTTATCTCAGGGTCCACTGGAGTGTTTCGGGATCAGTATAGACCCACGGGAACGAGAAATGTGTTGCCCAAAAATACACAAGGTTGACTTGTTTAAAATATTTTATTCCCATGTAAAGTACTTCCTAACCGTTCGCCGCTGACTTCGCTACTCTCTTAGACTGGCTTCCTGAGTGAATGTCTGGATGTCTGAATGTCCCTCTAAATCTATGAATGTGTGAGTGTAAATCTGCGAATGTATGAGTGTCTATCTTCTACGAGTGTCCCTCTGAATGCCTGAATGTGTGTCTATGAAAGTCCGACTTCTACGAGTGTGAAATGCGCCTCTGAATGCGTCTCTACCGAATGTGTGAATCCCCGAGTGCCCCTCTGACTTCTGTACTCTAGTTTTTCTACTACATCGCCACGCCTTTCGCTAAATTAAATTCCCTCGTATTTTATCTATTTCTGTGTTGTACTTTCATCATTGGTTATCCCCAAAATTATTTATTTATATCTAAGTTCTCCTGATTCGTTAACTTTTATCCGAAGACCATTGGCTAGAATTATTCTTTCCCCCCTGATCTAACGTCTTCCCACGAACTTGAATTTTCCCAGAACAACCTGTCATAAATTTCGGTACTTTCCTTATATTCTGATTTCTATTGAAAATCTTTTGCCTTCCTTAGTCTGTAGATTTCTAAATGTTCCCGGAGATAACGCACGTGTTTTCGGCTTTCCTGTAATAAAACATTTTCGTCTCCGTTCTGACGTTTTCTCTTAAAATATTTTTAAGTCTGACTTTGTTAAATACTATCCCGTTACGGCCACATGTTTCTCTTATTGTCAACTCCTAAGTATTTCCCGGGTAGAAGGTTCGTGACCTAACAAAAGATAGTTTACCCTTTCTTCAGCCTTGTCTAAGGAGCGGCCAGTGAGTGGAGTCAGGTATACATATTCGTCTTTCTCACATATTTTACACAAAATGTATACAAAAACCCTTTTGTAAGATACCATTACCTGTTAAATGACATACAAGTTACAAATTATTTCGATTCCTGTTATACCTATCTCAAAATGATTTTCTTATACCTATACATAATAATTGTCCTTATCAAATATAATGCCTTTATAAATATGACTCTGCAGCCTTTTAATTAAATTAATAAAGTCAGCCTTATTTCCGGCTTCAAGGTTCTTGCAGATTATCCAATCGTCAAAAAATCTTTCAGTTAGCATCATGGATTGGTTTGATGTGTAGCATGTAGCACCATCTTGTTGGAAATATCCATGTCCAGCTGCACATTATCCAGTTGCTGAACAAAATCCATGGAAACTCTACAGTGCCCACAGTCTGGTCATAAAAAGAAGCTCCACTATTTTACACTAAACCCGGACTTTAACTGAGAGCATGACAGCTTCATGAACGACATGTGGATTTTGGACTGCTCTATAGGGAAAGTTCTGTTAGCCGCATAAATGACTTCCTTCGTAAGGGAAGTAAAGTCTGAGTCCCGTGTCGTACATTTACGGTACGTAAAAGAACCTCAAGCCTGAAAGAAGAGGCCTCTAAGTAAAATTTATCGACCGTTTCACGCCCTGAGTTGAATGGAACTCTGATGACCTGAGATGTTAAAAAATATTCGTAAATGAAACAAATCAAAATGACGCAAATTTACAGCCTAATAAATAAATAAATAAACAAACACGTTAGTTATATATAAATCATTCTGTATGAAACCTGTGGTGCTTCAGTAGTAAAAACGGGTTAAACACTATTAAACATTCTTGTATAATAAAAATTACTACTGTGATATAAAATTATCCTATTAATGATAAAAATTAGGTGAATAATAATACAACTTGCTTCAAAGATGAACTAAAAACAACTCTCTGTATAAACAAAATGTTTCCTCGCACAAAAAATCCCTGTATTGTAAAAAGTCAGCTTTTGTTGTAATGTCTATTACCAACCGACCACGGTCCTAGAAAGAAGAAAAGGTTTATTGTGGATCTTACTGGCCGTTTGGCAACCTTAGGGGATTATTAATAGCTTTCTTGTGATATAATATTTATAACAATGGGCCAGTAAAGATAATAAACAGTATCTATAATCATTAGCTCAATTATTGAAACAACTTACAAATAAGTTACTTAATCAATTTCAATACTTACATTTTTTCACACAGAAAAGAGTTACGACCAATTTCAATTCCGAATTCCGTTAAGTTTGCTAAAAGGAGCAAGTGAGTGGGAACGCAGTAGGTAAAAACGGAAGCAAACAAATGAGCATGTTTGTTGCACGAGATTTGCATACCGCCTGCTAAATTCCCAGCCTAGCGGGCGTCCATATAACGCCAGCCAACCACACGGAGTTCTTTGCTCCCCAAGGATTTTATTTCTTGGGGCGTAAGGAAATACCATGGTCCTAGCGATAATTTGTTTCCTTCTTACGAACTTGTTCTGCCAACGGTTATTCTTTCTTTCTCTCCTCCTTTCTTCCAGTTTAACAGGGAAAAAAAAAAAAAAAGTTGTTCGCATTTTCACCCGAGTGGAAACTTGTGCTTAAGGAATGGGATGTATAAGCGTGCAAGAAGTTTGAAATCAGAAAGATTTCGGATTAGGAAACTTTCTTTCCTTTAGATAGTTAGATAGTTAACGAGGTACTGAAATAGAATATACAACGCTTCGGCTGGAAAGGTCTGCAAATTTTTACTCGTTATACGTCATCACATAAAAGGAACTGTAATTATAATATCTAGATGCGAACTTTAATCGAAGTCAGGGCAGAATATTTCAGGAAAAATGTACTTCACGTGGAATCATCCCTTAAAAGGAAGTCATAAGTCCTATCCCACTTTATAAACCTAGTCATGATATCAGTTCTGTCCCTACTTATCACAGGTCTTTATAATAAATCGGTACTCTGCCTTTACGTACACAGGGTAACAATGGAATATCATTCTGAACAAACACAAACATCTAGTTCAAAGTTAAATATTATTGCATTATCAAATCTAGCAAAACACCGTTAGAAATTTTAATCTGGAAAGAAAATAGTGCAACATTGTCACCGCGCTGTTAATGAATATGTAAGGTCGCTAAGGCATGTCTAGAAGAATCACAGCTGTTCAACACACTCCGCGTCACTAGTGCACTATCTATAAACGGACGAAGCTGTCGAGTAATGGTCTAAATTTGAGACGCCCTTGAATTTTCGAAAATTGAACATATATATGGATTAACAGTAGTAGTAGTAGTAGTAGTAGTAGTAGTAGTAGTAGTAGTAGTAGTAGTAGTAGTAGTAGTAGTAGTAGTACTAGTAGTAGCAGCAGCAGCACTAGTAGTAGCAGCAAAAGCAGTAGCAGCAGTAGTAATAATAGAAATAGTAGTAGTAGTAGTAGTAGTAGTAGTAGTAGTAGTAGTAGTAGTAGTAATAGTAGTAGAGTAGTAGTAGTAGTAATAGTAGTAGTAATAGTAGTAGTAGTAGTAGTAGTAGTAGTAGTAGCAGCAGCACTAGTAGTAGCAGCAAAAGCAGTAGCAGCAGTAGTAATAATAGAAATAGTAGTAGTAGTAGTAGTAGTAGTAGTAGTAGTAGTAGTAGTAGTAGTAGTAGTAGTAGTAGAAATAGGAGCAGTAATAGTGTAGAAATAGTAGTAGTAGTATTTATTATATACTAAAAACCGTTCTTGCTCCTGTAAACTACTTCATTTCTGCAATTAAATTAATTCTGCACGTGAAACAGACAAATATACAATAATTCAGATATTTTATACATTTTGTATTATTTGTTTACAATGTTTATAGAAATTTCTTGTCCCTACGTATACATTAAAGAAAATGTATAGACTTAGGCAGTTATTAGGTATTTACAATTAAGTCCCAAAATACCAGCCTCCCCCTACTGGAAGTCAAAAAGGCATTCGGGATGAATTTTATCCTAGCATCGTCTATCTGTGCGCACTTAGCCAAAATGTGTACCCAGTTTTCAAAATTGGTACCTTAACATGAGTGAATATCATGGAGGTCTGCGAGAAGCCAATGACAATGGCATTTTACCGCATCGAACGGTGGTCCGTGGGATACCAGACTTTCGACAAAGACGCAATAGAGTGGAAGATGCATCGGTCGTCTTGTTTTTGTAATGCATTGCGTTAATTCAATAATTGCTGAAGGTAAGTCAGTGGGGGGTAGTAAGTAAGGCGCAGAAGTCAAAACAAGTTACACTACATTTTTTTAATAAGTTCTTCTCAAACATCAAGATAAACGATCTAGCTCTAGCGTTACAAGGAACGAAAAATGTTGTAAAAAGCTATACAATGAAATATGTTCTGTTGACGCTGGACCAAGAAGCGACAGCCACAAGTGACAAGGACACCAGCAGTCACAAAAGCTGTCATGTAAAATTAGTAGAAACCCGCTACGGAAGAGAAAAAAATCATGGCAAGAGAAATGAAAATCGCACCATGAACCATGTCACGGATAATTAAAAGCGACCTTAGATTCGGCGCCTATCGTAGGACAGCGGTTGACAGAAGCTTTGTCTCATAAAGGACTACAAGAGCGAAGGGCTCGCTTCAGCGTTACGCAAATTGTGGTCACAGAAAAATTCTCTTCACGGATGGCAAAATCTTCATGTAGAAGAAAAATACATCCGGAAAAATAATACAATTTAAGCTCACAGTTCTGGGAGATTGGTGGAAATAATTTCTAAAGTGAAAAGGGCGTCAGGCGTCAGTGATGGTTTGGTAAGGGGACTCATGCTAAGGTGTCAACCGCATTGCTGTCAACTACTGTAGCGATAGAAGTGAAGGAAGTAGAAAGCTGTTAGGTACGAGCATAGGTTCATAAGTCCCGGCTTCGTCGATAAGGATTGCCGCCTTCACAAAAGCCTTATCTGATGTCATACCTTATCTGTTAAGTAAATAATTGCAGCTGTATAATAATTCCGCTCCGCTGTGTTCAGTTGTTCACATATAGTTGAATAAAGAAGGCTATGTGTAGACTTACTCCAAATGAAATTAAACTGCGATTGGAGGGTGTACATGGGGAATCATCCCCCTCATATTCTACCGTAAAACAAAGGCCAATTTTTTTCTAATTGGTCGAGAAAGCATTGAAGACGAAGAGCGTACAGGTCGACCCTTGGAGGGGCTCTCTCCTGAAAACATCGCTCTTGAGGAATTAGAAATTATAAAAGACAGGCGGCTCAAAGAAATAGCAGCAATGTTGAGCCATTCTAAAGAAACAACCCTTCTAATTATTCACGAACATTTAAACATGAATAACGTTAGTGCACGACGAGTGCCTATACTTCTTTCCTCAGTCCAAAAGCAGAAACGAGTCATGTGTTGTCAGGTATTTTTGGAGCTCTGCCATGGCAACCAGAGAGAAGTTCTGCAAATCATTGTTACAGGAGATAAATCTGTGGTCCTTTATTATGACCCTTGTGCAAAAGAGAATCAATGAAGTGGCGTAAACCTGGCGAAGAATCACCTCCAAAGGCCAAGGTCACTCAGTCAACCAAGAAGATCATGGCCACAATCTTTTGGGACTGTGAAGGAATACTCTTCTTTGACTTCAAGGAGAGGAACACCACAGTAAATGGGGAGTATCATGCTGGCCTATTGCACAGACCACGTGCTTCCATGAAAGAGAAAAGGCGAGGAAAGCTGAGTAGAGTGGTGTTGAGCGCCTTCTTCACGACGACGTCTCTTTGTACAGTTCTTGTTGCAAAGAAAGCTGTGAAGAAACGTGGCTTCAAGGAGATCAACCATCCACCTTGCAGCCCAGATCTAGCTCCCAGTGACTATTTAGTCTTCTTAAAACTCAAGAAGGACCTTCGAGGAAGGAAATTTAAGTGTGACGAAGAAGAGATCGATGCTCTTCAAACCCTATTTGCAGTCAAAACTTCTGATTATTTTGGGGGAGGGGATTGAAATGTTATTTCAATGATGTCAGAAGTGTATTTAAATAAAGGGTAACTATAATGAAAAGTAAATATACTTTTTGTCTTTATCATACCTAGAAAATGGTTAGGCCAGAAACTTATGGACCTACCCTAGTTTGTGGAAAAGCATAGAATATTTCATCAAGACTCAGCAAAGTGAAAACAAGCTGGTTGAAAGTAAATGCGTCAGAGTTTTCACTGCTGCTGGTTGACCCTCAGAAAGTCCACTCTACTTTCCATTGAAATAAGAAACATTAAAAGAAAAGTTAGTGAACAGAGCAGTCTCAATAACGCGGGAGTGATGCATGCTGCGATACAATGATTTAAAACTGTGTGTAAATTCAAAAGGGTACGTTTTGCATTTTTTTAAACACGTCCATCGATAACCGAAATTGAGTTAGGAGTGAAGATACTTGATGCCGTGTTTATTATGTATCAAAACTGAACATATCGTATAAAGAAATGTATTTAAAGTTAACGCCAAAACTTATTGTAGAGATATGCGTTTTTTGTATTTCATGAAAATTGTGATGTGATGTGCATGTTTAGTTTTGAAAAAAAGTTCTTCAAATTAATTTTATTTCCATTAAATACGTTCTTTTATATGAAATGACAGAATTTATGATAGAATTATGTAGCTAGCTTGAGACACTTGATATAAAAACAAATCCTTGCTATTGAGGAGGGCAATGCTGAAGGACCATAATTCCTTAATGAATTAAGCCTTATGTCCCATCCAGGACTAGGGCCTCAATAAGCGGGGGGGGGGATCATTGATTTCACATATGGTGAGCTATTGTTCCTATGAGTCTGTTAAGTCTATATTTTATAAGTTTAATACAATTTAACTAGAAGGTTCAAGTGCTGAGTCTGTTAAGTTTGATATCACTTTCACTACTGACTTCGGTTTCTGTAGCTCTGTTCCCAGGTTCTTCCAGGAACTGCGGTTCAGTGTGTCCCGGTTGTTTTTCTGAAGGAGTTTGCTCACTTCGTTCTCGGTCTCCCTCTTCCTCCCCTACAGATACTAGTTATATGTCTCCATATGCTACTTGATAGCCTTGCTACATGTCCACCCCATTTCCACTTCAGGCTGTTTGCACGTTGAGCCACGTCATTTAGTCCTGACATCATTTTTAATTACACAGATGACATTTTATCTATGAGGAGTATCTCAAGTACATTCCGCTCCATTTTACATTGGCAGATTCTGATATTATTCTTTTCCACTTCGCTTAGGCTCCAAATTTGGCATTCATAATAGGCCACAATATTTATTTTGTTGGGTGTGTAAGAGGAAAAGAATGGAGATCTAAGATCGAATTGGAAGACGAGTTTCTGTGTGATTGCTTATAAGGTACTGATGAGCATTGATGTAGTTTTAGATGAGTGGCAAATTGAATTTAAAAGTATTTCAGTAACTTCATCTCTAGATGTCTGAATGCTGATCAGAAATAACTTTAAGTGACAAAGTAACTAGTTATTTGCCTACATATGCATCATAACAATAAAAAATAATCGAAAGAATGGATGGCAAAGAAATTTTGGTTCAAAACAGAGAAAAAAAAAAAGATACCCATAGTAGATGTAATATTTTGACAATGCAATAAATTACTTGGCAGTCTACAATCTCTACTGTTCCATCATACTTACCCTAATATTTTTTTAAATAGTTTTCATCATAGAAACAGAAATAGTAGTATTTTTGGAAGTCTGGTCTCATTTCATCTTTAATTCTTTCATGTATTTAAATTTCCTCTCAGGCAAACATATTTAGTATAGTACTACAACGTGTCTTTATGCATTCTTCCGTTAGCGACGCGCAGGATTGATAGCTTGAACTTTAATGGAAGCGCATTGATGTAACAAGCCGTCGGGATTTGGCCTTGGAAACGTTTTCCTAGAAGAAAACAGCATTTATAACTAAACGCTCTTAATTCAGTTTAACAAAGCTGAAACATATTATTAACAATTCACTACTTCAGAAATTATATTTTAAGATTAAGTATAACGACGAAAAGTGCACATTAAAATAATGATTACAATGAACAAAAGAGCAATGAAATATTTCTCTTCATACATTTTAAAATCAACACACGAAAACAAACAAGCATAAAATTGCTCCAAGAATAAGACAAAATCAAATTATACAAGAATAGAACAAATTCAAATTCACAAGTACAGGCGCATTATATTTCAGTTTTTCATTATACGTGTCAGCTACAGTATATAATGACAGTGATTTTTTGACCAGCTGGCAGCAGATCATGGTGTACAATCCATCAAATACAGAGCACAAACTTCTTTTAGTGCAGTGGTGGTTTCGGTTGTTTGTGAATAATGTCATGGGCTACCGACCAATATTACAGTGTCGTAGAGGATTCACTTTTAATCGAATGTCAGCAGCCTATGAAGAAAGGAATCCTTCTGCTTAGGTGACAACAATGCAAAACTGGAGAGCTCGTGCCACCTTCTGATTCATTGTCAACTCGTGTAGAATCCAGAAACCGAGTTTATATCTTTTCCTAGCTGATGGAGTCGCAATCGTACAGTTTCTGAACTGACGTTCAATTGTTGGTCCACGTCCTCACAAGTCTAGCTCTGCGTTTGCCTTTGCCTTAATAGGAACTTATTTTCGCAGCTATGGTGATGGAAGGAATGCTGGACCGTCGTTGAAAATTTTGATGGAAAGTTTTGAAGAAAAGTTTCAAAAACCATCACCACCGAAAAAAATAAATAAATAAAAAATAAAAACCCTTTAATAAGTGGACGTGTTTAGGACGACAGGCTCAGTTATGATACATAACAAATCGCAGTTTGGAAGACCAAGGGCCACAAGAACCAATGGCAATATTGGACGAGTGATGCAAAAAGTCCTCTCTTCTCCACAGAAACAAGAGCATCAGATATCCAGAGAGTGTTCAACGCATGCTTGGCAATATTGGAGTGCACTCATAGAATTCAGGTATTCCGTGAGCTGAGGGAACCAGACTTGATAGCACGAATCCAATACTGTGCGCAGTATGTATGAAGATCCCAAGTATCTCAGAAAATGGGGGTGGTCTGACGAATGCGATGTGCTATGTTAATAAACAAAATGTTCGTTTTCTCGATTGGGAAAAACCGGACGAATATGCACAGTGAGCATTATATTCAGAAAAAGGGAGTGTGGGCCGCTGTGACTTCCCATGACATCATTGTTCTGTACTTCTTGAGAAAGCACATGAATACAGAATTAACGTCACATCGGAAGCTTATAGAGAGCAGATTATTAAACGTTTTCAATAGGATTTAGACACATTTTATGCAATGAACTATCTTATTGCAACAAGTAGGGGCGACCTCCCAAACTGATCTTGAAAATGGGCATCTACTTCAAGAGCTGTTTTCCTGGTCGACTGACTCCTAGATACGCAGATCTTCCATATCCTTCAAGAACTCCTGATGCGTTTCTGTAGGGGATACTGAAAGAACAACAAACACTTCACACCCATTCCTCTTAATCTAGACGAGCTTCGTGAAAACATTGAAACAGTTGTGCACAGTGTAACAGAAGCAGTGTAGTGCTATGGTTAGTAGGATATGTCAACGATGAGTAATCGCTCTGTATAAATATTTACTAAAGTAATTCGGTTTTTTTTGGGCCACCCCGGTATATGTGTAATCATCCTACTCAGGATACTTATATATATTTCATAACTTTTTTGGTCAACTCTAATAAATACATTTGAAACTTTTTGCCTTGAACTAAATTACTAAATTTTAAAACACTCACATACAGAAACAAATGAGATTTTTTCTAGTATCAAGACTTGCACCAAAGACTAACAACAAGAATAACGCCTTCTGGAGAACTAAAAGGAAATAAGGATCTAAGCGCATGTTTCTTGAAGAAGTGTGAGAACATAAGTAGCACTGTTTCAAAGTTTTAATGTTTAAATCATCACCGGCAGACGCGGAAATTCCCTGCTTTGAAGTGCAAGACAGAATTATAACTGTAATAGAGTTGCACTGCACCCTGCAAAGTTTCAGAATTGCTTTCCCGAGAGCGTTCGTAGCATTCACTACGTGCATGTTACTTTAATGATAATCTGAATCATTAATGTTGCTATGAAAAATTAAAGTGACTCTCACATCTATGTGGTTTAAGATGCAATACTTAAGAGAACTACAAACCTCCATTTCACCATTATTAGCAATGAAAATGCATCATGAATTATTCTATATAAAATGATGGATTTTGTAGGTTATGTATTCCAGTTTCTTGGTTGTTTGTGCAATAAAATTTCAGTTAATTTTTAATTACATTTTATATCAATGTGTAACCAACATTAATATAATATTTTTGCTAATGAAAAACGAAAATAATGCTTTTTTTGACACACACCTTTACTATTGCTCATAATTTTGATGGTCTTTCTGAAAGTAGTCCACATTGGATAAAATATACCTGAACTAGCGTTCTGTCAGTCTTCAGATATGCTGGAAACCATTTTATTACGTGTTCTTCAGAATTGCTTCCACAGCAGTCACCACTGGTTCTGATGGTGGAAAATGCCCTCAATCGAAAGTGTTTCTTCAATTTGGGGAAACTGAAAAAATGTCGAAAAGAGGCTAAATTTGGACTATAGGGAGGGTAAAGGACTTTCTTCGCATTAATTTTAAGATATTCAGCAATAACATTGGCGAGTACGGCCGTGTGTTCAGACTGTTGCACGGAAATGCGTGACATGACTTACAGAGGTTTCAGCATCTCTTTGAGGCATTATCCGGTTACGTGCAGGTATCACACGCTGGAGATTTCCATATAGATTTGATGTAGCCAAGTTTCTCAGCAGTTATTACCTTTCAATCTTCCTGTAACATCTTCATCTGCATGCAAGAACATCGTTATCTTTAGGAATCAGTGGTCTTGGAACCGACTATCCACAAACACATTTCATATGCAACATGTGGATGGGTGGTATCCAGTGAAAATTTCAGAATTTTTGAAACAGTTCTTAATATTATTGCATGATTAAAGGATTAAAGCCCAAAGGAGAACCGGTCCACCTTCCTTTGAAATTGATTGCCTAGATATTAATTTTCGTGTATAATTTTATTGGTTATATTTGTAGTTTAAATATAGTTAATTTATTATTTTTAAGATAGATTGATTTCAACTTTATTTTTAAGTTTTGGATGAAGATACTAGCTTCTTACAAAATATTAAAGCATTTTTAAGCTATGCTATAGAGAAGACAAACCTTCCATAGGCCTCAGTCGAATATTTGCTGAGACGAAAGCAGAATTTCAGAGCAGCATATTGTTCATCTAGTCACTTCCAATCTGCTGAAGATGACAATGAAACTGTACCATATGTACATTATGTATTACGCTAACAAAATATTGTAAAGTTAAATTTTAGCGTGAAAATTCTGCTTATAAAAATGTCATGATCATCCTTTATTGAACAGCTCTCGTAAAATACACGGGACAGTTAAACCAGGCGAAGACATGAAGTATTTACAAATTGGCAGTTACAAATGTTTAAGTGCCGGGATCAAAAAACGTAGCAAATCCCTCATTAATTGGCTCAAACATTTTTTGTGATCCCCTTATGTATCAAACTAGGGATAACGAAGCAGCTTGTCAAGGCTTTGCACAGACATTGTCTTTGTTTTCAGGGCTTTCATATTGATGTCCGAAGTAACAGCGAGAGAAAGGGATCTGTCAGCCAGCAAACATCACGAGTGACAGCTTCAGCCGGCTCCTTCAATGGTGGCATCGAAGTTTTAGAGTAAAGCGAGTATTAAGCAATATGAATAGATTGTGAAGACTATTTTCGGAAGTTAGGGACTCTCGGATATAACGTTTATTAATTTTATTTTGACTTTGATAATGATTATTCCCTATAGTCTAAGTGAAATGCAGAGAGAATGAGATTGAGTTATAGGGCCATTGATGGCTGAGTACTATTGATGGTTAGGAACACACACGGAAAGGAAATATAAAACGCTCAAACTGTTTTAAAATTTAAAAAAAAAAAAAAAAAAAAAAAAAAAAAAAAAAAAAAAACCATATCTTCTCAGTTTCAAAGCGCTCCTCATGATATTTATGCCCTGTTTGTTTTAAAGAACAACCTAGAAAATTTTTTGTTATATTTATTTTTTTAACACTTTCACAGCTGTATATAGTGTAATCCTTCGCCATTGAAGAAAAATCGACGCAGTTATTCCTTTACTTTTGGGTGAGGGGAGGGGAAGAGACACGAGCGTTATTTTCGTGCAGCATGAGATATTATTCCTTGTATTTCCCGTAAGACGAGTTTCTAGTTAGTTTATTGAAATTAGAAATCTTTTAGCAAGATTTTACTGTCTTATAACTCGGTGCCCTCATATATAATCGTTACTTAGTAATAATAATATGGATTCAGTAAATATCACGATACTATTCCCCTTGCAATGCACACTAAGTTTAAGGTTCATTAGGTTAAGAGCGTGTTGATTTTTGGTAATGGTATCCAAATCTTCTAGAGCCTCAGTAACTATTAATATTATAAATATGACGATGTTCACACCAGAATATTTAGTAACAGTATCGTTTGTCTTGGGGTAATATATGCCAATTCTTGCTGCATAAATTCCACTTTAGAAGACACAACAAGTAAACTTTTATTTTATGTTGGTCCTGGTGGTATAGTGATACCATACTTGCATTCTAAACCCAAGATCGCGAGTTCAATTCTGGCCAGGATCGATGGATTTTTTGGGGGGCGTAGAAATCCTAAGTATGGCTTCCTGTGGAAGGGAAGTAAAGCCGTGGGTCCTATGTCCTATATTTACGGGCTCAAAAAAGAACTTATAGCCTGAAAAAAAGAGGCCTCTGAGCAAAACTAGTCGGCCATTTCACGCCCTGAATTGAATGGAACGCTGATGACCTGAGATGTTAAAGAGCGTCCGTAAATAAACCAAATCAACAACAAAGTACATACGTTATCCTGATAATCATAATTTCCTTCACAGTTTGGAACAAATTTGAGTACCATTATATGTCATACTGCTATATTGTAGCCTGAAGCGGGTTATTCGAGTGGCAGACCCTCGTTGGGCACCAATTTTGGATCGGTTTCGTCGGGGGAGACAAAATGGTCGCCATTTATGAAGGGATTTAGTTGCTGATCGCCATATTGTGTAGCGACGTATCGTTAACTATTTATCGCTTTGGTATTGTTGCCCACGCGTCAGGACAACAGTATCTCAGGATATGTTCCGCTAATTTGTGACTCGTGCTCAACAATGGGACAAGGAGAGAATGTCAACTGTGTTAATAATTATGCAATGAGTAGATCTGAGTATGTATGATAATTTATTATTCGTAAGATCTTTTGGGTCCTCTGGTGTTGTGCGTACGATTAAACTTAGCTCCGCCAATTTAAAATATCTGCCGTATTTTCCAAGAAAGGAACTGAACCTGATTACCTGACTATCTGAACTGCTCCTATGAACTACCTTATCTGATCTGAGTATGTGAACTGCCGATATAAATTAATTATCTGACAAACTGAGTTGCTGAACTACACGAGTATGAAAACTGCATCTCTTTGCTCAGCTGATGAACAGATCTATCCAACTGATGAACTCAAAATTGGTTGCGTCTCGTCGCGTGTAGAACCTAAAATTGATTGCCCCAGCGGAGCAAAAGCCTCCTTATATTAAATTAAATTAAAATCAAATTAACATTGGCTTCACAGCTAAAAGGGAGTCACACAACAAGCGCAAGTCTCCCGCCTTGCTTTAAAAATTCAAAATCTACATCTACTATTGGCTGATTAAAATTCACGTGCAAAGGCATACCACCCGCTATTATTCGAATGTTTAAAACATGTATTTACATTAGTTGGTTTAACATTAACTGTACAAACGGCTGGTGAGTTCATGGCCCTTATTCTAAAGCCTGGAATTTATTAGCCCTCGCCAACGGAAGCTCTTTTAAGAAGTGTCATACACTTGTCCTTCCGGTTTACTATTCTTTTGTAAAGAGGTTTATTCCTTCCTTGCTCTGCCCCGTTTCTGGCTGGGCTACCGTAGACAGTTACACCAGAGAACTTTCTTTTTTCATGACATACATTTTAACATATTAAAGCTATACACATGCACATACAATATCTAAATTACAAATTAAAATGCAGAAAATATTATAATTAAACTTGCAACATATATAGTATTTGCATGGGGGTGGACCGTAGTAGCTGTGTCAAGCTGTACAACTGCTAAGTTGCAATATAATCAGAGCATTTAATAATTCGTAACTGCATTGGCCTTAAGCTGATATAGAACTTTCCAGAGCAATTGTGAGACCTTGTGTAAGCGCGGTGTTGCTGAAAGGTAGTTACGACACTTTGGTTTTAAATTCAGAAGCTAATAAAAAGATGCGAGCATAAATATTTAATACTTTCAACATATCTCAAAGCCCACGTTTTGTCACCTGCAACAATGTTAGAGATGTCCAAACTTTCGTCTCCAATGAGTTTTACGGGCATTAGTCACGATGAATTATACGGAAATTGGGACTCAACAAGAAATTTTCTTGGTGATAAATATTATGATCTGTGCTGCCACTGACCTTATATTGAACTTACTATTTATTTCAACATAGTATATTTGTGACTTTTTAATAATTTCTTAGCCTACTGATGCTTTTAGATAGAAGTGCTGTGTGAGTGCAATTCCTACTGGAATTTACTGTCCCATTATGGAGAGTTGTAAGGCAAACCTTAGGACTTATTGACATTTTTCAAAAAAATGAACTGAATATTTTTTTTAAAATATGTAGCCTTGAAACAGTATTTAAATGTTTGAAAATACATCTGCATATATTAAAAACACTCATGTTTTTTAACACAATCCATTTCAAAATAATACAGCAATTAAACTAGAACGTTATGAAGTTTTTGCTTTTGCAGTTGACTATTCCACATAAACAATCTGAACAGATTGTGACAATAGGGCAATTATGTATTAGGTTTCGGATTGGAGCTATGAGGGAGTTTTAAATAATTTTTTGTTTGTCCGCAGTTTTTTTTTCGAAACATTTTCCTACTTGTTTCATTCCTGTAGAGAAAGAAACCACTACACCAATCGCCTTGAAATTTTCGTGGTGTTCCTGGACTTATCAATGAAGCAGAACTATTAAGAAACATTTCACAACCTAGGAATTCTCGAAGTTTTTGTTCACAATTTTTGGCAAAAATGGCTTCAAATAAAAAATTATAATTCTTGTTTCAATGCACAAATGCTATCATCAATTCTGTCTAGTACGCAAATAAACTGTGTCAAAATAAAATTTCATTGTTGTGGCAAAAACGATTAGGAGTACAAACTTAGCTAATTTAACATTGGTAAGATAGGGCCTTCCAACGTGCCTTTCATTCACTCTGTGAGTTCCATATGACAAAATTTAAAAGAACAGATTCTGTAGAAGTATCTACCGAAGTTTGTTAACATCCTTTCAGATCCTGACATCCTAAACAGCCATCTTGTACAGTTTGGCGAAGTCTGCTGAAACCTCATTGAGCATGTGCACGATTTTCTTGATGAAAATTATGATGAGAAATGCTATTAATATTTTTAGTCTTTTTTATACTAAACTTTCCTTGCAATTTCTGGGATGTATGATTTGCTTAAATAGGCAAGTTCGTGTGTCAATGCGAATTCATACCTGAGGGTACTCTGGTAAGTGACTTGGTTCACAAAGCAATAGAGACAAGCAATATCTGTATATGTAATCGTAAAACTTGCATTGTATATATCAATATTCATGGTTACAAGTCATTCTTATGATGATTCATTGTTTGACAGTTATTTAATTAGAAGCATTTCGAGGGAAAATTAATAAAAATTGGAATTCCTGATATGAATAGATATCTTTCTCTGGAAGGGAAAACAGCAAACGAAATTCACGAGAGATTTTTTCTACATTGGCAATGCCCGTCCTATGAAACCGTTCGATTCTGAGTGAATGACTTCAAGCGTGGCAACACAAGCATCAAAGACGCACCACGCCCTGGAGCTCCAAAAGCAGCTGTGCGGCCTGAAATCATCGATAAAGTTATTATTTTCGCTCTTAAAGCCAAAAAACTCTGAAATTATATAGTACACTAAAACGTCTGGGGAGAGAGATATATTATGATCCGTGATAAGGCAGGAAGGGAAGGACTGGCATGGTTTAGAACAGGAGTAATATACTTAAGTGGAAAAAATGGATATATTAAGGAGATATGTACTATATGTGAAGAATCAGATAGTATATGGCATTGTGTATTAGAATGTAAGCAAATCAAACTTCGAAGGGAACAGTTCGTATTACTAAAGTGGGAAAATGTACTAAATAAAATAAGGGGCAGAAGAATTTTAAAATTAAAATCAGACCAAAATATTAAAGAACTGGAAAAATGCATTGGCAAGGTGAAACAAAAAAGGTTATGGAAATTGGAAAGATAAATTGATACAACAATGCTGACAATTGCACTATTTAGGAATGAACATAAATCCCCATTACATACTCAACCTGGGGTTAATTGTAATGGGGAGGAATGCAACTCCATAAAGACAGGGTGAGCAAGTGGGGAAATTTAAACGTTTATCAATAGTAGTAAGTTGGTGTGTACCGAAAACATGGAAAGGAAAAGTGTTTACTTTAATTTTAATATGTTTACCGTTTGTGTATAAGGGTAGAAATTTAGCTAAATGGTTTTAATTGGAAAAGGAGGAAAGTTCATTATTGCATGAAATGTAATTTAATATTGTATTGAATGTATAAATTATTTATACATTCTTTGTGTTCTTTGGTTGGATCGGAGCCTGGTCCCCTGGATATTCCAGTAGATAACCGTTGATCAACCGGGGACTGGGAGGCTCAGCCAAACAAATTAGAATAAACTGGAGTTAGTGCCTTCTGGAATTGGCAAAGGCACTGATCGTATTATTTATATTTAAAATTAATGTTTTTTGTTTATTTCTGTTCATTTTGTTAAAAAGTTTTTTATGTTGATGTATGAGAAATAAAATTCATATTCATATTATTTTGGCGCGAAAGTGCGCGAGTTAGCAGGGTTCACAAGAATTCCCATTGAGGGGGTTCATTTATTTTACTTGCATGATGAATTACACCGGAAATACTTTGCGCCAGATGGTATCACGTCTGCTCACTCCGGAACAAAAGCAAAATGGCATGTGAACATCGGCCGACTCTTTGAAAATGATTCAGAAGAATTCAACCGATTTTTCACTGCTTGTAGATGAAACGTGAATTTATTACTACACACCAGAGATGAACCAGCAGTTTAAACGATGAATTTCACGAGGCAAACGGGCTTGGAGAAAGACGAAATGTGGTCCATTCGCTTGAAAAGTGATGTCTTCAGTTTTTGGGATGCAAATTGATTGACTACTTCGGGAAGTTCTGGACGATACTATTTATCACTTTTAGAGAGAATGAACACAGCGTATGGGAATATTTAAAACAGAAGCTGTTGCTTCACTATGACAATGAGCAGCGTCGCTCAGAACTAATTGATCAAACTATGATTTGAAGTGCTTCAGCATTCAGTCTATTCTCGCTCCCTCGGCTGTTCCTCAAATTCAAAATTTTCCTGGCAGGACATGAATTTAAGTCATGAAGATGTCATACAGGAGTTAAACCAGATTTTTGAGGACTTCGAAGAAACTTCCACAAAGGAATCATGAACTTGGATAAAGGCTGATTTTCAAGAGAACTATATCAAAAAATAAAATATGTTGCCAGATTTAACTTGTTCTTTTTAATATTAAACCACGTTACTTATCAAATCACCCCTTGTCTAAACGAGTTAACGTAATTGACAAGAAGTGGGGAACAGCGCTTTTCAGCTTTTTTTAATAGTACAAAGGCAAATTAAAATATTCAGTTTACTCGAGACGTATGGTAAGTTCTGGAAAAAAATAATTGAGTAACACCCAGTGTGAGCGATATTTTCATCAAGCTAAACCGTAAAGAATGTTCGCGTTGAGCTAAATAAAGCTTACGCGTCGGATGTAATAAGATGCTGCGCGTGGTAGATTAGTCCATTTACAGTATAATAGATACTCCGTCATGGAAAAGGTATGGTCTCGCTTATTAAATTTTAGCCGCGCCATCTCATTTATTAAAACAGATGGGCATGTAAAAATAATGCGGGTACGCTCGAGGCGAAGTATCCACGGCCCTTTTGTCATTGCGAGAGCGTTTCTTCATCGTTTGGGAATAAAAGCTTTGTTTATCTAACAATACCGCAGGCAACAAATATACAGTGTTCTCATTTACCTGTACCTAATTTTCTTTCTCCTATATCCTGTCATTATCCGCTGCTTTTCTTCCAGCGAAGAAAACCAGGTAGTTTTTTTCTCCTCATAACTAAAGTTTCTATAGCTTCCAACGATCTGAGACAAGACTGAAGCTTGTAATCTATAATTAGTAGTAAATATATCATGAGGTAATATTACCTGTTTCTTTCTTGGCGGTAGCGACAGCCATGAGAACACACTCACGAAGTGATAGAATGCTTAGTAATGCCGCCATGCTGCAGTCAGTAAAGTGCTGCGTTTACCAGTGCGTTTTGTTGTTTCACTTCTCTTGAGTGTTTCGGCCACAGTTCAGAAATTTAGTACAGGACACATTTTAGAAAATTCCGAAGTACTGTAGTTATTACGGTTGCATTCCTGAATTTTTTTTTGAAAAATTTCATTCTACCTACTGCGCACCCAAAAATTACCATGAATATACGAGGGTAGGTCCATAAGTTTCCGGCCTCGCCGATAAAGATTAACGACTTCACACTGGTGTCATATCTTATCTGTTAAGTAAATCACTGCATCTCTAACTTCCGCTCCGCTGTTTTCAGTTGTTCAGACATAATTGCATAAAGAAGGCTATGTGTAAAAGATTGTGACATGTTTAAAATGGAGTATAGAACTCTGATTAAGTTCTTCACAAAAAGGTCTTACTCCAAATGAAATTAAACAGCGATTGGACGGTGTACACGGGGAAGCATCCCCCTCATAGTCTACCGTAACTTTTTCGAATGGGTTGAGGAAGCATTGAAGACGAAGAGCGTGCAGATCGGCCCTTGGAGGTGCTCACTCTTGAAAATATCGCTCTTGTGGAAGGAGAAATTATGGAAAGTCGACGGCTTAAAGTTACAGAAATAGCAGCAAGGCTGGGCCTTTCTAAAAAAAAAATAGTCCTTCCAATTATTCAAGGTGCAATCTAACAACAAATTCGTAACCGAAAATAAAATTCATTTTGTTAGGAAATCGGAAGATGTTATCGACAGAAGTCTGCTGATGCAATAATTGCATCCTAGATGGCCACCTGTTTCCAAGAAGAACTGTTTACCATTTGGGTACATTCCTGGTTAATCTATTTCTCACGTTCCACTTGTGTTGTGCTTAACCACGGGAGGATATCAATTTCGTGCACTTGCTAATAAGAACAATGTGGTTTATGCGTGATGGGGCTCCAACTTGTTCCAAATGCACTGGCTGATATCAATCATGACAGATGGATAGGTAGCGGAGAACCAGTTCCATGGCCTGCACGTTCCCCCGACCTAATCTTTGGATTTTTATCTGTGGGGCCACATAAAACAATTGGTTTATGCAGCAGACATTCCTAATACAGAAACACTTCATCAAGTGTCATGGAAGCATGCGAAACCGTTCGGCACCGTATGAGAGTATTAGAAAAGGTGCGATAGTCGATGATGCGATGATAACTGCTTGTATAGAGCATTTATTATGAGTTTCTCAGCTGATACTGTTTATTGGGTTTTGTTTCTTGGTTTGGTACAATTCCATTAGTAACTCAGAAATTAAGGATTACCAGATTTAACTTTATATGGACTTTTTGTTTTGATAAACTATCTTAATAACTTAAAAACTAAGGATTTCTGGACATACATTTATATGGACCTTTTTATCTTTCTTGTTTTGGCGTGAGGAACCCGCCACCAAATTTTGTAAAAGTGTCTCTGAAACAGTCAATATATAAATGTATGTGTGTATGTATGTATATGGGTGTGTGCGTGTGCGCGCGTGTTTCATGTTAATGTTCCAGTGACCTAAATTTTTGTTTTTTCTCAACGAAATTTGCCATAGTCATCAATTAAGAAACGAGTTGTTGAATTCGTTAACCAGCATAATTGGATGATTGGGGGCTTGGGTAAACCTAAATCGAAAATTGAAAAATCACTCTAAAAATCACTCTATAGGCCGCAATTTTGGTTTTTTCTTGGCAAAGCTCGGTGCATACTATGAAAAAAATTAATAAAAACAGTTTCCGATATACAGCGAAATCTGACTATTAAGATATTTATTGAAACGCAGAATTTATAATCCGCTCTAGTGGCACCAATTGTATTTTCGTAATAAAACTTGGTATGTACCATTGGAATAAAATAAGATAAACCGTTTTTGAGAATCATGGGAATTGGAGTGAGGTTTGTCTGAAACCCAACATTTAAATTCGCTTTAGCGGCACTAATGTATACTTTTTCACAGCGAAACTCTGCATTTACAAGTTAAAAAATAAGAAAAGTGTTTCTGAAAATTAGAGCAATCGGGCCATTAGGAGAAGGGGTATGTCTGAAAGTAGAAATTCAATAAGCACTCTATAGATTAATTTTCTCTCTATTGTTTTAAAATAAAAGGAAAAATTAATTCAACATATAAACTGTATTTATAATGATGTATATGTTTTGTACTTAACAAAAGCGTCATAGTGAAAGTGGCAAATGTGAAATATTGCTATAATAGAGCGCTCTGTAATAACCTTCAGAAAAGTTTGCAGTACAGGTTTTTACTACAATAACATTAAAATTAAACTTCAAAACCACTTAAAATAAATGAACCTTTAGATTGTATATTTTGGTTGTGTGTATTTACTTAGTTCATTAATTGTTACTGAATAGCAACATGTTCATATCGACATATATGAAAATCTTCTTCTTAAATATACAATTAAGTTCAAACTTTCTGTTATTTCGCCCTATTTTAGTAAATGTTAAGGTGACCCCAAGCCTTGTTTATAAACATGGTTACATTTAAAAATATCGGACAGTATAGCTTTATTTATTAGTGATCATTTATTTCATTTAAATAAAACAGTAATTTTTGTTGTTTAATATCAAATTTATGGTTTAATATCAATAATAATAATAATAATAATAATAATAATAATAATAATAATAATAATAATATTAACAATGATCAATCTGAAAATGTGGATTATTTTTTGTGATAATTACAGATTGCAAGCATTCTAATTTTGTTCCCCTAATAGCACACAGCAAAGATAATTTATTTCATGTCACTAATTAATAACGCCATTAAGTTGGATTTTATATTCATTATTAGATTTATTCAAGTTGCTAAGGAATTCCCTTAATTTACGCAACTCCTGCGTAACGGACTTTTTATTTGTTGTAATTTTATAAAAATAAAATCAATTATCCAGTGTCGTGGAGAGTTTCAGGAAATTTTCAGATCATATAATGTTGAACATATAACACAGCTCTAGAATAAATGTTGCACAGGAGAAGGCTGAACGTCATTTATCGATCATAAGCCAGTGCAACCGCCACTAAAATCTCTCTCAAAGTTAACCTAACGGGAAGGATCAAATGTACATCAGTACAACGGGCTCCAAAATTACTGAAAAATTGTCCATATGCAGCTCAAGCCTGAGATACACGGGACCCACAGATGAGAATAAATCTACCAACTAGTTTTTTTCAGTCCTGACCACAGATTACTACAGATATGCAACTCAATGTTAATAACCGGTGACCGCATCGAGCGCTAATTTTTGTACGTATCCCCTGGCAATGCGCGAACTAAAGATGGTGGTGGACGAGTCGATAACGCAGTCACGGGAGGTCGGCAAGCCAGCCTTACTAGATTTAATTGCTTGTTTATTCATTACTCATGTTTTACTTATAGTTTATTTCATTCTCGGAGAAAATAAATCATTGTTAAGCTTTCACCGAACCCCAGACATCAGCGACAGAACCGCAAACAGCCTGAAGAGTGAAAAAGAAGAAGCAAAAATCTGACTAGCATGTTCTAAGCTGCTGTTACATATCGGATTTTTGCGTCTTGTAATACACTCTTTCGGTTGTCGGTGGCTCTGCAGCTGGTTGGCTAAGTTGGATGAAAGCTTAACAATTACTTAGTTTCGTCCGAATATAAAAGGAAACTACAAGTGAAACAAATTATATAATTGCGAGATAATCCTGTCAAGTACCCAAAGACATAATTTCTTATGTACGCAAACAGTACATAACCTAAAAATGTAAACTGTTCATATATAATGAAGAGTGTAAAAATGTAAGTAAATAAACCTCTCAATGACAATGTATTACTATGTCTAACAAATACATGCACTTTTTAAAGCACATAGCGGTACCATTATAAATGTTATATTGAAGGTTATACGAGTTGGTATTCACAATGTTTGGACTGGTGCTGCCATCTCGACAATAGCTGCAATAGAGTCTTGTACCGCTAGGTGGCAACACTAGCACATCTGATGAGTGAGTGTTTAAAATTTCATGCATTTGCATCAAGTAGATTGTGTTGAGATTCTATAGTACTTTTCATGATACTCTGTGTGTAGTGTGTGGCGAATTTATGATGGATCCAAGATTAGAACAGAGAGTGTGCATCAAATTCTGTGCAAATCTCCGGAAAAAATGCTACGGGGACCTTCGCAATGATTCAACAAGTATTTGGGGAACAAAGCATGAGCTGTACACGTGTGTTTGAGTGGCATGCTCGACTCAGGGCCGGCAATACAGCTATTGAAGGCGATGCTCACACCGGTAGGCCCGTCAGTTGCACAACGCTTGATATTGTTGCCAAAGTTCAACACTTAGTTCGTGAGAATTGACGTTGAACCATTGAAGATCTTGCTCATGAAGTGGGAATGGGCTATGGGACATGCCAACGAATTTTAACTAATGAATTGGGCATGCATCGTGTCGCCGCAAAATTTGTGCCAAGGATCGTGATTGCTGATAAGAAGGGGCAGCGTGTTGAAGTTTGCATGGAACTTCATCAGGCCGTATCCGATGACCAACATTCTTGTCCAGGGTCGGCGACCAGAGCTGGATTTACGCTTATGACCCTGATACAAAACAACAATCCTCCCAGTGGAAGAGACCAAAAAAAGCGAGACAAGTGAAGAGCAAAGTCAAGAGCATGCTCCTCGTTTTCTTTGATACCAAGGGGATTGTGCACAAAGAATTCGTCCCACCAAATCAAACAGTGAATAGCACGCACTACTACGACGTTTTGCGACGGCTCTGTGCTAATGTGCGGAGACGACGGCCCGAACTTTGGCGACAAGGAAACTAGCTGTTGCATCACGATAATGTGCCCTGTCACAATTCCTTGTTAACCAGGAGCTTTTTGACGAAAAACAGCTTGACGGTTGTACCCCACCTACCGTACTCGTCTGATTTGGCACCCTGCGACCTCGCTCTATTCCCAAACTGAAAATCAAATTGAAAGGACGTACGTTCGACACAATTAAGAGGGTTCAAGAAGAAACGTTGTCTGTGCATTATATCAAAGAACATGATTTCCAAGATGCACTTGGAAAATGACAAAATCGCTGGGACCGGTGTATACATGTGGAAGGGAACTACTTCGAGGGTGACGGCGGTTATTAGTCTCACAGTAAGTTTTTGATCAGATGGCAGCACCAGTCTAGAATATTCTGGATACCACCTCGTAGTGTACAAAAATAACATCCCGTTCAAATAACATTTGCATTGTAAAGACCTAATGTTGTCTATAGTTTTTAAAGAGACGCACTCTAAAGGCATCTATGTAATAAATTACCCCACCACGGGGCACTTCTCTTTTAATAAATAACGGTACAATTCTTCCTTTGCCCACTACGCCACTATGTAATGAACATAAAACACACACGAAAACATGCGTTTGTGACTCCCAGTCATTGCAACAACCACCGTGATATCAACACATGACGTAACAAGCACATTTCTTTGTTTCGGAACTGCAAATAACCCCTTTCAAAGAGTTTCCGCATAAATTAATCGGCCTTCCTTCTGTTTGCCAACTCTGAAGCACATATTAATGAAAAGTATGTTTCTGTTAGGCGAAATTGGTTTGAACATGGTTTAAATTTGCAGCTGTAGCGCCCTCATAGTAAATGAGAGACATCTGTTGGAGTGGTCAAACAACTGAGCTGCGAGCCCCGCGCTAATTTTATAAGTTTTCATCCAAGATTTCTGGCGTTCACATGAGGTTCCAAGGTCATCAATCCAGTTGCAATAGCCTAGTCCTAACTGACCGTGTTTTAGGCCCTAAATTAGTTTTATCGGTTACGTGTGGTTCCACATTCATGACGGACTTGCAGTAGCATTTGCTGCTTTAAGTTCAAAAATATTTATAGGCCCTATTTGTGTTCCAAAATCTTTTACTTTTGTTTCTTTGTTTCTATTATTGTATATTGTTTTGCCAATTGCGCACTCTGCTGAATGAGGACTGCTGCGCTGTGAAACACGCTAGGGCACATTGGGAGCCAGTCCAGGCTAAAAGATACCGTGTTAAGGAAGGCTATGGGGCATGTATTTTGAGTGCTGTAACGTTTGTTTATTAACTTGAATCTCAATGCATATATATTTTTAACTGTATTACAACAAAACATTTGGTTACAATATTAAGGAGGTAAGTAATTGAACACAGAACTTTAGAATTTCAAAAATTACACATTATAAATTCAATTTTAAGTTTAATGGAAAACCTTGTTTGGATAGTATGCTTTAAATTATACATGAAATAACTTAAGACATTTGGTCTGATTAGCAAAAGTTAACAATTATTGCACTCTTAGCTGCCACTGGTTTAAACTTAGATTCCTTATGCTCCAATACAAATTGATATGTTGTAGTGCTGTAGAACTTATATTCTTCTTCTTCTTCTTCTTCTTCTTCTTCTTCTTCTTCTTCTTATTATTATTATTATTATTCTTATTATTATTATTTTCCTATCACCTTCATAAGAAAGCAAGGCAGTTATTACAAGCAAGCCTATAGAATGATGCAAAAAAGAAAAACAGTTTGAAATAGTGGTAGTAATGGTGACAGCACATAAAAGTAACGTGGAATTGGAGCTAGAGGAAGGAAGATATAAAAGAAAAGGCATAGCAGAAGGATCAAAAGAGGAAAAGATGAAAATTGTTGGAAAGAAGCAACAGAAAAACAATTTAAAAGAAGCAGAGATGTAATAGTAGAATAGTGAAATAAATGGAGAGGAATGGAAAATGACAGAGAAAAATAAGAAGAGCATAATAGGAGTATTAAGAAATAGCAAGCAAGAGGGGAAAATAAAAAGAGAAAGTCAGAGTCGAAAATGTAAGTAGAAAAAATTGTAGAAAAGAGAAAAGGGGGACAAATATGTGAGAAAACGAAACGTAAGAAAAAGAAGAAAGCAGAGAAGAAAAGGAGTAACAAATGAAAATAGAAATTCGAAGATTAAAAGAAAGAATGGCAGAACAATAAATGATGTAGCTATGCAACTCAGCACAGCACAAAATCATGCACAAGAATACGGCGAAAGGAGACAGCAACAAGATGGAGGAGCGGTCCCGCAGAGGACAAGAAAACAAAGTGCTGGAGGGACAGAGGGGCCCGCGTCTGAGACAAATGTCTTCGAAACTCGCAAAGATGAGCCACAGTGTGTTAGGGGAGGGGGATATAATGGTGCATTAAAGAGGGTTGTGATATCAACCAAACTCTAGAGGGTGAGACACAAACTTTCACCTTCCCGACGAGAGAACTGGCGATTAAGAAATTTAATCTGAAGGTAAACTTTGTCGTGGCTTGGCTTCAATCGTGTCAACTTGTATCTTTGGGGGCCCGTGAAGGACAGAGCTGACAATGACGTGTTAGTCACAGCTGGAAATACGCACGAACACATACACACACACACACACACACACACACACAAAGGGTGCAAAAATGTATCCACACTTCGAGCAAAGAAAAAACTGCGTTAACATGATAAAACTGAATTTACACAAACAGAAAATGATGAGCACTAATAGCTTTTCTAACTTTTACAGTTACAACAGTTGCTCAAAATGCCCACCATCGGCGTCGATACAGTTCTCATTCCCTTGCACCATGTTCCAAAACCACTGCCAGTACTGCATTCTCCGATCAGGGTCATTTTCATTTAATGCATGCAAAAGTCTTGGGATGAAAAAATTCACCTTTGCTGTTTTAATAATGCGACGTACGCTGGTTCTGCTAATCCAGTCTCACGTGGACATTGCTTTGTAGATTTCTGCGGCGAGTGCTCAAAACGTTCCAAAACCATAGCCGATGACTGGGGGGCTTGTTGCTGTGCGAGATCTCCCAGATCTGTCCTTGTGAAAAATTGCTTTCCGCTGTTCACACGGTATTCTTGGCTCCATTTGTTGTAGCAACGCTAGCATAGCGTAATGTGAGTCACTTCTGTTTACAGAACGTCATACAATAAACTTGCCTTCATTTGTTCATTGTTGATTTACGAATTTTAATATATGAAACAATCTCATTATTACTCCTCTTTTCATAAAAATTGAGGCAAGTCCTTTTCATTGATGATGTGATGCTTGATTTGTTCATTGTTGATTTACCTGTCACCTAGCAAAGCAATCATAATATATGTCAGTCACAACTGTTTACAGAACATCATACTACACATTACTGTTGTTTTTCGATCCAACATTGAAATATATTAAATAGATATCTACTGTGAAAGTGTGTATACATTTTTGGTCGGTATATACCCATTTATAGTACTGCCAAATTGTAGGAAATTAAATTTAATCACAAATGTCCATTACACAAAACTGCTGACAAGTTAGCACTCGTTAACAAGTAACTTTTTGTAAATATAACAGACTTTATTCCAAGGTTGATTTTTACTGAATTTTCATAACATCTGAGGTCGGAAATAAATTATTCATTGTTGGTAGGGGCTTGAAAAAAATCACTTGGAGCTTCAAGTTGCATTCCAATTATCTGATTATCGATTTTACGAGGGGAACTAGATCGGTCGATAAGCGATCGCTCAAAGTCACCCATGCTGCATTGGAATCCGGCGGGCGGGGGGGGGGGGGGGACAAAGAGGATTGGTGGTATAAACGTTAGTCTAATGAATTCTCATGAGTTAAATAGTTATGTACTCACCTATGTCACTAAAGGAGATAATGGCATTACATCCCTTCAGTTTCTACACAGTTCGGCACCTGCTTAAAATTACCCATTTACCCTCTTAATTCTTTAGAGAAATTAAACTTATATCTTGATGGATATTATCCTTTAGTTCATCTCAGGGGTATGGATATTACTAATTTATCAGTTGCATTACGACTTGGAACTCGATCACCTGGGAATTTCTATTAAAATTATATCTAAAAACACCTGTGGATTCGGAGCAGACGTAAAAATACGATAGTTATAATTATAAACAAAAACAAGCATTCGTAGAATAATATAGGCATAGCATTTGCCATTTGGTATTTTTAACAACTTTACTCTAGTTGTTTCCTTCCCTGAAACTCGGAGCTAACATAGTAGTTCGGTGAATTCCACCGATTACGGTTCACGAGTATGGGGGCTTTGGGCGCCGCCGCCGCATCGTAATCAGATAAGTTTGTATGACTTAATACTTCAAAGTAACATGTTAGTCTATCAAACTTTAAGTGCTCCTAAAGACTTACTCAAACAATAGTCGGGACCTATTTTATAGATATATTATCTTTTCCTTTTATTTCGGGTTGTAGCTACAAAGCGATCATGTAAAGTTAATATTAATTCGTTCCTTCCATTAGGTAACTGCATCCATTTCATAGCCTGATTGTACATTTGTGTAATAACAATTTAGCGTTAACAATGAATACGCATAACAGAATAGTTAATGAGTACTGTGATATGACAAAATGGGAAAAGCAGCTAAAAAGAAAAGAAGTAATATTGTCACTGTTTAGTTAATTGCTGCGAAATAAAATATTTATGTGAATTTGGTTTTAGATGTAAGGTATGTGATAAAGTTAGAGGTATAAGCATGTGATATATTGTTCTGAAACGTTGTAAAAATTGCAGAAACACTTTTATTAAAAATGCATACAATTTCACGAAAATATAACAAAACTAATGCAGGGCAATTAAGAAAGGATATGTCTAAAAATCAATCAACTTTTTATTTTCCAAGCTTTAAAATGCATTTTCTCCGGTAGAATCAATCATTAAGGCTTTTTTAAATACCGAAACAACCTCACTTTGAAGAATATTGTTGCGAGTCTTCTGGGATATTTATAATTACTTGCGGAGAAAACAACTGATCTAGAACAAAGATTGAACGAGAAAAACATTAAAAGTCTGCAATTGGAAACCATGTTAGAGGAAATAAACATTTGTCAGGAAGAAATGCTCCAGGGATTCAGACGTTCTGGTGCAGCATCAACTAATATTTGTTGCACCTGCGTTACGCAGGAGAAAATGTCTCTTCTATGGAAAAGATAATTACTAATTTCAATGCCTCTTACATCTCTAAAATTTGAATCAGGGCAGGAATAAAGGGAGAATAAAATTCAATGTGAAGCAAGAGAAGGGAATAGTAGTCCCATCGAACAACAAAATTTATATTCTGCTTCATCAGTAGAAATTTCAATGCTGAGACTTTTGAAATCAATTTGTGCATGATGCTAGTCGCCAGGACAAAACGCCAACATTGAAATTGTGCCACTTTGTGTTCAGAATTGTAGTTACTATTGTGGTAAATTTGCGAGGGATTTTTAAAAATTAAAACTTATATAATTATTATGAAATATATAAATATTACTTTGACGACAATTATATACTGCTTATATTGATGTTTAATTTAATTCAGAATATTTTTCCAATATTTCTCTTTTTGGGGGGGGGGTTCAGTAATCGAAATTGTTAGTTTTATTTAATGTCCTTTTAACAGCAGAGGGGAGTGGCTCAGAGGTATATACTTGGAATTTGTTTTCAGGAAATAACGGGTTCAAATCCATTGGGATCGGCCCTCATGACCTTGGGCGTTTTCGTGGATATCCTAAGTGACTTAGACGAATGCTGGAATAAATCTTTCATTTTCACGATTTTTTCGTTCTCTCATTTCAGTTCGATATCTCTATTACAGGGTCAAAAGATCCAGACGAGGAGGGTTGGTGCTGTGTGATGTGTGACAGTGACTTGCACGTGGAAAGCATTCTACTGGCTTGGGGATATTCTTCCTGGATCTATATGGCTGATTGTCACTGAATTCAGACCCCCGGTGACTCCCTCACCTTATCCCTTTCTAACAGAGGTGTGTCTACTAGGGCGTGTAGGAGCAAACGGTCAGTCATTAAGAAAAGCTGAAGTAACGAAAAATTTCTCTCCGTCGCTACCTGTTCAATTCAATTTCTTTTGGGCATTCTTCTGAGCGTTTTTTAATAGTGTTTAACACCACCATTTTTACTACTGAGGCACAACAGGCGGTGGACACTGATGATGCATGAAACGAAATGATATATTGGGAAAGGATATTTTATGGAAGGAAATTTCCAGGCCTAAGTTTAGGATACGTCGGCATTTGTTATTTATGAGGACTGAGGAAAACCTGTAAAAAATCGCAATGAGGGGGGACGGTTCTGGCGGGATTTGAACCCCAGACCTCCCGCTCACGAGTCCGCGCCTTAACAACCTCGGCTACCTGTGGCTACCCAAAAATGGCTAACGTGCCGGTATCTCTATATTATATTTAACTACTATTTTACTAAAATGATTAATGACTTTCTTAAATTTGTACACTGAAAATACTATTATTACTTTGTTATCCGTAAAAAGTATAGTATCCATTCTTTGATTATCCATTCTAAAATTATCAGCTGGAAGTTATACCCAATGTCCAATGTGTGTGTGTGTGTGTATATATATATATATATATATATATATTAACATTTGCGGATGAAAGGGGGCTCTCTTATCAAGAAACCTTGATAGAATTAAAGATGAAATGGAAGGTGAATCCATGGCAAAGAAACAATAACCCCGCATTTTCACTTTCTGATATTGGACTGAAGAAAACCATAATAAATGCCAGTCAGGTTAGTCGGTTATAGGATTTGAATCTTGAAAACTCTCGTGTACAACCTCCAAGCGCCAGAGTCAACCTATAGCAAAAACAAAAGCGAAAAGCTATATTAAAGTAGCTTTTTTATGTTTAGTCACAATGTGCAGGACTTTTCGCGACAATTCATGACGTAGACGAAGCAGTATGCATTAGTGAAAGTGCAAAGACGTTTTGCAGGCGAGGAAGCTGATGAACAATGAACTTTGGGATTCCTGAGGAATAATCCCGGAATTTACTTGAAAAAAAGTAAAAGTTCATAATGAATCATTGTTGAACCGCATGCACTAAGGAATGGAGGGAAAACAGCCTGAATAGTGCTGTTCCACTGGGAAAATGCCTGTCCCAAACATCGATAATCTCACTGTACTGAGTATTCACCTATCATTATTACTTGGCAGCTAGTAATTTTTTGTTTCCGATGATAAAGCTTTTTCCCCGTATCGTCGAAGCTATCAAAGACATTTTTTGCAGAATTTGATAAAATGTAGGGATAATACAGCTTTAGATGGAGACCAGGTTAAAAAATAAAATATTTTCTAAAATTATTTGTTAAGTGTTTATCACATGTTCCCAATATCTCTATGGAGACTACGTTAAAAAATAAAATATTTTCTAAAAGTATTTGTTTAGCTCTTTATCAAACGTTTTTAATATATCTATGGAGGCTATATTAAAACTGAATTTTTTTCTAAAAATATGTGTTTTACATTTTTTTATCAAAAGATTCTAATATCTCTATGGAGACTGTGTTAAAAAATAAAATACTTTATATAAATATAGGTTTTTCTGTTTTTTATCAAACGTTTCTAATATCTCTATGGAGACTATGTTAAAAATAAAATATATTAAAAAACGTGTTTGCTGTTTTTATCGAAAGTTTCTAATATATCTATGGAGACTGTGTTAAAAAAATAAAGTATTTTCCAAAATATGTGTTTTTTAATCTAATGCTTCAAATATCTCTGCTATGCTAAAATGTAAAATATTTTCTAAATACTTATATACTGCTTTTTTTTACTAAACGTTTCTAATATCTTTAGTACATCTGTTCTAATCTCTCTATATTACCCAGTGATGTCCCTTACACTTCTCCTTGTGAGGGTAAAAAGAACAATAATTTCGTTCCAGGCCATAGACAGTATATTCTTAGTAAAAAGGAGATACAAAGTGAAGTAAGAAACACCTGGGAAACGGTTTTAATTAATTAGAAATTCTCATTTTGTGGGAAGGAAATAAAAGCACCATTAGAGACAGGCATTCAGCGCTGTATAGCAGGCACGTATATTATATGTATACCGCTGGGGAGGTATCTCTTTTTCCTACACTCAGTCGAGAGCAATGTAGCTTGACCTCTTCCGTGCTTCATAACGAATAAGCTCCTATCTCCAAGACAGACTTTTCTTTATCTGATGCTCTCATTAAGGTAAACTTGAGGAAAAGAGAGTAGAAAATAATTACTGATAAAGATATGAAAGACGTACGTCTGCGGAGATAATTCAGCATGCTATTTTTTTTTTTTGTGCGTTTTTTCCAAACAGCAATTTTAGACATACAGACTAAAGGTTGGATAATTTAAAAACGGAAGATAAAACTTGAACTAAAAATATATCTATGCATAAATTTCATGCTTTAGATATATTGGGTGTTTTTGGTGATCTTTTCATTATTTAAGGAAGTGTCACGTCTTTCTTTCCCATCATGCTTTCTGTATATAGGAAACTTCCATGACAAAATTCGTGTATGTAGTAGAATTGAGACTGTATAGTGTTTAAGACTGAGCATAACGTATATAATATGTAATTTTAGTTGTATTTACGAGATAACATGTAATATAACAAATTGTAAAGATTGACTTGAATCTCACTCTGAACATGACAGCAAGAGTTGGAAAAGTCAATCAAGTTAATCCTTTCTGGTATGCAGCGGACAAAGAATGTTCGCCCCTCTGGCATAGAACCCAGCTACTTTTCGCTAGGATACGCACAGGTGTGCATTAGCAGGCCATTGACATAACGTGTAACATTTGTTTGAAGTGAGCTGATTGTGAATAGCGTAACGCGTGCTGTGCCAAAATTTGTCTATCAAACAGAAATTTTTTCGATGATGTAAGCATCAGCCTTTGAGCATAGTGAGAACAAAATTGGCGAGAATATTTCGCGTCGCTTTAAGGCGAAAGCGTCAGTTTTTCTAGAGAATATAAGAAATAGAATTTGCCTCAAAAGAGGGCCATCTCAAAATTCACCAGGCCAAGATAGTGCTGCCGCTTCGCCAAGACAGTTAGAGGAAGAACGACCCAAGTCCGAGGTACAAGATCCAACGAGGCTCGATAAGCAATTAACGCGCGATCCACATATAGCACCATGCATTAAATACCATTGAAGAATATTAGGCACCATTTTTATATTACGCACCATTTGGGTGAACGCAATCAGATTTGCGTGTTTGCCAAGTTTACCTTGTCAATGATCCGGTGTGAGACGTGAGTTCATCTGATTGTTTATGTTTGGGAGAATAAACAACCTCGGCAACTAAACCACGAGGCGTTATTTATCGGCGCATTTCATATAAAATCTTCGTTCACTCAGTCCTGGGCTAGCTTACAGCTGCCAAAAATAATCAGCTGAAAGCTGAAAGCCCTAGAAAGAGAGAGAGAGAGTCTCATGGAAGCAGAGTTAGTGATCTGCAGCAGCAATGGTGAAATCTGCGATCAGAGGGCTTAAATTAATTCACACACCTACCATACAGCCCAATCCCTACCCACACCAACAATCTTGTTTCAAGAGTCAAGCTGCTCGTGCTGCTCTTAAAGCACTTGGCTACTACCAATTTACGAAGTTTGTGTGGTAATGTCTTCAAAATCTGTTGACGTCACAGGACACCTCTTTAGAATTGCCATACGTATCAAGTTATCAGGTCATTAATAAGAATGAAGAAACTGATGAATCAGCTAAGCCCGTTTATTGAGCAAAATCTATATTTCGAAACAAATCTATTACTAAACTCCAACGCATGAGCAGGAAAATAAAATGGAAGAAGAAGAAAAGAACTGAAAATCCTGGTCAATCCCTTGGCAAAGTTCTTGCCATAAATCCCAGCTCTCACCGATCACTTCTGCATCTCAATCCATTTTCGTTGGCGATATTAAACATCCACCAAGATCCTAGTCTGAATCGCGCAGGTCCCCTAGCTAGTGAGGTTGACCCCGTTTTGACGTGTTGTTCCATCCTTCAAGATTTTAGCCTCGATTTTACCTTATGAAAAATTTTCTACTGCCTATCCATATCCTCAAGCAGTTCTTATACTTCCTCCATGCACTCTTTCTATTCCCCTTACCCGCTATCCAAAAGAATTTCAGTCATATATTTCTTAATTTGGGTGTCCACGTAATGTTACCTCCCAACCTTATACGCTCATGTTAGCACACTCTTTATTAAAACTTCGAAAAGCAGTTACATTAATTACTAACATCAACAGTTGAGGAAACATCGGCAGACTATAGTACTCTTTCAACGAGACCAGATGTAAGTAGCGCTTGAAATTGTTAAACACCTACTGCTTGTGTGCGAGGTCACGGAGAACAGGAAACTTCAACTCTTTGGAGCTTCATCACTGGGAATCATGAAAGATTCTTCCATAAAACTAAAGTTATGGAGCCAGAACTTCCATGAAAGATAAGGGAGGTGCAATAAACCTTGGGCTAAAGTGTGAGGACTTTGACGCTTGTAAATTGCTCCTAAATTGGAATATTAATTTCCTTCTTGTAAATGTCGTAACCAAGAACAATGGTAAATGCACTCAAAGACAGCCTTGTAAGGAGAAACAACTGGACATCTGATTACTTGCTGGGAACATATGAGAATGTTACACTTTTCAAACTTGTGTTTAGAGAAATCTTTCATTCTGGGGTTTCCCCTACTCGCAAGTTGTATCCCAAAATTGCAAATATCTTTTTTCTAAGAATGTCCTGCCAGTGATCATCTCCAGATAGATCGATGCGTCTCATTGTATTAAAAGTGCACAAGAAGGGAGCGAAGATTCCCTAAGGATGAAACCAGCTGTAATCTAACCAGTGAACAAGTTTCTTCTTTAACAGTTCTTTTTTAACTCCCAGGATTGCCACATTTGATTGTCCGGTGTTGAAAGTCTGATCTTTAAAACCTCCCCTATGCTTAACGTTCGTTGCGGTGAAATTCATGAACGGTTGAAAGAGCATTGGTTTGATTTGTGCGGAAATCAATGACATTACATTCTGGAATGAAAAAAGTTGAGAGAGAGAGGAAAAGGGAAGATGAAGAGAAGGGGGCTGGGATCTTCTCTTGGGAATATATGGAAAAGTTAATGCGGAATATTAAGTGATCAGAAAAAAGGGGACCGCCACGAGTGGCCGAGGTCGTTAAGGCACGGACTCGTGAGCGGGAGGTCTGCGGTTCGAATCCCGCCAGGACCGTCCTCCCTGACTGGGGTTTTTTCCAGGTTTTCCTCAGTCTTCATAACTGGCAAATGCCGGGGAGGTACCTAAACTTAGGCCTGGAACGCTTCCTTCCTTAAAAAAAAAAATATCCTTTCCCAATTTATCATTTCATCTCATGTATCATCAGTGTCCACCGCCTGTGGTGCCTCAGTAGTAAAAACGGGCGTTAAACACTACTCAAAAAAAAAAAAAAAAAAAAAAAAAAAAAAAAAGAAAAAAGGGGGGATACGAAATGTAATCAAGTATATTATTTAAAAGGTGGATGAATGCTGCGTACCTGTTTTATGCATCCTTCTTTTACTTATTTATAGCCAAAACTTCGTTGAGCCCGGACGCGATTCATGTTAAATAAGGATATTGAACTCGCTGTGTAGTTAAGTTCTTAATTTAATGAATGACTTAACGAATACAACATAGGAAAAATGCAGAAATTATAAACCTTAATGCCACAACTTACTAATGAGAATCTTAAATATACAATAAAGGATTTCTAGTGGTAATCAGTGGCATTACATCACATGAAATAGTATTTCTTCGACCGTTTGAAGAATTGTTCGAAGGAACGAGTATTCAGTCGCGGTTAAACCAAACATTGCATAATTAAAATATAATAAAAATCCCAAATTTAAATTAACAACCAATACCTTAAATTCCAAACATTTGAAGCTATATTGATTTTATTTGTTAAATTATTTATTATACATTTCCTATTAATTCGTTCTTGTTAAATATTCCATAAGCCCTTTCTTATTAGGCAAAATTCTTTAATTTTTCAGTTCTTTCCTTTTTACATTCTACTAGCAAATATAAATATTCGTTTATTTTTAGTGCATTATAGAACTTTTATTAAGTGAAATTTGTTTTCTATAAAAGTAAATTAAATAAAATTTCCAAATCGGACGAATAAATAGCTTATACAAGTGGTAGAGAAATAGGCTGATAGGGAAACAATCTTTTTAACATAATTTCCTACTCAATGTTAAAAACTTAGGTCTTTTTAGAAATGACCTTTGTTAAATGTATGGAAAACCATTAACTGAAATGCATTTGTTTGGCAGGATAGGAGATGCAAAGGCATAAAGAAAAATAAATACATGCACAGAAGATTTCCAAGATGAAGAATATGAGGAAGACCGAAATCAAATCGAAGTAAGAGGAAGCTAAGGAGGAGAAAAAGAAGACGATTGGGTTGAGAAGAACAGGGAAAAAAATTAGTTGAAGAGGAAGTTACAGAAAAAGAGAACAAGAACAAATAAGGGACGAACAGTAAGAGAGATAGGGAGATGAAATATGTAAAGTGAAATAGTACAGACGGATTAGAAAAGAGAAAAAACAGCAGAAAGAAGCATGGCATAAACGAGCAAAAGAGAAGAAAAAGAACAGTAACGCAAGAAACAGGAATATGAACTGGAAGAAGTGGAATAGCATAAAAAGTGAAATAAGTAAAAACCAAGATTGAAAATTTAAAGAGAGAGAGAAAAACTAAATCTAAAATATAAAAAAGAGAGCGAGAAGAAGAGAAAAAAAAAGCGGCAGGTTAAGAAGACCAGGAAGAAGAAAATTAAATAAACTGAAGAGTAAAGGAACCACAAAAGAAAATACAGATGTAGTAGAGCAGATAAAGAAACAGATGAGGTACAGAAACAACAAGGGAACGAAAAGAAAGAGCAGGAGGAAAATGGCGAGAGGTAGAAAAAGAAAAGAAGTAACATTAGTTATGTGAGAATAGAGCAGAAGAAAATTAGGATGAAGGATGAGACGAAGAAAAGAAAGTAAGAGTAGAGGATTAAAGAAAAAATAATAGCAATAGGAGTCGTAAAAGAAAAACGAAGGAAAAGAATGCTGAAAAGTTTATTAATAGCTCAGAATTGGCAACACAGAACTACCAAGGAGACAAAAAACGAGAAATAGCAAAAATGAAAGGGACAGAACAGTTCCGCGCTAGTAAGAGAATGAATAAGCAGAAAAGATTACGAGGAAGAGAGAAAGGGATTATCCACAAGACAAAAGAGGAGTAGAGGAAGAAAGGGATTGAGGCAGAAAGAGGCAAAAATAGAGGGAAAATAACTGAAAGAAAATGGGTAGAGAATAAACATAGGAAAAGGAAGATGAGGAGAAGGAGAGAGAGACGGAGAAAAAGGAGGGGGAACTAAGGCAGGAAAAAGCCAGAAGAGGAAGTTATTGGGAAATAGAAGGATAGAATTAGGACCGAAACGAAACAGAAGAGAATAAAAATAGAGGATACGGAGGGGAAGAGTGAAGAAAGAAAACGGAGAGAGAGAGGGAAGTAGATTTGGGCAATCGCTGTGCAGGTTCCCGTTTGCCTGCTGCTGGGATGCAGTATGTTCCTTCCTGTGCGGAAGTAGAGATCGTGCTAGACACGTACTTCATTTGCATGTCGCTCCACCGCGCATTAAATCACACATCGAGCATAATAACGCCACGTCTATGCTAATACGATTATACATTATGGATGACTTGCAGGGATTACTTTAATGCCACCTTTCAACTCCATAACCTGAGGAAAAACACGGAATAATCTGCCGGTGCGAACTAAATGGACCTGCTTCCCTGACACAAGCCGGTACATTATTTAGTTCCTGCCTATAGTGACTTTGTTAGAAATCTCCTATAATGCTCGAGCGTTTAATGCATCCTTTGATTAAACACTTTGCCACCAATTAATGGAAATGGAAGTGATGAGATAATGACATGATATCATTTTTAATTTTGCCACATTTTACTCCAATGACGAGTAAAGGTTGTTAATATTCGCTTTTTAAAACACGCTTAAACTTTTTAAAATACTTTCCACCGGACTTTCATCTAAAAACTATCCCGCGTGCGCGTGTATTGGTTCCCGGCGGCGGGGCATGTCGCGGCCGCCCGAGAATATACTTTAACTTCGCTTCTAAAATAGTGATACAAAATTTAAGTCATAGAAGATGCTAGAAATGTCCCTCTTTGGTTAAACGGGCATTGTATCGGGAAAACACATTCTGATCGACACGTTTAAGTTCGGCAATTGTAATGCTTCTGATCTCTTTTATGATACTGTCCTTCAGTAATGAGGTTTGTTTCATAAACTGTGCCCTTCGGGCAAACCCACAGGTAAAAATCACACACTGTCAGCGAGTGTGTCACTGTTGAGCGAGAGGGTCATACACCAACACTAATCACTCTTATCTTCAAACACTTCTTTAATTTTATGGACTTCACTACTATATGACCAGTTGTGGAATCGTATTGAAATGATTTCTCTTCTTCTGTAAGCCGCTGAAACAATAGAGTCAAAATATCCCTTCTGTAACTTTCTACATCTACTGTCATCTTGTGAAAAAATCGGAATGATAATAGCCTTGAGCTAACAACACACCAAACTCCAACTTTCCTATCAAAAAATGGATTTCCTGCACACGATGTGGATTTTCGGTAAACCAGCAACGCATGTTTTGATTGTTCACACGACCGTTTAAGTGAAAGCAGCCTTGCCTGAAAAGAACAGAAGCCTTGGGCCTGTAAAACCTTCATTCACGTATGACAAAAACCACTCACAATAACACGCTCTTGCTACTGGGTCGCCTTGTTTTAAACAATGGACACGGGCACACTTGCACGGTTTGAGGTTTAATAATTTTGTTGCCACGTTCAGGGACAGGAGGGGAGACTTGTAGGAGCGAGCGACTGACAGGATTCAAAACATCATCGCGCGTCCGGCATGAAAGTTCTGTATTTAAAGATGCTTTCTGTTTTAAAACTGTATTGTTTTCATTCGGTCAAGTTTAAAGCTGTATAAAGTAGATCACTCCATCTTAACACTGAAGACGGATGGAGCAAATTTGCGCCTTTACGTTTGAAACAATGAAGACCAAGAAGCAAATAAGCGATTTACCGCATGCTTTATTTCTATTTATTATACATTTCTATATGTTACAATGAGACATGCTTATTAAAGTGTTAACTATGATCTGGCGTTTAGTCAAGATAGATAAAAAGTAAACATTTTAGTCAGCGGTCAAGCGATCACCATTGGTGATTACAGAACAAAGACATTTGTCACTGTAGACAAAATTCTTGCAGACTTATTTGTAAAACTTTATCTGATAATTAGTTTGTGATGGTGAAAGTAATGATTCTGTGATTAGATTTATATAGGGTGACCTAATGGAGTATGACAATTTGCAGAGCCTTCTTGTGGAACACTCGTATAGAATTAAATAAAAACACTTTTTCAAGGAACAAGTAACACAATGTAATTTATTAATCCGAACTTATTTTTCAAAAATCACATTTTTTAAGTGGAGTCCATGACAACGTACACATTCGTGAAATCGGCTCGGAAAGTTTACCATATCTCGCTGCGATAAAACGTTAATTTTAGAAGTTGTTTTCTTTTATCCGCATGGTGGTCCGTGGCCTGTCGCAGTCTCTTTAAATTTCAAGTATCCCCATAAAAAATGGTCTGCAGTCGTCAGGTGGCGCTGGTCAGGCAACATCAGCTAATCGAGAAATCAGGAAACAGCATCCGCAGAATGTTCATTGTTTCACGAGTGATGTGAGCTGTGGCACCATCCTGTTGGAACCAAAACTCATTTTCAGTATTAGCATCCATCTGAAAGTCCAGTGTTGTCTGATTTCTGGCACATTAAATTCTATCGCAAATCTTCTCTGAACGTTTGAAATTGACTTAGATTCAACGAATCTTGTAACAGCAACGAATGCACATATTTCAACCATCTAATTATCAACACTGTTGTTTAAAATGGACAAAATAAATTGCACAGTTAGATAGCAACCAATACCATAACTGTAATGGAAAATCGCTAGAAACGGCAGTGTTCTGAAAACCGTCATATTCCATTGGGTCACTTATGGTTTTTAAAAAATAAGTTCAAATTAATAAATTGCATTGTGCTAATTGTTCCTTGAAAAAAGTATTTTTAGTTATTCTTTACGAGCGTACCACAAGAAGGTCATGAAAATATTAATGTCCCATTAGGTCACCTTGTACAAACATTTTTTTCATTCATTATCTATTTAGTGTGATAATGATGATAAAAGAGACGAAAATGATGTAAGCACAACCATATTAGATCACATATCATCTCATTTAGGATTCCTAAAGGTAAATCAAATTCCCAATAAAAGTATGGGGAATATCAGCACTCCATTTTGGAGATAGCATCTTTGAAATGTTGTACGAGGGAGGTTTGGGTTTCGATTCCCACCAGAACTGTCCTCAATGACTGAGATTTTTTCCAAGTGTTCCTCAGTTCCTTCCGTAAAATAAAAAATATTCTTTCCCCATTTACCGTCAGTGACATTTTCCTGTAATATCTCAGTAGTTAAAATGGGCATTGGATGTTATTAAAACAATTTGAGCTCTAAGACCGAAATTGGCTATATTTTAAACTAATTCGCTTTAATTAAGGTAACATTGTGATTAATTGCAAAATATACTGATCAAAGACAGTTCAAGCTGTTTCATTCACATTTTAATTGTTACATCATCAAAAACCAACCTCAACTGCGACTCTTCAAAACTTGCTCTTACAAGTAAACCACCTTATCACACATACATTCAACCATTCACAGACATTCTAAGATTTGACTGAATACTTTTTTCCGCGTTCTGAAAATGACAAAAAACCATGTCCCCAACTTATGAAAACGTCTTTCCGGTGAATCATAGAAATTATCATATTTTCAATAACTTCTTTGGAACCCTGAATGTCTGTATCATTTATCTGGGATTCAGACAAATCGGTACCAGCGTCCATAAAACTCAAGTGTATCTTACTAAAGCTGTTCACCTCATCTCAGTGACCTACTTTGTAGGAAGAGACCTCCATAAAACGTACTCATTCTGCCCGTCCTCAATATGAATTTGTCTTTAGTGCACAACCCTCTCTTCACAGCGATACATTACAAAGAAGGGTCAGGAGAGTATCTCAATAAAGAGAAGATCTTCTGTTACGTTTAGCTCTATGAAATGTTGCGGCTTCATTCCAACAATTTTGTGAACAATCCAAGTTTTATCTCGTGGTAGAGAATTTAATTTTCCTTGGTGTTTTTCCAGAAGATATTCTCAGAACACAATACCCACATTTTGACCTCACATTTTAAATTCTGCCTGTAATTGAGGTAATTCTTAATTCTTATAGATTATCCACATTCATCTTCTTCTTTATTTCAGCACAACCTGCAGTTCTTGTTAGCAGTTGCATTTCATTTACACCCATACATACAGAATGAGGCATTTATAGTGTCGCGGCCATTTTCTTTCGAAACGAAGGGAAAAATCAAAAAATGCTTCAGATAAAATTTGAAGGGCTTTTAGGGGGAGATAAGATAGCGATCTTAGCTTGTCCCTGAAATGCTATTCGCAATATAATTTAAAGATCAAATTAATTTTTCCAATGCAATAGTGTATTTTCTTTTCCGGGAATGGAAAGAGCATTCAATTTTCAGTATAAAAGTTCTAGTGATCTATCAGCTAGAGGTGATAGATGATGAGATATTAGACAAATAAGACAGCAAACGTTATCACTACTTTTATTTCTTTCTATCTTTTGTTTTGTTGTTACTCTGAAGGAAACTCATTTGTTTATACGCAGATGCTCATTTGTTGACATCGGTACACAAACAAGTGCTCAACATTGCCAATTCAAACCTCAAAGAACATAATTCTCAGTCAGTTTCACTTCGTTTTCAATCACGGATATTCGATACACGATCAACGAGAGGATCGATATATTTACATTTATGGCAAAGATTATAAGAACGCTAAAGCAGTGTGCAACTTATAAGGAGATCGATATCATGAAAGTAGGCAGACATCCGTTAGAAATTTTCTACGACTTGCGAACTTACTCTCCGAAACGGGAGGTGTCGCACCAAGAAAACACCATAGAATGAGAAGTGTTACTGGGGAAAATTCGGAAGTCATTGCAGTTGCCGCTAATCCTCACCGAAATTCCCGTCAACTGGAACGTAATTTGGGAATCTTTCAAAAGAGACAGATTAAACGTCGTCACCAATACCACCCATATCACATTAGCCTACATCAAGCTCTTCAGGGGACAGTTTTCAGATCCGTGATGCATTTTTCCAATGGCCCTACTACAAATTCAAATCGGTAGCTTTTCCAACATACATAAATTGATGTCAGTAAGTGAAAGTGGGTGAAAAACAATAGCTGTCTTATTTGTCCATTATCAAATCATCTATCACCTTAGCTGATAGATGAACTATAACTTTAAATTGAAAATTGAAAAATAAGTGCTCTTTCCATTCCCGGAAAAAAATTCTTAAGTCAGAACCTTTGGCACCATTATTATGACTGAGATATATTGATGATATATTCGTGCTTTGGACACATGGCTCAGAATCTCTCGATCAGTTAGTTACTAATCTTAACTCCAAATTTTCAGTTAAATTCACTTCTTCTGTATCTCCTAAAGCTGCTACGTTCCTAGATATTGATATTTCTTTATACTACGGCTCTTTGCTTACGTCTGTGCACATTAATCCTACCAATTTACAACAGTATCTTCATTTTGATAGCTGTCATCCCTTGCATATCAAAAAATCTATTCCTTTTTTTCTTTCAAACCGTGGTCATCGTCTTTGTAACAACTTTTCATCTCTTGACAAGTACATTAAAAACCTAGCTCTAAAGTTCCAAGACCAAACTGATCTTTCATCTATTTAAAAATCCCGTATAATTCCAGCACACAAATTTTTCCAATGTAAACCTAAAACTTCTAATAAAAATTTCATTAACCTTGTTACTACTTACGTGCCAGGAAATGAAAGCATCAGACCTTTTTAGAAAGAATGTCACGATATTTTATTAATGCATCCACCTTATTTCTAAATTTGTACCTCGCCTTACTTTTAGATCACCCCTAAACTTAAAAGTATATTTCGCAATACTCTATCTCCTTCAAATTTACTTGGTCCTTACCAGTGCCCTAAATGCAAAGCTTATGTCGTATCATTCATTCCACAGCCCTAATTTATCCAGAGAATTTAACATTTCTTCATTTGCTACCTGTTCTTCCAAGAACGTCGTATATATGTTATCTTGTAAGCTTTGCAAAGCATTTTATATTGGTTTAACTTCTACTGTTGTTTCGCTACGTATGAACAATCATAGACGTTCTGTTAAAACCAAGTCTTCCTTGCCGGTTGCCCAACATGCCTTATCTCACTGTAAGGATTTTGATGATGCTTTTAATTTAACACTTATTGATGCGTTACCTACACAATGTTCTGAAAGTTTACTCAGAGATAGAGAAATGGCAGCTATATTTTTACATAAAGCGCCTATACCACCGAGTTTAAATCTTACATATACATTTTTTCCCCCACACATTTTGTTGCCTGTTTCATCTTTTTCCATGCATAACGTTACCTTCGATACTCAATATTTACTTTTATCACCTTCACTTGTCTTTTTGCCATAGAACACTCAAGCAGTTCGAAATAGGTGGCTATTACTAATTGTGACTTTTTCTTAGTGTGTATCCTTTCCTTCTTTTCTAGTTATTGTTATTTTAGTTACATTTTACATATATTACTAAATATAATGCACAAAATATAATGACTGGATTTCCAACATACATATATATCATACTTGTACTCCAGTGGGTGTGGACCGAAAGAATGTTTCATTTATTAGACAAAATCAGCACATGTCTGTTCGCATTTTCTCTAGAATGTAAAGAAATGATCAACAGTGTGCAGTTTACCCTGTGGATGGGTCTGAAATTTGAAGCCCTAGCCACAAGAAATATTTAAATAGTTATCTGCTCTATTTAAATGTTTAGATATCATATTGGAAAGATACCGCATATTCCTGCCTACCGCAATTTTGTGACTACATTTTGTTTCCTTTACATGGAGTACAGTGAAATGTCCAGGTAATTATGTAGTGATAAATCATAGAAGTAGAAAGTGCTAGATGTGCTACAGGAAAAGGAATTGTATAATAATGCTTAAAAAAAGGCAGAAATGATGATAGTGCATGAACAATGTACACTTTCTTGTACTGTGTGTACACTGAGAGGTATTCAAAGACATCCAGAATAAATTGTGGCATGTTGTTGATAATTTTTCTAAATTGTAAACAAAATGTAAACAGACATGTAATAATTTCGCCTCCAATCGGGGGAATGTATTGTATTTTGCCTAATAATCATGGAAGTTGATCATAAAATAGTTGCATTGAATCGTGCAAAAGCCTCCATTGGCATTCTAATATCATCTAGTTAGAACCCTTGTATAGGCTACATATATGAGCCCTTGTCTGGAATATAATTCGATGAAAACAGATCAATAGCACCTTTAATTTCAGAAATATTTGCATAGTAGTTTCAGACCATTCCGGGTGTAACAAAAAGACACAGCCAAACTTCAGGACACATTCCTCACACAGAAGAGAAAATATATTATATGAACACCGGTCCGGAGAAATGCTTTATTTACATATTAGAACTCATTTTCTACAACTTTTCATAGTACATTAATCATGAGAAACACACAGGATCAGAACGAACCAGCATACCACGTGAAACCGTTTCTTGATGAAATGTTCGAAAAGCCTTCTGGGTTATGTCTGGTTAAATTGTAGCTCTTATGTTTACCGCCAATGTTATGCTCTATTTGAACGACGGTACTGTTGATATGCGACTCACTTCATTGTTATTTGTGGGGGCATTTGAAAGCTCTTGTGTATAGAACCCGGTACAAGATACAGAGAGTAGTCGTTCTTGTATTGTGAAAGGCTGCGAAACAAAACGTAATTCTCCAGGGACCGGGGTTTCAATGTGACGGCGGGCTGATGCATGTATCAATGCTAATGGAGGGCATTTTGAACATTTCATGTGATATGCTGGTACGTTCTGTTCCTGTGTTTCTCATGATTAATGTAAGAGTTGTAGAAAATGAGTTCTAACATGGAAATAAAACGTTTCCGGACTCATGTCCGTATAACATATTTTCTTCTTCTACCTGTGAGGTAGGGATTAATTACAGGACATGGTCAATTTAGGAAACATATCCAGAAAATGGGACTCTTCCAGGGAGAGGCGATATGTAGACTTGTGGCCAATCTCACGAAACTGCGAAGCACTAACTCTTTGAGTGTAAAGCTCTGGAGAGAAGAGAGTATCAACTCTTCGGTCCACAATCATATCTCAATATGGATGTTCCCTTATGGGAAATGTGGTTCTGGATCTCGTCAAGAACACGGAATTTGGAATACTATAAGGGACTTGGGGGTGGCAAAAAAGCCTATGCTTGAAGTATATATATAAATATATATAAATGAACAGTAATAATAAAAGTAGATAAGGATAAAACACTTGGATAAAGTCACACTTGAAATTACCGCCACGGGTGGCCAAGGTCGTTAAGGCACGGACTCGTGAGCGGGAGGTCTGCGGTTCGAATCCCGCCAGGACCGTCCTCCCTGACTGGGGTTTTTTCCAGTTTTTCCTCAGTCTTCATAACTGGCAAATGCCGGGGAGGTACCTAAAACTTAGGCCTTCCTTAAAAAAAATCCTTTCCCAATTTATCATTTCATTTCATGTATCATCAGTGTCCACCGCCTGTGGTGCCTCAGTAGTAAACACGGGCGTTAAACACTACTCAAAAAAAAAAAAAACACTTGAAATTGCTATATAATAGACGATTATAATGAACCGCTTCTTTCATTTACTTGTCTAGCTTCTTGCCATTGAAGAACTCCAGTAGTTCGAAATATAGCAATTTCAAGTGTGACTTTATCTAAGTGTTTTATCCTTATCTACTTTTATTATTACTGTTAATTAGTTACATTGTTAATAGTGTTATTTTATTTTTATTTTACATATATATATATAATAAGAACTAGAGAATTAGAAGTGCACAATTAAATAAAACATTGAAACGGTCTCAGTATAGCATAGTTCTTTATTCATATCTACTCTTTCAGCTGCTATTATTCTAGCTATATTAATCTTTAAAAGTTAATTACTTTTTCATTTTTGTATTTTATTTATGAAACATCAATGAAACTGCAGCCTTAGCCAACGCATTATTTTATCTGTTTAATTTAGATTGTTTTCTATGCTTACAGATATAAAATGTTCATAGATTAAATTAAATATGATTATCTTACTTTAAAGTATTTAGTTATTAATTTAGATAAATTTTGATGTCCATTTAATTGTAAGGAAAATTCTTGCTGGACTAATATATATCGATGTTTAAACTTGCAAAAAATTATTCTTTTTCTGGTGCCGTAATATATTATCCAGAATGCATTTTCATTTACTGCTATTATTATAAAGAATTAATGAACCGCTTCTTTCATTGTTGTAAAGTATCCGTACGCTTTTACAATAGAAAATGATATCAGATACTTTGCTACTCCTAGCCCAGTTCTACACAGACATCCGCCCACAACTCATAATTCACAGCTTACTCCCCAAATAACACCCCCCTCGACCGTGATCGATACTCAAGAACTACATGGATAGATAATTCGATATCCGTTCCTAAGGGCGTTGCGACAAGAAAGAATTGTAGGTCAATGGAATAAAGGATTACCATTATATTCTGGCGTTTTTTTTTTGTTGTTCTTTAAAAACAAAACAAAACGTAAAGGTATGGTGTTATAGAGGTAAAATAATATTTTAAAAGCGGAGAAGGAAAATTACTTCTCTTTGATTCTGATTTTGCTAATTTTCATGTTATCAAAACTCAAATCCTCTTCTTGGATTAAAAATTAATTTAATTTCAACTGTTTTTGTTTTAAAAGTAGTATGCCACAGTTAAAGTATAACTTAGCAACAGTAGTACGCATAGCTTTATATCTATTTCACAAACAAATTTATGATAGAGCACATGGTTAGCTGGTGATAAAGCATGGACAATTCAAACTCTTTTGATGCAATATTACTTTACGAGAAAACCAAATTAGTACTGGCACAGATTTTTAAAGGAGCTTAATTTCAAAACTGCGTATAATAAACGCGATTTTAATAGTAATTTAATTAAAATAATATGTTGATACAGGTACTGAGGAGAAAATTTAATACCAATTTTGATTATATTTTAGTTTTCACTCTTTCAGCACCCTATTTTGAATTTTTAAATGATATCCCTATCGTATAATTCAATTTTAAAGAAACTAACCTTCGTTTGTTTCCAATCTTTGCCTGCCAACCTGGTTTATTATTATATTTTGAATTTGGGCAGAATAAAACTGAACACACATTAAAATATTTGTTATTTGGTAATAAATTGTTACAAGAAAGAACAAAATGTAAACAGATTAGTTCAAAATTTCGAAATAGGTTGTATTACTTTAATATTAATAATTACTATGTTATTCAAAATAAACTGTACTTTCCCTGTACGGCATACCAGTTTAATTTTTATGATGTCCTAATTCAAGCAGCAACAACATAAGCCAGGTTGCCAGTCAACGATATTAAACAAAAGATGCTATAACAGCTGATTCTCTTTAGAACTAAATATCAAACAGTAAGGGTGCCATGTTTCTTGTTTTAAATAAATTTATTGTACATAGGTAGTTAATGGGCAGGCAAATTTTAAAATTAAAAATATCTGTATAAATTGTACATTTAGCGAGACGTTTATAAGTGAAATTCACAGAAGGAAAGGTTTAAGATAAGTTTATGTGACGTTAAGATTTAAAATCTCCCTATGGTACATTAGTTAGTGAATTTATATTGAGAAGCTGGATAGAAGCCCATTTCTTAGTAAATGAGGGCTGAATATTTTAAGTTTTATTTGTCTATTAGTAAGTACATTGTTGCAAAACTTATGGCTACACCGAATGCATATCTATTAATTAAATGAAACATTTTACAATTTCTTTCAATTCTGAACAACACAAATTATAATTATGATATAAATGAAATTAAAATTTAATAATAGTCTGACTTACTTTAAAGTTTAAATAAATATATACTTTTTTAACATCCACCTCCGTGGGCAGACCCACCACCAGGCATGGGGGAGCACTTAACTTCCCCCCCCCCCCTAGTTTGAGATCTGGCTATCGAAGTGCCACAGGTGCCATGTTTCTGATTAGTAAGAGGAAATCAGAACTTGAAGCTCAGTGTTGCAGAGGGCGAGATGTATCTATGACAACAAACAGATGTCATGGTCTTCGCCGGAAAGAGATGTTAAACCCACCACTAATTGATTTTATTGTACTGAGATGCGAAGTAGAGTTATGTAGTACTAAACAAGAGCAAATTAAACGGTAAAGCTTCCAGTTTTGAAAATAAACAGTCATTACTTCTCTGTATGAGAACCATGCGTGCTCTAGTGAACTTTTATAGACCTCCCCAGACTTTGGCAGCACAGCCCGTAGATATTCATATGTTCTTACGAGTGGTACGCGCGTCACTTCCGTGATAAAGAAAGATAAAGGGAGTCATCGCTGGGTACCTTACACAGTCATCTGTTTGCGAGTCCAGAGGTTGATGGTATCAGAGCGTGGTTATTTCCTTCCTCTCTTCCGTGGCCCTTATTACATCTCTCTTTTGTGTCGGTGAGACGTGAAGGGATGCCCCCTTAATATATACTGCGCCCTCCACGCCGACATGCACTCGCACGCACGCACGTACAGGATATATACCTCCTTAACTCCGGGATGTTCCTTCCATAACATTCATAACATTTCCCTCTCACACTTTACCAATGTCACACAGCCTAGCTGCGAGTACTATATACTCGCTGGAAAGAGAATTTGGACACTTTTGGGGCCAACAGGCATATCTTCTGATGTAATTAATTTATTTTAAGATTTAAACATTCTTTGCCCAGCAAAATTATTCGACATAATGAATATGAAAGCATTCATAGTGCACAAAATCAGACATGGATAGACGCAATAGCGAAGCTCTAAAGTTTATTAAAATTAATAAACTAAGTTAACACAACTTTGAATTTTATAATCTATGGTCTGTGAATTAAATATTTGGTGGGTTATTTATTAAGGCAAGCCTACACTGAAAATTACGAATGAAATATTCTAAATTTTGATTATATTTCTATGTACACACACTAAAATGAAAAATAAAGTAACTCATAAGGAACAATATGGCTAAAATAGGAAAAACTAAAGAAATTCTTGTTATTTTTGTTATTTTAGCACACTAAAGATAAACTCAAACTAATAGCACAATATTTCGAACCACTTGTGTTCTTCTTCAAAGGTAGAAGACAAGTGATGATGGTAAAAGTGAATATTGAGTCTCAAAGGTAACGTAATGTGCGTGGAAACAGATTAAACAAGTCATAGGGAGAAAAAGGTGCGAGAGAAAAGAATATTGCATCCATAATTTAAAAAATAAATGATAGTAACTAAGTAAAAATGGGAATACTATAAAGTAAAACTTGAACCCGGTTATGCGCTTTATGCATAAATATTGCTGCTATTTCTGTGAGATAATTTTCCGGTAGCGCATTAATAAGTTCAACTTATCGTCAAAACACGGAGGGAAACAAAGGTAGATGTTAAACCATTGCAAAGATTACAATAAGGACATTCTTATAAGCACAGTTAGCAAATGAAGTCATCTTAAATTCTCTGGATAAATCTAGGCTGTGGAAGATTCAACTATAAGGCTTTTGAATATCTTGAATTTATGTAATAAAACATAAACCAAATGTTTAATATATGATAATCTAAATAAAATGTACACTTGTTTTATTTCTTGTCCATTTAATAACATTCTAGATCGTATGAGGGTGTCTCTTTAAGGAGAGTACATTTTGTTTTGATTGGAGACAGTTTTATTGTATTGTAGCATTATTTGTTCTTATTTATATGATGAAGATTATGTTCATTAAAAGTTACCTGGTGGTCTGGAATAACATTATTTTTAGCTCTATGTAAAATAATTTAATCCTATTTAATTTTAATTCAGCCATACATTTATGGCATCAGTAACACTCAAAGGTTGGATGAAAGTTGGTGACAACGCCGATGTCATGTCATTCCTATTAGCATAGGGTTCGTGCAACTTTTAGCTGAAGATTAAACAATTTAATACAATGTAATTTGATTGTATTCGGTCAAATTCTATGGTTCCTTGACAGGAAGCGACCTAAGACAAGTTCGCGAAAGTGGAACAACGAACGTTCTTGGTGTAGCTCGGGGTGTTGTGCATAGGACTTAGCAGTTTCTGCGTAATGCAGCGTTGCCATATCGTATAAGTACGTTATTTTTTTAATTTTATCTACGGACGGTCTTTAACATCTCAGGTCATCAACGTCCTGTTCAATTCAGGGCGTGAAACAGCCGATTTACTTTGCTTAGAGGCCTCTTCTTTCAGGCTTGAGGCTCTAGCGCTATGGTGAAAGGGAGACGATCCCAAATTAACAACACAATTCAATTCATTGTTACCCATGTGGATTAGTATTGCAAAGTTTTCTTCAGAAAGAACTACTTATGTAAAGCGAAGCATTATGAAACAATATACATCTAAATCTGTACTATAGGGCTGTCATTTCATGGGATCAACAGAGATGGTGTTCATTCTGTTGCTCTGATGGTAACTATATTAGCCTGGTAAACCCAAGATGGCGGGTTCAATCTCGGGCGTAAAAAACCTAAGTATGACTTCCTTCGGAAGGCAAGTAAAGCTATGAACCTCAAGCCTGAAAGAAGAGACCTCTGAGCAAAACTTATCGGTTGCTTCACGCCCTGATTTGAATGGGACGCTGATGACCTGAGATGTTAAAGAGCGTCCATAAATAAAACAAATCAACAATGAACAAAATGTAGGATTTCTTCCACAGAAGAGACAGAAGGGGGAGGGGAAATCACGCTGAAGCAAAGTAAATAGTTTTCCTCTGATAAAATAGCCAGTTAAAACCTTAATAATTTTACCGTTATATTTTACGCAGCCCTTGTATAAACTCAAGAGAACAGAGCATAATTGCCATCAAACCCAAAACTAGTTCAGTGTTTTATACAGATTTGGCTTATGGTTTTGATAATTATATGTTTAAAAACCTCCCATAAATTTTCTTGTAGAACTCTAACGAATGCTTTTAAATAGTCCAAAATTACTATATGGTTTAGCAACTATTAAGAGACTGAATAGGACTACTGTCCAAATATTGTTGCGTATAGGGGATAGCAATATGTGGGGGAAAGTATTGTAGCGCTGAGACGTTGGGATGGAACATGACAGTTGGGAAAGATACATAAACAAAATTAGAGTCTGCGCATGCGCAATACCAAGAAGAAGCGTGCTGTGTAACGGTCTTAAGAGAGAAAGACGAGTGTGTAAGCCCGAAGAAAGGACGTTGCTCGTTTTCCCTTCGTTCCCAGAGTTTATAGGGACTTTATACACGTAATAAAGGTATGACTTAAATTAGAGAAATGTTTATAGTTGTACAGTATACCTTTGTACATTATGCTCTTGTTTTTATTTAATTTTATTAGGGATGTGTAGGATTCGCTTTGATAGTGATACAGTTACACCCCTTGTCCAGCCCATGGAGATGGGTGGTTACGAAATAACATTTCACCGGTAGGCTCTACACCGCGACAATATGACGCCCGCACTTCTCATTATACTAAAGAACACTTTCCTGGACTGTTATAGACTTCTCGAAGCGTATTTATTGTTGCAGAAGATTTTTTTTTGATTCTCCATGGTTCGTGAGTACAATCTCATATTAGTTTCCTTTCTTATGATTGGTAAGTAAAATTACTGAAGGAGGCACCGCCACGGATGGCCGAGACCGTTAAGGCGCGGACTCGTGAGGTTTGGGATTCGATTCATACCAGTACCTTCCTTCCTGACTGAGGTTTTTTCCTATATTTTTCTCAGTCCTCAGCAAATGTCAGGGAAGTACCCTAAACTTAGGACTGAAACGTTTGCTTCCTTTAAAAAAGCCTCCCTCAATTTATCATTTCATTTCATGTATCGTTAGTTTCACGCCTGTGGTGCCTAAGTAGTAAAAACAGACGTTAAACACTATTCAAAAAAAAAAAAAATTGGAGGAGGCGTTTAGCCTTCCTCGGTGCTTTTCTTCTTGGTGTGATGGAATAGGTTGGTAACTTCTCGGGCCTTGGTTGCTAAGTGAAAACATCAAACTTTTACACGAAGGTAAATGACCTTCTTCCGTTGTCTAGAAAGGCGCTGTTTTCCGCTAATATCATTCAAAATTCGAAATTTATTCGCGCTTCACTTCCAAAAATTTTATGTGCACAGTGGCACAGATATAATTTTGTTTTTTGGTTTCTGAGAAAGTGTTTCCTGTATTTTGTATTCACTTACGTACAAAGAACTGGCTTTTATTTTCTGTATTCCATTGGCTGATTATATGTCTATTTTAATTGAAAAATTGTATGAACTTTGCTGAGTATCTGGAGGTTAATTACATTAATTAATTTTATTTTGGGTTAATAGGGCATTTATGCTTGCTAACTCATGTACGTGGATAAACACGAGTGATATTGCTGTTCTTGGGAGGGAATGGTTAAATACCATTCTGTAATTCTCACCAAGAATATTTTACATTGTTAAATAACTTTCTTGAATTAAATTGGTTCTTTTAGTTTGGAAGTATGTAAGCTGAAATTAAGAACGCATATACTGTGCATTATTTAAGTTACGGGCCGTCTAAACATGGGTGCTTCCTGGGGAAGTACAGTTGCTGCAACCGGAAAAAGAGAGATAGAGTCACCGCAGGTAGATTTTGTACTATCATATTCACTGAAAGCACAAAATCTACAATATTTAAAATAGATAATAATGAGCAATGACCTGCGCTATAGGAGATGATGAAAACTATGCCCCTCAGCGGCAATATTGCCAGCATCTGCATAGAAAATTCTTGTATTACGTTTAACTTTTATTGTGTAAGAACACTTTTCTTGTCATTCATAGCAGCAGCAGCAGCAGCAGCAGCAGCAGTAGTAGTAGTAGTAGTAGTAGTAGTAGTAGTAGTAGTAGTAGTAGTAGTAGTAGTAGTAGTAGTAGTAGTAATAGTAGTAGTAGTAGTAGTAGTTGTAGTAGTAGCAATAATAGTAGTGCGGGTGGTAGTAGTAGTAGTAGTAGTAGTAGTAGTATTAGTAGTAGTAGTAGTAGTAGTAGTAGTAGTAGTAGTAGTAGTAGTAGTAGCAGCAGTAGTAGTAGTGCGGGTAGTGATAGTAGTAAAATACTTCATTTCTGAAATTAATTCTAACGAAAGAAAACAACATTGACAATAACGCACTAACACACATATATGAAACAGACACACACACAACAATTTTGACATTCATTTACCTTCTGCATCTTATTTATGTATATAATGTTTATAGAAATTTCTTTTCCCTAAAACTACGTATTTCATTTTAAAATATGTCCAGATTTAGCCAATTTTGTCTCTTTGCAATTAAGTCCCAACATTAAAACCTCCCCATATGTACCATACATGATAATCCGTTTTTCAACACAGTATTTATGTGTTGGCATAACTGACGATGAACAATTAGCATACAATTTATACAAAAATACAGCATCAAGCAGAACACTAACGCACAATCACGATTTGTAACCCTCAACTAACTACAAGCGACTACCTGCACATGCATTATAGACCTTGATGACTTATTACAATACATAGCCACACTCTGCCGGCCCGTAATAACGCAAATTAATATCACCATATATGTAGCTTGTTTATTTATGCTTGTATTAGCATTTTATGGTAGCCATTGTACTATCTTATTTAAATTAGGTTATTTTTTAATTAAATTACTTAACTTTGTAGTTTTAAATTATTTTAATTTTTTATATTTCAATGAAAATGTGTTAAAATGTGTACCGGCCTTGTGTTTTACCATTAATTTATTCATATTACATTCTTTTCCGCTATTGTTTTTCCGTTTACATAAAAAATAAGCTAGCCACCAAGGGCTTAATACTACTTTTCTATTGTGTCTAGGTCAATTGGAGAGTATTAATTTAAATTTAAAAATCTATATCATCTGAATAAATTATGGTGGCAATGTCGAGTAAAGAGTTATATTTGATCGCCACTCTTTGTATATGGAAATTTTTGGATCTCAAGTGGTAAGTGCAAAGAATGTTAAATTTTACTTCTCCCTACAAATGCCGCCCTGGCTAAGAATCAAAGATGAATTGCTTAGCATAAATAATCGAATGTACAGCTAAATATGCTAACAAAACGAAACTCATACATGCGTTTTGATGACTTTTCAATCTAATGGCTAAAACTCAACCGCATTGGTATTACGACATGTGGGAATGAGGGGGAAAACCGAAAAAAGTGGGTGCTTCAAAAAGGAAAACAAGTGATGGTAACCGTATTGTGGAGGCCCTGAATTATCGGAACGTGGGGCAGGGAACCTGTAGGCGACGGCCACGGTTAATAGAACACTACGGTACAAAGGAGAATTAATGGTCTACCATTTTGCTCGTCATCGATTTCCTGGATGGAGAACGGGAAGGGAACGCGAATATTTCTGTTCGGGTAGCTGTGAAAAAAATGTGGGAGGAGAGACTTGCTAAGCTTCAAGCTGCAATAACACGGTGATATTGACCAGCTTTATAAATATGCAGCATTAAAACAGGTCCATATGGGCGGGATAGCCCCTCCCTCGCATCTAAAGGCTTGTTCCACACAACTTGCTTTTTATTCCGTTTTCGCTTTCTCCAAAAAACCGAACATATTTCAAGTTACCACCAGTTTTCTTTACGCCCCCAAACAGCTATTTCCATACTTGCAGTGTTGTATTTTGTCAGGGTTGCCAACTCCAATCGAACGTTTCAATTTATTGTGGAATTAAAACCAAACAAATACATGAATAAGGGAATGTTTGAAAAGCACATCTCCCATACAATTTGAATCTTTTAATTGAGCTATAGTTTAACCCTCCAGTAACAACAGTCATCCACTATTATATTTCCTCTTATTGGCTTCTTCCATTGTTGCCGACAGCTCATTGTCAGTAGGTTATTTTTTACTTTAATTAAACGATGCTAGAGTGTTGTAAATTGTTCACGTGATATTTAACGTTTGTTAACTTGAATGATTATTGTCATTCACGCGGATACTCGCGTCATTGTTTTGAAGTCGATAAGTGAGAGGTACTGTTGCACATTTATAGGTGTAAAAGATTTGACTTTACATGCAGGAATAATTCTCGGAGCAACTTGCTGCTGCTGGCTACAGTCCCGAGAGACAGCGGAGAGAGCTGGAGGTAGAGACCCACATATGGCAGATAATTAGGCTTCCAAGCACAGCGATATGACAGCTCAAACTGTTAGGGCGCCATGCTATAGTTGTGAAGGTAGTGGTTTCGAATTCTCACATCAAGATGCCTTTTTTTCTGCCGAAGTTAAAAGAAATTTACCACCATTACAATGATTTATTTGGTAACATAGTACGACGCTCAGAATGCCCTATAAATTGATGCTGGGATCAAAGGATATTTGACACCATTACACTGATTACCTGTCCCTATCAATTAACATTTACGAAATGGAGGCGAGCGTAGGCCGTCAGGTCGTAGCGAGCCGGAGAACACCACTGGCCACCGGTTTCTAGGATTTAGTAGAGGTTAGCATTAGGATTAGTGTATAAGAATTAATTGCGAATTCCAATAAGAGCACATTTGCCACTGTTACAATATTTTACCTACCTAACAATTCGCTATCAATTTATATTTAAAAGTTAAGGGGTACAACGCTAGGCTACAATTTGTTTAGAAAAAAAATTACATGCAACATTTACACTGTTACAAGCGGCCACACAAACCACTTTTGTCAGCAGCTAGCAGTAGCCATTTGCTCCGAGAATTTTTTCTACGTGTAACGTCAAGTGTGTAAAAGTAGTTTTCGGTTGTTTTCTCTGGTACTATGTCTGAATGATCAAAATCAGGGGATTCAGTGGCTAAAAGAAAATAAGAAGAATAAGAAAACGAAGATGATGAGAGTGAAGAAGAAAATATTGATCCTGAAAATGTGCCTAGAGTGTTTGTCTGACAAGTAGACTGTATAAACCATTTTTCTACAAGTAATGCATGTATGTAGCTATTATTGTTCATCCTGCAAATTGTTACATTGCTTTTGTTAGTTAATGCCAGCGAATTTTCCTTGTAATACATTACATATATTTATTTTATTCTAATTTTCTATCTAAAAAGTAGGTGGTTTAGTTGATTTTAATATTTAAATTTCAATGTAAAAACTAATTGAACTCTTAATGATTTAAAATTGTAACCATATTTTATTGTGTTCTTTTAATCAATCAGAGTGCATATATTTCTTAGCTACATGTTAAGAACTTTCTCCCTTATACGTCTAATGTTATGTGCTCTGCTATGAATGTATATGAATTATGTAACACATATATTAAATATTAATTATTGTTGAGAGAAATATCTTGCAACGCCATGTATTTAACAAAACACCATTTAATATTATTAAATCACATGGATAGCTTACTGTCATCCACGTGACCACTCGTGTTACAATAATGGGTGCGACCACTGCAGGGTTAAGGGCACACCGAAGTATAAAAATGACATATTTTCGATTGCCATTTTTAATACCTTTATGGACGATTCCATGTGAAATCAGACGGAAAATTAGCAAAACTGATCTCACTTTAAAAAAAAAAAATGTACACTATTACAACGTACAAAGACGAAATATTGTAGCAACCTCCGGTACATACCCTCGCTTTTATTCTTTTCAGTTAACTTCGCACGAGGTGGGACACCAGGAGCACGCTGCTGATTTTAATCCCTAAAAGTTCCTAAGTAAAAATAAGCATGAAGAAAGACGAATACAACTAATGCAATGAAATAATAGTTGAGTTAAGCTGATGCTACTGCAGCTTTTATTGGTATTACCTCATATTATTGCAGTGAGAATGTAACCTTTATTTTTTTATTTAATATTGTGTGGTTATCATTTCTGTCACCGTAAAAAAGTGCCGCAAAATTTAGTCTGAAAATCGTTGTACTGATAGAGATGTAAAGTAATAGCAACACTGTACACAACAATGACATTGCACGTAATATTAATGAGAATGTTAACCTAGAGGACGCTGTTGCGATGACCAGGAAGAAGATCTGAACATCTTCACCCGCTGATGTCTCTCGATACACTGACGTTTCTTCCTTACGAAAACCACTTTCCCAACATTGCATCTACACGCATGCGCGCAACTTGGCTTTTCTACTTCTTTCACATATGCCAGACCAGGTTAGGGTTATCTATTTGCCAGATGAGCGTTCAATTAGCTCGCGATTGTTGATTTCAATAATACTTTAAAATTACAATAATTATGGGTTTCATTGTTAGCATTTTAATTATAAGCCCCTTTATTAATGCATAATTTTTATTAGTAATCCCCCGCTCATATGCCCCCATTTGGCAGTTTAGGTTAAACAGTTTTCATGCAAAAATTCGCTATTAAAATTAGATAAATGTGAACAAACTCATTTTAAATATCATATATTGCTGAACGTTAAACATTGTTAAACGTATTCACTAAAATACAAAATTAGAAAAATATTTGTTTCCTGCAAATTTGAACAATATCCCCACAAATTCAATGAAAAATAAATATATTGTAAATCTGAAATTTATTAAAACAAATAATTATAGTTTTCAGATCAATGCTCTAATAGACACGAGTGGCCGAGATTCTATTCCCGCCAAGACCGCCCTCTCTGACTGTTCCAGGTTTCCCTCAGTCCTCATAAATTGCAATTGTCTGGGAGGTACCCTAAACTTAGGCCTGGAACGCTTACTTTCTTAAAAATAAAAATCCTATATCAATTTATCGTTTCATTTTAGGTTTCATCAGTGTCCACCGCCTGTGGCACCTCAGTAAACACTATTAAAATAATTAAAAAACTTATTTTAAAATATCTATAATTAGTTTTTTCGAGTTTATGACCTTCGAAACGATAAAATGTATCGCATTAAAACGAGAAAACTAATGCACTTTGCGGAAAACCGTCTTCAGGTAATCAACTATCTCTTAACCCTTTTATATATAATTTTTTCAAGGTAGTACTTTCCAAAACCGTTACTTAATTGAAATAATCCAATATTAATTTTAAATTTATTTATGCTGATTAAGTGAGTGTGCAACCATTCAGTAGTTAAAATAGTTTAGAAACAAAACAAAATAATGGTTGATTACATAAAATGAAAATTAATTAATTAAACAGTACAGATGACTCTCTATTGCATGAAACGCTTAGTGATTTGCTTTCAAATTTTTACTCTTATCTTTTTAATTATTTATGTTTTGGTATCCTTTTGGTTGTGAAACTAATCGTGTTTATTATTGTTCCTGGTATAGTTTTGTGAACATTATTTTTTTCACCGTACCCGCCTACTTGTGCTAGATGAAAAGCAATAGAGGCCGTCACAAACACGCTTGGTGGGAGAAATTAGAACACGCTGCATCACTGAAAACAGTTACAATGATAAACAGACTATCTTACCTACAGAGCCTATGAGCAGTAACAAATGCATACACTCCTTCGTTTCGTTAACTGAATGAGGGCTCGTCAAGACCATCGCGCAATGCATTGAAGCAGGCCAAGAAGAAAAAACGTTTGCTGTACTTAGCTATATTACTGCTCGTTTATGTACATAAGTCCAGTCAATCTTCAACTTATATATGCAGATTTTATTTTTCTGTGACTAAGAACACGCAAAGGGAAACAACAAATGAGTGATTCATTCTTATATGATTAGACCTTATATACTTCTTATTGTAACACGCATTCAGATCTTGTACTTCATTATTCCTGGAATTATTCTCTAAAAAAATTATTTATAGGCATAAAAAGTATCCTTCCATTGCAATGCAGTGTTTGACATAAAACTTGGTATGATTTTTTTTTCTCTCAGGCTTTCAAAAATATTTTTTTCCGTCATAGGTCCGTTTTTTTGGGTGATTTTTATTCTTCCTTCTCCATTATTTTTTTTAAAAAATAATAAATATATTTAAAAATGCACTCCAACTTTAATCAAAACATTCTTAGGACACAACTACCAAATTTGTTTCGAAAATAGTGAAGAATTTTAAGGGGTGAATAATTTCATGCTTGTGGCGTGGGCTAAAAGGCGGTTAGAGATCAGCACTCGCAGGTATAAGTAAAAGTGTTACTGCCATTGCTACTTCTTTTATTGCACGATAATAATAAAAAATACACACTTTAAGATCTCCTCTAATGCTGAAGGCTTACGTTAACACACAATAACTGAACAGCCAGTACTGAAGACTTTAACTGGATAGCTAGAAGTCTGGCCATTAAGGCCGAACGGGCCCTTACCTTAGGGGTGATGTTACGAAGAGCCGAGGGTACAAAGCGGCCAGCAGCAGCATACGGTAATTCAAGCGATGAGTGAAGACATTTCTTGAGGCTCTGCTAGATCCTAATATAGTTTCGCGATCGCCTAGGGGGGTCTTTACATTAAGTTGTAATGTTTACTAATTATGGTATACCAACGCCCTAAGTAAACCAAATGGAAATAAACAACGCTTTCTGATTTAACTAGGCGATGTACTAGTATAAAATATTGAAGCAAATAAAAGTTACTGTTCGCATATTAATTTTGACCAATTATCAATTTTAATGCACCCCTCTGCCGTAGATGTAACAATAATATTTTTTGCAACTTATTAGTAATGCGGTTGGCAGAACTGTTCTAAAGAGGGGAGAAATAAACACAACCACTGATTTAGTTTTCTATTAAGAAGTTCTGAATAGAGTTTTACTTTTATACGCACCGTGTGCGGTATAACATTATGCGGTAACATTTACACCTTTTTTTTATAAAGAAGATTGATTTATGACCATGCAACTAACCCGATAACACTTAACCGTCTCAAAACTGGTTTGAGGTTTGCTCTGCACTACATCAGGAAGGTAATGAATTCCACATTGCATGTTAAGCGAAATGACGTGTGTAGTTTTTTGACTTGCTCTTAAAGCTTAATGGTTGAGAAGAATGCGTTTATCACAAAGCAAATGGCTTACCTTTAAATTTTCAGGTTTTCAAAGGCTGATGAAACCCTATGACCAACATACTTCAAAATTTAGTAACGTGAATTTTATGGCCAGTACAATCAATAATTATTATAATTAAATTCACTTCTTAAAGACAATAATATATTTCTACTAAGGCATAGCTTGGATATGCCAGTCAAAACATTAAAAAAACTATGTATGAGGCAATGGTTAGGTCCTCATTGTTATATGGAAGTGAGGTTTAAGGATGGGATAAAATAGACGATCTAAATAAAAAAACAATGTGATTTCTGGAAGCGACTTCTAGGAGTTGAGAGGGGCACATCGAATTATGGTGTACAACAAGCACTGGGATGCTAGGAAGATGCAGTCTAGAGTGAAATAAAGGTAATTAGCTACTGACCAAGAATAATAACATGAGGGCAATAAGCTACCGTCACTAATTAAACAACATGCATTATCCCAAAACGGTAGGCGGAAGTGGGGTAGTGGGAATTGTCAAAAATTGGTTTAAATAATATTTGGCAGAAGGGTACTGAAAAAAGATATGGTATAGTGAAAAAAGTTAAAAGACCCCTGTTTGACACAAATCGGCAGAAAATAGAGACGCCGACACATGCAGATGACATCTCTGGACCAGCAGAGCGAAATTAAAACTAGATGGAGTAAAGAGACCTATATCATTGAACTAGGCATGAAACAATGGTCAGGAATAGCATGGCTTAGACTGGGAGGCAGGAAGGCAGTAAGGCAGTTGACCAGGAAGGCAGAGCACATTTTGGCTAAGTGTGCACTTACAGAAGATTCTAGGATAACATTTCCCCCTGATTTATTTTTTACTCCCACTAGGGGGAGGCTGTTGGGACTTAATTATAAATAGACAAAACTGGCTAAACCTGAGCATTTTATTAAAAGAAATACATAGCTTTAGGGATAAGGAATTTCTTGAAATATTGTACATAATAATATGAAAATTTATATGAATATCAGAATTATTGTATGTATGTCTGTTCATGTGTGTGAGTGAGTGCCTTCTTGTTAATGTTGTTGTTTTCTTGTGTTGGAATTAATTTCAGAAATGAAGTATTTTACAAGAGCAGGAACGGTCTTGTTACCCATGCGACTGTTATGTACAATATATGCATACCTAATTTAACTGGAATAATTGCTGCTATAAAATGATTAATATAAAAGTTATATTGATATTTTGCTTTGTTTATTCATTTTAAGAAGTATGATATTACGAAGAATATTCAATAAAGAATGATCATAATTATTTTATAGGCATAATTTCGGCTAAACTTTAACTTTTCAATAATTTGTTAGCTTAATGCTATATGCAATGGTAGTCACTTCCGGTTTCCGCAGGTGACCCGATGAACAACATACTGCTTAGAAATTCTGCTTTCTCAACAAATCTTCAGCTGAGGCCTATGGAGAGTTTGCTCTTTCCTATAGCATAAAACAAATTGTTTAAAGAGGGCAGGCTATGACTTTCAGAGGAAGATGAATCCAGCACTCCAATTTGTTACCTAACGAAAACAAAACCTTAACACCGCTGCTGTCAATGCCAGACCGGATCATCAAATAACATTAAGAGCACTTTCAGAAATTCTGAAATTTTCAATCCACACGTTGGTAACTGAAAAGATGCACATGAGACGTGTTTGTGCCCGGTGGGTTCCAACGCTGCTAATTCTTGAACAAAAGAATGTTCGCGTGCAGGTTTGCATGCAGTTGAAGATGATGTTAACGGAAGATGCGGAGTTTCTTTCAAAGGTGATCACCGGTGATGAAACTTAGCTACATCATTTCGATCATGAGAATAACAACAAAGCTCTGTGTGCCAATCTCCATCCTCACAAACACCAAATAAAAAGCAAAATTGGTTTCTTTTTCTGAGAAAGTTATGATGATCTCATTTTTCGATATTCAAGGAGTGCCATACCTGTAGTTGCGCAATAATATACAGACATATCCTGAGTATTACTGACGACACAATAATTTTTAATTGACTCTATCTTACACTCCTACACTAGCTGCCTACATTTCCATCTGGGATTCACCGCTACGGGTGGCCGAGGTCGTTAAGGCGCGGACTTGTGAGCGGGAGGTCTGGGGTTCGAATTCCTCCAGGACCGTCCTCCCAGACTGAGGTTTTTTCTAGGTTTTCCTCAGTCCTCATAAATGGCAAATGCCGGGGAGGTACCCTGAACTTAGGTCTGGAACGATTCCTTCCTTAAAAATAAATCCTTTCCCATATCATATATCATATATCATCAGTGTCCATCGCCTGTGGTGCCTCTGTAGCACCACTATTCATTCATCCCATCTGGGATTTTAAGCATGCCCCAAAGAGATAAGATTATAAGAACGATATGACCAGATGCCAGATATTCATTTATTGCAAGATACTCCAAATCGTTATAAATGAATCTTAATTGAACAAACGTTTCTGCTTAACGATATTTGAACCCAGCTAGAAAAACCAGAAAACAATTCAATCCTATCGTATCTTTATATACAAGAAACATTGAAGTAGATTATAAAGACATGTTTATTGATTAAACATACAAATGATCACTTAACCTTTAAAATCAATGATTACAACTATAGTGTTGTGGTCTACGACGGGCAGATAGTAGCTTTGAAAACAGTAGGCGAATTTACTAAAAGTTTCTATCAAATATGTAACGGTTCCTCCGTTCCATCCCATTGGAATATTATTATAATGTATATTTATGTAAGCCCAATCATAATAAGTTGTAAGTTCGACGTTGCTGATGAACGCAGTTATAAGATCTACACGCGGAAAGATATACGCAGTTCGCAGTACTCATTGTAAGTTCGACTTTCAATTTCACTTGCCGCGGCACTCATTTGTAAGTTTCACACGCGGCAAATATGTTTGTATCGGCGTAACTGAGCGAAACACCAGAGGACGCGAAAGATTTTACACAATAAAACAACAATACGCATAATATATCGCCTCATGTCTCATTTACACCATTGAATTCCTCTCCCAGTCCTGTTGAAAACGAGTCAACAAAATAACCGAATTAAATCTGAGAAATTATTGTCATTGAAGTGTGGATAACAACAACGCCAATGACAGTAACAGCACCCATACCAAACCACTTCAAAATTTGGCGCGCCCACATGGCTGCCATGCTTTAAATATTTTAATTGTTTTTTGAATATAAAACAATAATTTGTTTAAATTTAAACTTAAATTCTTTTAGTTAATTTTACTATGCTGCAAGTGATGAGAATTATAACATCCTCCTTTCTTGACAATGAATTGATATCCTTACTTCAATAATAAAAATAAAGACCGTAGAGGCACTGCAATAGTTTCTCGCAACTTTAAGAGAATCTTCTTCTGCAAATAAAAACGCGAGTAAGCGCATTGCCTCTATGCGATGCAGAAGAACGGATTTACTCGATTCATTTGTTTTGCGCACCTATTAAACACAGTATCAAAAGAGACAGACAATGGTAACCATAGCAGCGAGCAGGTTTCAAAAGATTTGTTACACTGCAGAGTTTCACAGCAGCATTTTGTTGCGCATACCTTTATGCATATCGCTCATATGTATATTAATGTGCAACGGAATGACCCTGTTTTTGTGCAGAAATTTTGATGTGTTGAGAGAAACTGGAATTATTTAGGTATGCATGAAATGCTAAATTGTTTATGAATAAAATTTCCGTTACACGTTTAAGCAATTAGCATATGAATTCCGAGTGATTATAGTTTGAGAGAGTTTTATAACACAACGATTGCACGATAAACGGTATAACCCTCACGCAATCCTCCCCTTTTTTGTTTTCTTTATTTTTTATATTTTTTCTTTGCGTAATAAATTGCTGAACTATACCCGACTTTTGTAACTGAACATGACAAATAGATTGTATGTAAATTTTTGAAAAATAAATACATAATTTAATGTTAAATGGGGAGTTTTGGAGAATTTTTCGTTTGTGTGTGTGTTTTTTGTTTTGGTTTTGGAAATGCACTTTTTTAAATTTTCAAAATAATTTTTACCAAAATATTTAACGGTAATTATTGTCAAACTTATGGCATCATTAATTTTATTTTTAAATGGCACTAAATTATAGTATCAAAAAGAAGAATTTTAAGAATATTACCAAATCCTAGAGCGAAGGACATTATTAAATGAGCACATTTAGCATATTACTCAACGAGAATAAAATACTTAATATTGCTCGATATAATTAAATACACTTAAGGAAACCAAACAGGAAGATGGACAACACAAAAAAATTCGTAGTCGACATGCCCAACAACCACTTCATTAAACAATAATGGGATGCACCCTAAGATATAAGGTGTTTGTAGTTATATCAGGGGAGACATTCCTTTGTGATTGACACTTCTACTACCATGTGGCCGCGCCAGTGCCATGTTCCACATCCCGTCACAGGCTATTCGTCTTCAGCGGCTGCACTCCAAGATCACCATCACATTCTTCTTCCTGCTCTTCTGTACTTTAAAACGTATTTTACACTCCATATTTATCCTTGGTATAGTGCATATTTTACATGTATAACAAAAACTCTCATATTCTTACATAATTTAACATTTTATTTTTAAATATTTTGCCTCCCAGACCCAAATTTTGCGGATTCAATTCTGACCAGGATCGATGGATTTTTCCGAAGTAAAAATCCTAAGTATAATTTCCTCCGGATGGGAAACCGCCACGGGTGGCCGAGGTCGTTAAGGCACGGACTCGTGAGCGGGAGGTCTGGGTTCGAATACCGTCCTCCCTGACTGAGGTTTTTTCCAGGTTTTCCCCAGTCCTCATAAATGGCAAATGCCGGGGAGGTACCCTAAGCTTAGGCCTGGAACGATTCCTTCCTTAAAAATAAAATCCTCTCCCAATATATCATTTCATCTCATGTATCATCAGTGTCCATCGCCTGTGGTGCCTCTGTAGCAAAAACGAGCGTTAAACACTATTCATTCATTCATGGGAAATAAAGGTGGTCCCAATGTCGTACATTTACGGCACGTAAAAGAATTTATAGCCTGAAAGAAGAGACTTCTGAGCAAAATTTATCCGCCGTTTTACACCCTGAATTGAATGGAATGCTGATGACCAGAGATGTTAAACAGCGTCGGCAAATAAACTAAACAAATAAATAAAAAAAAACTTTTAAAAATATGAGAGTTTGTATATCCTGATCTTTTACCAAAAATCTGCCCATTTAGTATTAGCTGAAATATTGCGCTGTTTTTGAAAATATAACTGTATCCTTAAAATGGACTTTAATGTCAAAGCTTTACTGCACGAACAACTACCTATTTAAAATAAATTTAATTGAAACAAAACAAAAAACATAAAGAACGAAGTTTAAAACCATTTTAATTATATTTTATATTTCACCCCTCATCTCCAGCCACTTCAACCTTATGACACTGAATTTTAAAAAGAATATAGTTACTACGACTATTGTTTTCTACAGTTGCCTGGCTACCTGGATAGTGGTTATTGTTATTGAATTCGGAAACTTGCCATGACTCAATTTTTAAACACATTTTATAAAATAAAAATCCATTACTGTAACTTATTTGTATATAAACCTACAAAATAACATCTTATATATCTCCCCAAAAAATGTACATAAAATTTTGGTTGCGGAAGTTATGTGCAATTCGCAACTCTACGAAACTTATTAGAGAACGCCAAATGTTCAACGCATTCATTTTGGAGTTATGTAATCCTTTTATAAAAATATGTATCTGCAAGAATAAATCTTCCTTTTGTGGTGAAACGTCAATCCTGAAACACTAAATTATGGACCTTTGTGAGCTTGTCTTGTGCTATGACTTTTTCTATGCTTGTACTTATTGAATATTCTGATACATTTAAACATTATTTTATACATAATAAGACAGAGCAGATCGTTATAAAGTTACTATTACACATTGTTGGATTTGCCAGTAGTTACTCAAAATGCGTCGTTTGCCGGTGATCCAAAAATCCAAGGACTATACAAAATTGAACTGCGCTTTCTCTTTAGAGGCATAAACCGTGAAGTACCTTCTAAATCACTTATAACCTGAGAACATTTTAAAATCTAATTGGAACATATTTCCAAATAATTGAACAATAAATACTCAGAAACAGTTATTTTATTTCCTTTATTATCCATTACCTTTATTTGTTTTGCAATGCTTATTATAAGTGCCACTCCAAATATCGTACGTCTGAAGGTAATATAAGCCTATAGTTGCAATGAACTCAGCGATACATAGGAAAAATATGAAGAACGCGGATAAACTAAGTAAAAAAAAAAAAAAAATAAAAATAAATAAATAAATGAAAATGAAAATAAAAATTATTGAAGAAAGAATAAATTATAAGAACACAGGCTTGAATGTCCAATATACAAAGAGCTCTGAACGAAAAGCAGACCTATGGAATCACACCATACAAGGCATATTATTAGAAGAATCGAAATCGGTGAGGGATTAGTAAACTCTAAACGGAGGAAAACAGTGTAAAAGATAAAACAATCAACACAGAGGAAACATAATTAGGCAAGTCACAGATTTTTACAAAAGTTGTATAAAGATGGACAAACTCGTAAGATTGTATGTGCAATGAACATCACAAAAGAGGAACATCTTCTACAAAATAATGGAATCAGAAGGAATACTACAGCACTGGAAAGATAGTACGTTTATTTTATTTCACAAAATAGAAAGTTAAGAAAGATAAAATAACTACAGATTGGCAAGTCTTATATCAAACATTTACAAAATCTTCTCAAAAGTTTTATGGAAAAACTATGGATGAAAATTAGCTATGTTTTAGCACTGGAGATCACGTACAAACTTTGAATTAAATTCTTAGAAAAAAAAAAAAACGAAGAATTCAAGCTGAAATTATGCATCGCATTTGTAGACTACAGTAAAGGTTTTGATTATTCAGAAGTTCAAAGTAGTGTGCTGCAAGCACTAGCAAATCAAGGCATTGAAACCAAATGCAAATATATAAAGTAGTGAGTGGAGTTTATGAGCGAAGACATGTAAAGGTAAAAACTGATAAGAAACTCGAAAGAGGAGTATAACAAGAACCAAATTTCTCCTAAACAGTTTACATATTTTTAGGAAGATACGTTCAGAAAATAAGACTGGACAGGAAAATGTGCGGTGATTAAAAACTATAAGAGGATAACGAATCTATATTTTACAGAAGAGCAATAGAACTGGAAAGTATGCTGCAATGCAAAAAGAAAGTATAATGGGTTGACAACGAACTCATTAAAGACCATATTAGAGATCAAAGTGATAGAAAATAGATCTGAAATTTCAGTGAGAGGGAACGGCGAAATTTCCAGGATGCAACAGAGAGGAAGGGAGGGGGGGGGGATGAAAAGATGAATGGCTCTTGCAGAAATTCTGTGGACACGTCTTCATCCTACAGGATGTAACTCTCAACAAGCTTGAGGTATTGGAGCGCTCTTTGTTTGCCAGACATGGCGCCTAACAGAGAAGACAATGAGTGCCAGAGAAAAACGGAGAGAAGATGCTCTAGGTGTCTTGTTTTGAGACAGAGTGTGCAACATCAACCTGAGGGAAATGGACGGGATTGAAAGATTTGAAGTGAAAATTCACTTTCTATTAGAGATGAGCTTGCCATGTCGCGAGGTTTCAAGAGAACAGATGGGCAATTGCGACCATGATGTGGGGCCCTTACACTGCAAGGAGAAGAGGCGAGCCTAGATATTGATAAACTTCAAGATCATAGCAGGCAGCCAGTGGGGTCATGAGTAATCAGAAATAGGACCTTATGGCTTATGGAGACACTTAGAGTAACTTAATAAAGACTTAGGTGTATAAGTGTTGGGGTCAAGTTGAACGTGTATTTGAAAAGTGTATAGGTTTCTAAATTAGGGTGGTGTAGAGCTGACTTGCCAAGTTGGTATAACTGGAGCTATCCTTAGTTTGTGTAGCAGGCCTTTGTCTTTAACAGAACATTTCAGCTTTCATTTATTCAGAACCAATAATGGACAATTATAGGATATTAACATTTCGAAACAGATTTAAATTCTTCTTTAGAGCACACTTATTCTCTGACAGTCCTAAATTGCTGCCTATGGAAAGATAATGAAGGAGGGGGCTAAGAAAGTAAACCACTTTTAATTTTTTTTCTTCTATTTTTACTGTCGAGGAGTTCTTCATAGCCGCTGCTTATCATCTTCAAAAGGCTTTCATAATTTCCATTCTTTGTTTATACATTCTAAATTACAATTTTATAGCGCCGAAATCTTTGTTCACGGTCGTTTCCACTTCATTCTACTTTCCTTTAAGTTTTCTTCTTTTTATGCTACGCCCTCCCCCTTTAACTTATTCCGAATTCCTTTTTAATGTTAATTCTCTTCTAGGCATTTCAACTCTCTTTGCATCAGCAACAGTTTTCACTTCAGCTACTTTATGAAAATTCTATTCCCGAGATTTTTTCCCCTCTGCTTTATTAATTTTGTGCTCCCACACTCGTCTTACCGCAAGCACGCCTTACAAAAATCATTACCACCACTTTCATTGTTGCGTAATAAAATATTAATAACGAGGAAAGCGCATATTGTTAGTTTCATAAAGGGGTGTTGCTTGCATCGCTTTCACGTTTTTAAAGGTCAATGCTTGCAGTTATTTTCTAATGAAACTATATAATAATGCGATACAACGTTTCACAACGTTTAGAAGATATCGATAAATAAATAGCATTAGGGGAGATATTAAAGCAAAGTGGGTTCAAAATAATCATATATCAGTTTAACATTTGGAATATTCTGCTTATTTTGATATGCTTTTCATTAATGTTCCTTGGTTATAAATAAGTTTAACATTTTTAATTATGTCATTGCAGAAGCCTTTTCTTTATATATATATATATATATATATATATATATATATATATATATTTGATTTCACGCTTGAATGATAGAAAAAGTTGTATTTCATAAATTGGTAGCGTTTGTTTTCATGACATCATCATTTATTTATTTATTTATTATTATTATTTTTTTTTTTTTGCAAATTTGAGGGTTTTAGCTGGCTTTTCGCTCAAAAAGTTAGTTTTTCTATAAAACATTTTTTTTTTGCTACAACTATTGAAGAACTACATATTTTGCTTAAGTTTCCCATTTTTAGAATCTGTATAAACTATTACTTTGAAACTTTTACCACATACTCAAGATATTATTGTGATAATGTGGATTGGTATGGTAGAGCTAGGACAAAATGTGACAACGTAAAAAAATAAAATGTTGGGAAAAAAATAGAAAAAGGAAACAACTGAAAATAATTTATAATTTGTTTCAGAGTCATGAATTTTCATTTCATCATCTTTAATATGGGAACTGAAGATTGTAAATTTACCGTTACAAGGGTAGGTCTTTCGTATTCCCCTTAATAAGAAATTATATTTCTTTAGCCTAAAAAGTAACGAAGGAAATTTGTTTTCTAAATGCAGAACACAGTTGACTAACCTGATCATACTGGTTCTTTTCCTTTATAAATGAATGGATCGTCTCCGCGGAGGAGATTACTTTATGTACTTGAGGCTAGCTCACGGCTGGTCATTTGTGATTGTGCCCCCAATGGGGAACCTCTAGGAGGAAGGGATGCGGTAAGATTCAGGAGGCCAGGATTTACTGTCGGTGACTGCGGGGACGCAGATATGTTTGCTAGCGTGTTTTCTTACGCAGGTGGAGTCCCCCCCCGTCCTCCCTGAGTTGTGCAAATCCTCAGAAGATCCGCTTCCGTTCCAAACGCCGGGGCAGAAACCTTGCCAAAGCGCAAGCCACCATCACACCGCGCCAGCTTATGTCGCCCTGACATTTTGGATCTTGTAAAAGGGCCAATGGAATTAAATGAAGTGGAATAGAAGGGCTAGAAATTCATGAATATAAAAAACAATCTTACATTTGCCTAAGTGACAGGGAGAAAGTACAAAAAATAACTCAAGTCTGGATGACCAGCCCAATGGAAATTGATCCCGGGACCTCACGAATGCGAGCTTCGAGTCATCCTACTCGGTTACAAGTAATGTAAGTAGAGAAATAGGTTTTGAATAATGTTAGGAATGTCTCTATTGATTCATATTTAATTATTTTCACGGACGAAGCTTGGTTCCATTTAAAGGACCATATAGTGACAAAGAACAAGTACTGAAGTATAGATAAACCCGATCTTTAACACGAAATACCACTGCAGGATATGATACGCAGTTAATGTTTGCAAAATTATAGGCTCTATAGTTATGAAAATACCTTGAATGCCCAGAGACAAGAATTAGTATTTTTTCAACAAAACTTCGCTATAGCACATACAGCTGATTCTCGTTAGCTTTAATTGAGGCAATCGTTAATAAGAAGCAATCGCCAGATCTTCCCTCATGTCATTTCTATTTAAAAATAAAGTTTTCGGAATAACTTGCATACTCTGGAAGAACTGAAAGGTAAACTAAGAAGAGAAATTGTGGCTGTTTCACGAAAAGACCTAATGCGTATGAATGCGACATTTCCTAAAAGGTTTTAGATGCGTGTAGTATCACAAGGACTAATTTACATCTGCCATGACAAAGGTAGATGGTTATTGTAATTATAATGATCATGAAAGGCCTATGTGTCTGAATTAAAAGGTTATGTTTATCCAAATCAGCCGGTCTTACGGATGAACGTAAGCACCGTATAAACGTGGTAAGTAATTTTACATTTAGATGCTAAGTATCATTTTTTTTGATGCCTTAATCGTTCTGAAGTCTAAATTCCAAAACAATGCTGAAAGCAAGGAAAAAATGAACATTTTTTCATCCGATAAAACACTTTTGGTGGGATCTAAGACGTAAGAATTAAACGTGCTCTTCGGTCAGAAATTGGCAAGTATCTAATAAAAGTATCACATTAAACAATATTTGCTCATGTAGATAGTTTATGCATGTTAAAATCAATGTAAATATTTATTCCATTAAAACGTCGTAGATGATGTGCATACATATTGTTTGGATTGATGTGAGGTGTTTATTGCTAAGGAAAGATTATTCGTTAATGAGAATGACCTTTGGTGGCAGTTGGTATACAGAAATTTCCAGAAGCAAGTCTTGTGCTTTAATCTGATTGGTGAGCGAGAGTTTTCCCTTTTATGTAGCTAGTCGTAGGGGAATACTAGAAAAGAGGTAGTTTGGAACAGACCACTAAACGGGGAGGACGCTGTGTATCCCCAGGCATACCTGAATTCAATTGTAAAATCAGGAATTTAATAGATGTAAAACTAACTGTTTGATTATCTGGCCTAATACACCGTACTTACACGAGTCTAATGAGCCATTGAATGCAACGGGCACCCTAAGTTTGAAACAAAATCATAAAAAAATATTTTGGCATGTTGTTTTCGGCGTCTTAGAGATAAGCCCGCACGCTTCATAAAACGTTCAGGACATAGAATTTATAATTGGACTATTGTTATATCTTGGAGCATGCAAGACAAAAACTATCATTCGTACTGCTGTCAGGACAGTTGGCGTAGGTCAAAGAAGAAAAAGTCATTTCTTATGGTGTCACTATTCACAGGCTGTTCTTTCTTCATCCTTTCATGTACGAAATTCAAAACTTTTTCCACAATGTCAGGATGTCTTCTTTTGCAAGAACCATTGAATTTCTTCCTGCTGGCTTTAGTTGCAAATAATGTCAATTTCTGTTGCCGCCACAAGCGAACGTTGCTCTCAGTTACATTGAACTCTCTTCCTGCCTTTCTGTTATCATTTTTCTCAGCACAAAGAATTACTTTACGCTTAAAAGTAGAGCACCACAAGATGTTCTTCTCTGTTTGCCCTACATTTCGTGACTACCTACTATTTAAACGCTCTATGTAATAATAGACCAACAATAAATGTAACGAAGTCGAGAATTGCAGCAATGCATTATGACGTAATAAACGATACATTTTGAATGAAGATACCGGCGAAATAAGGAACGGATTTACACTCGAATCTAATAAGCCACCGAATCTAACACGCATCTCAATTATTGATACTACATTTGGACAAAAGGTGCGCATTACATTCCGGCACATTTCATTATTTATTGGTGACAGTCACTGGATAATTGTGAGCAATATTTAGTAAGTTGTTAGACAACCTTTATTAGCATTAAAAAAAGTTTTGATGGTCATAGCATCATCTTTATAGCACACGAACTGCACATTAATTATTATAAATAATTTTCACAAATTTTAACTCTTTAAAATATAAGCACTGATGAATCGCAAAGTATTTTTAATTTATATTTATTTGAATTTATACATTACACATTTGAAAACATTGTATATTTATTTATTATTATTAATTTCTAGAATATAGAAAGAATTTTCTATCTCTTATCCTACCTATTTCTCTCTCTTTTTCTTTCTTTTTTCTTCGAAATAACAGTGTACTAAATTGGGGAATGCTATAGAATCGGAAGAGAATTGTTTTGAATAACAAAGAAATAAATTTGAAGCTATATAAATGGAACACAAGGAAATGGATAAAAAGAGTAGTAATAAATATGAATGTGATAACATAAGCAGAACGCAATACTACTATTTACAAGCCATAGATTGTTAAAAAATTGTGTTTGTTCGTGCTTTTCTACTGCACTCGTGTGTATATGGGGGCAGACGGTTCCCTAATTGAGGACTTACTGAAGAGTCTCTGGCTCAGATATCGACCTTTAATAATCGATAACTCGTTTTCGAGTCAGTTTTGCGTGAGCGGGAAAGGAAAACCGGCAGCAGCTCATTCTTATTATTGCGAAGGGGGTGGAAGAGAGGGAGGGAACAGCAAATCGCAGCCCACACGTTTCGGATGTCTCTTGCAGAAACGCCTGTCTATGTCAATTACTCAGTCAGTAACGCAGTACCATGGTTCTTTTATGACTCAATTCATGCAACAGGGTGCTAGTAAACAAAGACGGTTCTGCTTTCTTTCTGAATACACTTCCGGTACATGTTATAAGCCGAACCAGCTTTTTGGTGTTAATGACCCAATGATATGGGCGACATCTATGTTTTAAAGCACTGACAATGAGTAGGGTACAGGTTATTCTTAATAACAATCAATGACTTGTCATGTAATTGAGGCCCAAAAATAAACATTTTGTTTAAAAAAAAAGTATATCCACAACATCTATGCTGAATATGAACTATCGTAAAAACTTGAACGTTCCAGTCGTCGGTCATACGTGCTGACTTCCTTGTTGCAGTACAGACAGAGCTTCTGTTCAAATGACGTAATGTAGGCAAGACTGACTAAATAAATGTGTATGTAGCCTACTCTAAGAGGGAGCTCTTTAGCTCTTGTGTGCGTGATAGATAACATAAAAGCTGATATTCCACAGACCGCAGGTTCAATTCTTGTCATGATGCTCATTTTTTTAAAATATGAAGGGCTGCGTTACACATATTAAAGAATTATGAATGAAATTTACTTAACACTTTCAAATTTTATTCTCTTTCTCCACAATAAATGTTTTACCAACATACAATGGCTAATAAGCTTACTATTAACATGATGCCTAAAACTTAATTTACCTAACATACTCAGAACCCAATTTTGATTTGTAAGTAATAACAACTACAGGTTTTATAATTATATGAATTGATATGTTAAGATTTAAGAGCATAAATTAAAACTTAAATTTAAAATGTAGGTTAAAAATTGCATTTTTAGGACCAAGTATGAAAAAAAAAAAAAAAAAGTGATGAATGAAACTCGAACGGAAAAAAATGACTATCTAATGTCATAACCATTATGCCTGGGCGATACGTTCAGAAAACTGCTTCCGTTATTGTTTGCTATGCATTCGAGGAGCATTTTCACTAGCCAGTGGTGTACTGACACTTATAGCCATAGCTTCGAAATCTGAACAGACAGGCCATACGTTTTTTTACTTCAAATTACCTGCCTAAGACTACTCCACACTCTGTGAAATTATTTCGGTGTAGTTCATGAACACCCTGTATAATTGCCACTATCATTGTATTTTGTATCTAATCAACTTACTTCTATGATGGTTTAATATATAATTTATGATAATAATATCAGGATATTTAATTTAATTAGAATTACTGCAGGAGATCTACAAGGGAGATGGATCACGACTAAACACATTTATTTATAATTTACTTAGATGGTGAACCAGATTTTAAGCCAGTGAAAGCGAACATAAAACTTCAGATAAAGGAGTAAGTTTTGGGGGCAAAACACAGTCGGCATACTCCCAGGTAAGCTCTTCAAGGGCTTTTTTTAAAACTTGTATGTCTATAGCTGCAGGTACAGAATCCCATTATACTACTGAAAGAGATTTTATCAGTTCTTTTCCTCGGCTCACAGAAAGAACGTCAGATAATCCGACACGCTTCTAAGCGGGTAGATAATTTAATCTTCATAGACACCTACCCATCGTTCTGAAGATATGGAATATTGAACTTAACATAAATTCAGGTTTTGTGAGTGGCATTTGCAAAGAGTGTTCGTCACTGAATCAGACCGGAGCTAGCTAAGGTTGGAGGTTGACTAGGTGGTTTTTTTGATATTCTGTTGCCCCGCACCGAATGACAAAGTGCTGGCGAAGAATTTTCGAAGCCTTGCGACCATATTTTATCCCGAGCGTTGTAAATGTAATATTTTTAGGGTGTAAGCACGACAGGGCAGGAAAGGAAAATTGGGTTAACAAAATATATAGAGTTGAACGAAGATACAGTGCATATCTGTCTTGTTTCACCTGTTAGCACAGTACAGCCCCAGTAATCTTATCGCTACCAATTGAAATTTATACGTTTGTCTATTATTTCATTTCAAATGCTCTTGCCTTACTGTTCCATTCAATGTACAGTGTTTCATATATATCATTAATTAAAAATTATTGTTTAAAATGACGATAATGTTAAATACTTTATGATTATTGTGAAACATCTAAAATTTTTTCATTTCATAAAAAAGTTTCGGGCTCCTTATAAGATTTAAAATTAATTTATCACTGAATTTAAAATATATTAAGATAAAAACCAAAATTACTGTTGGAATATTTCTAATAATTTAAAATGCACGTTTTAAAATAAGAAGTTAAGAAACAAAAAATTCAGATCAATGTTGTAGGAATAATAATAATAATAATAATAATAATAATAATAATAATCCATTCTCTATACCTAAAAATACCAATTTATTGCTAATGAGGCGGACATACCCTAACTGAAACATAGTGTCGAGTAGCTAAAACCTATTCGTTTTTCAGGAAATGTCACGAGGTCATTACTAATACTGCATCAGAGAAGTACATTCTTTAGTAAAACTAAAAGGTACAAATCCATACTGAAGAAACACTATATTAATAAATAAGTCGATCCTAGTAGTCTAGTGGTAATCATGTTTTCCACATAGGCCCAAAGTCGCGGGGTCATTCTCGGCTAAGGTCGATTGATTTTTTCCGGCCAAAAATTTTCTTTGGAAGTGAAATAAAGTCGTGGGCCACATGTCGTAGATTTACGGCACGTAAATTAACCTCAACCCTGAAAGAAGAGATCTGTGAGCAAAATTTATCCGCCGTTTCACGCAGTGAATTAAAAGGGTCAAATCCACATTTAAAAGGGGAAATTTTTCGTTGGTTTTCAATTATTTTTTAAATGGGACGCTGATGATTTGAGATGTTAAAGAATGTCCGTAAATAAGAGAATAAATAAAAATTAATTAATAACTAACATATATTATACTATATCACTGTCAAATAGGACCCTAATACTCGCTATGGAAACTTTAAAAGGCATTTTGAAACAGATTATAAAAGGATCCTTAGCACTCTTAGCAGCACTATCGTTTACCACGCGCAACACTTAGAAGTGAATTATGCAATTTCATTGTTAAATATCTGGCTCAAATTAAAAACCTTCGTCAGTTTCTACGTGAGTTCTGTAAAAATTCAGTTTCCTGTGAAAGTACAGCGTGCGAGGAAATCACTGAGGTAAAAGGCTAAGAAAAGAAATAAAATTGGCCGAATTTCCGATATCAATAAGAAATTAAATATTATTCTTCTGCTTTTTCCAATTTTTTTAAAAAAAACTAATTAATTTTACAGTTAAATTATGTAAATGCCTAATTTCAAAATGTTTTTTATAGTTGTTTTCTCACAGGAACCGTAAAATGTGCGAAACTATTAACAGAAAGAAGGTGCTATCGTTTTAACTAAGTTTTACTCTAAGAAAATCCGACTGTACTTTCAATGTTTTTCATAAGCGGTGTGAATATATAATAATAATAATAATAATAATAATAATAATAATAATAATAATAATAATAATAATAATAAAAAAGAAATATGCATATTAATGTAAACTTTTTCTGTAATCAGGACATAAACTTTATTTCTATTTTACATATCTAGATCCATAAACTGTACGTTTTTAAAGTGTTTAAACATACTTTAGAAGTATTTTGACATGAAATATGATCATTGCTCAGTTAACAAACAAGAAATTTGAATATGCTAACTTTAGATATTATTTCTTGAATTGTTTTACGCATTTATTTTGAAATTTTCTCCTCTTAGCTTGTAATATTAAGATGAAAATATAGAAACATCAAAATATAAAACTAGTAACATTATCATCATTTAACATTTGAAAATTAGTAAGTGATATAATATATGTTTTTAAAATAGGCTACGCAGAACCTTATGCTCCTAAACTCAAGATCGCGGGTTCGAACCCGATCAGGACCGATGGATTTTTTCGGGCGTAAAAATCCTAAGTATGGCTTCCTTCGGAAGAATGAATGAATAGTGTTTAACGCCCGTTTTTGCTACAGAGGCACCACAGGCGATGGACACTGATGATACATGAGATGAAATGATATATTGGGAAAGGATTTATTTTTATGCAAGGAATCGTTCCAGGCCTAAGTTTAGGGTACCTTCCCGGCATTTGCCATTTATGAGGACTGAGGAAAACCTGGAAAAAACCTCAGTCAGGAAGGACGGTCCTGACGGTATTCGAACCCAGACCTCCCGCTCACGAGTCCGAGACTTAACGAACTCGGCCACCCGTGGCGGTTCCTTCGGAAAAGAAGTAAAGCCATGGATCCCGTGTCGTACATTTACGGCACGAAAAAGAATATCAAGCCTGAAAGAGAGGCCTCTGAGCAAAATTTGTCGCCGTTTCACGCCCTGAGTTGAATGGGACGCTGATGACTTGAGCTGTTAAAGAGCGTCCATAAATAAATCAATAAAAAAAAAAATCAAAACCTTATGGACGTAGCTACGCAGATACGCTAGCTATGTCATTACAACTATTCTGTCCTCCCATTCACACATGTGTAATATACGTGTTTTTCTTTCTATTTATGCTCAAAAACTTTCCTTGGGATTGTGCTACCTGTTATTAGCATATGTAAGTGGTAGAAACACAAGTATGTGAGCTTTATGTCGTGTTATGTCCATGTCAGACTTTAGAGAGCTCCAAAGTGGACAAATCGTCGTTGATGCCCACCAATTGATTACAGTTGCAAGGTTAGTAGGGAATCAAGAGTCGTGTCTAGCATACAGAGTTAATGGGAGGCATCTTCGGCTGAGCACAATAATGGCAGAAGAGCTAAACTTAATTGTTACTTGTAAGAGAAGCTGCTGAGCGCTATCAGTATCTACACACTAAAGAGCACAAAGGGAAGTGCAAAAATTAAGTAACTGGAGAAACTGCTGTAATCCAGGCGAAGGTATGCTGTTTTACCGGCCAGATGGGATCTGGTGAACACTTGAGCGTCATGATTATCACGAAAACAAAGATGACCCAGGCGTTATGAGAAACAATTCTCCGATTATGCTGTTTGTAAGGTGCGAACTCGTAAGCGGGAAGTCTGAGGTTCGATTCCGCCATGACCGTACTCCCTGACAGAGGTTTTCTCCAGGTTTTCCCCAGTCCTCATAAATAGCAAATGCCGTGGAGTTAGCCTAAACTTGGGTTTGGAATCCATCCTTCATGAAAAAAAATCCTTTCCCAATTTATCATTTCATCTCTTGTCTGTAATGCCGCAGTAGCAAAACCGGCAGTTAAATACCTCACAAGATAACAGGTTCTTATTCACACAGCTGGGATTGTTCAAGTATGCTTTATACGTGAACATTAAATTACACATTCCCTGATCTGGACTACCATGGAAATTATAATAATAAATTAAGTAGAATCATTTGTTAGTAGCAGTAATAATAGGAGTGTATTTATTCAAGTGGTACAATTACAATAAAATACACAGGTACAGATTTGTAACAACTTTTGTAATACATTAGATTTGTTGGATTAAATCCAATATATTATATTAATTATTATATGTACAATAAAAATTAAAATTAAAAATATTGGCAATGACCTACACATACACACAGCTGTATTCACTAACTTCCCTCCTCCCTGTTAACAATCTTTCCAGATCTAAGCTGTTTGACAATCGTTAGACATTTACCTATTCTCTCCTCTGCGAACAAAACCCAACATGATCATCTCCGTCTATTCGATCCGGTAAAGAGTCGGGATAGTTAGCACTCCCTCCATTCTTCCGTACCTTTACATTGAACTAATAAATGTATCCACGATTTCTCCCTTATAGATGGGATAAATTCTCAATCCATTTTCGTCGTAACCTTAATCATTCGCCATGTCCCTAGTCTGGGTCATTCAAGCTCATTTCTAGTGAGTCTGGTCCGTGTTTCCAAGTCCCATTCAAACTAGCCTAAATTGTACTTACTGCGATATGATCTTCCTGCATTGCGCAATAGTCTGCTGCCTATCCATATCCCTCAAGCAGATCTTAATCCTCCTCCATGTTTTCCTATTCCTCTCACCCCTTTTCAAATGGAGCCTAGTTCTATCGTTTCTACCACCTTACTTAATCTGGATGCCCATGTCTTCCCCTCCCAACTTTAACTATTTATGATAGCAAAATACCCTAATTAAAGTTTGGTGAATCATTTAACAAATTTTGACAGTGCCTACTCTGTCAAAATTGTAGATTTTCCTTTTAAAAATAAATATTATTGCAATAATACTTCTCTTAATGTTCGGAAGTACAAGAATAAGTGAAATGCAATGTCATCAAAATCCCTTACTTTTGAACGTAATTTCATGAAAACTTTCTTTCTGTAGACAACTTAAGGCAAAATTTCCCTTTACAAGTTCACTCACTCTAGAATTGTAACAATTTATTTCAAGTTCAGTTCTAAATCTTGTCCGCTCATGAAGTATCTCACTTCTCGGCTTCTATTGGTACCGAAGTCGGCGGCGCATTTTCTTCAACTTTGCTTTCCCTTTATGTTGTTCTTTAGTCGTTTTCTGAACCTTTCCCTACCAATTTCACGACACTATACATTCATTCACGAGAAAATTAGACTTTGATTTTAGAGCAACGCTTCTGTGTACGAGTGGGATTTATGCAGAGCTTTCCTGGTCAATTGCCTAATTTAAGAACTTCAATTCACGAGTTGTAAACAAACCTAATCTACGGTCAATGCAAAAAAAAAAAAAAACACGAGCAATAAAGGGAAAAAGATTGAAGGATTACTTATTGACACGAAGATACTGCAACAATTACGGCGAAAAAATCTTAAAATATCTTTAAAAATTCTATAAGTGATATAGATATTTATTTTTTCTCGTTGTTAAAAGTTCAAATCTAAACCTCTTGTTTCTGTGGTTAAAGAAGCTTGATCAAAAAATGCAGATCATATATTTGTGTAGTTTTTCCTACAGACTATGGCAAGTGAATGTCTATATTAACGTATTAAACTACATTATTTTTAACGTTTTTGATTATTGAACAAACAATTCTTTTGAAGGTAAAGGAGATAAGTAGCAAGGAGATCAAAGTTTAATTTAAGAGTGTGTGGGTTGGAAACATAAAGCAGGTAACTTAGTAAAAGTCTGAGCAGATTGAGCTACAAGACTAAAAATGAGCTTGGTTTCTTGGGGCATAAAAAGCGGACAATTCGAGAGAAATTGTGAAGAGTCAGGAAATGATCCGATTCCGAAAGTTGCTGTAAATAAAGTGGGGGTTTGGCCACGAATCACACATTATATTTTCCTCGAAATTCTAAAAGCAGTTTTTTGCAGGAGTACTCACACACACACTATATATATATATATATAATTCCATTTTATTTCCACTCCAAAACCGATAATTTAAATATTTGTTTACAAAATTACGCACACTTTTCTGCAGTTTTAAAGGGAAATGCAGATGAAATTTCCCACATTATTTTAACTCTTCCAGAGTATGTGAATACTTTTTATCCTGTGAATTAACATTACTCCGGAGATAAAACTGTAATGGATTTTGGGTCTGGGTCGATGTTTGGTGAAATAGACGAATCTGTGTGATATTGTATCTATTGAAAAAACGCAAAAGTATGCTCCATTTCCATCAAATAAAAAAAAAAACCGAACGCTGAAATTATCTTAACATAAACACTCACTGTTAATTACTATACGCGGCAACAGCTAAACTGCTAGTGACACCCATGGCAGGAGCGATAAAGCGACAAATGGTGGTCATCTCTAACGGAGTGTAAAATTACCGGTTTGCTGAAAGATACCACATTCTGACTTTGCTGTAGGGAGTTTCATGTTGTAAATATTTTTAATTAGAAAAATCCAAGTTCAAACTGTTACATTACAGAGAAAAATCGGCTTTAGAGCAGCCTAAATGAGCTCATATCTTCATTTACAGGTGTAAAAATAACAATAATAATATTGCCAATCATTTAAATGATCATAGAGGAAGCTAAACTTTAAGGGAACCTTTATATATATTACGAAAACAATCTACATGTACATACTTTGGAAACATGGAGCAAATACGAAATTGACTAAACAAGAGCTTGATGCTGCTAATGGTTTCCTCAAATTTACTTCATACCAAATAATTTTAAGTTGATTAATTGCAAATATTTATCCTAATACGATAAGACCACTACTTTAAAAAGTTTTATCATTTTAACTAACCCTTTAACATTGCTGAAAAAGTGTACGTGGGAATATATTAAATTACACTGTGTCCACAAAAGTTTCCCTGCAGCTAATGACTAATTAATTGAGTAATGGCATGCTTCAGCATCGATAAACGGAATCACATAAAATGAATGGTCACTAAAGAAGAAGAAAATGCATAATGAACATTGACATAAATAGACTTTCTTTATCAATTTACTTACTGTGGCATGCGTGACACTGCAGTCCCAATAACAATTTTTAACTATAGAAATAGCATACAAAATTTCTTTCTTCAGTATTAAAAATGTAAATTTTTTAATTGGTTAATAAATCAAAACCATTTAAACGGAGGATTAACGTAGCTGCAGAGGGCCGCAACGGCCGATAACCCATCGATCAAGCCCAGTCGGAGAATGCGTGCGGAGTTTACCGAACTGCTAAGTTGGCCTTGTGTCTGACGGATTCAGTCAGTGTCCTTTGAAAAGTAAAGGAAACAACACGTTAATAATCCGAGAATACAGTCCGCTAATACTAAATACTAGAACTAATTATTCTATTCCACACATTTTTTTATTTATGATTCGTGTGTCAGTACGTGATATCAGGAGATAATTTAAAGAGAAGTTGCGTAGTCATGGGTTCCAAGTTGTATTAGTAGCATTCACACTCAAAGTGTAATCGAAGGATAATACTCGATGAGAATATAGAAATGTAAATTGTTTAATATGATTTTAATATGCTTACTTGTTTGTTACATTTGCATGCAATCGATTCTATTTATATTATATCTGCATGTGAATTGGAAATTAGAAGAAATAAATTCACTCATAAATTCAACAAATAAAACAATTCACGCATTGTTAGGATTCAAACTTCAGTAGTACTTAGACTCCTGCTTTTAACCATTCAACTAACAGCGTACGTCTGCTATGGAGAACTGTATGACTTATGACAGATTGAAACTAAAGATCTGTGTACAGGACATGCCAGTGTGAATCGAGCGCTCAGCCGAGCAAAAATTAGATAAATTAACGCTCCTTTTTTAAAAATATTGTCTTACGGTGTACTATTGAGCGTCATTCCAGAGGTCAATAACAGTGAAGTCGTTTCAGGGCGAAGGAGGGATGAAAATGATCCGGCATAGTTATTACTTTTTGTTTGCAAGAATAGTGTCTGTACAGATGTGGGAAAAATGAGCACATAATTATGCTATAATTCGTTTTGGAAATTAAATATAGCTTTTGTTTACTTTTTTGAAGTCGGTTTGCATTAAGCGATATAGAGTGTAACAGTGTCCGGAGTAATGAGCATTTATTGTATTTAATCTACAATTATTTTCCCAATAAATTGATCATATGTACCTATTTTAAAGAACAACCCCATTGAATCAAGTCTCCAAATAACTGAGCAATATAAACTTGTTAATTTGCTTAGTGCAATGAAACAACTGTGTCTGTTCTTAAAAATAATTACAACATTAAAAAGCAATTATTAATTTGTTTGTTCTAATAGAATACGCTGATACATTTCAAAGGTATCCATAAATCTTTTAGAATCGTTTCATTCCTGTCATGTCACTTTTCAAGCTCTTAAAAAGAGATATAGTCGCTTCTTTTTGCTTCTCCTGAAGAAGAAGGAAAATAAAACTTGACAATGTTTGAAGGAACGTGACAAGCTTTTAAGGATAAAATTGTTATAAAATGACATACAATAAAACGGAAATTATAACCAGTACTTGATTTCTCGGCAAACTTTGGAACATCGGTGACGAAACTGAAGGCAACCACGAAACTAAAGGTAGCCACGAAACTAGGACATAGAGCTCGGTGAGATATTTTTATCATTTTCCCAAAGGTGTGACTTTTAAGTTCCTGTATTTTGACGATACCTACAGAGATATTCCTCTAAAGAGCATTTAGAATGGCAACCTAGACACGAGTTTTCAGCGCGTTAATGTCATCCCTAGCACAAAACATAAATATTTCATCCGCCGACTTCACTGTGCATGAAAGAGTCGTTTTTTATCAAGCGTTCTTGCACAGACTGTTTACGACGAGGTTGCTATCACGCAAGTTTCTTTTCGTGTTAGTTGACCATAACCGTTTAAGTACCGCTCTGAAGAATTATCTTATTTTCCTGATGCACATAAAAAATTAAACATCTTGCAACTTTAGTCTAATTAAGGTCTCACAGAAGTATACAATGGAATCCGAGAATGAAATGAATGTTATAATTCTTTTCAGTCTCGTAACAAAATATAAATTTTTGTTAAAGATCACTTAATAACGAAAATGAATTTTAGAGACATGTATGAACTGCTATAATTATGGTTGGTGTTATTTGTATATAAAAAGAAAACAAAATGAATACTTTTATTTGTATTACGGTTGATATATATGGAGAGAGAACACTACATAACAAAACAAAACATTAATTGAGAATCGCTTAGATATTTAAGTATAGTTTCCAAGTTAATCACGGAGTTTAAACCGGTGACAACTCCCGCAGAGAACAATCAAAATTCAACATGAGCTCAGAAATTATTAATTAGGTGCACGAAATACTTGTGGAAGATTTTCGATTAAAGGTGTCCAAACTTTTTGAAGCACTAATCATTTTAGAGTAATGCGTATTTCACATTTTAAGCGAAGAATTGTGCATGAAAAAATTATCCGCAAAATTAGTACAGGGAACACTGACAGATTCAAAAGCGAATCAGGATGAACATCTCTCAGCAAAAACTGGCCCGATTTCGGAGAAATTCCGCTATGAGTCGATTTCTGCCCAGTGTGAAGCAGGGGTGCCTACTAAACACCTGAAACAGCAGTCTAAACAATTAAGCACCACGATTCTTTACCGCAGGAGTATGCCAAGTATGTGAAATCGGCAGGTCGGTTGCCAAGGGTGTACTGCTAATTGATTCTGTAGCGTATTTGTTAACTGTTTGAACCTACTAAAGTAAAAAATATGGGAGAAAAGGCCATGTTTATAAAAAAAATAAAATCATATTACTTCCAGACAATGCTCGCTATCACACAGATATTGTTACAAAGGAAAATCCAATGAATTGGGGTACGATTGGCTGCCACATCCGCCTTATTCCCCTAACTGGTTCTATCGAACTTCTAAACTGAGAAATTTCTTTGGCGGAAAGAAATTTTCGTTCAATAAAAAGCTTAAATCATCAGTTGAGGCGAATTTTTAGGCCTGGAGGATCTGACTTTCATGACTTTGGGGCTTTGCTGGACAAAGTTCATTAGAGTCAAGGGAGAAAAATGAGAATCATTTCAAAAAGCTAAGCCGTCCTTTGGTGATACATTTCGAGAGCTTTACAAATGACCCTCTTATATTTGTATCATATATAAAACGTATTCGTTTCTATGGGTACAGAGTGGAATATTTGTATTTCTGAACCATATTTTGGGACAATATAAGTGACAGATTTCTTTAGCACATTTTATAAATGGGGGTGTGTATCAATAACAAGGAAGCACGAAAAAACTACCTACAATTTCTGCAATGAGGAATAGAAGTGTAAGAAAGATCAAATATTATTTCAGAAAATTCCTCTAAACTTTAGTTAACGGTTGACACTACCTCCCCCCTTAATCGATGACAAGAGCAGAAAATCCGGATATTCCCAATATTAAATATTGCGAGTTAAGCAAACTCCATCCTACCTCATTAGCACGGCGAAAAAGTACTCGCCTAATGATTACTGAATTTGCTGTTTATCAAAGCACCAGATATTATAGCTTTAACTGTATTACACATGGAGTCCTCTGGAAAACACCCACAAAATTCTTTGGTTATGGCAAGGACCTAACTGATGAGACGCAGGTTCAAATCTTGAATAAAGGAACGCCGAAGTTAACTTTTAGACTGGGACACAATAATCAGACATGCAGTGTTTCATGGCAACATGGTAAAGAAATAGTAAATAAAAAAAAATTCATTCGCTCAATAAAAAAAAAAAGGTGATTAGGAAATATTGTTTCTGTTAGCTACCTGACTACCTTCATTATTATGTAATATAGCAAGCTTTTTGTGATCTTGAAAAGTTATATTTAATATTATAATCTTATTTACTAATGAGTCACATTTCAAGGCAAAACTTGCTAGTAGCTTGGCGAGGTATTATTAATACTGTTTAAACACAGAATTCTTTTCTACTCTTTTATCTTATACTCCAAAGATTTGCCTAAATATATAAAGAATGACGGTAAATACTTTATGCATAAGAAACCTGTGTTGTGTAGATTAATAATGTCCTTTTAAATAAATGAAATTGTTTCAAGACAGCTGTTTCAAAAGCCTGACATTATGGTAACAAACCGATGGTAAATGGACTGTACAGGATGGGTAATTAACTTTTAATACCAGATTAAAATTCTTTCAGATTTGACAATATGTACTCATTCTGAAACAGGTGTTCAACGTTCTACTTTACACACCTATATAAGTTATGGTCAGAGTGGGTAATTAAGTCAAAGTTCACTATCACTAGTGATTGTAATATTTAGTTTTTTGATTAATAAAGTAGGGAACAGAAAGGACAATCTTCCCACTTTTGCCATAAGTTGTTCACATTTACTGACACAATTGTGTACATTTACCAAGGCACTGTGATATAATTTGAATCAATATTTCCTTCAAATATTCATAGTTGCTTTTCTTCTGTGTTTATGAAAAGATGCATTGATGTTGCTGAAACGTTAACACATAATCATACATTTTTGTAAATTTTATATGTCTATTTTGGATTATACCTTCCAAGTTAATTTTGTTCAAATCAAGGTTGCTGTCGGTTAAATGTTTGTGAAAACATCTACAAAAAATTACTGGAATATAAACAATTCCATATCCAACGAAATTTCATAGCTTTAGCCGGAAAGGTATTTGTTCAAATTTCATCTAAAACGAACGGTAATTGTTAACCTGCTTAGAAAAATTTCTAAGTTGATTGGAGGCCGGTAGGCTGTCTGTATGCCGATTAGATTCTCTCCTGCAATATTATCCCCTGCATATATACAAGGCAGAGGGAATTGGATTGTTAAGGTCAGAAGAGAATATTTAGTATTTCAGCCTTGCTCAACGACTGGCCGTTTGGGCCTGCATTTTTGGGATTACCTACGGGAGGAAGGGATGAGACGAGGAAGACACCGAGCGATTAGACACTTATTTAGATCCCTAACACTGTTACTATATGGAACATCCTGACGGAAAGAGTTCGAGCCCTTCAGAAAGACCCGGGTAGAAGCCATTCCAAAGCGTAAGCCACCGTCACGTCGCATCTCAAATTGCAAGCACTCTTGTTCTTGTAACTGGATCAGCGGCATAAAATGTTAAATGAGAGAGAGAAAAATTCATGGAAAGAAAAATATCTATTCCAGCATTCACTTAAGCGACCAGGAATCCACGAAAATACCAAAGTTCAAAATTTCCGTCTCCAGGGGATTTGAACCCGAGACCTCCCGAATACGAGTCCCCAAACGTTATCGCTTGGGCCACGCTCGGTCAGCGGGCTTTGTGGCAAACCTTGCTCTTTTGCACGCTGTTGAGCCAACGTATTATTATTATTATTATTATTATTATTATTATTATTATTATTATTATTACCTTTTATATGCTGAAGGTAAACATAATTTCGTAAATTAAACACACACATTTGTGATATGGTTTTTGATATCAGCATCTAAACATCCACAGAAAGGACAACATTTTCTCTACCGACATTTATTAATAAAATATTTTGTCCTTTAGTAAGAAGGTTTCAAGAACTACTTCCACAAATTTATATCCCACATATTTTTTATAAGTAGAACTAAAATAATGTGGTGATGAATAATATGTGAAACGCATATTAAAATTACAAAACAGTAGTAAAAGAAAATAAATAAACGTACGAAATCAATATGCATTTCCATATCAACTACGTAAACTCATAAATTATATCCTAAGATTTATAGTTCAGGATTACGAAAGTAGGTAGCGAGGGTATACCGACATTCATAACGCTATTAAAGTAAAACACAATGCTATTCAGATAGCAATAAATTATTGGATACTGTTTACCTGTTTAAATGTTAACCTGCCTAGAACGCACTAAACCTTCATGCAGAAGTTGTACATGCATCTTAATTGGCAACCAAGAAGCTTACTAAAATAAACACATACAAATGCGGCATAATTTTCTGACTCCAGTGCCAGATAAAAAGAGGTAAACGTTACTTACGTGCACAAAACACATAAATTGTCTCCACAGCGTCAGCATGTGGCACACTGAATTAAGTACCACAGGTTGCACACCATGTACATTCAAAGGAAAATGAGCGGGCATTAATAGCAATACTAACATGGTGTTTGCTGGTCACGACATTGCGTGAGGTACCATCGACATGGTTTTGTTACCGGGGTGCATATTACTGTTAAACATTCATCTTATTAAGGTAGATGTCAGTTCGTTCCTTAAATAACGATTCACGTTCAGAAAAATAACATTTTCGCCATGACATGAAAATGAGGATTATTTTAGTATGAAACTTAGTTTTAAACATTGATCTTTTTTTTATTTATTTATTTATGGACGCTCTTTAACATCTCAGGTCATCAGCGTCCCATTCAACTCAGGGCGTGAAACGGCCGACAAATTTTGCTCAGAGGCCTCTCTTTCAGGCTTGAAGTTCTTTTTCGTGCCGTAAATGTACGACACGGGACCCACGGCTTTACTTCCCTTTCGAAGGAAGCCATACTTAGGATTTTTACCCCCGAAAAAATCCATCGGTCCTGGCCGGGTTCGAACCCACGATCTTGGGTGTAGGAGGCAAGTATGGTAACCACTACACCACCAGGACCGACTTATCTTGTGTTAATGCTGCCTGGACTCATAAGAGGCACTTTTATATTTGTCCTAATTTGATCAATTCACATATTCCATATTGAGATCTCATTTTAAAGCTATCCGCCTATATATGGCAAAACAAGTGTTATAAAAATAAAAAAATTCAATGCTAGTAATAATTAGAGGAACCACATCACCCTTGGTAGTGTTTAATATACTTCAGCTCTAAAATTCTGTTTTGAAATTACAATAAATTTTATTTGCTGCTGTAATATACGAGGATTGGTTCCTATGATGATTTATTCAGGACTTATTATTAACAGGTCTTTCATGGTTTGTCGCCGGTTTCACGGCAGCTGGCGGGCCTGCAGTTAGAGACGTAACTCCCGGCGAAGCGGATGTATTAATTGCGCAACTGATTCAAGTTCTCGTAATTACAACGAAAATAATTGCGTGCCTTATGACAGGAGATGTTAAAAAGCAGTTCATTTTTTGAAATTAAGTATATTTTTCACCTGATATTTTCCTACTGATCTTCAAAAGGGGGTTTGTTCTATACATTTTATTTTTCATATTGCCCCATAATTAAAAATAGTAGAATGTTGTTTATGTATCTTTCTGCATTTATGGTATGCATTTTTATATTCTCTACTACTCTGTGTGCATTTACTGCGCACCGTGCATGCATGGAAATTTTGTGTAAAAAAGGGGGTTTTTGTATTCCAGTTTCTATTTTTTACGTGAAAATATGAGCACTATGTAAAGAATAATAGAACACGCTATTATCAACGTTCCATAACATTTAAGTACAGAAATTTCCGGAATATCAGGACCGCCTATTGCAATATGGACAACTGTGACCTTGTATACTTGCAAGTTTAAATTTACTCAATTCCGAAAGACGAAATGACACAAAAAAATTTAAAGTGTGGATATAGTAGAAAGACATTTCCAACATATCCCATCATAGATAGTCAGTTCCCCTTGTTCCATTCCGAAATATTAGCACCTCCCTTGAGGAAATTTACAATTACAGAAAAAGAACTTCAAATACTCCCATATTCCGACAGAGGTTTACAGGGACAGCAAGTAAACCCATTGCCTCCAACACCTTTATACAGGGAACTAAGGTATTTATTGAGCGTGAAACGGTCGATAACTTTCTTCAGGGACATCTTCAGGGGTTGATTTACGACCTTAAAAATCTACTGACCCCAACAGAGTTTGAATCCGCGAACCTTAGGTCCGAAAGAGAACGCGCTACCCCCAGTTTACAATACTATTTATGGTAATGAGGTACATGTTTCATTGTAATTACAGTTGTAATAACAAGACTTGAATCACATGCGCTTCGGTGAGAGTTAGCATTCTGTACACACTACTGAGCAATCTCAATTGTCTACGTCAGCGGAAATTTAACTTTTACCTGGAATCACCCACTAAAGACGGTTTGCACTCGTGTTTACAAACTCCGCGGTACTTTCACACTATGCACAATAGTTTGTAATGCTAATCAACACAACCTACCACTAATTAGCTCAATGCAGGAGAGCACAAAATCTTATCTGGCACATTCAATGGCAAAGAGATATGAATAAAGCATAACTAAATGCTGTAAAAAGTAAAACTTAATATTTTTTCTGTTTCAACCGTATCTACCTGCAGGAATGTCCTTTAATTTTAATGCCTGCAGTATTGTGAACTATTTTATACACTGTACGTGTGCATAGTACTTGCAGAGTATTAAGAAACGCGTCAAAAGAAACAGACGTGTTCAAATTACCGCAATGTTGTCCTCCGAACCACATCGTTAGCTACTCTACGACCATGTACACGATAAAGGGAATTACTACATCCCGTTAAAACGAGATAATTTAAATCAAACCACAACATACAATGCTCTAACCACAATCAGTTTGCACTGATTATCACTACGCGTTTATGCCGAATCTCTCGTGGGGCTTTGAAGTTTGTACTGTGAAGTTTCGTCCAATTTGTTTCACTATATTAATTTTATGTTGTTACAGAATAAAGTACTGAATTTAATAGCTGTATTTAAAACGTATGTTTAAAATAACAATAATTCACTTTGAAACTTCAGCAATGTTTGCACAATGCAATTATTGCTCATAAAACTACGTTATATGCATTAAAGTTTATAAACGATAATGTAAAACTCTGTGTTTAGACAAAGATAATTAAGTGGTAATTAAGAAAATTGAGATAGTTTATTTTAAAATACATTATAATCATAAGCTGGTGTATAAATACATTCTGAAGTGTGTACCACTTTATGTAATACTTCAGAAGAAGCATTTAAGTACGCTGTTGTTGATTTGGTTTATTTACGGACGCTCTTTAATATCTCAGGTCATCAGCGTCCCATTCAATTCTGGGCGTGAAACGGCCGGAAAATTTTGCTCAGAGGCTTCTTCTTTCAGGCTTGAGGTTCTTTTACGTGCCGTAAATGTACGACACGGTACCCGCTGCTTTACTTCCCTTCCGAAGAAGCCATACTTAAAATTTCTTGAGAAGGTGTGAGAGAAAATCCCCACTAGAAAAGATTAGAAAAAAATACTGAAATAGGAAAAATCATGGAAGTGGAGTGGAATATAGCGATCTAATGCTAAGTAAACGGAGAAAGGGGTATGCTACTATTCCCAAGATATTGTGTAACTGAGCACAAGGAAGTAAAGGGACTTCCTTTAACAGTTGACTGCGTAAGGTTTATTCCAGGGTTTTTCCTTATCCTGAAAAGGTGAATGCCTGAAGCTTTATGAGCACCGGGAAAATTTAGACATTCATATAAAAATAATTTATCGTCTTTTTAGATCTTCGTTGTTATAGCGGATGATATACTGTAACAAAAACAAAAATATTTCGCCTCTCCGTGCATTCGCCTTCCTTGTACTTAAGTTAGTTTTTTGTTTGCAGAATGCAAACCTTCGCAGTTATAATAATTCTTAGGCTTTCATCGCCGGTGTTAGAATTAAAACAGATAAAATATTCCGGGTTGTTTTGCCGTGGTTCATGGTTTAATATGCTACCATAGCTTTCCCCAACCACTGCTGTTGACATCATCAGTGGACGATGAACAACACCTGACTGCTGAAAGACGACATTATCGACCCGCCTCTGTCTGGTTTTAGAAGGTTGATCAGGTTACAGAGATGGATCAATACTGTCGTCTTTTAAATAATATTGACCGCGAAGTGTTGATTCAATTATAGACGCTCTTTGTTTCTCCAAAGTGCGCAAGGTCTGTTCTGCGCTGTCTTACGGCGGAACACAAATCTCACAGAAAAAAAAAAATATTTTGAGTTGTTGCAACGTTTTGAAGTTGAGAGGCAGACCGTCTTGTCCCGGATTGTGACGGGGTGAAATCTGCATCCATCATTTTCAGCCCAAAACAAAACGACAATCGATTAAATAGCGTCGTTCTCGCTCTTCACAGAAGAAAAATTGAAAGCAACTGCTTCCGCCGGTAGGTCATGGTCACTGTGTTTTGGAACTGTGAGGGTGTGATTCTCATTCATGTGATACCAAAAGACAGTGCTATAATTCAGAAGCATACGTCAACACATTAACCAAACTTAAGGAGCGCCTCTAGCGACTTCGGTGCCATAACAACCCAGATGTTTTTATTCAACACGATAACGTTCGGCTTAGACAAGTTTGAGGACTTCTTAACACATCACAAAACAGGGTTGGACAGTGTTACCCTATCCACCCTACAACCATGACCTAGCCCCCTAGGACTTCCATTTGTTTTAGCCATTAAAGAATGGCATTCGTGGAAGACATTTTGAGGTAGACGAGGAGGTTATTTGCGCATTGAAGAAATGACCTTGTGACCAGGACAAGGATTGGTACCACAGGACACTACACATCCTTGTATCTCGCTGGAAGAGGGCCATAGAACAGAAAGGAGATTACGTGAAAAAATAGAGTGTGTATATAAAAAGTCATTCTTTCACGTGTGTCATTCTCATTGTGTGGAATAAATAATTGTTCAAGGAAAAAGAAAACATATGGGACACTACTTTCTGGGCGACTCTCGTATTTAATAAAATATCACTTTAAACTGCACAACACAACTGTCCTACTCTGTAGAAATTCCAATCGCAACTGACAGGAAGAGAGAATGATGTGCAAGTGCTGCGTGAGGGAATCTCAGAAATTGGAAAGGGGATACATTCATTAGGCGGCCAATTGCGGGACTTTAAAACTGCTCTGACTGTATACAAATATTCATTAAACTTTTATAAATGCGATTTGTTCTAATTTACCGCCCAAATTTACACGAAATTGTCCATATGTGCTGTAATGAATTTTTAAATTAGTATATGTAGTTGTGTGCATAGTATATTATATGCATTACATTGCACAGTAAAAGTATATATTTGTTTCATTGTCTGTATATCAGTTAAAAATCAGCAGGTTACAGTATTTCAGTCAAATGTTGAAATTCCATATTAGAACAATAATAAGTACAATACTAGAGAAATAAAAGAAAGGAAAGTTAATACAAAATCAATACTTTTAACTTTACTCCAAAGTTTTCAGCAGTCAAAGGATTGCATTTTTCGAAGAGGAGTAGACAGGCAATATACCCTCTTTTTTAATTAAAACAATTTTAGTAGTTTTTTGCTTTCTAGTCGACCAATTAGCGTTGGAAACTTATTACAGAGTTATTAGTTTTAATTTCGTCCAAGGATGGTCATACATTTATTCTTTCGCCAGAGAGGGCAGCTTTTATTGCGCCTTTTTTTCCAAAACAAAGGCCTTCCTCAACGTTCCTGCATTGCGGTTGAACAGCTGACTATGCTGTTTAAATATGAAGGATCATATATCATAAGAGAGCTGCGGAAACAATATTTTCTATGATCAGAAGTGTTTAATGCAATCCAACGAGTATCCTACAGTCTTTTTGGCGGAGTTTTGAATGTAACAGGATAATGGAAATGTTTATTACGGCATGAGAAAGTCCTGGCTTTCCGGAATGAGAATGCGAGCCAACATTTTATTTAACAGCGTGGTGGATGAGCGAGCCAAGAGTTTGAACTGGGTGCGGCTGGGATAATGTAACCCGTTCTTTCCCCCCTCTTAAGGAAACGCCCAGATTCTTATTGGTCTTTATATACAGGCGTTTCCACTTGTTTAATGAAAAATTAAAGCGTACAGTGTCTCTCGCAGTCCCCTCCATTCTTCTCTATTTATAATGGGAGTTAATTTTGTAGGATAATAGCTTTGCAATTAGCTCACTCGTCGTTTGTTACAGTACTTGGAGGTTACTTCCTGCCCTCTAAAAGGCACGCAATCTTTAATTAGATGGTTTCTTCTTATCTTTCTCTAGCTCCTAGCTAATAACAAAAAAGGCGGATGAAAGGAGAAGAAACAAAACACATCACTAGAAAAGAGCAGCTAAAAAAACTATAAAAACCAGGGGAAATTCTATTAGCTTTGCTGGAACCCAAGTCAGAAACTTGTTTTCTCAGCGATTGAAAAAGAATTTCTCGTCCTTCTATTCATGCCATTCTTAGACTGCAATATCTGTCGACATTGGGTTGACTTGTCTTTTAATTCTTAAGAAGTCATCTAACAAACTTTCCTATAAGGACAAGCAATTTGGCTTATTTAACAGATCAATGTGGTTTATTTACAGACGCTCTTTAACAACTCAGGTCATCAGCGTCCCATTCAAATCAGGGCGTGAAATGGCAGTCAGATTTTTCTCAGAGGCCCCATCTTTATCGTGCCGTAAATCTGCGACACGGAACTCACGGCTTTACTTCCCTTCCGAAGGAAGCCATACTCAGAATTTTTACGCCCGAAAAAATGCATTGACCCTGGCCTGGATTGACCCCGCGATCTTGGGTTTACGAGGCAAGTATGGTTACCACTACACCACCATGACCGACTCTGAAAGGACGGAATGATAACACTAAAAAATAGTGAAATCCTCTCAGACACTAATGCTATTTTATTATTATGCATGTCCGAAAACATAGTAATTTATATATTTTGTGTCTGATATTGATATGGCACTCTTTAGCGGAACTGCTTGCTTGCCCTTATAGTTCTTATTGCTCCCGTGATAGACCATCTCTCAGTAATTCTGAATTTATTATGTCTCGATAATCTTATATGATACCACAAGCTGAATTAAATAATCTTGTGAGAGATTTGAATTAACTGTTACACAAATTGAGATTTAATCCTCTTGTCTTCAGGGATGGAACCTCTTTCAAACTTGGCACAAAAATAACATCGAACTTGGGCGAGGTCAGCGATGAGCTTGGGGAAAGATTCCATAAGGATTTATTGGAAATGCAAAGGCGATACAAAAGGAAATCAGTAGCCAACATGCTTGCTGAATACTGCCGGCAACTTATCACAGACGTTTCCGAGCCATTTTATCTGCACAAGTCATCCAGGAAGAAGTTTTAAAAATGTGAAAATGTCTTCTTCATTGCAATATAAATATAATATTATAATTCTTAAAATTAGTTTTGTTGTGTATTTTGGATTACATGTATGATAAGGATTGAAATCACAACAAATGTAATACTAGTTTATAATAAAAAAGCACAAATTAACAACAGTAGAATACAACCTATTTCCTATATGTTGGAAAAAAATTCATCATGCCCTCTCAAAAATCTCTTAGGTGACAGAGATTCGAAATCAGCATTTGCAAATTAACTAAAATTGCATTGTTTTATTTCTGAGAGCGGTAAAAAGATTAACTTTGTATTTTTACCAACTTTATAAGCTTTACAGCATTTTTTATACATTTTATTTTTTGCAACAATAACTAGCTACATGATTCTGTGCCAATTTCTTGTTTGTTACATCCAGGCAACAATGTTTACTTTTACGGTCAGTGTTTCCGGATGCGTCATGTTTAGTCAGGTTGGAAGTAATTTGATTGCCGAAACTTATCAACGTGTAATACATTTTTACTGCAATAAAGCAAGAGCTTAAAAAAAAAAAGATAACAGCGGTCATGCGTATTCATATCGTGTTAATGCTCCCAACGACTGATGAAATGTTTTTAGAAGATAAACAACGCGCGCCACGAAGCTCTGGTGGGAACTGTATGTGCTGCAACTCCCACAGAGTTTTTATAGCAATGGCTTGGTGTTAGATTTGTCTGCGAGGTGCACGAGCCATCTGGAAAATTTGCAGTTCACTGAGGTGACTCTGAGTTACAAACATTATGTGCCTACTGAAAGCCATGGGATCGATTTCCGAATACTTCTAGGCGAATTGTAGTTTGAAATACTTTATCCAATTAAATATTTGGACTCTCAACTCTAGCTAACACACATATATTCAGATTTTTCTCTACTAAGTAGGGGTAGCTTTGCACACGCATATAACCAACGGACCAAACTCGCAACTAGTGCTATGTAACTCTTTCTGTTGCAGAAGTGAGCGGGAGGCAGATTTGTGGAGTTAAATTCCAAATGCATAAAGGAAATTGGATTCATCATAAAGTGTGTATGTGAAAGAAAAGATGAGAGTGGAATAATAATAAAAAAACATAATAACGCTATGCACCCGTACCAGAGCTTTGTCGCGAGAAAGACCACACTATTCATGACTGACAATGAATCTCTAATTGCATTGATGTCTGTGTACTTTAGTTTTACATGAAGAAACATTGAAATATTCCATTATGACGTAAGTCTTGACAAGCAAGGAAAAAATGTTTTGTTAGTAGTTTGAAATTTTAACCTCCTGGTCATTATAGGGTGAAAGTATAAACTATTTAGATTGATTTATAAATTATAAACTCAATCAAAACATATCTTAAATTCACAATAATATTTCAATGTATATACTGAATAGCCGGATGAAATGTTGTAAACGAATTGCTCTCAAATGGTTCGTTAAATCTCAATTCTCCCCGTCACGCATGGCCGAGGTCTGGAGTTCGATTCCTACCAGGACCGTCCTTTCTCAGTCCTCATATGCCGGGGAGGTACCCTGAACTTAGGCCTGAAACGTTTCTTTCCTTTAAAAAATATCCTTTCCCAATATATAATTCCATCTCATGTATCATCAGTGTCCACCGCCTGTGGTGCTTCAGTAGTTAAAATAAACCGGGCGTTAAATTTTTCGTTATAGGATGTTGCCTTTGAGATAGCGTCTCATAGATTTCATCAAGCCGCATTGGGGGCATAGGATATTTAAATGGGATTAGGATATTTTTATTTAATGTCCTTATAATACTCTCAAAGATGTTTAATTGATTGACAAGTGAATGTGGGTAGGATGGTTGGGATTGAAGTTATATCTACAAATACTGTTTTCAGAAGGGGTTCTGCATTTATTAACAGCGAGTCTGAAACTTGAAGCTGCTCAACCATAATTAGAAGCTTTTATATGGTTTTGTAACTACTGATGTAGGATGGATACAAAACAGCAATAAAATAAGCAAATTTGTACTTGAGAAACTTCAATAAAAATAAATATGCAACTGAAGCCAGTGCCTTGAAAATATTAGCATGGGATACATGTGGTACTGAAGTACGCAGATTTATGCACCTTCTATCAGAAATATAAACTTTCTGTCTAAAAGATGTCAATAAATACCTACAATTGAGCGTATTGAAAGGAACTTTAAGTGAAATACGAATTATTGTGGTTCATGTGCCTACATAGTTTGAAGCAAAACTTTGACTTTTGAATAATACAGTTGCAGAAATACAACGTGAAACATTTTCCTGAATCCACTGCTGGACTATAGCAGCAGCAACAACTTTGGATTTTGAAACAGCAAAGGAGTATAGAGCTAACCTAGCAGCTAAAACCTTACTTTCTGATTTTACAGCAACAGAACCTGTTCTAACTTTCATAGCGCAAAAGTTCCAACGTTAATGTAACATTAGCAATCATTTTCCTGCAGTAAGTCAGAAATTAAAAAGTACTCGTAATGCAAAGTGAACACATTTGGGCGTTTAGTGAACACATAAAATTATTCTAACGTTACACAAGTGACGTTATGGTCATTTTGCGTGTAATTATCTGTGCAAATCAGCATTTTTATAATAAATATTGTGAAAATTAGACGTAAAATAAACTACTTGTTTTCGCCTTTCAAACTGTGAGGTTAGGTTTTGCAAATGCTTCATCATATTATAGTTAATTATGCGCAAAGCCAATCCTCTCACTAAATTATATTTAACATTTTACCTAGCTGGGTGGCTCAGGTAACAACGCTTGGGGCTCGCATTCGGGAGATCCCGGGTCAAATTCCGTTAGGCGAACCATTCTGACGTTTTGTTTGTTTGTTTTTTTCCCCTCTGGCAAATAGGCGAATGCTGGAATGGATAGTTATAGTTCATGAATTTTATGATCTCTCACATCATATAGTTTGTCCAGTTACACACTCAAAAGTGCTAGGTAGAAATCGGCCGCAGCGATGTAATGGAAACGCTTCCGCCCCGACTTCTGGAATGGAAGAGGACCTTGTGAGGGGCTCACACAACTCGAGGGAGGGAATGGCTCTGCAGGCGTCGGAGTGTTTATCAGGAAGCAAGTTAGGAACACCATCTGCGTACGCGCAGTCGTTTCAACCCTTCTTTCCGGAGGAGGGCGTAGGTACCATGCTGAAAGTACATTCCTCCCCCTCAAACCATCCACTCATTCATAGACCTGCATTGTATGTGTATTTTAACATTTATTGTTTATTTATTTAATAAATAAGTGAACATATTAATTTATATAATATGTAAAGTGTGCTAATATTACAAAAGCACATAGTTTTATATGTCATATTATGTTCATGTCTCATAATAACAGCTAACTTAACTTAATGTCAAGAAATGATATCAAAGCTAATAAGTTAGAGGACCCATGCTGTAGACACACTTGAAATGGAAGAATTACAACAAAAGAGCTCCTACAACAAATGCAAATTAATTAACAGATGTCATAAATCAGAAATGAAATTTGAAGACCAAAATTACTTCCATCAATTCAACACAGACGCTAATCATAATGAAATACCGTATTTAAGTGAATCTAATGCACACCTTTTTGTCCAAATGTTGTATTTAAACTTGTGGTGCGCATTAGACTCCATGACGTGTTACATTCGAGTGCAAATTCGTTTCCCAATTCGCCTGATTTAAATTTAAATTTAAATGCGTCATAATGCATTGCTGCAATTCTCGACTTAATTACATTTATTGTTGGTCTATTGTTGCATAGCGCGTTTGGATAGTAGGTGGTCACGAAATGGAGGGTAAACAGAAGAACATCTTATGATGCTACTTTGAATTCTTTATGCTGAAAAAAAATGGTAACAGAAAGTAGGAAGAGAGTTCAAAGTAGCTGAGAGGAACGTTCGCTTGTGGTGGCAACAGAAATTGACATTATTTACAACTAAAGTTAGTAGGAAAGGAAGACATCCTGACATTGAAGAAAATTTTTGGAATTTGTACATGAAAGAAGAAGGAATGGGCAATCTGTGATAGTGACACTATAAGAAATAACTTTTTCTTCTTTGCCAACTGGCCTGACAACAACACGAATGATTGATTTTATCCTACGCACTCCAAGATGTAACAATAGCAACTTATAAATTCTATGTCCTCATTGTTTAAGAAGCGGAAGGGCTTATCTCTAAGACCCTACAACAATATGCCATTTTTTTTAATGATTTTCTGATGTTATATTTTGAATTCAATTGGCAAGATCGCGAGAGATGGAGTTTGGGAATAAAGGGTACACACTGAAAAATGGAACGACCCTCAAATATATATATTGAATTAGATGGCACACTCGATTAATACGATAATGCTAATACTGTGTGCATGCTATTATTGATCAAGGTTGTACGAATAGAAATTAATTGATCATCGACGATGACAATGAATGGCGCAACTGTGGCCCTTACGTTCAGCTGAGGACAAGACCAACATAACTCTATGTATGTCGAGTGAATTTAGATTCTATTGAGACTGGGGTATTTCGACCTGGATCCTCGTAAATGCTTTTTAGAAGGTAAGATAATGATATGCAATGGATGATAGTGAGGCTCTCAAACCCAGCTCTACGTAATATTGCACTATATATCCGTGTACCCTACAGAAGTTGTTCCATTAAGAATCATCCTGCTGAGTACAGTTCACAAGCGAGAGTCTGTACGCTTGATATGCAAAACACACGCTGAAATTTTTGCTCACCTCTCAAGTTCCATTGCGCTTGGTTTAGGGTGGAGGGTAGTGCTAGATCACCGTTGTCGGCTTACAAAGAAATGGAGCTGGTTTTACATGTGCTGTGAGAGAGCAAACAAAAGTATGAATTGTTCTGCAGGCAAATTAAAGAGGCCATTAAAATGCAGGGAAAGTTTCCCTGTCTTTAAATTTGCTGGCTAATTCCATCTCCTGAGCATACAGACGAAGAGGTGCCCGCAGTACGTTGTATTTTCAAAAATTTTGGATAACTTTTAAGCTTTTCAGCACAAAGAGGAAGACAGCTCTTGAAAACCACGTTACGGAACAAGTATCGCGTTTCAATTCGCTGGCTTGATACGCATTTCTGCAGATTTCCACATTACAAACATGTCATACAGCATTAAATTTACTGTGTGGCACTGAAATGAACATATACAATAATTCCCTGGTCTCCAAGATATTTATTTTTTAATACACAGACTTGTTTTGACATCGAAATAAAAACATACACAGGTTTAAAGTCAACTGTATTAAACACAGTATTATTTTCATATGGACGTTTAAAACATGCCACCTGATTAATTTTCTCATTTTTAGAGATAAAAAATCTTCTTCAGACAAAAGCTACCTGCTTGAAATGGAATTTAAATACTCTTTTTCATAAATGGAGATGGACACATGAGTCGAGCACATTTATTGCTTTTATTCTTTAACTTTTAATTCAAGACACACACAATGCATATGTTTGAAGATCATTCTAAGTCCTTAAAGTTTAAATATAAGAAACAAATCGAACATTTCGGAAACTGACAGAGTATGTGTTCAAAATGGTGATCTTGAGCATTGATACATGTTGTAAAGCGATTCTGCAATAACGCTGCATATCCAACTTCATCTGGACTCTCCGAAGAGTAGATAGGCAGATCGCGAAGATGTGCCACGATCAGAGTATATCTTTCAGCATGTGAAAGCAGTGATGCTCTAACTTGGCCATGAAAACCACAACAACATTCTTGAACTTCTAAATAACTTCAGGGAAAAATCATCTGTTTGCTGCTACAGCATATTATGGACTGAACAAAGAACTCAAAGATCGAGTTGTTTACATTCTGTTAGTTGCAGATATACAGCATTCTCTAAAAGTTCGAGAATCACTGCATTACTGCAGAAAATACATCAGCCTTCAGAAAACAAAAGAATAGGAAAATGTTTACTTGCTCCACAGATACCAGTATAATCTTCAATTTTAAAACATACTTTTGTTCTTATTTTTATGCATTGTACTGTACATTCCTAAAGTTTCAACAGAGGTAGCCGAGGTCGTTAAAGTGGGGATTCATGAGCTGGGGGTCGAATCCCCCCAGGACCGTCCTTGCTGATTGAGATTTTTTCCAGGTTTTCCTCAGTCTTCATAAATGGCAAATGCCGGGGAGGTACCCTAAATTTAGGCCTGAAACGTTTCCTTCCTTTAAAAAAAAATTCTTTCCCAGTTTATCATTTCATCTCAGACATCATCTGTGTCTATCGCCTTTGGGGCCTCTGTAGCAAAAATGGGCGTTAAATACTATTCAAAAAAAAAAAAATAGAAAATTATATAATGAAATAAAATGTTAAATTCATTCATTTTGACATGTGAAAAATGCAAGTTCAGCCTAGAATATTAAACTCATATAAATCAACTTGCAATATATAAATGAATGAATGGTGTTTGATATGTGCAATGAGAGTGCTTAGTAAAACGCTGAACTACAGACGGAGTAGACAACTTGAAGCTATATGCAAAGTATAGTCCAGACAAGACTTTCAAAGAGAGCGCAGCGTAAGGGTGTCTCATTATTAGAAAGTTCAGGAAGAGCCCGCTAGATGACATACGGAAAACATGAGAATGTCACAAGGTATTATTTGGTTACCATAGATTTTATTGGTGAACGCTTCAATGGGGTTGAAATTAACATTTATACCATTTTTACAGTATTTTAGATCAGAATTTGAAATATTGAAATGATAAAAAAGGCGAAAAAAATTCATGTTTTCAGTTTTAAATCTTTTCAAGATTCAGGAAATTCATCGAAAGTTCCATCCTTAGTTTTTATTAGCCATAATAACTAACAGTCACAAAGGTCCTATAAAAGTTTTGCTTATGACTTAAAAAAAGGTTGGATGACAGTGGTATTACAACAGATTAGGCGCGATAACGTCATTATTCGAACATTAAGGTTCTTTTGAGACATTGCAGTAAACAGTTTATTAGAAGCTTAGATTACCTTCACAGTTCATTTAAATGAAAATAAATATTAAAACTGTTCAAAACATTTCAGTGTATTTGCTAAATATTAAAACGTTTTAATTAAGCTTTAAGCAGCTATATAATGTATCTTTAAATGCAACTTGAACAGTTCAGAAAAAGGGGTACAAATACACACGTTGCCAACCTGATACAGCATAAACAATGTCAAGGAGAAATCCCACCCATACAAAACATAAATCTTGCACCTCTTGATTGAGTTACCCTGACCTTTCGATGGTTCCTGGACATTGCCTACGAGGATAATTTTCTGTCGAAGATCGAACATAACGTTCTCTGATGAAGCCAATTTATACCTTGACGGCGAAACCTACCAGGATTTCTCCAATTAAACTTGGGGCATTATGGTCTGTCATGGCCTAAAATATGGTAGGACTGTATCATCAAAATAGGATTTAAGTACAACTATGACAAAAGAACCATAAACATAGCTAAAATAAATATGGATGTAATAAATATAGCCTGAATAAGCTAAAACAACAAAATATTATTATAAATAAAATAAGCAAATAAAAATAAGTGTATAAGCTAAAATAAGTAATGCACATTAGAAAATATATTAAAGTAATATTCATACAACAACACTGTAAAGAAAAATAACACAAATATTGCCTAAATAATTAAAGATGGGCGAAATTAAATAAAAAAAACTGATTGTTTAGTTATAATATTTAATATTTTAAAATAAAAATGGTGCTTTTGTTCAAATTTTACAACATATACAAGTCCATAACTATATAAACTAATTTTGTTTATAAGTGTTTATGCCCAAAATGACAAAAATGTCTATTGCTATCTTTTTATTTAATTATTTTACTACGTCCTCGAAGTATACAACGCAAGCTTTCCTATTTTTTATCACGAAAATAATGTCTGCAACAATTTAGCAATAGATACTATTTTACCGGAGTATTTTGTGAATTACGCTTCGTCATAGACTTATGGCAGCAAAAACGAAAATGCTATGAATATACATCACGAACTAACCTTTTTTTATGAAGAAAGTTGAATAAGCATCAAAAAGGTTCGAAGGTGGCGTACACATTTCATAGAAGGCCGCGACGGAGAGTGTAGCTGAAGGCTGACTACGACCCCCAATATGCCATTCTTTCAGCACGCAATATTGTTGAACAAGATCGTGTTACGATTGATAAAATTCACAGGCCTCTGCCTCCTGGGGTTGAAATTGAACACTTGTAAACATTGTCTAAACAACTTCAATATTGGAAAGTCCGGGCGAGATGGGCGCCACGTTTGCTCATATAAATTCAATAGAATTTTTAATAAATGCACCAAGGAAGGAATATTCATTTATTGAGCGCGATGAAAGCTGGATGAATCATTCAGAATGACAAAACATGAAGACGCCTGGTGAAAGTTCTCCTACAAAGCCAAGGTCGCGCATTCTTCACTGGGTTTTGGAGGACTATTGTTGGTGAACTACTTAACTTACAGCACAACAATGAATACCATATTGCTTGACGCACCTTGCAAATATTCTACACTTTCGACTCGCAAAGTTACGCTCCTCAATATTTGCTCAGAAAGTTTAAATCCCAACTCAGATCTGGCCCTAAGTGATTTCCAACAGAAGGAGCACCTCGGTGGTCAGCGAATTTGACCTGATGAAGTGAAATTCGAAATGAATTGATGGCTGTACAAACAGGAGAGACAAACTATCGATAAACTTGTGTTTGGATAAGAAATCTGTGTAGAAAGTAAATCTGTGTGGAAAGTAAAACAGAACTGCTGGAGATGAGATAAACATCCTGTAAAGAAAAACATGATTATCATTCTCGTATTTGTGTTTAAACTGCCATTCCTTTAACATGTTTGTACACCCTTTTACACCCTCCACGATCGCCTGATCTCGATCCTTTGGCTTTTTCTGTCTGAGGTAACCTCAAAAGTGTAGTGTATAGCACTCCCGTTGATACAGTGGAAGTATTGGAGCAGAGAATAGTACATGCTTGTCAAGAATTCCGAGATGATCCGGGGATGTTTGAAAGAATTCGAAACTAACTGCAGAGACAAGTGCAGTATTGCATCCAGATACAAGGACGACACTTTGAACACCTCTGTTAACAGATAAGAGTTTACAGTACATAACTTGTAACATAATAAAGTAGAACTGTATTCCTTGTTAAGTTAAAGTATGGGTGAATTTTGAACCATCTTAGGATGAAAATTTAGTGTAAAGTCTACTTTTCAAATTAATTTGTACTAACTAGGACGATTTTTCTTAATGGAATCAGTGGTGACTTGTAACCACACAATTCAATTATCTCGCACATGGCTTGTTTGTAGATCCATGTTATCTACACCTATTTTGATTCCATTTTCGTATAATTTCAACCGCTTCAGTTTGCGCCATTAATTTTGATGCGCTCTGTATATCATATCTTATGCATATGAAGTTATATTGTGAACCTTTTTGTAATATAAAAGCCCAAACAAGAGGAGAGTGATATGATATATCACTTTATTTATTCGGAGAAAATAGGTTTTGTGTCATTCATTTTTTAAAAACGTACATTCAGTGAAACGAAAAGATTGAAATACTGTAACATTATATATGAATTCCCCCTCTATTAAGTTTATGTGCATTCATGCTCAGTTGAGAACCTTGCCTTCTTCTCAAATATTCGAAATCTTTCTTCTCTTACTGCTAGGTAGTGCCTTTTCCTTATTGCTCTATTTGTAGACACAAAGCTATCGGTATTTGTCATTGATGTAAATAATTGCGTTTGAATTCCGAATCTATGTTTGCTCAAGGCTATCACCTGGCTGGGTGGGAACTCGTGTTCCATCGTTCTGCGACGTTCCTCCAGCAAGACTTACATATAAAATACTTCTCTGAAATTTGGTAAATGTTGAGCTTAATTCATTTTCTGTGATGACAGTAGTGAACTGTGTAACTAACTAATTAATTATTTATTTTATATATCATTATCCATTACATTGTCTTTTCTCTGTGTTGAGGCAAAGTTGTGATTGTAAATATGTGTACCTACATATATATATATACATATAGTATGGTTTACTTGTGTTATGCTTTATGTTGTAGCTTTACCTTAGCAAATTCCTTCATTATGGTTTGGTTTATGTTGAAGATTTGTTAAGTCAATACTTAATTTGAGTTACTTACATCATTTGTAAAGGTACCTAAAATTTTACTCGTACTCATTAAATAGCAATTTAAATTAACAATACATTATTCAAGGGTATATTTTGGATAATGAATATTTATTTCAAACATAATTTATTTATCTTCAAGTTAAAAATTAGTAATTTTTAATTAATTTGTTATACATTTTGTGATTGTTAAATTCTATTATATATTAAATATCAGTACTTAGTAGATAATTTTCTCTACCACACTTTGTGTGCAAGAAGCGTCCACAACCTGTGTAGTTAATTCCTTGGACTGTTACTTCCCACATTAAACCGTCAATATTCACTCGAAGAAATATATTCATATAAAAGTGCAATTAATTGTATCTCTCTCTCTCTCTTTTTTTTTTTTTTTTTTTTTTTTTTTTGACGCTCTTTAACAGCTCAGGTCATCAGCGTCCCATTCAACTCAGGGCGTGAAACAACTCTACAAATTTTGCTCAGAGGCCTCTCTTTCAGGCTTGAGGTTCTTTTCCGTGCCGTAAATGTACGACAAGGGACCCACGGCTGTAAGGGAGATACCCAACATATGGAGAACGAGGACGATAATACTCATATATAAAGGGAAGACTGAATTAAATAACCAGCTAATTATAGGTATGCAAGTCTTCTTTACATTTTAGGAAAGATTGTTACAATAGAGTAGGTTACAGAAATGGGTAGAGAAGGAGAAAACATTATTACAGTTTCAAACAGGTTTCAGAGGAGGGAGAAGAACATCGAATGTGTTTGTAATAAAGACAAGTGTAGATAAATATTTAAGCTATACAAGGGGAAGAGTTTATATGATGTTTATAGACCTTGAGAAGGAACTTGATACCATAAATAGCATTGTGGTTAAAATTAAAAAGAAAGGAATAAGCAAATTATTTATAAATCTATTGCAAAATATATTTTTTCACAGCCTTTTTGTGTCAAATTTTTAGATAATAAGGTAAAGTAACGGATCATATACATAGTAAAACATAAATAAGGCATAGCTGTAAATTAAGTCTAATGACATTCAATTGATGTCATCCTGAATGAGACTCAAAGTGAAATTATGCATTTACCAGTAATAAACAGTAAAGAAATATCAGATTTGCTTTTAACAGGTGATTTAGTAATTGGATCTATTTCAGTGGAAGATAGAGAAGGGTACTTGAAGTAGTGAATGGTTTTTGTAATGAATGGGGATTGAAAATACACGAAAAGAAACCAAAGATCATGGTTTTTAAAAGAGGCTATAAATTAAAAAGATGAGAAATGGCAGTTAAATGGGAGAGAAATAGAAGTGGTAAGGAAATTTAATTATCTAAAGACAAGATTAAATTCTAATGGAAGTTGGAATGAACAGAAAAAATGGCAATATGGCAATAAAGGCATGTTTAAGAAAAATTCCAAATATAAAAATAAATTGGGTTGAAAGAGGAAGAACATATGAGTCAGAAATATGGAGGTAGGGTTTGCATGGAAAGATGCTAATGTAACAAATAGAAGTTTTTGTAAATTAGGTTCACTGATAGATCGCCAAATGGTATAGCGAAGTTATAGCTAGGTGTTCCATCAAGATAAAAAGTATAATGAAACATATATATATATATATATATATATATATATATATATATATATATCATTGAAACAGAGTCATATTATTAAAAAATGTTTCAGTATCCAAGAGAAATGCAAGTGGAAAGGATCATGGTATTCCAAAGTGCCGGAAATTTCACAACAGATAGGTATGGGAAACTTATGGATAAATGGGGAATATTAATACAGAGAATTCTGGGAAGAAATAAATCTAAAATTGGAAGACATTGAAAGACAAGAAATATTTGATAGTATGAGAGAAAAGATTTCATTGAGACTTTGTAGGAAAATAAAAAGAGTATGGGGTTGTGAAAAATATTTACAGACTAATGGGTAAAGCAGATCGGGAAGGATTTGCGTTGGCTAGAACTGCAGGGTTAGAATACTATAAAGAGGTAGACAAATGTTCAATATATGGAGGAATCGATACGAATTTTTATTGTTTATTATACTGCAAGCACACAAAGTTATGGAGAGAACAGGCTAGGCAACAAAAATATAAGAATTTAGGTGGGGAAATTCAAAAGATTTTAACTGTAAAAGCAGAGAAGAAAATAAAAACTATAGAGAACTATTTGGCAAAATTAGATAAGAACAATTAAGAGGAAGATAGAGGGAAACATAACCTCAGAAGTACAATAGATCAAATAAGCATAAACAATGATAAGATAATACAGCAGTATGATGGTGATCAATACACTAATAACCTGAGTTGTATGTATTGGGATCAGAATGTAAACAAGCAACTCTAGAAAGAAAATATCTAATAGGTAAGATTAGTATCATTTTATTTATAGATTTTATTTTGTATTGGGTTTAATAATATGCAAATAAAGTTGAAGGTTAGCTGTTTACATAAATTTGAATCTAAATTAGTGTAACAATACATTAGTAAAGGAAACGTTTCAGTAGAAAACTGGGCTCCAGTATCTTGAAATTCCAGTGAATGATTGCTGACGAGCCAGAGACTGGAGTCCAGGGGCAGTTAAGAAAAAGTTTATAAAAGTTTTAAATTTTCGTTTCTTCTCCTACTTTTTTGCAGAAAGTGTGCACATTTGAGTGCAGTATTATTTATAGCATTATGTAGTCTGTGGGGATATATTTTCAATAAATTTAAATTTTAATATTGGGTACACGCATTTTTTCACTTGATTCTCTGTGTTAAAGCATAAAAACTCCGCTCACTTCCTTTAATCTGTTGTTGAACCTGGGACATCGCGGTGAGAAACAAACAAAATAAAAGGAACACTTACTCATACCTTCGGCATGGGAGTACGCATGCTGCAGCAAAATTAAATACACATTTGGATTCCAATAAAATTACTCCTCCTGGTTTTAAATTTGTTGGCTAACTCCCTCAGATAAGTAGAGAGAGAAATGAAAGTGGCTGGCATAACGTACGTTTTCGGTTTAAAATTCCTGTACCATTTTTTTTCCCTCGTGCAACCCATTGCCGGCAGTAAATGCATACATCTTTCTACTGTGAACAGTCCATGCCGTCTATCACATCACAAGCCTTTCCCCTGTCTGCCTATATCAGTATAGATGCGTCCCAGTGGCTATGATAATAATGAAAACTCCGGGAATGTTTTGCATTTTCTCCCTTATGTGCGGTTTGCATTGAGCTTAAAGCAACGTAACGCGGCTCACAACATGTAAACTGACCTGTGCTGTTACATTCAGAAAATAAAGATTGTTACTACTTCCTGGACACAAAGAGTTTAATACATTGTTATATGTAAAACCTACAACTTTGAAACGTTTAGTTTAGTTAAATATTTATGGAAGATATTGTGTCGCAAACAGAAGAATGGATCTTTGGTAGGTTTAAATAGTGCTGAATTCTGTATTCACATAGAGCGAATATTAGCTGTCCCTGTTTGCAGTGATAAATTCTGCTCAAAAAAGGTAAATTTATATCTTCATATTTAATGAATCAAAAAAAAAAAAAAAAAATCACTAATTCGTGACAATCACTAAAGCGCCGCCTAGTAGATTTAAAACGGCCGTAGGAAATATTAATTGATGATAAAAAAAAAAACAACAATTGACTACAGGTTTAGAGAAAGAACGATTGTCTTTCTTTGAAAACAATTTAACCAAAGTCTTTAAGTATCAAAACGCTATTACTAAATCATGTTCTATTCTTTAGTCAAAAAAACAAAACAAAACAAAACAAAACCAACTAACTGAACAGAACAGCTGATCCTCTAAATTGAAAATTTATGGAAATTCAGGAATAGGCTGAAGCCGTCATGACGTTTATATTCACCAGATTCTCAGCAGACTGTAAAGTTTAAAGCCAAAATTAAGTTAGTTAAATAACCTTTGTAATCAGTCAAGCTTACAGTTCATATCCACTACCTTTTTAATCATGCAATTTATTCTGAAAACGTTCCAATATATTTAATGAAAGTAATTTCGCAGTGCATAGCTATGTAAACATATCAGCATTCGTATTTAAGGAATATTCGACAAATACTTTGATACCTAACGACTAAATTTCACTGTTCTTATTTCATATATCATTTTCATTATCTGATGTTTTCTTAAAGCGAAATGGAATATACTACAATATGAAAAACTATTTTTTTTTCATGAAAAATATATACAGGCTTCCATTTCAAAACTTCCAGTATGAATAACTATCCTATTTAAAAATAATTTAAACACATAATATAAAAGTAAATGTGTATACATTTTATTTTATATTTATTTAGTTCTCCACCAACATCTTTATCAGCTAAAGGGATTGGACATGTAACACATTATAGCTGGAAATCATCTACGACAGCTGATAGAAAATCCGTCGAACTCAGTAAGTGGTACATGTTTTTGAACTTTACCGTGGCAACGTGTGTTGAGGGATGATGTACATAGCTATAAACAGTTACAAAGCTAAGTCTGCGTTTTTGAAAGTTATTTCCCTGCTTAAATTTGTAAACAAGCGCTCAAAAGAGTGAAAACGAATTTAGTATAATAATAAAATATAACTTTTAGAAAAGGTCAACGTCCGCAGAAACCAAGACAAGGTGGACAAATATTACGACCAATCTGTATCTTCATTTTGAATGATATATTAAATGGTTTGGTATGGTGAAACCATTTCGGCAGTTCTGTCAAAGTAACGACTCTCGAAATAATTGAGAAAATCTATATGTTGCTGAGCGATCGAACACTGAAGGTAATGGTTGCACGAGTTATCACTTCCGCGCAGAATTTTGAGTTGTTTAAAAAAATGCAAAAGAATTTCGGAGACGGCATACTACGTTTTGGGATTGCCATGACCTAATTTTAATTGATTTGGAAAAGAGAAAAACCATAACCGCTGAATATTATACTATGCTAATGGGGTAATTGGAACGACGTGCTTAAGAAGAATCATCTTGTTCCCTGACGATAAGGCGTCAGCTTAAAATCCATGATTGTGACCTCAAAATTATTGAACTAAAAGAGAGAAGTCTTTCTTCAATTCTCTGCTCCTCGGATTTGCCTCCCTCGATCTACTTCGTTTCCCAAAATGAGGAAATGGCTAAGAGGAAAAAATTCACATCAGTTGCAGTTTCTAGTGAAACTTAATCCTAATGTTTAAAAGTTAGATCCGCCATGGACCTATATGCATATATGTATGATTTGAATTCACGAGTTAATTTTTAAAACGATTGAGAAATAATGAGTTATTTACTGTTACTTTGCTAAGATAAATTAAGTTAAATAATATTTAATTGTAATTTTAGAAGCTTTTGGCGAATATGTACGAGGGCCATCCAGAAAGTAAGTCCCAATCGCGCCTGGAGATGGAACCACTTGTCGGATAGGAATGCGCATGTGCAGGAGTAGAGAGGAGGTATATGGGAATAATGCAGTAAAGTTTCAGCCTTGTGACGGCCATGGTTACCGCGCTGTGCTAGGAGAAAATGGCTGCTCTGATATTGTCTCCCGCCTGAGGTTCGTGCAGTCATCCGAGGTTTGCTCGCTCAAAAGCAAAGTCCAGCAGAGATCCATCGCCAATTGTGTCAAGTGTATGGACACGACATTATGGTAAGACGATGGTGCAGGCAGCTCAATGAAGGACAACCAATATTCACGACGACGACCGTAGTGGCCGACCGTCCCTGGTGACGTGTTGGAAAGTGTGCGGCAAGCAATTGAGCAGAACTGGCGCTTCACAATTTCAGAACTCTCTTGTCAATTCCCCAGATGTCTCCCTCCCTTGTGCACGAAATTGTCTCCCGGAAGCTTGACTCAATTGGCGATGGATCTCTGCTGGACTTTGCTTTTGAGCGTGCAAATCTCGGATGACTGCACGAACTTCCCAGTTGGCGGGAGACAATATCAGAGCACCCATTTTCTCCTAGCACAGCGCGGTAACCACGGTCGTCACAAGGCTGAAATTTTACTGCATTATTACCACATACTTCCTCTCTATTCCTGCGCATGCGCATTCCTATCTGACTAGCGGTGCCATCTCTAGGCGCGATTGGGACTTACTTTCTGGATGTCGTAATACAAATGAATCTACATTTTTTGTTGCTGATCAAAAATTAATCTTCTTTTGGGAAGTTCACGATTTTGAAGTTATTTCTTATTTCATTTTAATACTTAATGATCATATTTTTCCTACAACTGCTTATAACAATTTTATTTCTGATACCATTTAGGTTTTTTATCGAGGAACAAATAATCTGATTCGTAAGTTATCAGTGAAAAGTATAAAATGTTGCACGTCATTCCTTGTGTAATTCAAGAGTGCGTTCATCATAAAACTACAAACAATTTAAAGGGTGAACTTTCTTGTGTGGTTGCATACTTCAACTAATTCTTTTTTACACGTAAAAGCGAATGCTGCCTTGAAAATTACTTTCTGCAGGGAATGAGCTGCAACATCTTTTCGTTGTATTAGTTTACATTACGTTAAGCGTAGAGATGTGCAGACATTACTGCTAAGTCAGGCGACTAACATTACATACAGTACGTAGTGCAAGCGAGTGAATTGTATAATATTATACCATGTGGCAGGAGGGCTCAAGGGCGCTATGCTGGCCACGGCATGGCGTCATGGACACCCAGGGATTCATTTCTGGGATAAAGGTTCATTATGAAATAGCTGCTTGCGTCTTCTGCCGCTATACAGGACTTGAATCTGAGACTGTGGCGCAAAGTATGATAAAAATAATAATTTTGTTCAACTTTTCACACTACGAGCTTATTCTTTTCAAACACCGCTTGAATGTATGGATTTTTTTTACATTTTGTTATTCTTTTTCATCTCTCTAAATTTAACGCCATTTTCCTTTTTATAGTTTCAACAATTACACTTTTATCTTATAAGTATTAGTATTATTTTATTCATTTATTTCTCTCGTTGTTTTCTTTTTCGCAACTTCTTCTTTTCAACGATACCTGATATTATTTGCTGTATTTTTCGTAATATACTTGCTTACTTCCTTAATTTTTCAACTTTTTTGGTTCATAATTATATTTCTAGCCTTAGCCGATATGGAAATTGTCTTTATTCTAGGACTACATATTTTTTGAAGCACTCTCTTGGATGGAGTTGGTTTGCTAAGGACGGAAGAGTATTTTGGAACTTCAGCCTTGCTCACTGGCTGGCCGTTAGTGCAGTGGGAGCTCCGGGAGGAAAAGATGTGGTAAAGAAGATACAGCCGGCCAGGACTCACTTAAACAATGTACTTAACATGATAGATAGAATACCCCGACGCCGGTGGGGTCGCCCCACTCACTGTAAGGAGTTTGACCCCATCAGAAGAGACCTCGGGGCAGAACAATTTCCAAAGCAAAGCTACGTCTGTCTAATCCTGCCAGTTCACCTCGCTCTGGCACTTTGGACCCTGTAAAAGAACCAACGGAACGAAATGACATGAACTGCGGGAGAGGAAAATAATGTAAAGAAAAGGAACCATGCTAGCATTCACCTGAGGCGAACCAGCTCCATAATGCTGTCCATCCTCAAGAAAGGTTACGGCTTCAGTTGTTTGAAACGGAAAAGGAATTCTCTTTATTGACTTCTTGAAGAAGAGATAACAATTACTGAGGAATACAACACATCACTTTCGGAGAGATTCAAGACAGTGATCACGGGTAAACGTTCATCATTGGTCAATAAGAAGGTGTTGTTTCACTATGACAAATTCGCAGGAGCATACAAGCCGCGTAGCTCATGACAATTTGAAGGAATTATTATTTGAAATGCTTCCCCACCCCCTCTATTCACCTTATCTCGCTCCCTCGTATTAGCATAGGTTCCCGAAATTCAAATCTAATGAAGAGATCTTAGAGGAGCTAAATGAGTATTTTAAGGGTCTTTAAGAAACCACTTCTGTGAGGGAATGACGAAATGCTGGAACAAATCGAGGGGACTGTGTACAATAAAGAAGTTCATTGGAAGACTGAACTTGTCCTCTTTAATACCAAACCCATTTCTTCCAAACCACCCTCGTATATGGCCAAGCGTTTTAAGTTTAATTATGTTAGTATTCCTTTTAAAAGTGTGTAGTAATCGCGTTTAATGTTAAATGTTTAAATATTTGACACTATTAAATATTTATGCTATTTATTCATTTCTTCACAATGTGCTTTACTGTGCATTCAATTGCTTTATGCTTTAGAAATAATAGTTGTAAATTTTTTCCCTTTTGATTTTTATTTCCTTGAAATGTCTGCTTTTCTTTATTAATTCCTTTTGTAGTTTGCTTAGTTCCTTTGAATCATCTTTTTCTCTTGTTCTTTTTATTACCAGCGGCCTGGAGTTCGTTGCCGTTTAGTTTCTTCATGTATTTCATCATTTTTACCCTCTCTCTTTTCCTTCAATTCCGCTGGAGTTTTCCTTTTCTTATTGTGTTAGTGGTTTCTGAAATCGGACGTACATTGCCTTTTTTAATTTGAATTTTTTTTTTAATTTTTCCTGATTCGGGGAGAAGCGAGTTTCTATAATAAAATAGATATGCTAAACTTTCATTGTGGACAATTTGACAAAATCACTAGGACCAATAAACTATTCTATAAACTTTTTGTTCTGCCCTAAATGATACACAAGTCGATTAGTCTTGACCAAGGTTTTTCCCTGAGTTATCCTTAGTCACATGCCCTACAGGCTGATTCATATGGGACTTTTTTTTTTACAGAAGTCAAATTTCTCTTTGATGATAGCTATGAACATGCACGTCTTCTAAATGTAAATTGTCTCTGGGGGAATCACTTATACTCAGAGTAGATGTTAAAACCAGCATTCTTCCTCCTGTAAAACATCATAAAGTGCGGAGCAAACCTATAACCTCGTCACATCTCACCGAGTTTCGAGTATTGTTATAGTTTACGTCTAAACAGTAACACTGTGCCACGAGATGCCAGGTAAATCTTCAACGTTGTCACTGTTTATTTGTGCATCTAAATTTAAGCAGAAACTATGAATATGTTCTATTTATAATGTTATTAAGGCTATCTGAGAGTGTCTTAATTAATAAATAAGTGAATAAATTACCTGCTCTCACTTCTTCACAATCTCTGTTAGCATTAAACTCGTATTTCAGAGAAGTGATACTTCTGTTTTCTGAGCAAATTCTAATACACCTCATTCATATCAATGTAACATGTGTAATCAGGTGAATAGTTCCAATCTCAGTTCCAGTAATCAACGCCTGTATGGTACTATACATTTCGCTGAATATTTCTGACGTTTGCTACGATTTGTTGATTTCGCTGATGGTGCTATTGGTCTTCAAATTGTCCATTGCTCGCAGTCAGTTTTGACAAACTTGTTCTTTAAGATAACTCCATAAGAAGTAATCTTGTAACTATAGTTGTGATGAAAATAGCCCCAAGTGAGTTCACTATTATATCCAAAATAAACACAATTTTATTCGATAAATATTTTGAAAGATAAATGAGGTTAGAAAGTCTTATGTTTAGCTGTTATGGAGTTGAGAATAAAATAAACGAGCGGACATACGCTTTACAGTACTGATAATTTATTTTAAACATCTGCAAAGTTTGTTCTATTGTACATAATTAACAAGGGATTTTGAAAATAAATTTTTATTTAAATACCCGGTTTTCCAACATTTTTATAACTTCTCGGAAAATATTTGAGACCTTAATTTTTTATTATCTCAGTATTTATAACTAAAAAGTTGTGGCATAGCTAAACAATGTGCAAAAACTAATTCTTATATTTCTCTTTTGCAGTTGATACAACTCACTTTTTAAATTTCCTGAACATAAGTGCTTAATTTAAATCCAGATACACCAATTTAACATTTATTTTTAACAAAATACGTTCTGTGGTGATTCTAATTTTATAACTTTGTTTACAATTTTAAAATAATCGTTTAGCTAATTATCTCTAAGAGTGAAACTAGTTGATTAATTCCTAACCGTTAGGAATGTAGGTAGCTTCGTTTTCATGGGATGGTATTCATTGGAAGTTAGTACGGATCAGTGATCACATATACAGGATATTAATCAACAAAACCGAATTAATATCAATCTATATACAGGGCTCTTAGACAAGCAATTAGAGACAGGGAACTCGGAGTCAAAGGTTTCAGACTTTAGGTATAAAGTTCCCGAGGGATGTGCACGCCACTGTCCTTGTTTCCCTTAAAGCACCCCAGTTCGTGCATTTCTACCAACAAATTGAAATCTGTTATACCGTGGATGACTTCAAAATTTCTTTTCTGTGGATCTCAGCAGCCCCTACATCACAGCCTCTTGCGTCTCCATTAACAGGTGCAAGTTATTTCGACTTATATCGTTTGATTACAAAACAAACAATTCTTACATGAAACAATTGAACCATACGTCGCAAAACTAGGAACGAAGTAGCATCGATTTTGTTTCTAACAAGTAAATTCCTCTTAGGAATGCAGTGGCGTGCAATAATACTTAACCTGAAATATTGAGATTATTTCAATGCTTTTATTAATTATTAACAAACATATTTATTTCGTTTAATAAAGAGGCGTAAATTCATTTTAATGAAAAATTTACCACTTAATGGTTCAGTATGTATAACATGTATAGAACCCTTACTCCCCCCTTCCATTTACTGACACCCCCTCTCCAACTCCTCCCTCTATTAGCCTTCTTTGTCGGGTTTTCTCTAGAAATATTCCCAAAGTGTGAGTATCTCGCATGCACCAACACTCCCCGACAAATGTTGAAACATTTATTGGAATTAAAAACTACTTCAGTAGCCCATAATTTCGACATTTTACATCTGCAGCCTTAACTTCCATATCTCCAATTACTTGCCCAAAAACCGTCTACGTATAATGAAAACGTTTCCGTGTTATTCATTAACATCGTGTATGTACCCTAGCAATATCGCTGTATATAAGCACACGCATAACGATCTTGCTGCAGACAAAGATATTTCGGGATTGATTGTTGTTGATTTGATTTATTTATGGACGCTCGTTAACATTTCATCTCATTCAATTCAAGGCGTGAAACTACCAATAAAGTTTGCTCAGAGGCTTCTTATTTCAAGTTTGAAGTTTTTTACATACCGTTAATATACGACACGGGACCCACGGCTGTACTTACCTTTCGAAGGAATCCATGCTTAGGACTTTTATGCTATTTAGGAAAAAATTCATTGACTTGGTCGGAATTGAACCTACGATCTTGGATTTAAGAGGGAAATATGGTTACCAACCGACCCGCAATGGTGCCACCCAGTTTTTTTAATTCATTTCTATAATTTATTAGAAATTTTATAAATATAAACGAAAATTGAAACCATAGAAACAAAAGTGAACGAAATCTATATTGCAAACAGACCTACTGTATAATTGTATAATTTTAAATTGTTTTTATAATTGTAATAAAGTCAACGATGAAAACAACTATTATATAGGGGGAGCTTTTGTTTAAATTGTTGATTTTGCATAAATTCTCTTTGGGGCATATAAATAAGAATTAGATACTTAAAACTGCAGCAAAAACACAGTTTATAAAAATAGCAAAGAAGCAACTCACAAGGTAACAATACAAAACATTTAGCATTTCAACATTGGGATTAAAAGTATATGTAACAAGGCAAAACATTTAAGATTCTATAAGTTGAAGTCTTAACTCTGATGATAGTAAAATAATAACTTAAAACGTTTTTTGCAATACGAGGGTCACTCAAAAAGTAAGGTTCGTTATTTAAATCTCTAAAAGAACAAAATGCAACAATTGAATGAGTGAACCGGCGTGTTTTGTTGGGATGTGGCGTCAGCATTCAAGCGGCTTCATGCACCTGCAAACACTAACTTATCTAAAATACCATGGGTGTGCCATGTTTGCTTGTGAATTACATTCCATCATAAGCTCTATGACAGAAAAAAAAAACTGCTGTGAATAACGGTAGATTTTTTTTTGGGGGGGGGGAGACTGCATGGGCATCCAAATAGTGCGATGGTGCTTCAGGAAGGCAGCGAATGATGATAAAGCGACATCCAAGCAGCACACTATATTGTTGAAAAAGATCGTCGTGTATTGATGAAATTCTTAGATTCTGCCTCCTGAAATTAACAGGAAACATTTTCAGACCTACTTCTACATTCAAAAGTTTGCGCAAGATAGGTACTACGTTTGCTTAGCGGTTTTTAAGCAATAACAGATAAATTCAGCCCTAATTTTTTCATTGGATATCCACTAAGTGAGAGATATTACTGATAATGAAAATGGATGTTCAACATCTGAGACTAAATCACAACTCCCTTCCCCAAAAAGTCGCACAATATACAGAATAGTTTATCACGATTCTACTCCGGAACTGCTAGGGGAATGTCAAAAGACATTATAAGATCTTGACGCATCTTCGAGCTTCATCAAACGCAAATGCCCTGGACTTTTGGCTTTCAAAATTCTGCTTCTGCGCGACACAGATTTCCGCACTCATCCCAAAGAACTGAAGAATTGTTCAGATAAACAGAAGATGTTTTGCCAAAAGGACATGGTATATTATCGAAAAATTTGTATCATGGACATTTGTAAAATCGTTAAGATAAATATCTGCATATTGAGTACATACTTTGAATAGCTTTCAAGAGAAGAGTTCAAACTTGATGCCACAAAATCTTCCTTACAATGTTAAAATTTTAGTGATTATGGTGAAAGGACTAAATATATTAAAAATCCAGAAGCTGTTGGTAAACTTGTTAATTACTTCTGTATGATAAGTTTTTTCATGGGTCACGTATTGTTATGATTGAATGGTTATAACGGTTAATATTAAAATGCCTATAAATGTCATTACGAACTTTTGATTTATCGTAAGGCATTCCTGCTGAGCTGGAGTCGCTAGCTAATGAGTAGCGATGGAAGTTTGGCCATCGAACTACAGCATATACTGTTTAAATCAAGCCAGAGCTCCCTTTACATCACTTTTTATACGAGTATATACATTAGTAAACTGACCTAACCTAACCCAACCAAACCTAACCTACAACCAGCTTTCCTTAAACCTATAACCGAATCAGTGTGCGCATCCTATGGTACCAATCGGCTAGATAGAGTTTTTTTTATTTCAAGCTGTCACATCTTAATTTTTTTCACTTCGATAGCTCTTAATACATAATTTGCAGCCGTTTGGCAACGAAGTTTATAAATAAAGTAAATAAAGTATTACATACATATAATTCAGCTCAAATAATGTGTCTAAGTTTTTATATATTCAAAATGCTATAGAACAGACTGACCATACTAGGCATCAAAATAGCACATTTAAATGAAGGTGTCCGTTCAATCACAATACTAACAGAGAAACAAACAAAAAAAAAATGGCCCTGTCAATTCATTCAGATGCAAAACAAAACAATCGCCACTTTGAGTGTCCCATGCAGAAAAAGCAGGGGGAGAACACAAAGCATTGTGCCACTATTTATATTTCTGGAACGCGAAACAAATGCAATTGTTTATGCCACTCTGCCTCTGAACATGTCTACAATTCACTGCGTTACGGTTGTACAAAAACAATTACTGCCGAGCAAAAAGCAAACATCGAAACAAAGGAAAGAGGGTGGTGAGGCAATCCTACCGCCAGCCAGCCAGACCAGTTTTGGGGGCGTGTATTTTACTTTTAACGGCACCGCAAGATAATAAATTTGATGGGTATGCTATAGCACCTGTAGGTTAGTATAGTGAATGAAAATGCAAGCTTCGGTCCCCCATTGAGGGGCACACGCACATGAGTGAGCTAAACAAAATATCCGTCCCTTGGTCCCGATGACTGTTCTGTAGAGGCATCAAATTAGCACGAGACAGTACAGGGGGACGTTTAATTACTTTAATAACTGAACAGTTTTGATAAAATTAATACAGTTCCGTTGTGGAAATCTGGTGGTGTTTATTAATCAAATTATTTAAGTTACACGGTGAATCCACTTTCATGAATTTGGTATTTCGTGTGGAATAGCGCGACACTACTCAGATAGCTGTCCATTCGGTCAAATTGCCTATATAATATTTTAGAGTATCTTAGTATCTTATAGCTGTGCTAGAATAATATTCTTTTATCTGAATAACATGAATTAAGCGTTCTTTTGCCTTACTAAAAGTGCATTTACCAACAAATCTATAAATTATTTTAATGACACTTATACTTGTTTGGGCGTGTAATGGAGAGAGTGTTGACGTATTGGTTCAGGATGCAACAAATGTTGCAGACTTTTGTGTTAAAAGAATATTAACATTTCGTGAGCATGGGATAGGTAATTTTTATTGGGCACACAAAATTGGGGAAAAGTAAAGGAGGGATGGAATAGGTGATTAATGGTTAAAGAGGAGTTTTGGAGAGAGATTTCTGTAAACGGGTTAAAGTGAGGTTTGAGGATATAGATAGACAAATGTTACATTCTATAATCAGGAGATAAAAGAAGCTGTTAAAAGAGAAATATATATTAGCAAGTGCAATGAGCAGGACAGAGAGGGAATATATTATTTATATTGGGAATTTGGAGATTAAGGGGATCCAGTGGTGTGCATGGATATTGTCCAATATGTGGAAATATGGAAAATGTAGAGCATATTCTGTATGGATGCTCAGGAACAAGAGAATGGAAACAACTATTGATATATGGTAAATTGTTGAAGTTAAATAAGCAAATTGCAGCAAAGAAAATGGTTGATGGTCAAAGTCAAATTAAGAATTTGGGGCAATATTTATACCATTTAAGAATAAATGGATATAGTCTGTGAGAAGGGAGGATTTTTGATTTGGGCTGTGTTTGTTTAGTACAAAATGTATGTGATTATTATCGGTGTGTTTGTTAAAATTAATTTGTTGAAATTGTTTCATTATTGGCCTAGGGTAGAATTTGGGTTGGAAACAGGCCATGTTTTTATATTGTTATTTTGTACATACTTAACACATATTAACTAAAAATTAAACATATCCAACATATCCAAAAAGGGCCAAATCTGTGCCAATTTTTCATAATTTAAAATCGACGTTTGCAGTATAGCCGAACTTAAACAACGTGAGATCATAGACAAGTTCCCTTTTCTATTTTTACTGCTGCAACTTCGATCAAGGTATATAATATTTTTGCCTACTTTACATTTTGAGAAATAATAACGTGCTTGATAAAATGATAGGCAAAATGGGTGTCGCGACTGCTGAATAAGGTTAAAAAGCGAATCAGACAACAAATCTCTCAGCAAAGTTTGGTCCCTTTACAAAGAGATTCCACCGACTTCATGCTTGGATTTGTAACCAGTGATGAAGCAAGGGTGCACTTCTATACACCTGAAACAAAACAGCAGTTTAAACGATGGAACCACGATTTTTCACCGCCAAAGATACTGCTCAATGGAACATGTTATCATTGGAGCATGAAATATGCAAGAAAATGCTGAGTTTATCAAGGAAGAAAGTCTTCTCGCATCAAGACAATGCTCGCCCTCACACAGTGTCGTTACAATGGTGAAATCAATTAACTGGGGTACGATTTGCTGCCACATCCGCCTTATTTCCCTGACGTAGCTCCATCGGATTGCCATTTGCTTCCGAAACTGAGAAAATTGCTTGGTGGAAAGAGATACTCGTCCGACGAAGAGCTTAAATCATCAGTTGAGGCGTATATTGCAGGTCTGGAGAAGTCTGACTTTTGTAATAGGATAAAAGCTTTGTAACATCGCTGGATAAAGTGAATTTGTGTCAAGGGAGATTATAGTCATTTTGTGCTTTATTCCGAGAATTTTTTAAATGATCCTCGTAGTAGAATAGAATTGATTTTAAGTTTAATCAATAACATAAGAATATACTATGTGCGTAATTAAAAACATGTGACAGTTTGGATTATTTTCTCTAAATAACCAAGAGAGAGAGAGAGAGAGAGAGAGAGAGAGAGAGAGAGAGAGAGCTCCAAATCGACCACTTCATGCAATACATAATAACGGAGAGTTGCAGGATACAAAAGTAACAATTTTCGATAAAATATTTCGCAATATCTCAACGGTACGCAGTTGGCTGTTTTCAATATTGGATTACAACCCTCAGAGAAACGGAATGTGAAAACCCCCGGGTAATAGCAGCAGATGTTTTTGCGAGGCTGGTTCTGGCACCTGCATTAGTTTTCAACCTTTTTAATGGGATACCATTTGATTGAAGCGCAAAATGTCTCGCACGAATGATGACCCAGCGAATATGTGATGTATGATAGTCCCTCTTGTATACAATGTGATAACACGTAAATATGAATTTACATGCTTTATGCTCGTAATTTATGATTAGAGAATCTAATCTGCTAATGGCCATTTGTTTTCTTCGTGCTCTTTTTTCCTTCCCCTGACAACAGGTATGTTGTATTATCGTCGACCAAACATTTAATACAATGCAGGTAGATGCTTCTACAGTAAAAATATTGCTTCAGAACTTGGCGTATATAAACTCTCATACTTCTTCGCTTTAAACAAGTGTGTATTACTGCAACCAAATAGGGTCCCACTCTATTATCAGCTGGTCTATTATTTTAATGAGTTTTGTTTCAGTTGCATGCGATTCAAAAGCTTCTCTTAGTCAGTACAGGGAGGTCGCAAAAGTACCATATAGTGCGAGGCTTTGCAAACGAAGGTAAGCAAAACTAACATCCTGGTTCCACAAATGCTTAACAAATTGGGTAATAGCATTTTTAGCAAAAAGGGATAGTAACAGAACCCGAAGACAAAAATATACAAGAAAAAGAAACGGAACAGTTGAAAAAAAAAATTCATACACACCGAAAAACAGTCCCTATAACTTCACCACAATGCTGTTCTATGAAAATACTAGGAATACAGAAAAAAAAAATTAAAGAAGTAAGAAGTAAGTATGTAAGTAATTTAACTCTGGAACCACCGAAACCTGTTACATATTTAAAACCGTCGAAAATTAACCGCTGATGCTAATTACAGAGTGTCCCATATAAAACCGGTACGCCTCACTGTCTCACTTCCAGGCACGTAATAGACATGTGCCACATAGTTACAAAACTTACCGTTTACACCAAGTGTTGGAAGTGTCCTCCACCGACATTTAGGCATCGCTGCGCTCATATGATAATGTTCCGATCAACACATTGTGATGTTTCAGGAGAGATGTTATTTATCTCATTTGTAATGCTCTCTTTCAGTTGATCTGTCGTTCGAGGGTTATTAGCATTCACTTTGCCTTTCAAAGTTCCTCATTAATAAAAATTACAGGAAGTCAAGTCCTTCGATCGCGGAGGCCACAGGTTTTTGCTTCGCTGATATGGGCCATGCTCTGGCTGGTTATGTGAGAGGTGGCACCGTCTTGTTGAAAGACTCCATACTCCTTTTCCGACAACTATGAATAGAATGACTCAAAGATTTGTAGATATCTTGTCCTGTAGATAGTTTCATTGGAAAAAATATGGTTGATAATGCACATCCCTGACACTGCAAATCACACACCTTTTTTAACTGCGATGAGTGAAGAGGTTCTTCTTCACAATATGCGGGTATTCCTGTGACCAATATCTGCAAATCTGTGAGTTTACATACCAAACAGATGAAACCAGGCTTCTGTGAAAAAGAAGAGCACGAGGTCAAGTAATTGTTAACGATCGTAGATAAGAGCCAGTTGCAATAACTCATTTATCTTTGTCTGGCTCTTTCAATTTGTGCATTACGATAACACGAAATGCTTGGAATTTCAGCTCTTTAGCACACGATGACGAGCTGGATACATTAATGCTGAGACAATCTCCATATCGATATTTTGGAGCTTCTCGTTATGTCTATGCGAATTCTGTCGAATACCGCCGGGGTCTTCATTGTCGGACGCTTACACTCGCAACGGATCCTCTATCCCTTCATTTCTTATACAGATTGTGCTGGTTGTGGGGACCTTGATACCAGGATATTTCGCCTCAAACATATCTGTGGAGTCTACTTAATGACGCCTGTCTTTATGTAAAAATCCACAATATCAATTTGGTGTTCAACTAAAAACTGCACAATTTCTCTCATAACACTTCACGACAATCTGTTAAACTCAACTATTGAACTCTAAAAATTTCGTAAATGGAGCGCAGTGTAGCCAAATTCTAAACATGAACGCAGTGAGGCGTAAATATTAGCGGCAGAATGGCAGTGAGGCAGTGGATTTATGTGGGACATTCTGCATAATAACTACTTTCGTTCCACTTTGCAATATACTTGACAACGAACACAAAGACATGCAGCTATAAAATACAATAAGACGTCAGTGGAAAACCTTTATTGACATATTGTTCAAAGTGCATTTGCAGGTCCAAAGTCTTTTTCCATTATCTTTAGATAAGACCAGCAAAAATGCAAAGTATCACAATGCAATACAATAATGATTCGAGTGCTTTATTTACATTCAGTACAAATTACTTTCTTTGTTTATTTTGTGCAGTTTCACAAACGCGCTTTCTGCGTTTATTGGAATTATTGCCTGGTTTAGATATTCATTATTTGGCATGTTGTCTCCGTTTATCCAGTGGGTTTATTTAAAGCTTATTCTTTTCCTCATTTTTTTCACCTCAATTAGTACACCGCAGTTAAACTACCTATGCTTCTAGTTCCTAAAGAACGAGGAACATATACTAAAGCAATAAATGCATCGGTTTTTCCAAACTCAAACTGCAATTATTGTTTCCAAGTACAAATTTAACCTATCAGCTTAACAGTCTAACTCTCGGCAACAATTCATTCCCGCCTTAACTTCTGTTCTGCACATTTAATTGATACCAACGCTAAAAATTTGAGCATCGCAAAAATACCGACAGCACTTTTTGTTCAACTGTACAGTAAGTGATGTAAAACACATTTAAGTTGTACACAGACTTTTATTTCAAGCAGTACATATGTCGTATAAATATATAAGAAAATTTATGGTAGATATTGGTGAAAAAAAAAATACAAACTCAAAGTTTTGCTCACACACCGGGAAAAGGGGGGAGGGAAGAAACATTGCTACTGCGAGGAGATTTTTGGACCTCTTGTAGTTTCCTTTTTAGTTATTTAAAACATGCATGTTACGTTTTGTTTATGAAATATTCTTGTGCATGTAAGGTCTACGATTTATAACCATGTACGCCGTTACATTAGCTATTTACCTTTGTGGAAGATACATATCAACATACACTTTATATGTTAAAGGAACATAGACTTATTTCAAGCAAAATGTATGTAACAAGGCATTATTTTTTCTGTGCGACAGCTTAAAATGCAAATAACCGACTGCAGACTCTGTGGTAAATAAGTTTCTTTCTGATCTCGTATAGATAGTAGCAAGAGTCTTGCGCTTATGCCAAACAAGAATAAATTGATGTAAAATTGTTAACCATAAAAATGTTACGCTGCATTTTAAGTATCATCTTCATATTGTCAATTGCTAGACGAATATTGAATATTAATTATTTATTCCATTAAAAGAATGTGAAATTGAGATAACTTGATTTATAGTAGAATTTTATAAAATAATTTAATTTTTTTCATTGATTTAAAAAGGAAATGCCTTTCGATGTCAGGCCCGCCTTTAGTTACGGGATTATTCCTTGCTACACCAATTGAAGAAAATGGTTTTGGAAGCAAAAATACACTGCTGCAAAATTGTCCAAGGAATGCACCTCAACTTGGTCAGGAATAGCATTTTAAAACTGATTTAACAGCATTATATATTTACCTGTCTACCATATAACTAACAAAAATAACATTAAAATGCAAGATATAGTGTATAAAATAAAAACTCAAACATTTGCAAAAATTTTAAGGGAAAACAAAATAACCCAAATTTAATAATAAATCGCATAATATAACAGAAATCACGCAAGAGAGCAATTAATGCCATAATTGCCAACTATTTCTAACAACTATTTTTAATGAAATATCAACAAATACTAATATAACTCAACACCATTTAACTAACCCTTAACATTACTACAAATGATAAGAATTTATACAATAAAAGGATTTTCAATAAAAAATTATATGCATTGGCAAACAGCCTAAATATAATGAATAAAACTATCAATTTCAAGAAAGTTAACTTTAAAGTTAAGTTGAAGTTTTTAAACTTATACGTATATATATATATATATATATATATATATATATATATATATATATTATTGAAAGGTAGCAAAATCAAAGTTAATCTAACTTCATAAGAAATCATTTGAGTAACAGCACGGATTAAAAATAAGAATTTTAACTGTAGGTTTTTTTTTTTTGATTTAGATTTTTTCATTTATAAATACATGCTTTAATTTAGGCTTTGTTATTTTCTTTGTTATTTATATTCACAGTGTAAGTAATTTTCAAGGAGGTTTATCTTATTTTATGCCCCTAACATCTATACACTTATTGTTTACGCACGACACTGTAAAATTTAAAAACACGAGATATGGAGGAAAAGATAATTTAAGGCAGTCCCAAAAGCGGTGGTGGCCAAAGACAAAGGATTGAGAAACTTAAGATTTCTGCAGCGACCACCAGACTCCGGTAAATTCAGAATAGCCAAATGCTTGAATCTAGTGAAGCTAAGCATAGACAAACAATCGGTTATTTATTTATTTATTTATTTACTTGTGGACGTTCTTTGACATCTCAGGTCATCAGCGCCCCATGTAATTGAGAGCCTGAAGCTTTTCTACAATGCTCACATTTCTCTTGCTTGTTTGTGATAGGATCTGTTTTTGTAATATTTTTTGTAAGTATTTTATCTTAAGGCGGTATATACAGTTTTGATATTTTAAATTTTGTATGTGTTTTACATTTTCTTTCTTAGTTTCTTGAAAAACCATTTTAATGAAAATTTAAATTAACAATTATAAAACTATTCAATGTCAGATTTGCATCAAGGTGTTGCAAAATTATTCCCAAGATTTTGAAATTTTATGAATATTTCTTTTTTAATTATAAATATGACATTCAAATGTTCACACTGAATTTCAATACTTTAAATGGTACACTGAAAATTTAGAGGCTTTTTAAGCTTTTATACATACTTTTTTGCATAATAAAATTTTAAAACTATTTCGATTCAGTGTTCCGTGCAATTATTTTTAAAATGTTAGAAATTATTATATAAAGAGTTTTGAAAAATGTATTTTTATGAGCAATTAACTTACAGACCTAATATGGAGTTTTCAGTTTTATTTGCAAGAGAGCTTTCAATATTTTTCTTGGCTTTAAATTCAGTTTTTGTCTTTTTGCAATATTGCAATTTTTTCACCTTCGTTTCGTTATAACTTCACCAAAACCATTAAAAGAAGAAGTTTTAAACTGCCACCTTATGCCTTCCTTTTAAAATCAATAAAAAACAACCGAAGAAATTATTTCCCATACACAACAGGTCTAACATGCTGCTAGAATTACAGGAATTAAGCGATAGTGCATCACTTAAATTAGTACAAGATGAATAAATTTAAAGTTAGGAAGTAGGAGTGCCTGGAGTTGATTTAAAAATCCATCTGTGATCTGCCACAAAAATATTTCAATGCACAGCTTGGCTAATTTTTGTAGATAATGAAAGCATTACTGCACATGCATTAAGTTGAAAGTTTGTTTCAAATGAATATGCAACAAAGAATATTTATTTTTTAAACCCTGAGGGTACATATTTCCTATTAAATCATAAATAAATAATTTTGATATTTGCAATTCCTTATAAAACAGAAATATCCGATTGAACGTATTATAGCATGTGATTCGTCATAGTACTTTATTATTAAGGACTATCCGTACATTAATTAGTTCAGGTACTGATGTCATTTTGTGAAATCTTTTCTTCTTTTCCCATCACGGATTAGGCCTTGCCTGTTCCGATCTCATATTTTTGTTTTTTATCCATTTTTTTATCTTCTAATTGATCTTTCTTTCGGCTTTATGCCAACAAATCTTCTGTCATTATTTTTAAGCATTTTATCCATTTTTGTCCATACTTTCCTGATTGTCGTAATATTGGTTGTAATTCTAATTATTTTTATATCTTAATTACTTATATCACCTTCTTTTGTGCAACCTGTGACAGATCGTAGAAAGCGTATTTCAGCCGATTAAATTTTATTCGCTTCCTTCTTTTTAAAGTCCAAACCTCATTTCCATATAAAAAAAATAACTAATAAGTCAATGGCTATGTAGAATCTTAATTGTGTATATTTTCTCACATTGTTTTTCAAAATATTTCTACTTGTTCAACACATAGCTTGTAACTTTGTATTTTTATGTAAACATCTTGGTCTTCTTCATATGTGACATCACAACCTAACTAACTATTGGAAGTGTGATACTAGTTCTATTATTTTTTCTGCTATCACAATTTTTGTTCTTTACCTCGGAACGCCATTACTTATGAAATTGTTATATTGTATGCTTTATATATTTAATTTAGTGCTTATATTGTTTTTTGCAGCCTATCTTGCTTGTCTAACATTAATACTATCTCATCTAATTAGTAAATAACAAAATATTTATTAAACTATTCTGTTCAACTCTATTCATTTATGTGCAATCTTTATATATATTAAGTAATGTTGGATACAGACTACAACCTTGCTTTAGACCAAAACTTGTTTTTATTTCTTTTGTATGACTTCCCATTTACATCATTTATCATTTTTATATTCATATATAAGTTTTTATGATTTCTATTAGATACAAAAAGTATTCTGTTTGACATAATATTTCACATAATAATAAACAGTCTATTGTATCAAAGTCTTTTTCTAGGTCAACAAATACCCATATGTGCTTCCAAATTACATTCTCTTCGTTTTTCTATAGTCCACTTATTATCCATACATGATCTTCCATTTCTAAATCCACTGTGTTCCTTACTTATTTTACATTACATAAAATGTTTAATCTGGAGATAGCGAACCTTGCAGATATTTTATACATTATTTTTAATAAGTTTATTCCTGTGTACTTTTAGCAATCTTCCAATCTTTTATTTTTTTGCTCTTTATCGCTAATAAAATCTATTTTCTTAACGTTATTTTAGCATATTTGGTTGAGATATTGCAATATATATATATATATATATATATATATATATATATACATAAATGAAGTTTTTATTGTTCTATGATATTGTTATTTTTCTCTGTTTTTCTGTTGAATACCAAATTTATTTATAACTAGAGACACATTTTATAATAAAATTATCTCACTTTGCCAAACACTTTCTGACAGCATCTGAGCACATATTTACTCAGTAACATTATTAAAATGACTTCCACTGTGCTAGCAAAGTTTTCGCATAAGAGAGATATTTGCTCTAATGAGATGAAACGAGAATCAAGGGTGGCAGTCATTAATATAATTACTGCTTCGGATCTCGGCAAAACCAATCACCTGACAATTTTTAATGATCCCTTCATTAATTTCGTTACTACTCAACCGTTTCTGTCTGTAAAATTAAAAATGAGAAAGCACAGTGCTCAGATATAATTTCGTCAAAAAAAAAAAAAAAAAAAAAGGAAGAACTAAAAGGGCAGGATGTTACCTAACACATGAAAACCCTCCGAGGACTTGGTAGAGGATCTAAAAGCCACCAAGTATAATACTAACATATGGTCAATTTCTCATATTGTTTTAATTACAGTCATTTTTATGGTATGCTGGTAAATAAGCAACGTTTATTTTTGCCCTATACATGTATGGGCTGATAAAAGGGATCAAGCAATTATGTAAATAAGACGCAATTTAGCATTAGTTTATTTGTGGACATTCAACTATGCAATGAAAGTACATCTCTATAGTGGACATCTTCCTTTTTCACTTTTAATCCACTTAACCCTGATATTTCTACTCTACTCGAAGCAAATCCCTCCCTTAAACTTTTGTTACAAACATCTGTATATTTTTCCCCGCTCCCATTTTTTCCTAAACTTTTTATATGTTTCAAGGTACTCTTGTCTTGTAAACTACTACATATTTATTACTTTCCAATATCATCTATCCTTTTTCCCTCTATTCAATACCCTTGCCTATTCATTAACAGTTGTTCCTCCACTTCACTTATTCCATCCTCTAGGACTATTTTATTTAGTTGAGGTAACCAATTTCTTTCCCCCTTTTCTATATCTATATACAGCACCGGACCATGTTTCCATTCCTTGATGCTATCTTATACCAATATTTCAAAATACATTTAACTACCATGCCTTTACAATCAACTCTTCCCAATTCCACTAATGCCCTCGGTAATTCCAAGCCCATTTTACAAAATTCTCTGTGAATATGGTCAACATACTCCCACCCTATCTCTGAACCCCATATTTCAACCCCATTCATCATTTTTGATTCAACCATTGCTGAATAAATTGTTTAGAGACCTGCTATTCTCACTTCTTTAAACGGGTTCTTATAATATTAATATTAATTTTCTTTTTCCTAATACATTCCTTCCCTGCTCTGTTCATCTTCCATTATTTTTAGCCTAACTCCTAAATGGTCCAATCTCCTTAGTGCTTCAATTTCATTACCCTCCAGCCACCATTTCTCATCTATTTTTAGTTTATTGCCTTTCTTACTTACCATAATTTTCGATTTATTTTTATTTATTTTAACCCCCATTCTTTACAATATTTCATATTAATTCTATTGCTTTATTTAGCCCTCCGCTTGGTATTGATACTGCTACTAAATCATTATCAAATAATAATACTGGAATATCTTTATTAATAATTATTGGGTAATGTGCGCTCCCCTTTCTCTATACATGTCGTATATAAAATATTGAATAAAATACTGGGCTAGTTATTTATGACATTTTTACGATGGATGTCGGATTTTACATGTATATTACATCTTCCATTTTCTAACCACCTCTTTCATGAACACTGTACTTAAAGTTTATTTCAGAGCCTTTTCAAACTTAGCCGTAAATATAATAATTAAAATTTTTATCAAAATACGTTTATTCATTCATTAATACAAAACCACATGTTTACTTTCAGATTTTATGATTAATTTGGGTGGCAGAAAGAATTTCTAAACAATTCGCAATTCCTAATATGCTATGTGATTTTATGACAAAAATATTTTATTATAATTTATTCTACAAATGCATTACCGGATTCCTCGAACTTGGAGCTTCGGAACAGGTCCCTCAACAAAGGATATAACTGACACATCCTGTGTCGTTTTTCCACTATTTTTGTTTAAGTAATGGCATATACCCACTTGCCCCGCCCGGAATTGCACTCAAAGTCGATTGTTGCCGAGTTTAAGTGACATAACTAAATTAAGAAAATGATGAATAATAAAAAAAAAGACTGTTAACAATTTGTTCCTCGTACACTTTCACATGCTGGAACATTCATATAGGCTATCGGGTTGTTCGCTCCCGCACCAAAACTACCGCAAGGCAGCAGCCTTCGCTGACCCTCCCCTAACAGTTGGCGCCCTTCAAGCTTAATATTTATGTGGTTAATATATGATGTAAAACCGTCTCATTTTATCGTGCAGCTAGATCGGTTATAGGTCAGTTATTTCCTAACAAATTGATAGATTGTGGGAGGGGCGACCTCAGTGCATTGAATTTCATTTAAAGTTCGCTGTGTATTTCAGACCTATTGGCAAAGTGAACATTTTTCACCAGCATCTGGAAGCTTATATTACAGTTCCTGCTGACAATTTTGAAAAAAAAATTCTGTAGAACTACAAGTTAAAAAAATAACTAAAAGCTAACCACGTGAATTCAGTAGCTAACGTGATGTAGTGCTCATCTTATATACTTTTTTCCGCAAAGTATTTATTTACGGAAGTTAATATTGCCTATGAACATAGTATCTTTCCGTATACTTTTCAATTCTAGCAGAATGTAAATTACAAGGCTAAAACGTGTGTGTGTATGTATGTATGTATGTATGTATGTATGTATGTATGTATGTATGTATGTATGTATGTATGTATGTATGTATGTATGTATGTATGTATGTATGTATGTATGTATGCATGTATGCATGTATGTACGCATGCATGTATGTATGCATGCATGTATGTATGTATATATAATTAACAATAATTAGAAAAGAATAAAAGGATAAAACACTAAGAAAAAGTCCCAGAGTTGCAATTGCTATGTTTTGAATTACTAGAGTTCTTCTATGTATCGCAAGGAGACAAGATCGATTGCAAATGTGTGACTTTTTCTTAGTGTTTTATCCTTTTCTGCTTTTCTAATTATTGTTAATTTAATTACATTGTTAATACTGTTATTTTATTTTTCATTTATATTATACACATACTTTTATTTTGTCCAAAGTTGCTTTTTTACTTGTTGCACAATTAAGAATTTAAAATGATTCATTATTTTATTGGCAAATATTATTTTATTAAACTTTTTCATTTTTGTAAATTTCGTAAAATATTTCATAATTTTATTACCAAATATTATTTTATTCATTTTTTACCCTTTTACGGGTTGGCAAATACTACTGGGTGCGACTGTGATGTGCAATATATGTATACATAGTTTAACTGGAATAATAAATACTACCACTACCTATACCACTACCACTACTACCACTACTACCACTACTACTACTTTTTGCATTCTCTTATCACGATTTGCTACAGACAGTTCGAAAGGAACATTTACTAAAATGCCCCACTTTGTAGCACTTTGCTGTTCCACGACCGACCGCTTTAGGAATTGCCTGTGAGGGCCGAAGGTGGCAATTCAACAGGTGCATGGCTAGCTCCTAACAAACTTATCAGACATCTTAAGAACCCTCAGTCTGCTTACGGATACTTGACACTTGGGAACAAGGGAGCTTCTTTGGCAGCTCCTCTCCCTTTTTACTTCACCTTTAATTCAGTTACAGTTACCACGCGCTTCTCCGCTTCTTCTTGCATACCTCCTTCAATCGATTGTTCTTTGACTGGGGCGATGAAGGAAGTTAAGTGTTTTTCATCAGCTCTAGAAAGAATTTGCGAATCGGCTGTTCATTGTCCATAACATAATGATATGCATTAATAGATCAAATGCAGTGCAACTTCTGCAATATTGATTTACTAACTAAAACCTTTAGATAGCGAAAGACTATTAGGATATGCAGTTTCTTTGTTTCATACGCTTTTTTTTTTTTTTTTTTTTAAGATATAGAAGGACATTCAAGCACACAAATGGCATACATCTCCATACTGGGTCAGCCTGGCGAAGTCAAATGTCATAAAACTAGACAAGTTGTTGAGATTCACGTAAATAAATTTTCGTCTATTCAGATGAAAGTGAGAAAAGTTGCTGAACAATTTTTGACAATGGATAAAACATGAGTGCCTCATGCTGATCCATCATCTCATACTCAAAACATATAGTGGTATCATTAAAGATCTGCTTTGTAACACCACCCCTACTGAAACATAATTATAATGTTCATCTATGTACGCCCCTTCATATTTTGCCATTGTATATGTAAATATGTGTGTCATAAACTTTAACTTCAATGTAAAAATTGTGTAAAAGAGAAAGCCTCTGATGGTTTTTCGATAACTTGGAAAGCCAACAAGAAGGTCATAAAACTACACAATAAGAAAAAACCCGATGGTCTCGTATAAAACCGCTCTTCCTTTTTTTAAAGAACTGCATTGCAAGGTTAATAAATCGAAGGACTTTTAAATCCATTTGGGGTTATAACCCCGACAGCTGTTACATTTTAGCCTTTAAACCAGCCAATGTCAACAAAACGTTTTAAACTCTCTAAAATAGCGAATGGCACGTGTGGCAGATGAACTTAAACCAGCCAATGGAAAATGTATATTTGAAAGTTTAAAGATAGACGCGAAACCTGCGTGCCTGTGTAATCTCTTGGCAATCATTAAACCAACGATTACTTCATTTGAATTTAATATATAAAGAAGCGTTTGCTCTGCAGGGCGAGCAATTCGCAGAAGCAGTTGTAAGTTCGACGTTGCTGAGGCAAGCAGTTATAAGATCTACACGCGGCTAGAGACAAGCAATTCCTCAGTTTCAAGTTCTATACGCCGCGAGATGCAGTAATACGATCTACAAGCGAAGAGATACAGGCAGTTTTTAGTTTTACAAGCAGTCTAAGTTCCAGACGCTGTAAGACGCAACTCAGTTCTCAAACGGAGATAACAGGTTCTGCTTCGGACGCGGGCACGCAGTTCTGATACATCCGTTAAGCAGTTTTTTAAGTTGATACTCATCTGAGAAGCAGTTACGCAGTTCCGATACATAAGTTAAGCAGTTTTCAGTTTCACGTGCCGCGGCACTCATCTGTAAGTGTCACACGCGGCAACTACGTTTATATTCGACGCAACTAAGTCTATCGTACAAGCAAAGCATCAGATGACGCAAAAGCCTTGGACATAATAAAGTACTAATATATATTAAGTAGCATTGTGTGCTTATTTGCACTATTGAAACCCTCTTCCGGTTCTGTTGAGTGCCAATCAACAAAATTGCAGAATTCACCCTGAGAAATTGTTGTCATTGAAGTGTGGGCAACAACACCGAAGAGAGTAATAATCAATCCACCAAAACCATTTCAAAATTGGCATCACAATGTGAGGTCACTCGAAGTCGACATCAAACCGTTTCAAAATTGAACCAAACTGGGGCACTCAGACGCAGCCTACTAAACCGCGTCATAATTTGGCTCCACAAACAAACAGTCTCATAATTTGGCTCCAATCGTTGGAGTCTACTAAACAGCTTCACCTTCCTCCTTGGGTTACACGTTTAAATGGAAAGAATACGCCAACAACATTCTGAGGCGCTAAAGGGGATATTGTGATTAGCATACTAAATTGATCAACGATCCTTTTTTACTTGATTTAACTACTGGTGACTTTGCGTATTCTGAGTTGACTATATCACCGTGTTGTTAGGACAGAAATAAATCGGACTTATAATTATTAGAATTTTTTCTAATTTTTATCTCATCTTCATTTAGCAGATTGCCATTTCGGCGAATATCATGACATCTATCGGCTCTACTGGTTAATCCCGTTAATTTACACATGATCTTAAGGTCTCTGATCTACATCCAGGAAGTGCTAATTATCTGTTACAAAGCGTTAAGTGCTTATTAGAGATGCTTTCTGATGCATCTGCGAATGACTGATAAGTGGGGCTTGTGGTGCCGTAGGACATGTTAGTTCTCTACCTCTCCATTTCTTTTAAAACTAAACATACAACTGAGGAGAACAGTTTGTGAATCATAACTGTGAAACACTTTTACGTAAACAATAACACAGTAAATATTTTAGAAATTATTACCGGTAATATTTTTAAATTTACAACAGATCTAGAAAGGGTTAATAATTATTAGACGATCAAAGGATCATTTTAATGTACTTGAAAATAGTAAAATGTAGATTTTAAAATATTTACTAGCAAATAGAGATTAAAAATATAAAATGTGCAGAAAGTATTATAACAATATTCTTATAAAAAGAGCCCAATGCAACCCAGCTATTACAATAAATTTAGTAACAATTTTTTTTTCTCGGAATAGTACAATATTTTACCCAGTTGATCTTGGTGTGCATTTTAAACGAAGAGGATTTCTTTCGGCGAAAATGAGACCATCTCCATCATTCAGAGGAGTTTTAAGAGCTGTATGGACAAATAGCGATGGATATAATATTTATCAGTTGCTGAAGCGACGGCTACAACGATGAAGCGTGCCGACATTCATATTTGATACATTTGGCAAATAACAACCACATTGTTCAATTTGAAATCTCTACCGGCAGTGCAAATTGAATTATCCATCGGAATATTGAAAGATATGAGCCAAAGGGTCCCTTGATGTCTAGCTCCGATCATAAGGTACGAGAGTCATCTTCAGAGTTGCTTCTGCTGCGAGGCTGAAGACGGCGATTTCTTGTCCAGCAATGTAGTAGGATAGCATTGATTAATCACTTTAAATTCGCGACCAAAAGGGAATAATTACAAATATATTTTAGCACAGATCTTAAACCGTACATGCTTAAGTATCATTCACAATTTAAAAGAGGAAGAAATAATAATACAAATAAAACAACATTGATAATAAATAAATAAATATTAAAATGGAAATAATGGCATTTACAGATATATAAATTGAAATGTATTGCATTATCATTATTTATAATTATACTAGTTATTGCAAATAAATTACTTCTAGCTTTGTCCGCTTTGGCTAGGAAAATGCTCGTATTCAAACAAGTGTGGTTGAATATAAGGTACCAGCGTGCCAATGAACCTCTAATTGTTTTAAAAATGTTTTCAGGAAACAGCGTTTTTCTCAGTTGTTCCCAGAGGGTACATTCGGCTAAAATTTGTATCCATTTCTCATCCCCACCACAAAATGGGTAGACTCTCCAATCAGAGCTATCCGTTATTTTTTGAGCCTTCCAACTTCCCAGTCTAAACCAGGCCATTCCTGATCTTGTCTTTATTTCTAGACAGAACATATATACCTCTTTACCCCAGGTTAGTTTAATTTCATCCGATAGGCTCAAGGAGACTTTCTGCCTCGATTTCGTGTCTGTTGATATTCTCTAGCCTTGTTCTAACCTTCTTCCATACTTTTTTTATTCTTTGCACCGCCTCGTTGCCATATTTAATCCAGGCCAATTCCTCTGGACGAAAAGAAACCCATGGAGTGGCGTTAAGAGTCCAAAATACCTCTAAAATGATTATTGTGTCAAAACCCTTAAGAAGTTAAATATGCCCTTCTGCAATATCCCTTCTCTCAAAGTATTTCTTCAGACAATGGGAAGTAAAACGCAAGTCTAAGCACCCGAGAAAGGATCACCAGTCCTTCCTCATCTACTCTACAGCCCGGATCTTGCACCTTCAGATTTTCATATTTTTGCACATCTACAACATGAATTCCACGGAAGGAAATGTGGCGGTAATAAGGAAGGCACTTGTAGCTGCTGTATGAAGATAGGCTGAAACGTAGACCTGTAAAGTAGTTTTGCGACAAAATGCAGATCTTATTTTTATGTGGCACAAAGCCATTGGTTTAAAACGTGATTTTTATTGAAAACGTCACTGTATAGCCAAAGATGTGATGACAACTTAGTGTGTTGAAAGTGAAATAAAAAACCTACAAAGAGAAAATCTGTTGTATTACTTATTGAAGGCCCATCGTAGATTCGGATCACCAAACTATATCAGGAATCTGATTTCATGGATGACTCTGAGCGTAAATGGAAGCTACATCTGTTAGATCACCATAGGAAATAAAAATATTCTGATTCTGTATTTCTAGTGCATTCTGATAAACTGGGAGAGGGTCTTAAAGGCTACGATACCTAAGAGAATTCTGTAATTCTAATGTGGTCTATTCTATAAATAGTACGATAGAATATTTAAGTTGTATACTTTATACAACAAATACTTGTTTCATCCAATTTAAGACAGTGGGTAGAAAATGTGATTTTTTTATTTGTTTATTCACGTACGCTCTTTAACATTTCAGGTCATCAGCGTCCCATTCTATTCAGGGCGTGAAACGGCCGACAAATTTTGCTCAGAGATCTGTTCCTCCAGGCTTGAGGTTCTTTTTCGTGCCGTAAATGTACGACACGGGACCCACGGCTTTACTTCCCTTCCGAAGGCAGCCATACTTAGGATTTTTACGCCCGAAAAAATCCATCGATCCTGGCCGGGTTTGAACTCGCGATCTTGGGTTTAGAAGGCAAGTATGGTTACCACTACACCACCAGGACCGATGAAAATGAGACGATTTAAACTTCGCTGAATGTGAAAATTAAAATTATTTTGCATTAAACAATTCATTTCTTTGCTCTATCACAAGTACCATGCCTGACCGTACAAGACAAGGTGCAAATGGAACGCAAAACTTTGAATAATTCATACTTTAACGCAGTTTCAACCTAAATGGAGGGTATGAGAAACAGTATATTAGTATTTTCGTGCCTTAGTATCCATAACGCATAGTTAGACAATAAGTTAAGCCTCCAGTGTACCAGTTTGAATTATTGTACGGTATAAATTCGCATAGAACAACATACCATAGGTTATAGGTTGGCGATATAAAGCGGATTGCGGCAAATGAGAGATCATCTCTCGGTTTCGAGGCGTGTATTGATTTCCAGAGGTATCTTGGTTTCAGTTGGGACTGGAGTTCGTGTCGCGAAGTACAGAAGTTTCCACAATGGCTATTGGTATCTTCATTATGGCACTTTTCGTGAAATAAATTGTTTTAATACCTAATAACTAAATTTATATTACAGGTATATCAGAAAAAAAAGTCCGTCAAACAGAAACTGCATAAACTATCTCAGCAAATTCAATAACTTTAAAAAAGCAATAAAAATCCAAATTAAGCCTTACTAATTAATGAAATGAAATAAGTTATGGCAATACTGTGTGGTATTAGAAGGACAAAATGGAATTTTTGCATCTATAAGTATCACAAAAGAGCAACCATATTTTTAGAATTATTATTATTATTATTATTATTATTATTGCTATTAATGAAATTAGCCACAAAATTATTGTTATACTATTAATTAAATGAAATGTATGATACCTGATTGATAAAGTTATGCTATATTTTAAACATTTTTAAATGTAACCATGTTTATTAACTGAACTCTTGGCGTCATCTTTACATTCACTAAAATAGAGAGAAATAACAGAAAGTTTCCAGTGACATTCTAAATTTAAGATGTTCATATGTTTCAATAAAACATAAACGTGTTACTATTCAGAAACAATTACAATGTACTAAGCAAATATATACAATCAAAAGTTCCATTTATTTTCAGTGGCTTTGAAATTCAATATAATGTTATCGTAGTAAAAACATGAACGCAAACGCTTTCTGAATGTTATTACAGAGCACTCTTAAACATAATATAATTCTCAAACTCATATTAGATTAATATTTCATAGTTGCTAACTTCACGACAGTGATTTTGTTAAATATAAAACACATACATGGTTATAAATACAGTTTATATACTGAAATAATTTGTCTTTTTATTTTGAACAATGGAGAGAAAATTAAATACTAGAATTCCTTTAAATTTAGTTTTTCAGATATACCACTAATGCTAACGTCCCATTTCCCTAATTTTCAGAGACTAATTTTGTTATTTTATTTAAATGTGTATACCCGTTTCGTTGCGCAAAAAGGAATATTAATGCCATTAGAGCGGTTTTTAAAGTTTGGGTTTCAGGCAAACCCCCATCCCTAATAATCTGCTTTCGCAGATTTTCAGAAACAATTTTAATGGCACATACCATATTTCATTGAGAAAAACAAAAATTGCGGCTGCTAGAGAATTGTTTTAAATTTTCGCTTTAAGTTATCTCCTCCTCAAAGGTCCTCTTTTGCTGGTTAACGAACTCGTCAAAACGTTAATTGATGGTTATGTATCGAGTTTCATTCAGAAAATATATATTCTTTTTATTGTCATTTTCCATGCCTAGTAGGTATGATCGATGGAGATTTGAATACATTTTTCAAAAATCTTTTCGTGTTAAAACCACAATAGCAACATTCTTTTAAAATTCGCTAATATTGTAAATATACTGTGCTTTTTAAATCTTTCATGAAGAGGATGTGATTTTCGCGTATATTCATCGTATACGGTTATTTTGTGATCTTGTGTTACTAAGATACTAACTGTATCTCTTTTTGATTTTGTTTATTTACGGATGCTTTTTAATATCTCGGGTCATAAGCGTCCCATGCAAATCAGGGCGTGAAACAACCGGTAAATTTTACTAAGAGACCTCTCTAACTGTATCGTATTATATTAATAACTTTGAAAATATCAATACTTGCTATTAATATTACGAACATTTTAGTATAATTCAATGAAATAACGGAATTAAACAAAACACAATCAGGAAGCAGAATAAATAAATGAAATGATTGTTTTAATGATAAATATTTTACGATAGATGACTGTGATTGGCTAAAATATGACATTAAATCACATACTATTATCCATAAACTAGCATTACGTAGCGAGGATGAAATACCTCAGTGAATCTCCTGTAACCGCATAATTTTCCATTAGATAAGAGTTGGATCAACTGAAACAACAGATACATTATTTCAGAAAAACATTCTCTAGGGTGGAAAAAAAGAGATAATATTTATTGACTTTTTGAAAACTTTCTCCACTAAAGAGGAATGATAAAGTCGAGCATTGTCAATAGAAAAAGGTGCTCATACTACGCCTATTTTTATTGTAAGATTGTTAAGATCTCTTACAAGGACTCTATTGTCCGTTTTATTTTTCATAATCATTAGATATATTCATTACTAAATAAATAAATGTACTTATCACAGTTAGCTAGAGTTTTCTGTCGGTCCTGGTGGTGTAGAGGTAATAATATTTGCCTTCTAAACCCAAGATCGTGGGTTCGATCCTGGCCAGGGTCGATGGATTTTTTCGGGCATAAAAATCCTAGGTATGGCTTCCTTCGGAAGGGAAGTAAAGCCGTGGGTCCCGTGTCGTACATTTACGGTACGATAAAGAAACTCAAGACTGAAAGAAGAGTCCTCTGAGCAAAATTTGCCGGCCGTTTCACGCCCTGAATAGAATGGGACGCTGATGACCTGAGATGTCAAAGAGCGTCCGTAAATAAAACAAATCAAAACTAGCTAGAGTTCAGTAGTAACAGAATTATACTCGCCTGACCTTGAACCACTGTTGATAGCAATCTCTAGTCTGGAAGGATTGGAATATCACCCTGGATTTATCGGAACTTTAGGCCTAGCGCGGATATGATACCACGATCCTTCACAATAAGAGGACATGTCACAAGGCAGGACTTGTTAGTTGGTTTCTTACTGACAGTTGATGCAATTTCCATTTGTTTTTTAAAGTAAAGACGCCGTTGCTTAGAAAACGCTTGGTGAGCCAAAAGGACATTTTAGAGATGTTTCGCCAAGAGATTTAACAATTTAGTGATTCACTTGCCATGAAACCAATGGAATTGACAACCTTCCCTGTACTCATACCTAAGCACAACCTTGGGAGCTACTTTGTACCAACATCACTGTGTTCATTACACTTGTATGAAATAGACTGGTAACCTACTGACCAAACATGCATTTATGTACTATTTATTGAAGAAATTGCTAATTATCATTCGTAATTGAGGTGTACCATCGCATCTGTTAGTTTACATATTGTTGACTGAGCGGCGATATTGCAAGAGTGAAAGCTGATTAGAATATTATTTACGTGCTTTTAGTTAGTTTGAGCATTTTATTGATCAATAATTGCTCGCCTACTGTGTCTAAGAATTTACTGCCTTACTGATAATTGTGTTTGTAACTTTATTTGAACGACAAATGAAATTTGGTACTCGGTTAAAGCTATACCTTCCAGAAAACTTTTATTTTATTTTAGTATTTGTATCTTGTTGTTTTCAGAAACATTTAATGGGCATTCATCTTGAATTTAACAAAACTAACTGGGAAATTTCTAGTAATCTGTAATAGGATATTGCCATAACCTAAGAGATGTAAGCCACAACAAATATTAACTGAATATTTATTTTTATTTGTTTATTAATTAATTTAGTAGCACTAAGTTCAAAAATATTTAAATAAATTCTAACGCAGATTACATTCCAGGCCAATATTTTAAAGCACTTTGATATATAAAATTTTAAATCACACACTAATTACGACTATTCGACTAAGCTTCCTAATTTGTCTTTGGTCACAAAGTATTTTCTTTGCTGCAATGTGCTTATTTAACTTCATTCTTTACCATATATTGCTTGTTGTTTCCCTTTGCTTTTTCTTGAGCATTTAAACAGAATATGTTCTTTATTTTCTAAATTTTCCCTGATCACAATTACTTCAAAAACCACTTAAGCTGCAGATTCCTAATCTAAACCACGCCCCCTCCCTCACTCCTGCTTTTTACTCTTACTAATGTATCTATCTCTTTTAACATCCCCTTTTATCTCCTGATAGAACACTAGTGACCTCTTCCCGTTCTTTAAAGGAATGTCCGTCTAAAACTTCAAACCTTACTTTAATCTGTTTTCAAAAACCACACTCCAAATCACTTTTTGTTAACCATACACATTACCCATTCCATTCCTTATTATCTCTTTCCCAAATATATTTACTCAATATATCACCTGCCCCAGACTCCTGAAATTTTAAACATTCTTTTAACAAAGAATCCTCCGAGAATATGCTACCACTGTCCACAAAAATGCAAACTACCATGCATTGACATTTTCCTTACTATATAAATAATAAATGACATAAATATTTTAATGTATATTCATTTAGTAGTGTAATAGTGCACAGGCCGAAATTTTATTCTGATATGAGTTGGTGATATAAGCTTGCTACAAAATAATATTATATGCACTTAATCTACTTAGACAATTTGTTCATCCTTTAGAGTTTTTGAAACGTCGTTCATAACAACGAAGGTATAAAGAGATGATGAATCAATGTTTAATGAAATGAGTGCATAAATGAGTCTACTTAAAGTTACCTGCCATTCACATTTTCAAGGTAAGGAAAAACTGCAGAAAAATACCTTACTTTATCAGATTCAAACCCAGCGTATCGGATTTGCAGGCAGACATGGTTACCACAAGACCTCTGAGGCGATCTTCCTTTAGATGATTATATCATAGTAATATTTTCAATCTCATACCAGAATAGTATGTATAAAATTATCTTACATAACATGTAACATATTTTAGAACAAAGTATACTTACTCAAAATTAGGCTGAAACTTATTGAGGATATCTGCCATAATATGTACAGCTAGAAAGTTACAGATTAATGGTAATTCGGTTAGAGCCTATTCTATTATCTGACAATATATAGGACTAAAATGTTAGAGAACAAAGTGAGTGCCTGACTTATCAAAACAGCTTTATGTAAACATATAAACAACGCAACAATCAAAACCTGTAGGGAAAACTATTCACTCAGGACCACCAATATTTACCATACCATCTTGTCAACAAATGTGAAAAAACTTATTGTTGCTTAAATTTACAGACCAACAAGGTAAAAGGGTACAGTAACTTATGGACATCGTAAGCATTTACTACATTTCGAATCTGCCCTACATGTACGGAGAAAGTATCTATCCTGGCATACTGCAAGGGGACGGAAGAATGGAGAAAGAGATATTTACCTGCCCGGTTTGTTAACAGGGGGGAGAGGGCAGTGCCCGTTCTGGAATTTACTGGCAGATAGGAAGGAGGAAGAGGGAGTAGGCAAATTAAGTGAGACAGCTTATTTTTGAAGAAGCAGACAATCTGGAACGGAGTAGGGAAATATGGATCACAATATTTTTGGAAGTATTTCTACATACATGTGGGGAGAAAGTTATTTACATTTGTACTGTTCTCTTATCGGTATATTATATTAATGTATTTAGAAACATATTTTTATTGTATGTATTTTTAATTTATTTCATTACTATTATATATACTTTGAATCTTAAGAGTCAAACATTGGTTTCATGTACCTCCTGTTTTATGGGAAAGCACGTACGGTCCCCCAGAACCCGTCTAACATATGAGCTAGATTTGTAATCAATACATTTTGTAAATAAATACACCACCAACACACCATCACCTATTACTACCACTAATACCACCACTATTACAACTACAACTACCACTACCACTGCCACTACCACTACATTTCCCACTGTGACCATAAAATTGACACAACGCTATGGTACTCACTTTATCACAAACGTTTTTATTAAACCTGCAATGTTGTCGCATATTTGGCAGAAAAAGGGTTGCTATGTATTTCATAATGACATATGTACATTCCAATAACTGGAAAAAAAAATCTGTTGAGGGTATTCAAGCCATTTGGATGATAAGTTCAATTATAAATTTAATTTTGGATTTAATAATGTTTTATTGAAGTTAAACAGCCAATAGCTTCTGAACAATCTAATAGGATATTACTTAGGCATTTTATGATGGTTATGAACTAAAATATTCTTAAATATTCTGAAACAATAAATAAAATTTTTCTCCATTGTAACCCAGCTATTACCTGTTTAGTATATTCTAGTAGTATAGTATATAGTTTAGTATATATACTCTAGATATATTCTTTCTCGTTATTATTGAATAATTGTAATAATTAAACTTGTAGCTCCTATGAAGAATCTTGAAAACAGTAGAGAATTAACTTTTCTGTAATAAGTCTATACTGGCAAACGGGTTCATTGAAGCATCATGCTTTCTCTCTTTCTTTCTTTCTTTCTTTCTTTCTTTCTTTCTTTCTCTCTCTTTCTTTCTTTGTTTCTTTCTTTCTCTCTTTCTTTTCGAAAACATCCATAAATGAATAGTGAAACCTGTTTGTCAGTCAGTTCTTATCCTTTAACCGGGATCATCGGAAAGCCTACGTGAGACGTTTTAATGAACAGGACTATGAGGAAGAATTCTCTAGAGGGGATGTAACAAGCGTGGGCGGAGTAATGACTTGGAGTTCGGTGCGAAATGAAGTGGAAAACAACGAAGATGAGCAAGAATGCGGTCCGACAAGTAATGTGCGTCTCAAGGGGAATATCTGGCAAGTGAAGCGTACTGCCAACCTCCCTGTTCACAAATATTTAGCTGCTCCCTGCCAACTTTACAGAATTGACTCTTAGAGATTCTTCAAGGACGTAGTTAAAGAACTAAGAAAGAAGGGTCACGAAATAACCGGCTGTCTGTCTACTTCTTTGTGCCAACTGAACAGAAAAGCCACTACTTGACTGTTCTCTCCACCGCTTTCTTGTACAAGTAACTCTTTCAGTGCTGTCGCAAAACGGTTTACAAGCACGATGATACTAGAATTCTAGATTTTCAAGTGGACTAATCCTTATGTTGAAAAGTACATGCATGCATGCATACATACATACATACATACAATACATATATGCAATACATACATGCATACAATACTTACATACATACATACATACATACATACATACATACATACATACATACATACATACATACATACATACATACATACATACATACATGCATACATACATACATTATGTCAAAACTAAAATGAAAAATCTATGCACTTCGCTGATTGTATTATACAGAGGGAGCAAAAGTAACTACGCACTTACTGAATTTTAGTTAACAAAGGATTGCACTTCTTTTTATGTTGAAAAGTAACTACACACTCAAATGAATTTCAGTTGGCAAACAATTTAATTTCTTTTATCTTCAAACTGTTTCCTTTCTGCATTAATGCACCGTTGGACTCTACCTGGAACACTCTGACACACACGCCAACTCAGTTGAATATTGTTGTCCAGTCGAGCACTTCAACACTTGTGATTTCCTTCCATACACTTCGTCTTTAACCTCATCCCAAAGAAACAAATCAATCATCGAATCATAGTGGAAATTCAATTGCTGCACGTTGGTGGAGCTATTGATAGCAACAAAACCATGGATAATGAACAATCATAAAGCAAAATGGAGGATTCTTCAAGGCATTTTGGTGATGCTTCAAATGTGCAAATTGAACTTATCATTAGGAATTCAAAGAACCGGAATCAATTGCTTGCCTCCTGGTGCTTGCTTTGTCCGCCGACGTCAATTCAATACACAAGTACGCGACTACTCATGGAATACTGTCCAAGCTCAATGGTTGGCGACATTGCGTAACTGCACCTCGCGTCGGGAAAGGCTTGATAGCAGAATGAATCTTGATGAGCAATCTATTGGCCGCTAATTGAATGCCGAAATTAATATTCAGAACTTCTTCATTTAGTACTGCGAAATGAACGAAACTGAAAACTGTAGAAAACTGCTCCATTGAGTTCTGGAGACTTTTTGATTGATTGATTTATTTAAGGACGCTCTTTAACATCTCAGGTCATCAGCGTCCCATTCAACTCAGGGGGTGAAACTACCGACAAATTTTGCTCAGAGGCCTCTCTTTCAGGCTTGAGGTTCTTTTTCGTGCCGTAAATGTACGACACGGGACCCACGGCTTTACTTCCCTTCCGAAGGAAGCCATACTTACGATTTTTACGCCCGAAAAAATCCATCGGTCCTGGCCGGGTTCGAACCCGCGATCTTGGGTTTAGGAGGCAAGTATGGTAACCACTACACCACCAGGACCGACAACTGGAGACTGAGAAACTGAAAAACTGCTAACTGCAAAACCACCAAGGATTGAGCCATTTGTAGAGGAAGTTTCCCCACATATATGCATATATATATATATATATATATATATATATATATAATGGATCCGAATCGGGGCCACATGGCTCTCTTAACTCACACAGGGATTCATAACTAAACCCACGGATTCTGGGCATTCAAAACCTAAAGCTGCCATTGGTGAGTTGGAACTCACGCTGAGGTGCTCATATTTAAAGTCCTCACTCCTGATAGGTGAGCTTTCGAACTTGGTCCATGCGGTGCGTGAAGCCATTCACCTGTCTGCCACCTCTTGAGGAAACTGTACCTAAAGTATTTGTCGCCTCTCTAAAATACAAGTACTGTTCTGGCTTTTCCTTGGCAGTGACATGTTTTTCATTGTCCTAGCTCGCGTCTTTCGCCGGAGGCTCTAAAGAAGTGACGCCAGACAGCATTATGTTTTACAGACAATTGTTCTAACACCAAATATTCCTGCATATTCATATCATAATTTATTAAATATTGATTATACAGTTTACATAAAACCTCTGGTCATCCCATTTCCCTTTTAATTTTATACAACGTGGTTTAGATATTAATAATAATGTAAACTTCGTGCTAAGACATAAGACATTAAGTAATACAAGTTTGTTATATTTTATGCAGTATGCAAATTTGCTTCCTTGCGAGGTTGGGAGAGGAAGATCTGCTTCAGGTTATAAATATAGCTGTTGAATGTTTACCATAGATTTAGAAAGCTAAATATAAATATAATATAAATATAAATAGCTACATGATATAATAATAATAATAATAATAATAATAATAATAATAATAATAATAATAATAATAATAGCTGTCTTAAGATGTACAGGAATTAAACTTTTCAGATGACCTGCCACAATTTACGGATCAAAAATAATTTATAAATATAAAGGTAAATTAAGTTGAATTCCTTGATATTTTATCTTTCAAAAATAAACATAATTGAATAATTTTGTACTAGAGATAGTTAAAGAATATTTTTTAAGTTTTAATTATTGAATTTTTCAACATATTGAGTCATTAATCAATCAAAATTAAAACGAATAACTTAATATCTGAAAAAAAATTATGTAAGTGAAATTTGCAGAATTTTATACACAATACACATTAAGTTAAGGTTTCAGTTTATAGATAAAAACTTGTCGGATTGATAAATTTCACATAAGAGTTACTGTAATCAATTTTGAGAATTTACATCAATACAAAATGAAATCCAAAATACCTTCTGAAATTTTTGTATTAAAGAAAAGTTATTAATTATATATTAAGAGTAATATCATATTGTATAATTTAAGTCTTACCATTTAATTGAAAAGACGTTACATTTAGATGCATTTAGTAATAGTCAACGATGGCCGAATAGTTTTGTAAAAGATCAAATCTAAACATTGAAGAATATCAACTTTATTTATAACATAGTCTTTATCGAGAGCTGTATATTTATTTGGTTCAGAGATTTTGTAAATTTTTCACCCGGTACAAAAAAATTCTCCGCTCTGACCCCAACATTTTCAGTTCGGGTACAGAAAGAATTCTGTTGTGGCTAATTCCCGGATATAATGGGTGAGAAATCAATTCAAAGTTGAATTCATGCCTTTTCACATGGCGACTGATATGGTATATTGCATTGTTTTGGAAGAAAACTTTTCTATTCGCCAATATTGGCCATCTTTCCTTCATTTCACATTTCGAACACAAAAATATTAAATAAAAAGTTTCTCTTTCTGTTTTGTTAGTCCATTCAGAGTATTTCTTGCGAATTGTATCTTCCCGGCTGACAAAAGGCCCTTCTTACTTCCATCGTCATATCCATAGCTTTAACTATTTCTTGAACTATCGTTCAATGTCATGAGTGGACGCAAAAAGCCAAAGGGTTGCCATTAAACATTACCAAACGCTGATTTGAAATGGTTTTGTTCCCCAGCTTCTTCTCATGCAAATGTTAGTGCAAATATTGTGCATTTGTTCATTTAAAATATTACGAAACTCGCTTTATCTTCGGTACATGTACATACGGTCATGCTTATCTTTCCAGCGTTATATTTTAAATACAATTTTAATCACTGCAGATAACATTTTTTTTTCAAAATTTATGACCGAAACGCAATGATCAATTCGGATGGCTATGAAAGTTAACAGTACATCCTATCTAACTAAAACTTGGTAATAGAACATAATAAGAAATGATGATTACCAGCAATAATGCTAAGGAAGAATTTTCGCATCATTTTACTGGCTTTTTCAAACGAAAATTTACAGTTAGCTATCTCTTTAATAATAATAATAATAATAATAATAATAATAATAATAACAATAATAATAATAATAATAATAATAATTCATTCGTACTGCTATTTAATTTGTTAAAATGTTTCATCAATTACCCCCGAAAACTGGTAAAACAATTTATTTTTTAGAATACTTTTTATTGCAATTTTCGTTGTCTTGAAATTTATGCTCCCAGTAAGAAGTAAATTTTGACATTGTAGGAGTGTCTAATCGCAAAATAAAGTACAATTCAAAAAATATATCGCTTGAAATGACGTTAAAAATAACAATATAAAATAAATTATTGATGCAGATATAGTATCTGTTAAATAAATGTAAAAATGGGGACGAATAATACTATTGATAATGAATTACACAATATAATACCTGCAACACTCGAGTTTCATAATACTTTTGAAAAACATAAAACATGTCCGTAAATATTGCCCGGTGTATAAAATATTCTTTATAATCGGATGAAGCTTGAAACCTATACAGCTTTGTATACTGCTAAACCAAGTACAAATAGCCGTTTAAAATAGACCTCAGGGTAGAGAGCCCCAGGGAGTTTTTCCCGCGGGACCTGCATCCCTCTGACCCCTCAGGCTTTTCATGCCAATGGAAAAAAGATAAATGTTATATGACGCTTTGTCATTCTGATTTAGCACTGGTCACATCGGATTGAGCTTTTTACACACTCTTTTGGCATGGGAGCAAAGCGCCTTGCACTACTTTGGTTATTAAATATGTTTTCAACACTTTTTCTTTTGAACACTTAATATCCTAGAAGATTAAGTTCGCTCAGAACATTGAATGGTGTCAAATTTTGTTGTACCAGAGGAAAAATGTTTCCAGTCTGTACCCAATGTATTAATAATATTTTGAGTACTCTGTTTCAAAATGTTGGAAAAGTACGTAATTAGAGACACTAATGAAGTGAATGGAAAACGAGAATAAAGCTTGTAGAAAAGAAAAATTACTTTAAAAAGTAATTATTTTACAGCCAAGGCCTGTCGAGCTGTTTATTTCTACATAAAGGTATCAACTTAATCTCAGTTTCTAGAGCGAAACTCTTTAATGTCCCCTAATTGCACTCATGATCCTGTAAATATCCCTTTAGAGATAATCTATTTTGGAAAAAACCTTCATTAATGTTACTCGTCATTTTATAGAAACAATACATTCTATATAGTATGAAAATATTTAGCAAATGAAACAAAAAATACTCACATTAAATAGACTTCATGAAGTAGCTGCTTCTGAAAAATAAAAAAGAAAAAGATTATTTAATTGCATATATTCGTTCTTATGCATAGAAATTTAATAGTCATATCATAAGATGATAATATCTGTTGTACCCGGACCCTGTTTCACATAAAAATATGATCTAATATATTACAGGTACACGGACTTGTAATTTGTAATTATTAGCAGAACTCTGTACTACAAAAGCTTTCTTCTACACTTGTACTGTACAGGGCTATATTTACAAGCGTACAAGTACAATGGTTTGTTCCACAGAACTATTATTAGTCATGCGCCTGTCATTTGTATACATTTTTCTACAAGTGTAAGAATATTGATAATTATTGATAAATATTTGAGCAATTTTAAACATATTTTTAACAGTTTAGATAACCAGTTTACCCAAATATGTGAAGTATTAGCGACAGCGATGATAACGAGGAGAGTGTGCGTGTCTATAATGAAAGAATAATTCAGTATTTAAGTACAAAATTTAAATTAAACGCGTTTAAAATAGAGCTTATGGCTGAAGTTAACTTTTCCAATTTGATATGAATATTTCAATCCACCAATAAAGGTGTTTTTTTAAGTTTCTCTCTAAATTGCACAAAAACAGTTTCATTTCTTGCCTCATTCTCTTTTAAAATAAATAACTACGTTTCTTTTGACAGTATTTTCACAATTTTCCTTGTAATGAAAATGAGTTTTCAAAATAATATAAACTGATGAGTATCAATATAAATATTCATGTATACTATATACATAAAAATTAATAGCAATCTGGAAGCTCGATTTTTAAGTAATGAAATTGATGCTGCATTTTTTTTTTTTTTTTTTTTTTGAGTAATGTTTAGCACCCGTTTTACTACTGAGGCACCACAGGCGGTGGACACTGATGATATACGAGTTGAAATGATGTATTGGGAAATACTTTTTTTTAAGGAAGGAAGAGTATCAGGACTAAGTTTAGGGTACCTCCCCGGCATTGGGCATTTATGGGCACTGAGGAAAACATTTAACAAATTCTCACCTGTTGCATTAGAGTTGAGTTCGATTAAATTAAACAGCTGCCTAACACTGTTAGACTCTTCAACCATGTTATAACTTAGCAAATATTTAAATTCAGTTATAGATATTATTTATTTAATATCTAAATAAATAATAATATTTATTATAATTTATTATAATTTATTATAATAATAATATTTAAATTTTTTAGCTTTTGACACTGTCCAGTTGCAGTGCCGTAACAAAATTTGCAACCACATGCCAAAACCAACTTCTCTCTTTCCCGTTCAATCAGCAATTCGCTGCCCAATGTCTGAAAGTGGAGTCGTATGGAAGGAAAATGGAAGAGAAGGAGTAAATTGACGTATTACCTGTAGTGGTATACAACATTAGACAAGATTCTGTATTTCGTAATCTCCTTTCAGCTTTGCTTTTGTTCAGAGATAACATCCTAACAAAAGCACGAATTCTGACATAGAACCCCAAAGCGAATACATAAATGTGAGCACATTTGGCCTAGATTATGTCATCTCTTACAGTTATTCATGCTTTTTGAGGGGGAAATTAGCAGATATCTTGCAAGCATCAGAATTCTCTGTATAAAGAAAGTAAGCTACCGTTTGATGTACAATTACTTACACTCGTGCATCTACTAAAATGCTAGGCCATCTCTGGGTTTTTTCTTCTTCTTTTCGCCCTATAAGGTAGAAGAGGTATGTTGTATTTAATAAATATAAGTAAGAGTGATTTATATAGAGCTTACACATTTCTTTCTTTATTTATTCGACGGGAAATGCACACAATGTCCCGAGTTTAACGTCAAATAAGCGCGATATATGGGAGTTTTGATTCCCTGTCACGAGACGTGCAGATGTTTATTCCTTATTGTTGGCTTTTACGTTTGGCAGTTATTTTCGATATTTTGTTCTAGTCTCTGCAGTACACATTAAATCACCAGTTCTTCCTTGTAAAGCAATTCTGGATTTCGAATTTAATTACAGCAACTCTAAGAGTATAACCGAGAGAATTTGGTGTTCGCAGTCCCCCCCCCCCCCCCCCGAAAGGAAAATACTGAGACTGGAAACAAATTGCAAGCAACTGGATCTCTGGTGAGTTAAATAGGCAAACATGTTCATCTAGACTGCCCACGGTTATTGTCGACGTCCGGGCAGGACTGGAGCGGTCACCCCGTAGGTCTTGAAGAGGTTTGTCGCACGAGACCGGGTGATGTGTCAGAGAGCTGCGAAAAGTGCTCACGATTATAGTTGTGCATCAGTTGCAGGAACCAGATAAAGATAAAGATAAAAGAGTGAAGTATTGCCGTTGGTTTCAGGTGTTGATTTGGCATACGGTCTATCATATGATTCACAGATGAAGTATGGGTTCAATTTATGCTGCTATTTGAACTCACAGAACTGGGCCGTCCAAAATTAGCATGTTATTCATGAAGCACCTATACAGTTGGGGTTTGATGCGCGATATCCGTACAGAGAATAGGGGGACCAATTTTTTGACCGATTGTGGATACTCCAGGATACCGAATTATGATAGAGTTTGGATGTAGAGCTGGGTCATGGATATTTCCAACAAGATGGCACTACATGCCATACATCAAACCAATCCATGCCGCTAATTAAAAGTTTCTTTGACGACAGGATAATCTCCAAGAACCTGCAGTCACCGAGATCTGACCATACCGGACTTCTTCGTATGGGGTTACTTAATAGACAGAGTCCACGTCACGTGCCCCCAGACATTGCACAATCTGAGGCACAACTTTACACAGGAGATAAATGGTATTGACAACACAAGTCTCCAACGAGCGGCCAGTAGCATGAAAAAACGTATTATGTTATGCCTTATACAGGAGGGAAGAAATTTTCAACATTTTCTATAGAAGTTAGTATGTTCCCAAAAATACTCTACGTTTGAAGTATAATAAGTTGTGGCTAGATTTGGAAATAAAGAAAGAAATGTGTTAGTTATATATAAATTATTCTGTTTACTAACTAAAATATGTTAAAATGATGCCCCTCAATGGCAATATATTGCAGATATGCATGAGAAATTTTTCTTCCATAAGAGCATGGCGGTTAGAAACACGATTCTGTCATTGAGAGACCCGATCTCCCCTAACTTTTCAACATGTTGGCGAACAGTTTCTCTATCTTGAACATGATTGCCAGAGTATTACTTAAGCATCTGTTTTCACATATGTTGTATACAAAACCCGTTCTTAAAATAATATATTTATATAGTGACATAGCTAAAGAACAACAATTTGCACACAATTTACACACAATGAATACACCCAGTAACAAACAAGCACATAACTACTAGCTGACAAAGTCTCCCTGAAACTAACTACAAGCTATTACTTACACATGTATATATGACCTTGACGACTGGTTTCTTCTATTATTCAACCGTTCTACCGGTGCTTAATTCAAATTATCTCTCTGTAGTGGCGGTTTTTAAATGTATATTTCGGTTAATTGAAAGCTTTTAATTTTTTAATTTTATTTTTTATTATTTATAGCATGACAAAGGCATTTTGTCCGTATCAGAGATCTAGGCTTAAATTTCTCCCACGACGAAAATCCTTAAACGCAATACCCGCGATACAGACAGATGAAAATGGAGAAAATAAGGGCCGCATTTACAAGCGTTTCTCTATTTTAAATAGTGCTTAACGTCCGTTTTTACTGCTGAGGAATCATAGGTGATGGATAATGATAATACATGAGATGAAATGATCAAGGAAGGAAACTGCGGGCGTACATTTAGAATACCTCGTCCGCATTTGCTATTTATGACTGAGGAAAACCTGGAAAATTCTCAATCAGGGAGAATAGCCCTGGCGGGAATCGAACCCCAGAACTACCGCTCCATGCCTTAACGACCTAGGCAAGCGTATCGGTTGTGGTGGTAAATTAGAGCCAATAGCAACAAGGAGTAGGGGCAAAGCGGGCTACGCGGAGTAATATTTTACTATAAAGTTACGGTGGAGAGATAATAAATGCCGTACATACAAACAGTACACAATAGAATGGGCGTAATCGATCAAATCGACTTTCCTCCAGTGACGCATTGACCACTGTACATCTACAGTCCATACGCCCTACTCGAGCGAAGGATGGAGTGGCAAAGTGGTTGCAGGTAGTGGTATTAAAAGTAAACAATGAATAGAGTAGGAATAAAAACAAAAAAGCTATTTTTAAAATAATGTAAAGTGACAAAAAGGAGTAGAAGTGTAAAAAGATGAATATAGGAACATTTGCAGAAATAGTAATTGTAATCTTTATTTCAAAAATTAGAAAAAATTGTTTATTTCCTAACTCATAAAAACATACCTTGACATCTGTACGAGCATTTGTAAAAATCTGGAATTTTTTTAACGCAGAGAGCGTTTTATTTTTTGCCAGAAAAATTTGCTGACGACAGTTCTGAGTAGGTTGAAGACAGAAGTTGATAAACACCACCAACAGTTGGTTCCTGTGTTTTAATATCCGTCAGCAGGTGTGCGTGTGTGCTAGTACGGTAATAGATCTCGATGATGATGTGGAATGGGTTAGTTCGAACCGTAGACACGACATCGACATTTCCAATTAAACCCATTGTGATGTCGAGGGATGGGGTTGCAGCTTGCCTGCTCCTAGCTGCGAGGTATTTTCAATGGAACGATGCAGAGGGGGAGAAAAAAAATGGTGTGCTGCGAGCATAGTCAGCTGGATTGAATTACTGTTCGTCCAAGCTGCTGTGTAACAACCGCACTGAAAAGAAGGGGAAGGGGGGAGGAAAGAATGAAAAGGAGCTTGCAGCATCATTTCCCGTGGGTTTGCCTATTTCAGATACTGTCCACAAGATGGTCTGTTCCCCTCATTCTTATCCTGCAAGATTACATATTATGAAATTATGTATCGGATTATTCGCTGGCTGAGATAGATTTTTCTTGGAAAGAGGAATAATGTCTGCCACTGGGAGGGTCATAGGAAATCTGACTCCATCATGGTACCCCAACCTACAAAACAGAACAAGTCTACAGAGTAAGCGAGTTTCTGTGCAAGTAGTAGCAGTAGTAGTAGCAGTAGTAGTAATAGTAGTAATAGTAGTAGTAATAGTAGTAGTAGTAAGTGGTAGTAGTTAATAGTAGTAATAGTAGCAGTAATAGTTAATACTAGTTAGTAGTATTTATTTATTCAAATAGTACACTAAAATTAAAATATGGCCTGGTTCTAAGCCAGGTTTTATTTCTGGCCAATATTTTAACTCACTCCAATACAAAACTTTTCATTAACACACTAATTTACACGTTCAACTAACTATATTTAACCACGTTTGTTGAGACCCAGTCTTCGGTTATGTAGAAGACCCTGCCCCTCACCCCTTCTCCTGAACGGAGAAACACTATAATGACACACTAAAACACTTATACAATTCTATAATCACCCTAATTTGTCAGTCAATAAACAAGTTCTCATTTATAAAATTCCTGTACTTAACTGACTTACACCCACCTACACATTTAAACTTCTGATCTACTACAATATAATCACAATACTAGTACCAGTCAGTTACCCAAGGCAAACACAATCCCACTCACAGATCCTATCTCCTCACCATTTGTTCTTAACTGTACACCCACCTACACATTTAAACTTCTGATCTACTACAATATAATCACAATACTAGTACCAGTCAGTTACCCAAGGCAAACTCAGTCCCACTCACAGATCCTATCTCCTCACCATTGGTTCTTAACTGTACACCCACCTACACATTTAAACTTCTGATCTACTACAATATAATCACAATACTAGTACCAGTCATTTACCCAAGGCAAACACAATCCAACTCACAGATCCTATCTCCTCACCATTTGTTCTTAACTGTACACCCACCTACACATTTAAACTTCTGATCTACTACAATATAATCACAATACTAGTACCAGTCAGTTACCCAAGGCAAACTCAGTCCCACTCACAGATCCTATCTCCTCACCATTGGTTCTTAACTGTACACCCACCTACACATTTAAACTTCTGATCTACTACAATATAATCACAATACTAGTACCAGTCAGTTACCCAAGGCAAACTCAGTCCCACTCACAGATCCTATCTCTTCACCATTTGTTCTTAACTGTACACCCACCTACACATTTAAACTTCTGATCTACTACAATATAATCACAATACTAGTACCAGTCAGTTACCCAAGGCAAACACAATCCAACTCACAGATCCTATCTCCTCACCATTTGTTCTTAACTGTACACCCACCTACACATTTAAACTTCTGATCTACTACAATATAATCACAATACTAGTACCAGTCAGTTACCCAAGGCAAACTCAGTCCCACTCACAGATCCTATCTCTTCACCATTTGTTCTTAACTGTACAAATATTCCCCAAGCTTTCTAATTGTCTTTGATCACCAAACATTTTCTTTGCTCCAATTTGCTTATTTAGCTCCATACATTTACCATATATAGCTTATTGTCTCCATACACTTGTTCCTGAACATGCAACACAATATGTTCTACATTTTCCAAGTTTTCACATATAGGCAAACTCCGTGCTAACAATTACTTCTAACACCCCTTAAGTTCCAGATTCCTAATCTAAAACGTGCCATTCCCCCTCTCTCTCCTGCTTATTACACTTAATAATATATCTATCTCTTAACATCCCCGTTTATATCCTGATGGAACACTAGTGACCTCTTCCCCCTCATTATAGAATGCAATATGTGTCCATCTGTATCCCAAAACCTTATTCTAATCTGTTCCCAAAAATCTCTCTCCAAACCACTTTTTCTTAGTAGTGGTGGCGTCGATGATGGTAATGATGGTAGTAGTAGTAATGTTTACTATTCAAATTAAACTGGGTATACATACGATGCACATATTTCGTATGGTAGCAAGACCGTTCAAGCTCTTGTAAAATACTTCATTTCTGAAATTAATTCCATCAAAAGAAACAATAACATTAACGAGAACGCACTCACACAACAATTATGAATTCCTCGCCAACAACCTTACGTGCCTCCAAACCACTTTTTCTTAGTAGTGGTGGCGTCGATGATGGTAATGATGGTAGTAGTAGTAGTAATGTTTACTATTCAAATTAAACTGGGTATACATACGATGCACATATTTCGTATGGTAGCAAGACCGTTCAAGCTCTTGTAAAATACTTCATTTCTGAAATTAATTCCATCAAAAGAAACAATAACATTAACGAGAACGCACTCACACAACAATTATGAATTCCTCGCCAACAACCTTACGTGCCTTCAGGCCTCCTCCCAGTCTAAGCCATGTTATTCCCGACCTCTGTTTCATGCCTAGTTCCATGATATATGTGTCTTTACCCCATCTAGTTTTAATTTCGCTCTGCAGGTCCAGAGATGATATCTGCATACATTGCGCCTTTATTTCCTGCCGGTTTATGCGAGACAGGCTGCTTTTGACTTTTTTCAGCACGTCATGCTCGTTTTCATTACCCCTTTGCCAAATATCATTAAACAGATTGTTGACGATACCCACTGAACAACCCCCGCCCACAATTTTGGATAGTGCTAGTTGTTTAATTGGTGCCGGTAGCATATTAGCCTCAAGGTTGTTTGGTGTCGTTTAATTATTCTTTGCCGGTAGCTAATTACATTTATTTTGCTGTAGACTGCATCTTCCCAGCATCCCACCTCCCGTAGTACACCATAATTCTATGTTCCCCTCCTCCTCCCTAGAATTCGCTTCCAGAAATCACAATGTAATTTATTTAGACTCTCTATTTTATCCCATCCCCAAATCTTACTTCCATATAACAATGAGGACCTAACCATTAACTCATACATAGTTTTTAATGTTTTTAATGGCAAATCCGGTATCCGAGCTAGCGGAGAGTTGACCCTTCCCCTTGTGTTTGGCAAAAACTGTGTCTTATTCCATTTCCACTCATGTCATATCTTATTCTAAGATAGTCGGTTTATTTAACGGTCTGGACTACTTCTCCTCCATATATCCATTTTTTCAACTTGCCGTAAACATAGCCATTTTAAAGGCGAGAGCTTTAATTTTAGATGTATTTACTTGTATACTTCAATGTTTACAATAATCTTATAGTGCATTTAGGCAATTTTGCAGGCCTTTTAATCGGCCCTGTTTAATCCCTTCTGCACTGTTGTGTTCATATCTATTATACATCAGGCTTAATAACAAAATTGACATAAGAGCGTTAATCATTTTCTCAGAAAGCTCTTTTCGTCTTAATTTTTTCCCATAGGGCTCTTCATTCCACACATCGAACATCATTTTAAAATGAACAAAAACACTGTATAGTTTTTCCTCATTATTTCTTAGGCCCTCATCAATTAAAAGTTTTGAAAGCAAAGACATTGTCAATGGTTGAAAAGCTCTCCTTAAAACCTGTCTAAAATTGAGATATTTATGCTTATTTATATGTAACAAGTACTATGACTGATACACTCACACTCACACTCACACTCACACACACACACACAGATATATATCAAAGATATGCTTGTGGAACTGTGCTTGCTTTCCATCCAGTCGGCCCGGGTTCGATCCCAGTGTCCACAAGTGCGGTTTGTGATGAACAAATCGCCGCCTGGCAAACTTTCTCACTTGGTGTCACAAGCACGGCTGGACGCGCTCTTGGAATCACGCTCGGGACCCAAATCTCGGGACTGGCCAGCGGCTCGGAGATTAGCAGCAAGTGATTCCACCAGCAGCTGATTCCGCTAGCAGCAAGAGATTCCACGATTTCAGTGATTACATGATTGCTCTAGAGCGTCCAGCTCTCCTTGTAACGCCAAACATTTTCTCCGGGAACTCCTATTTTACCTGACACTCACTCCACCCCTGCTCAATCATCATCTCATCTCCATCAATGTGGAGTAGAACGGAAAGCTATCGCAGTATATCTCCCCAGAGAAGCTGTAAACATTATGTTGCTTAGTATGCTGTGAAAAACGAGTCCTCGGACAAAACACTGTGCGTTAAAATAGTCGGCTTATCATATTCAATGAGATGTGAGGAAAGAAATACAAGTCATTTAGTTTAGCCAGCATAACAAACAGTGATTTTGTAAGAAAGCTTGGTATCTGCTTTGACTTAAATATAATCTGAAATTACCAAATCAAACAAAACTTGTGTAAACGTCCTCTTAAGACTGCATTCTTTGAAAATACCTTCCTGCGAAACATAAACTTGAATACAGATCACATGATGCCTAACTTTTTACAAGTGTAACAATAAGACACTGCCAAATTATCAGGACGCATTCCCCACACGTAGAAGAAGAAAATATGTTATCTGAGGAATGTGTCCTGAACGTTTGACAGTATCTTATTGTTACTCCCGTTATATTGCGACGTTTTACAGCAATCACGAGAACTTAAACGTGTTTACTTTATTTTTTATATTCTCATGATGTGAATGCTTCCAACAATACTCTTGGCTTCGTTTAAAGGATATAGTTTTGACAGGATTTTTGTTAGATTCTGTATATGGTCTGTTCTTACTGCTTATACTTATATTAACAAGGCCATAATTGTATTATATTAATGTTTTTACTTTCATTGTATTTACTACAATATAATGTTGCTTGGGTCTTGCTTACTATATCTCATATATATTTATAGTGTATCCACTATCATTTTATCTTTTTAGCCATGTATGTATCCATTAATTTAAATTATATATACTCCATTTCAACCTGACTGAGTGTACTAGAAGTTTCTCTGTCTTCAATGGTGATGAATGAATGAACTAATCATACGTTCTATTGCTTTCGGTAGGAAATATAATGTAGTTATATATTTTAATAGTTTTAATGTAACAGAAATGAGTATTTTAATTGATGGCGACGGTAAAAGTGCTCCCATTTAGGAATTACTTGAGATTGTTACACTATAACAGAAAACTATTTTCAGCTCATAAACGGTCATAAATATTCAATGACAACCGGCAGTAGATCAAAAACTCAGAATGATGATTAAATATCATTTCTTCTGGGAGCAATTATTGTCAAAGTAGCTGATAAAGGCTATTTCATTTAAATCTATCTCTGTTAGTACTCAGTGTGTTTTATCGCATCACTAAGCAATGTGATCGTTGATCACATTTACATTTCCATGAAACTGATAGGCACTCCATGTATTGCAATCTGTTTCCATTACAGCAACATTGCATTTATAACGTATCGCATATTGCGAGAGAATAGCGAGAAATAGAAGCACTTAATTCTCGAATTTCATTCTGGGCATGCACTGAAGAATAAATTTTAGAATACTTTTAGGCAGGCTCTTTTCAAAAATAAGTTTTATTAGGAAATATTATTAGAAACACAATTGTATAATTCAATAAATATAATGATTAATTATTCATTATTAAATGCCTATATATGACAATCTTTATTAGCCAAATAAAGAAGCGGATGTACCTTTCGATAAGCAAAGCCTCTATTTTAAAAAAATGAAAAATACACTACAAAGCGAAATGGAAAATAAACAAAATGAGTATTTGTTCTGAGTCAATAAGACGTTGTCAAGAAACAGTTAAGAACATTAATTAAAATCAACAGTATAGCATTTAAATTATATACACACTCAAGGTGATTAGAACCAATTTTTGCTTCAGGTGCCTATTTTAAGATTTTAAACAAATTCTATTGAGAATCTTGTTATATATTTATTTCTTTTCAAGCAGTCAAAGGGTTTCCTTTCAGAATTACAACTAGGCTAAAATTTAAATCTACTTGTTCAGTGCAAAGCACAAATCAACGTGCACAATGAAGAAAAATTGAATGAAATTTGCGCCAAATCTTGAACGATCGCAATGTATAAACAAATTTAGTGCAACGTTAGACGATTTAGCAATGAAATCAGAAATATTGCGGTAATGGAACTTAATTGTATCAATGTGAATGTATTTTCCAGATATAACGCTTGTTTAGCCCAGGGAAGATGACAATTCCAACATTTTCTAAAAGGTGAGATTGTATACATGTTTTATGAAGCGGAGTTGAAGGTATGGGTACCGCCGGCTGCGGCAAGCTTAGTTATCCAGTTGTGAAAAACCACATAAGCGGACAAGGTTTATAACTAAAGCCGGTATAATTAATCTTTTGTTTTCCAATAACAAACTGAGCCCTTAAGCGTTGAAAATTAATGCTTATTTCGTGTTTTTTTAATTATAACAAAGTAAATTAACCATTACTTTTATAGAGGAAATGCTTAATTCTGAACTAGTATTTTCCATAATTTGTATTTATGTAGTATATTGTTTCGTTATAGGCATTATAGAGATACAACTTTTTTACATATTTACAAATTTAAATACCGTCAAAGTCTATTAATTTAATAAGTAGAGAAAATATACATACAGCTTAGATTTAGCAGAGTGAAATTTCATTTTCTGTAACGTAAACAACCAGTGACGATGCTTAGCTGAACTGCACAGCTCCATTATTTATAAATATCAATTCATTAATATGGGGAATTCGTAAAGGGAAGAGTTTTCGTATGATTTGGGAAAAACTGGCTGATTTGCTAATTTATATATTTAACACTGTTCATATAAATTATAACATATGAAGGAGGACTCGTTCTTCTTATACTGAAAAAAGAAAATTAAAGATATATAGTTGGTGTTTAAATTAAAATTGTGTAGCGATACCAGTCGCCCCATAGTAGAGAAGCTTTAGGGAGGTCTCCGGGGATTACAGAAGCAAATGAGAGAGGTTGACGGTATCGTGCTTGGAGAAAGACACGGTAGCTCAGCTGGTAGAGCGTCAGCCCTGAAGATGGTTCGCATCCCTGCCATGACCCGCATTGTTCAAGTCTGGTTTTTCATTTCCACAAAAAAGAAGAAGAGGTATAAAATATTAATTTCTTCCAGGTCATTCTGTGTTAAGACTTTTTATAAGTCCAAAGTTGTAGCCCAGTCACAAATCATCTGCGTGTATGCAGGTCAGTTAGGTATTTCTGCCACCGATTAATGCCAGGTAGCTTTAGGCGCTGTCGGACTCCTGGCGCACCCACTCAATCATTTCTGAATGTCATATCAAAGGGAATGGGTGGGTAAATGCCAGTAATGTGATTATGTTAGTAAATATCATATTCCTAGTCTATCTTCACAACAGGAAAACAAACACAGTGTGAACCAAAAATCACTTCCCATTGTGAACAGAAATTGATAAATTTGATTGTGATTTTCCCATCGATTTGAATTACGCGTCTTACATGTCTTTTGTTTGTATCGATTTAAATTACGCGTATTTTGTTTGCATCTGATACTTTTTTATGTAACCACTAGATAGCACTAGTATTCAGCCGATATTCATTTGACATTGATGATTCACGATGCATTTGTTTACAGCTGCAGAAAGGGTTTTTGTTTTGAAAAAAATATTACAAAGGTTAATAACTGAATGTACCCACTGGGAACACCTGAGAAAAACGCTGTTTCCTGAAAACTATTTTAAGGCAATTAGAGGTCGTTTGGCACGCTGGAACTTGTTTGCAAACTACACTATTTGGTTGGATATGGGCATTTTTATAGCCAAAGTCTCTTATTGACTTAAAAAGCAAAATTATCATTATTGTCAAAATATGTAGAAATAAAAAGAATATTTATTACAAACATGGCAACAAGAATGGAATGAAATGAATGAAGGGAAGTAAATCTTCCCAAGCAAAGATATTCAACCCAGTAAGGGTTTAGTACATTGTGCAACAGAATACGGTCTCTATTTGCAAAGTTTTAAATTACAAGCAAGCAATACGTGCTTCATTCGAATATCCTAAATACCAGTCAATTGTAGCTTACGAAAGATGACTACTTGCAGCAAAATACATTTGGAACATAATGAGAAATTAAGAATTAAATGATTCAACAAATTACATATCGAGCAAAATAGCAGAAGAGTATATAAACAACAATAATCAAATGAGATTAAAAAAATCCCACTGTCAGAATGGTATATTCCTTTAGAAGATCTCAGAGAATCAGAGAAAGGAAAGAAAGATAAATAAAAAAAAAGTCAGTTCAAAAATAAGAAGATAAAGAAGATAACACCTTGTTTGAATCAGAAGGAGGGGGCACAATTAACAGAACAAGAGAATTATGGTTAATGTCTTCGTGGGAAAAGAAATCATCTGAGAGTCAAAGACGTGCACTGAGAACAACAAGAGGAAAGTGTAAGCATATATGGAAATAATAGATGAGGAAGAAAGAAGCACAGATGTTAAAAAAAAAAAAAAAATATCACTAATGACCAATGAAGAGAGCTCAGATGAAAGTTTTAAAGTAGAAGAAGGAAAAACAGAACAGCAAGAAGGTGCACTATCAACACACTATGGTCCAGTATAGCTGCTGCTTGAGACCAGCAACAACTTCATTGATGTCCAGGTCCAGATGCCTGGAATTCCTGTGGGGAGCTGTCCGGATACCAAGCGTCAGCAGAAATGAAGATTGTAGGTTTTAAACTGTATAAAAATTGTAAATTAAATCTTTTGCAAATGTAATTAATAGTGCAAGTTAAAACGTCTAAAAAGTATGTTGTTTGAAATATAAATGAAGTGTACAAAATTATTGCTACTGGGACCAGTTTGTTTAGTTATAGCATTAGTATTGTAGATTTAAAAAACGGTAGAATTTAAATTATATTTTTAAATATAAAAGTGGAATAAATAAAATTGATTTGGAATAGTATATCCTGATAATAGAATCAAGTTATCAGGATATAAGTATTGCAGAAAAAAATCATCTTTAAAGCATACGTTAGGTGCAGAAAGACGTCTAACAGAACGAAACAGACATTTAGACGTAAATTTCCCGGCAGTCGGTTCCAACACGAAACAAACATTAAAGCTAGTACAGAACTTTTATAAAATAGTTTCTGTGACTTCCCGGGAAAAAATTCGGAGACTCGTGTGCTCACAGAAGAAAAACATGATAAAATAATAGCTTCCATTGGACCCGTACTCGTGCAGAAGTTTTATTGTAATGTTGACACTGGAATAAACAAAATCCTACTATTATCATTTAGATAAATATAACTTATTGTGTGCCTTAAGGGCAAAGTTCTCCCAACAGGTAGGGAAAGCTCGCTTTTTCCTAACGTGGTGAGCTATTCTACGTTAATTGTTCGTATGCAGTTTAACACATAGACTGGTCTGTTCTTTGGTTACTCCATTTCTCATTGCACTAGTTGCTTCTCGAGATATTTCCATTTTTCTCTTCCTCTTGCTACTCTTGACCAATCTGGACCTGCATGACCCTTGCCAGGTCTGTCCATCTTCTTCTGGGTCTGTCTTGTGTCCTTTTTCCTAAACGGGGGTCCCTCATGGAGATCTTGTAGGTCCATCTATTGTCCTGCATTCTTGAGATGTGACCGCCCCATTGCCATTTGCTTCTGATAGCTATTTGTGTGACATCTGTTGTCTGAGATAACTGGTTTATTAATACTATAGGTATTTTGTCCTTCAAAGTTAGTTACAGTATTTTTTGTTGCATTTTTCTTTGGTATATTTGTTTTGTTTTTTTTTTCTGTTATTGATCATGTCAGGCACCCATGTAGTAATATAGGATATACTCAGGTTTCGAATGTCTGGAATCTGCTTTTCTTAGTGTTTGGTGTAATAATATAAACTTTAAGAGCCCAAAATGCTATCCAGATTAATGATGGCCTTCTTTGTACTTCCTTTTTCCATTTTGTCATGGAAGAAAATCTATTGTTCTAGGTACTATTGTCACACTGCATTATTATACTCATTAAGAAAGGTAATTAGCGTTTATTAGTTAGAAGCATAAAAGATATGTCCACTTTAACAAATAATTATTCTATACCACTATTTATGAATAATCAGTTATATATGCTTCACATAATTTTATCATTTGTTCCAAAGCATCATTAAAAGACGGTTCGTTTTGTAGAGACATATACGGTTACCAAAGTGCTCTCAAAAACGTATTTCACGTTCTATTACACATAAATGAATTATTCATTGAATTGTTCTTTGCTGCGTTTGCATTTGTAAAAAGGTCGGTTATTTCCAACTATGTAATATTTTGAGATTCAAATATTTGACTTTTCATTTTCAAATTTAAGTTCTCTAATGTTTTATACTCTAAATCACTGCCCTTCCTTTATTACAGAGATAATGCATAATATGTTATTGTTTAATATTGTAAAAGGCAGATAATGGATATTACCAACGTTTTCGATTTTTACTATTGGAATCTTTTTAATATGAAGAGTATTTCATAACTGTTGGTAAACAGAACTAAATCAAATTTATGCTTAGTGTAACACCCTGTTGTTGCTACTGCAGCGAATGGCCAGGGGCTTGAAGAGTGGGAGGCGGTTGACAGGCGAACTCATTTCCAAATGTAATTACTGAGCGGTACACTGACAATCATAATTATAATAATTTATCCAAGATATTATGTTTAATTTCCACATTCATTATAAATGTGTTTTGTTCAACAAAGAACATGCCTGGGGCGGGCGAATCAATCTGATAGTTGGGTTTCGCATTGCATCTCTCGCACAGATTTCGTTTTACGTTACCGATCGACTTGTAATGCTCTCGTAATGCTGCAGACAGCTGAAAATGAAAATTTACTTGCCAAAATGAGGGAAGAAGCGTCTATGCTCATGAACTGGAATACAGAATTAATTACAAGGGTGTTTCTTGTTCAAGTACATGTGCTAAGAAATAAGTACCAGGACTCGGCAAGAAAACATAATTATTTTGGGCGATTTCTGGGTTTACTTTATAATATATTACGCGTTTATTTAAACGATGTTCAAACTTTTTTAATTGCTTAAAAAGTTGTTTTTTTGAATCATACTTATATTGGGTGTCCCGCAATCAACACCGTTTTGTTTTTAAAAGTAAAATACATAATTTATTTGTAAAGTACTAGTATTATTAAGTCAATATGAAACATAAATAATGTCATTAAACATGAAACAAAACATTAGGCAAATGTCCTTGACCGCTTGTTGGCACACCTTTACTCTATTGGTGATCGCCATTGCCAGAGAGGCAAACGTTCGATTTTGCAATGATCCTTCGACTTCAGCTCTTGTTAGTTCGATCATAAAAGGATCCTTGTTGAGAACAGCGGCGAATCGACTTCATGGGCTCAAAGCAACGCTCTGTCTGACGAGGGCAATATTCTCTGCCGATAGATGAGAACGTGAACGTCCAGGTGATTTGATGTTCTGTCCATCCTGTATCTTTAAATTTCCTTGCCAGTCTCTGCATCTATTGTTAATACGTGAGGCGCATTTCGTTTACCAAAAATTACACGAAGTTTTAAAACGGTCTCTGCATAACATTCACCGTAGTTAAAATACACTTTCAGAATCTGGATGCGTTGATCCGCCGTGTATCACTCCATTTTAGCCGGTAACAAACACACAAATGACTATCGTAATACAAGCACAAGACAATTAAATTTTAGTTTCGGCTATCCAACAAACTGACAGAGCCGTTCCATTAAAATTGTGTTCATTATGGAACACCTTATATAAAACAATCAAAACCATAATATGATTAAAACTCCATTACTCCTTCTTTTTCAAATCTGGAGCATTTGGAGGAATTTTAATTACAGCTGTAAGCTGGGTTTTATTCTGGCGGATCTTTTCTAAATTTTGTCGTTTTCTCCCGAGTACTTGCTCAGACCGATGAATAAACATATATAATACTCTCCTGTTATATATTTTAGTTGTCCAAGAGTAAGTATTTTTACGCTAATTACTTCCCAAATAGCAACTGTCTAAACGTTACCAAATGGAGGAACTGATTTTGCTCACTTTGTTACAGTTTCACAATTGAAGAAAGTCATTGTTTTATTGCTCTTATTACTACGGAGTATAGTGGTGGACCTATGACATATCAATACAGTAGTCCCAATTATCCGTCAGTAATTGCGTGTACCGCCACGAGTGGCCGAAGTCGTTAAGGTGCGGAGTCGTGAGTGAGAAGTTTGGAGTTCGAATCGCACCAGGGCCGTCCTTACTAACTGAGGTTTTTTTCCAGGTTTTCCTCAGTCCTCATAAATGGAAAATGCCGAGCAGGCACCCTAAACTTAGGCCTGAAAGTTAAAAATCCTTTCCCAATATATCATTTCATCTCCTGTATCATCAGTGTCCATCGCCTGTGGGTTCTCAGTAGTAAAAACGGGCATTAAACACAATTAAAAAAAGTAATGGCGTGAGAGAATTTTTTAACATTTGTGCTGTTATTGCGCTCATTCATTCTCTTGATCTACACTTAATCTATGTTTCTTCACTTTTCCTCAATCTATCTTTATTTTTCAGCTATCACTTAGTAATATGATTTTGGGAAATGTTCTCTTATTGACTGAAGCATGTTGCTTAGTAACAGTATTAAAGGTGGATGATTATATTCCAAAATTAGTACCCCAGACACCTTCCTTCTCTTTGTTACAGACACAACCAATAAGCTTCGGTGAGTTGGAAATCTTTCGGATTGTTTAAATTAGAACCTTTCTTGGGGATTCTTAACTGAGCATACCCAGTGACCCAGGTATTTTTTGGTGAACTACAGTTTTTTTTAATTATAAGTGCTCTTTTATTGCACCTTTTTAAATTGTAAATACGTTTTTAATAGTAAATATCGTAATAATTTATCAGGTTGTTTAGGTACATTTGTAATGTAACATCAAAGAGTGTGCATGGTTAAAAAAAACTGGAAAGTGCTGTTATTCCTGGTAAAGTTTCAAAACCTTATTTCTTTTGAAATGAAAGGTGTTATCTATTTTTGTGGATGTAATTTATTTGCTCAATAATTAATATCGCTTGTTAGTTGAAGAGTATACTTAATTTACGAGCAATCTGTTATGTGAGCCTTTGATTTTTAAACATTTATGTTTTGAATATATTAATCATATTTTGAATGCATCATGCTTTATTGCTGTTTAACTTTCAGATTCATGTCCTGCATTTTACATTTATTACATATTATTCGGTTTATGTATACTATGTAAATGACTTGAACTTCTTTAGCAAATATTTTTAAACAATTTATTGTGAATTTTGCGAGTTATCATTCTTCGCCTCATTGTTGAGTCACCTTTCTATGGACATCTTGGATGTTTTCCTATGACACATTCCAAAAGAGAAGACTTGTAGACATCAACGGGATAATGTTGTTCAAATTTATGCGATACTCTCTATGGATTGGTCTTCAGACCTGAAGAAATTAACTCAAGCTAGTTTTATCAAGTTCTTAATAATACGCTCGATTGTCAACAACAATGCAGTATAAACCTCCCGGCAGCCTGCAGATGTACGCCATTGTTGCACAACATTTTAGTGTTTCTTCTATGTATTTTTGAATTCATTAAATAAAATAAAAATATAAAAAAACTTTTTTGTCCTAACTACGATTATAGGACTTCATATTACAATATTTGAACTTTGTTTCTACTTTTAAGGTGAATGACTTGGGTGACCAAGTTTATTCGTATTTTATCGGGAGTAATTTATGCAGAGCGAGTTTCTATCAACATAATCAGTTGAACTAATTCTGAGAATTCGCTGTGAGGGTGGGAGTACATCTTACACGACATGCAGTTTCAGTTTTGACGAGAGTGTTGCTAAGTGCTTTCCTGACATAATGTAGTGCAGCCTTGTAGGAATGCTAACTGAAGGCACAAACAAAGAAATCTATGACAGTCTATATTGTTAATGAGTGTAAACAAATTAAAGCTATCACCAGTTACAGCTCAGGTTAAGCAGAACCTACCCTCCTCATCGAATGTCAACCCAACTCGGTATGGCCGGAGCTCGTGTGATGTCGGCAGCACTCGGTTGAAAACAATTCCTTCCTTGGCCGTCGGTAAAAGTAAAGTAACAAGTCAATTTGTTAACAAAATAAGTCCTTTGCTAGGTTGCGTAATATCGTATTCTCGAAACCAGTTCTCTTTCACTACTCCTTTAGGACAAGATGTGCTGACTAACAATTATGTCATTCATTCAAATATTCGAATAAATTATCATACGTATTTCACTATTATTTTAATTTTATTTAGTATCATTTGTATATTTCCGTTATTCTGCAGAATCACACCTTTTCAGTTATCCGCTCTCATCCGCTTTATATCAAATAATAGAAAATCTGCGGTAGTTAAGAAACGCTACGGTAGGTGAAAGAACTTCAACTTTGAAAGAAGAGAACTGTGAGCAAAATTTATGGGCTGTTTGACACCCCAAATTGAATTGGATGCCAACGACATGAAATGTTAAAAGAGCGTCCGTAAATAAACCAATAGGAAATAAATAAAGTTATGAAAAGATGCAAAAACTCTTCTGATATTCATGTCCAAAACTTCAGTTCTCTCACGCACCTTCATTGAAGATAATTTAAAACAATTAAATGATGTTTTAAACCATTAGTAAGACAATTATAAAACCCATAAAATGTACAAGTAAAATTTCTTACCGTTATAATTTACTTTTCCCTCAATAACTTTGTGAAGACAACGTTGTCATACCTGAAGGAATTACACGAGTCGACATCATATTTCCAATATTAATAAATCCTGAAGTATTTATATGCTTGTTACACAAACAAACCGGTCGAAAGAGGCATACGTCTCTACAATTTGGCGATGAACTTGAGAGCTGGGTACAAAGTACGTTGCAACAATGGTACCACCTTATATAGATGTCAGGCGCCGGAGTACGTCATCCTGTACAGGAACAAGCAATAACATTATTCTGCCTGGCAGTTAACCACCATTGTTAGGAAGTCATAGTCTCTCTGAAAGGGTTTTGTGTAATTTATAACGAATTGCCGGCAGTTTCCTTTTGATTGTGTCAAGAAGCGGGGCTGAAATATTGCCACCGCTATGTGTACACTCTGCCCTATATAGGGCACGTATGTCGTGTGCGTAGAGGAAGCCGGCTAACCAGACAAGTGGAAACTCGGTAGACATAATGCCCTTTATATCGTCATTAAATGTTACGCTGCTGGTTAACTGATTCTAGACGTTCGCTTTTTCGGAAGCTACAGTACATCACTGTGTGTCTGCGTGCACATTGCTTCATATATTGAATATAATAAAAATTATAACGAAACACGAGACTCTGCAGATAGGAATAGTAGTTACATTCATAAGAAACGACAAGATACAAATCAATACTAATGATGAAAATTTAAATAATATTAGAGCCAAAAACGCACTTATAATAAACGCATTAAAACTGTGTCATCGTCTCATCCTTTAAAACATGCAATTTCAATATAAGCCATTTACAAGCTCAATATATCGAACCGTTTTTTATGAAATCGGTTGATTTTGGTTAATACAAATAAGAGGCTTTCGTTGCTGGCAAATCCTGGAGAGCCCACACGTAGCGCTAATGCTTTGTGGAGGGATGACTTGATCACTTAGTATCAATGGACCAGCAATTTATCCTAATTAGCGGTTACAGTTTAGCTATGGCCGTAGACGCAAAACGTTTGAAAGCAAAGCTAATCCATCTTATAAATATCACAGATATAAACCAATGGACATGTCATTATTTCAGAAAACCAATTAAGCATCAAACAAAGAGGTAACAATGAAACAATATCCCAAACCAATTAGTTAAAATCTTAAGCCCCTCTACCACACTAAAACACAAATATGGAGAGACAAATTAAAATTACAGAGACAGCAGTCTCTCCAGGACTACACGAAAAGAGACAACGTGTTTGAGTAATTTCATTCTATCAGTTCTGTTATTCATGTTAATAGTTGCTGTCATTATATTTGTCGGATATTCCTCTTTCATCTACAGTGTAATTTACAGCTTCTCCTTTCGACCTTAGGATATGATCTTTGGGGAGTGATTTCTGAAGCGGCATTCTTTTCATTAATAGTGTGTATAGGTGGGGTTTGTGGTGCAGTAGGTCTGCATCCCCACATTAGAGCACGATAAGCATAGAACCTCATACTTATGTAAATTAGGACTAGCCATAAAAAGAAAATGTTCAGTTACATAATGAGGGTAATGAAATTTCACAGGTCATCTATCCATGGTTTTAATGAACGGTCTATAAACAAGGTAGGTAACAAATTGGCAATTTTCCATAAAAATAAAAATTTTACTCACATTAAGGCAATAATGTCATTGCAGTACAATGCAGAAATTAGGTCTACTGTTTACAAGCAGTATATTTTGCTAATTTTAACAAACAGGTATTTAAGTATTAAACAATAATGACAATCTTGCTGTTAAATACTAATATTTTAATAAATAGTCAATGCAGGTACTTTATTCTGAGATAAATACTGCGTACTGAAAATACGTAAAGAATGCAAGGAACCTTGCATTTGCAATGGTTTGGTTTGGACAAATTCAGAATAGTCACGCGAAGCCTGAAGTTGTATTCCGTTGTTGTTGTTTTAGTTTATTTACGGACGCTCTTTAACATAGAGGTCATCAGCGTCCCATTCAATTCAGAGCGTGAAACGGCCGACAAATTTCACTCAGAGGCCTCTTATTTCAAGCTTGAAATTAGCTTTCGTGCCATACGGGATCCACGGTTTTACTTCCCTTTCGAAGGAAGCCATATTTAGGATTTTTACGCCCAAAAAAATTCATAAACCCTGACGGGGATTGAACCCGCGATCTTGGGTTTACAAGATAAGTATGGTTACCACTAGACCAGCAGGACCAAAAAGTTATATTCAGTTCCTTTTCTCTCGGACAGATTGATAGTCATCTTCTTGTGTCTTATATTTTGTTATAAGTGTTTGTGACTATAAACTTATTTGCGATCAACAAATTTTATACCTTGCATTTTCTTGCCGAATAAAGTAAATCGTAAAAAACTGAAAAAATGAATTCCTCTGAAATGGGAACAGGAATAATTTTGACTGCAAGATAGCGTTATATTGGCTTTGCAGAAGCCAGTCTGTATAACTACCTATTAAAAATAATTTAATTAAAATGTAAATTTAGACAATGAGGGTAAGTTTAAAACCAATTATCACCAACCAAGAGTTGCAAAAACAATGTCATTGACCAAGGGAACTGTTCACATAGTTCTCCAATGCAACAATGTTTGCGCGCCGTGGGTCCCCAAGCATCTTTCTGAGGAGCAGAAGGCTTGACGAATGGGTGCTTGTATGGAGAATCTGCAGCGATACCAAGTAAAGAGGAGCCGCTTCTTTGGAGATTGGTTCCGTAGTCAACCACAGACATTCTTCACTCAGGGTATTTTGGGATGCGCTGGACTGATGACAAAAAAGAAATTTATCATAAAGGCTGTTGCTTCTGCTGTTACTGTCATCATCATGTGAGGTGGGAAACTTCTTGCTCAGGTGCAGATAAAGCGGCTTTATTAATATTTTTTAACTTGTGAACCTATAAGCGGAGTATGCAACATTAAGTGTCATGCAATGAAGCAATTAATTAGATTATACACTACGCGCCCTTAGCGATGAGTTTGGAGAACATTTTGGGGACAATGCCAAGGGAGTGAGCCATTTGTTGCATGGCGTCACAGCGCCCTCCACTGCAATGCAGCTTCGGGGACAATGGAAGCCCCGTCACTAAGAACGAAGTAAATTGCAAGACATAACCCTTATAAGCGGGACACATAAAGCTTTTATAACGCATTGCTTTGATGCCAGCAGTTTATAACGGGTTCCAAGTGTGGTTTTCTTCCATCTCATTGACTGCAAAGAAAATAACGTAATGAAGGAGAAGGAGCGCTATTAAGACACAATATCTCCATCTCTGCTGAAAGAATTCTGGCAAAGGGCAGAGTTTTAAAGCAAGTGTGTCGAAAAAAGTAACAGTCCCACTTCTCAATCTTTAGCTCGGACTTCATTGCCTCCACTGTATCACAGCAAGACTATGAAAATCATCTTCCAGGAGACAGTCACTTTACATACGATGTTGCCTGCGAGTACTGTCTGGCCATCAGAAGAAGACAAGCGAGAGCTACATAAAAACATTTTCTACTCTCCTCCCCATGTTCACGTACGTTAGTGCCTATAAAAATAGAGAGACAGTGTTGCCTTACATTCGCCAATGGTTGTAAGTCCAGCGGCCATCCAAGACATTGTTACACATACCGTTGAGGATCATCATAGCTTTGGGACGTTTGTTGTTTCATTTGGATAAATATTGTTTAACTTGAGTTAACATGGCTGGTTCAGAAAGCACAAAGTTATTAACAAGGAACAGGCGGTTAACCACTTCCTGTGGCACTGCCTAAGGGTTTTACCATGACACCAGCTCCGCCTAGTAACAAGCAGAGCCATGCTGAACCTAGGACTGTCATGCGTCACTAGGAAGGTTTCAGAACATCTACTCATTGTTCTGTTATTGCTTAGTATAATTCAAAGGCACGTCATGATTGGTAAGGTCAACATTACAATGTAGACAAGTCATATTCTATATAAAGAGCTACAGAGCTCTCGCCCGCTGGGCCTCGCCTTTAATTGACTGCTTCTTACACTCCGCTTACCTGGCACCTCCACCATAAAGTCACAACTGACGCTGTGACTTGGACAGGTCAGATGAAAAAGACTTGACTTGCTTGGCTGATCTATTTGTTAACTACTTTTACTATACTTAATTACATCACATACCCAGGGGTGTGGAGTCAACATAGTTAGATATTCTGTGCTGTCCTTCCATGACGAAGTTCTTACCTCTTGGGGATCTACCGTCCGTCGCAAGTGAGACAGGCCAAGTTACGTGGCCGTCATGGCGCCGAGCAAGTGGACAGATAACACTGAAACGTTTTTCCGAATATTGGATAAGTTGCTAGGATTTGCAATGTGTCATACATGCATGATGGGCCGCCAGCACATTTCTGTGTTGCGTCGGATTTTACATCAGCGATTATAAATAAAATGAACAAAAGTTCATTCTCCTGAGTTCAATTCGTTAGACTTTTATTTTGAACACATAAACGTCCTCGTGCATACGTGGCGTATTAGCGCTGTTGGAACGGACTGAATAAGAACTTCGGAACGATCGAGTGAATATCTTAATCCACGATGAGGCGCTTACAAGTCTGTGTTCAAGTTCAAGGTGGCCAATTGGAGCATTGCCTTTAAAAATAGTGTTGCGTTTATATAAAAAAATAGTTAACTGGGAAGGTAAATTTAAAAAAAAAAAATCTTCTTGTATTTAGTCAACTTTTCTTGACAAAGCTATGAAAATTAGAGGTTTTATTGCAAGATATAAAATTATGCTCTATTGTGCTTACTATGCTGTTGAAATACATTTTAGAACACTAGAATGAAAAACGTTTTTGTGCCTTTTAGGAATGTTAATACTCCAGTTTTTCATCTCAGGGTATGTTCTTATACTTACGATAAAGATCTTTCGAAAACGAATGTCACCGGTGTATCTTGTACAAAAGAATTGTACTTGCACTAATATTCTCAGGAGCGTTATCACTTCACCCTTAACATTTGCCTAAAGACTTAAACAAAGGTAGGGAAGTTTTACCAAAATGCATTAGCTAGGTACACACTTTTAAATAAGTAGCTGTTAGATGTGCACAGATAGCAGGTGTTTGCATTGTTTATTTGTAGTGTGCAGATTGCTATGTAAATGTTGTTTTAATGCAGATTACATGGAACGTCCAACATGTTTATCAAAGGTAAAGCAGAAGACTGTTTCACCGACAGTTTAAGGGCATGTTCACGATTTTAACTTGTGTGTGATCACGATGAAGTGTTCGAGGTAGTTGTAAAAAAAACAACTGTTATCTTTAAAGCATTTTTTCCAGGTGCAGTGTGTTCTGAGAGCGAGAAAAGTGGGGAAAAACCGTTAAAATGGGTTATTGTTGTCGACATACACTGGTAGCATACATCTTTGAAGATAAGAAAAATTGATAACAGATCATATAAACATTAAAACTGATAAATCGCCTATATATGAAGGTAGGTCCATAAGTTTCCGATTTCATCGATAAGGGTTTTCGCCTTCACAAAACCCTTATCTGTGTACAAAGTGAGCTGGCTAATCAGCATAGATTTTCTATTGCACATAATAAAACAAAGCATAAGATAGGGACTTTCACTGAAGAAAGATTAAATATCGGAAAATTTTCCTAAAAATGAATTCCGTGTCTTGCACAAAAAACAGTGCTGACTCGTGCATAGTTTGCTAAATACTGAACCAACTCCCCTGTCAATTTGAGGAGAAATGCTGCGTTAGTGGTCGATACTTGTATGGTTTAATAGTACAATGTAATGCAAGACTATGTTACCAGTTTCTAACGCTGATGAAACGCGATTCCGGAATATCATTTAAAAAAGTTAGTATTATACATCATTATCATATCATCCCAAATATGAAATGCTGGATGTTTTGATGTTTTTGTTGCATGTGAACATGCAAAACTGTACGCATAAGGGAACTTTAGGGCGATGTTCTAAATTCAATATTCCAACAATTTCCCAAATTCTAAATTCACTTAGAAGCCTTCTCTTCCCTTATCGTTAAGGGTAGCTGAGGAGAGAACAAGTTCATTACATTTATTAAACCGGACTTGCAACGGCAGAGGGTGGATTGGATACGGTACGGTAGAGCACAGTGGAAGAGTGTCCCAACAACCACCTCATGGGAAATCTCCTGATGAGAACGACACACTGCTGCTATCGAAAATGTTCTGCTTGTAGCATATTCATGGCTGTTATTAGGGAAATACATCATGGATTCCTACAAAACCCCTGACACCTCGTAGGCGGAATGCATTAATTCTTGCGTGCATCGAAATGAGGGTTTTAAGACATACCTTGCATCGCATCACGTGTTTAATATTTAATGCACTGTTTCTCTTTACAAAAACTGTAATCTGAATTTTCCTCAGTATTCCATAAGGACATTGATGATTAAAGTATTCAGTTTCTCTGTTCACATTTTCCCCCTAAATTTTCTGCTGCTTATTTTAAGGAAAATATAGTTATATGATGTAATAAGAGGTTGATATACAATCACCTATATACAGGTGCTTTTTCGGATTAATATAATTATTAGATGCATATTGCTTTAATTAAAAAGTATTTTCGTATATGTCGTACACATTTATCTTTGAGTCATTATTTAATGGAAGATCTTATAGCTGCCTTTGTCATTGCTTTCATTTCGAAACTTACCAGTCTAAAAAAATTACCCACTTAAAATAAAATAAATTCCATTTAAATTTTGTTTAAATTCCATTTAAATTTCATTTAAACAAAAAGCACGTCAATTAGTTATCGAGAGAAAATTTAAAACAGACGTTAGATGCATTTTTGGTTTCCCCATCTAGCAGCAGTCACCCGTACATTGAAATTTTCAATGACACCAACTTTATAATATGTATTTTAAAGAGGATACAATTTTCATCAGCTTTGAGATACTTTATTGTTGTATGGCAATTTGTTATTTATTTATTTATTAATTGTAATTTGGAGAGAATATTGCTACAAAACTATTAAGAATTTGATGTAATAATTATGTTTTGGCAATAAGTTGTTTCAAAATGGTGTTATACATATATCCTAAAGAAATGCCACCTGTAGCGTTTGCGACTACTAATACGAAGGCCCTGGGTTCAATTATCGCCCAGATCAAGCTAAGTAAAGTTAACATTCTGAGTTTTTCCTAAACTGAAAAATTTAATGCTAAATAGCTTCTAGGCGCAGAGAACTGGGAATTCATTAAATTATTTCATTAAACCCCAAGTATACACCTACTGTATTAAAAGGTCGTATGCTGCGATAAGACCAACGTGGTAAAAAGGCAATAAATTTACAGCACATAAAAACAAAATATAAGCGAATTAGTAAGGAATTCCGAAAGACATTGTATTAACTTTAGTATTATAATTGTAGCATTATCCAATATAAATAATTTTTACCCTGTAACTAAATGATTGGCTTTTTATTTTGCTCAAATTCATACAGCAATAAATAACACCAATCCAGGTTTCCAGGCAACTACAGAAAACATAAAAATGTGACAACTGTTTAATTATACCGAGGGGGCCAAAAATGTATACACACTTTCACAGTAGATATCTATTTAATATATTTCAAAGTTGGAAGGAAAAAAAACAGGGATGTGTAGTATGATGTTCTGTAAACAGATGTGACTCACATACATTATGATTGCGTTGCTACGTGACAGGCAAATCAACAATGAACAAATGAAGCCAAGATTATCGTATGATATTCTGTAATAGATGTGCATTATGCTAGTGTTGCTACAACCAAATGGAGCCGAAATTAATGTTTGAACAGCGGAAAGCAATTTTGAAGTGATATTGGAAAACCAAGAAAGTTGTTGAAGTTCATAGGCAATGGAGATGTGTATACAGAACAGAACCACCAACGCGAGTAACAATTGCACGCATTCCAGACAAATACCGTAGAAAACCAGTTACACTGGCAGCACTTCGGGAAGAAATTGAAGTCGCATGTTGCTCTGAGAACACTTTCGCAAACGTTACTCAATCTACGCACCCAGAAGTGTGTCGACGTCGATGGTGGGCATTTTGAGCAACTGTTGTAACTGTAAAAGTATAAGATGATTAGTGCTCATCATTTTCTGTTTGTGTGAATTCAGTTTTGTTATGTTAACACGGTTTTTTCTTTGCTGTAAATGTGTATATATTTGTTGGTACCCTCTTTATTTTGAATTTTAGTAAGAATGGCTAGGGTGAGTGTATTAAACCTATAATGCAATCAACATTAGTATTAAACTTCTCCCTCAATATCTAAATTGACATGGTTTTTATTTATTTATTTTAGTTATATAAGTATATAGAAGGCGGGTCTATCTTTCCAATAGAATTAGGCCATTGGCCTATCATTAGTCAAAGGGTTGATTCTGTTCATATGCTTATTGGACCTGAATTCCGTAGGTGTAAGTCTATAGTTATGAATGGAATGAATAAAAAATGAATTAATGATGATTGGGATTCCTCGGTGCCTTAAAGCTATCATTTTCTCAGGATAAGGAAAAACTACGAAAAGAACTTTATCCAGACAGCCTGACCTGACCGGGATTCGAGCGGACGACCTTCGGATTAGTAGACTAGACCACAGAGGCGGTCCTTGTTTTTTGTGGTTAGTAATGTAGCAATATTTTGAGTTTCCATCAGTATTCATTTTCTATATATGGTCATATCAAATTGTTTTTAATTTTTGTATTCTTAAGAATATATTAAATACATTTATTTTTCTTATTATGTGATTGTGTTTATTTTCTAACACTGTATAGCCTGCTGCGGGACGAAATAACTTCATTTCAACCTTTGTTATATTTTTCCCTTTTGATTCGTTAATTGTTAATGTTCACAAGCGTATGTTAATACAAGTAATGCCGCAACTTACAGAAGCAAACCTGTGTAGTTTTTAATGTTTTGTATCTATTGTTTTTTATTGCGTTACACATGGTATAAAATTTATCAGTTTTATCTATATATCTTTATTTTAATAAGACACATTATTCCATGCTCCTTTTCTTTATCATTAATTATGATTTGATTTCTTATGTGGTTGGAGCACACAAAAGCGATTGTTTTAATTTTGAATGAGATAATTGCTTGCTATTTATCTTAGTTTGTTTATTTCCATGTACAAACTATCTTCGGTAACACTTAATGTTATTTGGTCATAAGCCTAAATTATAGTGTTCAGAACTTTGTCATTTACCTTAAAAGTATTACTTGATTGTGCCGCTAGTTAACTTCCGTATTTACACTAAAGCAAAGCATCACAGGCTCAAAATATTTATTATTTTTTTCTTTGTGCCTTTGTTACTTTCTTACATGAAAATCTAGCTCATAAAGTGTATCTATATTAAATAATGCTGCAGACAGTGGGCAACTTTGACACTTGACTTATCGTCATATACTTGTATATCTTTTTTTTTGATAAATAAAATTGTTTCAAAGCACAGACTTTGGATTACTTTAATTAAATCGTCTGGTATCCTTTCTTAGTACAGTATTTTACTCAGATACAATATCATATATCTTTTCGTAGTCTAAAACATATAAATTTCGGTAAATTTAACTTTAGTCTCTTATAATTTTTTGTTTCCAAAAGGAAAGAAAAAATCACATGTTAGTAGTAGAATTGTCAGCATGTCTTGCCGTAGTCTACTACCACCTGCACTACTTTGGTGTTGTATTGAGACGATGATTAGATCTGTATGAACTGACTGGAAAACACGCTCAATAGGAGTCGACTTCTGCACACAACTTCCAAGAGAGCAGATCTTGAAATAGATTGTGTCCTGCGTCCAATAATGAATCTTTTGTGCACGATACCGGCAAGAGAAAGCAACAGGTACATCGTGCTGAATAAGTTTAACCATCTATAAACAAAGTAATCCCTTGTTTGGTTGTGTTACATGAAAGTACTCTAACATTTCGTGAAACTCATGCTATATCACCATAGCATTAGGAATAAAATACCATGACTATTTTTCCTAAATTTGGTATAAAGATAAAGATAGCCTATTATGTCCTTAAGGTTAAAGGCCTCCTAACAAGTAGGGAAAGCTCACTTTTTCTTAACGGGTGAGCTATTCCTCGCTAGTTGTTCGTATACTGTTTAAGACACTCTGACTGATTTGTTCTTTGGTTACTCCATGTCTCATTGCACTAGTTGCTTCTCGAGAGATTTCCATTTTTCTTTTCCTCTTGCTAATGTTGACCAATCTGCCCCTGTATGTTCCTTGAAGAGGTCTGTTCATCTTCTTCTGGGTCTGCCTCGTGTTCTTTTTTCTATCCGGAAGTCCCACTATCTTGTAGGTTCACCTATTGCCTTGCATTCTTGCGACGTGACCGCCCCATTGCCATTTGCTTCTGGCAGCTATTTGTGCTACATTCGATATTCAAAAATTGTGCTTGTGCGCCTTCCCGAAAATATGGAACGTGCCTCTAACGAGAAATGCCTTGTTTTAGCCAATTTAGCTAGATTTATTTCAGCAAAGTCTTTCCGTGTGGTTTGATTTTCCAGCGGAGTTGGTTTGTAGACTCATAAAAACAATCTTTCATTCAGGATATCGTGCACTGTGGTAACTCGCTGCTTGCTTGTTTCACTGATTTGCTGGGACTCCATGGGATGGCCATAGGAATGTCTTCAATGACCGCATCACAAATGTTGCTTTCCGAATTAGAAAACACGCTTCCCATTTTCCTCAGTCACCTGTCTTGTGCAATGATAAATAGCTTGGAACAGTATCGGTAGTCCTTAGTTGATGCTCCCTCTCTACTAACTCAGCAATTGTCCTCTCTAGTCCCGCATAGTTAAACCATGCGTTTCGCTGCTCAATGTCGCATACATAAATAAAAACAATGTTTAAGTTGAACAATTCCATCCTTTATAGTTCTTTGGTAATAACTTTGTGTTTATTATACTTTTGAGCAGAACAAACTGTATTTCTGAAATGTCGGCAAATAATAAGATTTGACAATCCGAGAACATCCCAAACAGAGGAACTGGTATGCAACCAAAATTAAATATTACAAATAGGTTGAAAGTTATGGGTTGCGGTTGGAAAATAGGGAAATCAGGATCACGACAGGGTCTCCAGACACCCTATTATAAGCATATCCGGGCTCTAAAACCTGGGAATCAGGATGAAGTGGGTAAAATAATTCTGAGTAAGAAAGACTGTCACAAATTCATCTTTAGCATTATTCAGATTAACAACTTTCTTAACTTTCCTTGAGTTGTAAAAAATGTAAATGAACCATTTATCGTAACTTGATAAATTTCTGTCAATATTTCAGCTTGTTAAATTGAATATTGCTCCATTTTAATTTATTTCTAACATAAATTATGTAGTTGTATTATTTAAAATGTTAAAAATCCATGTATTGAACGCTAGGGCATTCCTGAATTTGAATATACTTTTGTTTTTAGAAAATGAATAATTGCAATTAATTATTCTGTAATGTAAATGGTACAAAATTACTGTTTGCAATTACAATTTCTGCCTATTCGTGGTATATCTCTTTTTGAAAACACTTGTTCTACACTCGAAAGCAAGGAAAACATAAATGCGTCTATCGTCCGGAAAATTTAACTTGTATATGATTATAATCGTTTGCTGCAACTTCTGAAGTCGTTACTGGATTTATAATTGGCAAGTAAGTTCCACTTGCCTTCCAAAAGTGACAGCAAAGCACAGTGAATTGCTCTTTAGAAAATACTTTTAGATGTATTACTTATAATCATTTTAAAATTATGCAGTGTCTGGAATAAATGTGTGTACATAGTTGGTATTCTTACTATAAAATGTTGATTCTCGTTTAGCACGAACAAATTTTTTAGACAAACAATGATTATTAGATCTTTTTAAGTCGTGTTAACGAGTCCATACTGTGTAAGTTGCTCATATTTACAATGAGGGCTTTAATTAAGAAAGAATTACTCAAGAGGTACACGCACATACACAAACTTTGACATTAAGAAAAGATTCCCCCCCCCCCCGTTTCTATAAGAACTATTAAAATTATTCTGCTTTTAATATAAAAGAGAATACACATATATAATATAATATATATTAATAATATATGGAATATTACATATAATATAATTATATATATGTAATATCCCATATATAATCCCAAAATATTCATGGTTAGATTTAATTAAAAAGACCCCAATATTTTAAATTTTCTGAAAAATTTGTATTATAAAGGTAACATGTAAATCTACAAACTGGATTTCAATAGTTAGATGGTGTAAAATTCAAATGAAGGGAAACATTTTTGTAAAAATTGAAATTTGTTCATATTTTTTTAAAGATATGTCTATTAAACATAAAAAAATACTGAGGTTCAATTTGTTGGCCTCATTAAGAAGAATGCCTGTGTAAAGTTTCATGCTATTATTTTAAACGTTGTAAAAGGTTCATGTAATGCTTTTGAAAAATACATTTGAGAACATAATAGTTAGTTATATATTTATGTATTGATAGTTTCAGTACAAATTTGCAGTACTGAAACTAAAGAAAATAGTTACTTCCTCTTTCTGAAGGAGAACAGAAAGTAACTATTTTGCCAACAAATACTTAAATTTTTAAATGTTAAATGTAGCTGAGGAGTTTTTCTTATTTGCAACAGCTAAAGGATTTGCTACACTATCAGAATAAAGCAACTTCAGTGACAGCGAAAATTTTAAACTAATAAAATGTTAATAACCAAGGTAGAGGGCACGGCTGGGGTTGATTTAAAGTTCCAACTGTCATAGAACGCTAAAATGTTTTAATGCGAAACTCCGCCAGATATTGTAAAATGTGTTTCACCATCGTTCCTTCTAGTATGCCATGTCTATGAGCATCCTCTGGAGGCTAAAACCCCGCGTTATCAAAGTTAATAAGTGGAATGACACGTCTTCCATCAAGACAATAATATTTCAATGAAAAGAAATCGTCAACAGCAAGCAGTCATGCGAGTCGAAATAATATTCTTTAGTTCCGTCAGTCACCGAGAGGGGTAGCAGTGTGCTGTAACATATGCACTGAGTGGCTCGCTCTAGAGTAGAATAAAAGAAATAATACGAGTATTCGTAGCTCTGAACTAAATCTACTTTCTCGTTGTTTAAATATTGTGATAGGAAGTATATTGAATAAGTTTATTATACAGTAAAACTTGCATATTTATTAAACGACTACAGAAAAAGATTTTATTTCATGAAATGAAAAACCACATTCGCGGTTTTCTTTTTTAATTACAGTGCAAGAAGCACCGAAAGAAAGATGGCAATAATTTATATTTAACTCATTTTAAAATGATAAATCATATTTCATTTTAAACAAATTATAATGTTCATTAACAAAGAGAGTGGGAGAATGGATAAAAACATAAGGTTCACATGTAAAAATAAGATGCGAAATTCGAACTTGCATGATTTTGAACCTTACATTCCATTTGAGTTTATAAGTCTGTCAGCTAAAGCTGCAATCTACATATAAGCTCGCTATAAGGAGAACTAGTTTCTTAAAACACTCCTACTCTGGAATCTGCATCATCTGTAAGGGCCTCGCTGATTATTTATGCATATTTTGTCATCCAAGAATGCAGTCATTCTTTCTTTGAATAAGTTAACACAAAAACTGTTCTTAAGACAATACGACATGCAGGAGTAGCTAACAAAGGACTATTAGCACATAATTTACACACAATGAAAACACCAAGTAACAGACGGCCCCAAAACCTCTCGCGGACAAAATCTCCCTCAAACTAACTACAAGCTGCTATCTGCACATGCGCTACACTGCTTTCACGACTTACTTCTCCCAAACGACAGCTTCACCGTGTGACATTGTACAAGTCAAATGTTTTGCTTCTGGTTTGCTTGTCATCTTTTTAGATTGGAAACGGCAGAGTTGTAATTTTCGAACGCCCTATATAAAGATATGCACAATAATATGAATAACTGCCAGTGTCAGAATTCATTTAGAGAACGCGGCATCTCCATTGTTTTCCCTCCGTATATGTTTATAATAACCCACAGGGCACTCCTTATCAATCATGGAATATGCGGGAACAATGAATAGAGCCATGAATGGCTCGCAGTGGCAAGTGAGCTAGCGAGTTCGGTTCTTCGCTCCAAGCTGGGGTCGAAACACATACAGAGAAAGAGAGCAAGAGAGAAGCCCCAACAATGGAACGCAGCTCGGAGCTGGATGCAGAAGAGAACTTGATCGTTTTAGTAAATCACATCACATGATTATATCGGCCCCGGGCTGTCGTGTGTTTCCAGGAAAATGAAGCTGTGGAAGGAAAAGCTGAGATGGTAAGGGGTTAACGTAAATGCAGTCTGCCCTGCTCGACTCTTAAGTTCTTAGTAGAATTTCTATAGACTGGTAAAAAATTATGCTTACTTTTTCTATTATGTCACATGTTTGACAGAGTTTGGGGTCAGAGCTGGAGGGAAAGTTAAAAATAAAGAATAAAGTGTGTATTTGTGCAGAAATTCCTCGTTTTTATGTGTTTGTTACTGCACTATGTATTTTAATTTAGCTGTTTTTCGAGACTAAGCTGTGATTCATTTTATTTTCACTTTTGAAACTAAACTTTCATTTAAACTATTAAGTCATTATCTTGAGTATTTTATTTAACACAGCTTTCTAAGGCATATATATTGTGCGTCATTCCAAATACGAATAAAATTCAGCATTATGCAGTTATTTAAACCAAATTTATAAAACTTTATTGGGGATCTTCTCCTTCATTTTTAACGACTAAAAGTCCATCACACAGGAGCTGCGCAAACTAAGCGAATTTCTGACTCAGTTGAATAATTTTAAAAATAATGAATATAAAATCAAAATTAGCTTTTAATAATTAATGAAATGAAATAACTTATGGCATTAATGTGTGGTATTAGGGGATCAAAATTAGAATTCTTGCAACATACAACAATTACAAAAGAGTAACTACATTTTTAGAATTATTATTATTATTTTTATTATTATTATTATTATTATTATTATTATTATTGAGATTAAAAGATAAAAATTAATGGTTACTATTAATTAAATAAATATTATCACTGATAGGCAAAGCTGTAATGTATGAGTATTTTTAATCATTTATAAATGTAACCAAGTTTATGCACTAAGCCCTTGATGTCATCTTTAAATTCACTAAAACAGAGAAAAAATAGAACGTTTCGACTTACATTTAAGAAGATGTTTATATGTATGCTTGCCTTCCAAACCCAAGATCACGGGTTCAAACCCGGCTAGGATCGAAGGAATTTTTCCGCCGTAAAAATCCTAAGTATGGCCTCCTTCGGAAGGGAAGTAAAGCCGTGGGTCCCGTGTGGTACATTTACGGCACGAAAAAGAACCTCAAGCCTCTGAATTAAGAGGCCTTTGAGCAAAATTTGTCGGCTGTTTCACGCCATGAATAGAATGGGACGATATTTACGATGTTAAAGAGCGTCCGTAAAAAAATTAATAAATAGATGAAATAAATAAAAATATAAATATAAAAATAAATAAATAAAAATCAGGAAATCAGGAAATTGCTAGATTAGTTATTAAGAAGGTTATTCCTAACATTATTCTTATTTTTATTAAAATTGAATGAGAACGGCTCCTAAATGAGAAATAAATTAAGACTATGAACAATGTAACTAAAATAACAATAACCATAGAATCAGAAAAATGGTAATATAGTTAAAAGATTCACCGATTTTTTATCGCTATATCTCCAACTAGTTGAGTTCTTCTAAGGCAAGTATACAAGTCATAGATATGCACATTATAGATTTTTTTTGATATTGTACGTGTCTAGTAAGTTCAATTGATGCAAATTTGGATAGATTATTAATAAAATCTTTCCATGGGTCCGACCGCAATAGCTTCATTCCTTCAGAATTCGCTAAAATGGGCACCTGAATTTAAACATGACGGTACTAACTTTGAAGATGATTCACGTTCAAAAGCAGTAGAATTCATTGACAATACACGACATAAAATTACATGGTGGACGATTTGACACTAGAACTGCAGAACGGTCATTTTGAAGGCTTTTAAAGTTTAAAACTCCTACTGCTGCTATAAATTTTATTTTATTTTAATAGACTTTTGTGAATTTTCCTAAGTTGGTTCAAAGATCATTTAGGCATGTAACTTTTATATTTATTTCCAGGTAGTTATTGACTTACCGGGATTTATACTTAAACCCACCAAGTAATAAGCGAGTCACTGCAACGTGTGCACGCATAAATAACTATAAGGAAATTTTAAGCCCCCAATTGTTACATATCCGAAGGGTAAACATGTTTCGTAATCGAGTGGCAAGGTTCATCTTCTCACAGATTTAAGAATGTTCCAGATTTTCAGTGATATTTTCGAGGATCTGTTGGATCTGCAGGACGATCCAGATATAAACGTTATGATAGGGAAGCATGGTGGTAACTCAGTTGAAGATGGTCACCCTGTAATTGTTCCGGAAAGTAACTCGGAATAGGTTCCCGAAATATTTACATTTCTGCATTTTGATCTGAAAGTCACAACGTAAAACGTTTGAAAATAGATAAATATGTTATGATATCTTTTAGCGGTCAAGTGTTGTTCATCGTCCACTAATGATGCTAACCGTAGTGGTTAGAGAAAGCTATGATAGCATATTAAACCATGGACCACGGTAAAACATACCTGAAGATTTTAAATGTTTTAATTATAATACCGGCCGTGAAAGCCTAAAAAGTTTAACAGATAAATATGCATTAATGTATATTTCTTGGAACAGGTTCGTATAGCATTCGTGACAGGGTGCACGTATCACTAAAGATGAGCAACTTTTCCATACTACATCACGATGTCCTTATCGGCAATGCATGTCAAACAAGTCTGATATTCGATGTAAAACTTGGATTCCATTTGATGTTGAAGTTGGGGTGCATATTTTAAAACTATAAGTCGAGAAAAGGGCGCAAATTCAGTATCGAAAAATGCAATATTGTTTTCAAATATTATAAGTGAACAAATGACTTGGGCAATATTAATATAACCAGTTAAGGATGTCATTCAGTTCTGTAATGCAACCTGTTATATGATTTATGGATTACCTCTTCAATGTAAACAGCCAGAAGGCTATACTGCCAGACTTCCGTGGCTCTTACATTAGAAGACCCGAGGATGTATCAGACACGAAGTGCGCTATTAAGCGAGGTACATCTATCCCTCAGGATTATCGGGACGTTTTATCTTTACGTCACAGTTATTCCTTGAAGTGTTTTCCGCCTCTATTAAGTTTCCTTATTACTGTCCCGAAGGGCAAATGAAACTTCCATCAAATATGAAGTTATAAAATCCTGGCTTATAATACCGCCCGCTATCTGGCTTCATTTCCACGGCCACTGTTCTTTATATCGACAATAAGGCTTTACTTTTCATATAGGCCTGCCCTAGCCGATGAACAATAGAAGCCATAGGGGCTGCCGTAATATCCACGCTGATGATATCCTCTGTTGAAATACGTTTCACAGCACGTGCACACCTGCTGCGCAAAAAATCTCATGTTCAGAATTGTTCATTTTACGGTCCATGGTCAATATCTGTTGGTTTCTTCCAAAATGAAGGCGAAAATCAGGACATATAAGAGTTGTTCAATAAAGATGGGTCGACTTAGCAGGTATACTTTTTCGCACAAAAATTTAACTTAACAATATTTTCATAGCTTAATCGGTTACGTGCATTAATACTAGTCTCATTGTCACCTTTGCTACAGTTGAAAAGTGAGACACGCTCGGTTCCACCTTGAGCAAAATGAAGGTGACAGCCATGAACAATATGCTGCTTTCGTCTCAACAAATCTTCAGCTCAGGCCTATGCAATGTTTCTGTAGAGTTTATTCTTCCCATTAGCAAGAGTACAAAGAAAGGTGGCCCTAGGAGTCCAGTTTGTGTTGTAGCGGAAGAAAATATTACCATTACTGCTATTATTGTTATAACTGAAAACAATTTTAGTAGTAGCAATGGACTTTTATTGTAGCAGTTTTGAAGTATGCACAAGTGTAACTGTCGCATGAACCTTATGGCTGTACATGCAAATATCGCACTTGTAACAATCAAAATGCACATACAAATGTATGTGTATTATTATTACTAAGGCACACAGGTGGTAGACACCGGTAATACATGATTTTTTTTAATAATGTTTAACGCCTGTTTTATTGCTGAGGCAACACAGGCGGTAGACACTGGTAATACATAATTTTTTAAATAGTGTTTAACCCAGTTTTAATTACTAAGGTACCACAGGCGGTAAACACTGACGATACACGAGTTGAAAGGATACATTGGGAAAGAATTTTTTTAAGGAAGGAAACTTTCCGGCCCTAGGTTTAGGGTACTTCCCCGGCATTTGCCATTTATGAGGAATGAGGAAAACCTGGAAAAAACCACAAAGGATAGCCCTGGCGGGGCTCAAACCCCGCTCAGGAGTCCGCGCCTTAACGACCTCGGCTACCCGTGGCGGTAGATATGAATAAGAACACTTACCTCTGAGTTCCCCCTTCCCTTTACTCACACGACTCCCCAACTCCCCTCTCTTATCCATAACCATTAGTTTTCTTTGTCGTGCCTTTGCTAGAAATATTTACGTTTAAATAATTTGGAATCTAAAACGTTGCACATGAGACTACCGTGAAAGGCCCGGCAATTCTTACACCTGTCACAAAATTGTCTAGCAAAGAATTTGAACTAGCCTTGAGTTCAACACCAACACAACATCGGGTCGAATTTACTACTTCTTATATCAAAACCGAAAATTTGGACTGTTCCCAAAATACAAAAACATACTGCCGCTATTTTATTTTATTACTAATTGCTATTTTAGCGACATCGTTCCCACAGATTCTGTATAAAAAAAATCCTATAACGACGAGAGAAAGAAAAAAAAATATTTAAACAGAGTTATCCATAAAACATGGCTATTGTTATTAACTATAAACTGTAACTGGTATCAAACTTTTGACAGTCACTTTTATAAGACGCGCGTGATATTTTGTAGGGACAGAAGCGAATATTAATTAAAAATATTTGCGCTCACACGTTGTCGATGAAAATCAATGCGCACATTATTATTATTATTTTGATTCTGAATTCCGCAATTGATTCCTTTTCCCGCTTGACGAACAATAGAACGGAAATTACAGCTATCGACAATCAAGTTATTTCAACATTTTTATCTGCGGTTCTATAGATTCAACGTTATTTATTAATAAAGCTTTTAATTTTGACGAGTGAACAAAACCTCTTTCATTCCATTGAAGCTAAAAACATATTGAAATTGGAGTGGATATTTTAGCGAGTATAATTAATATTTGCTGAAAAGTGGGTACTTGATTTCGCATATAGCTTTGCTTTATTTAAAGGGATAAGAAAATCAGATTTATGAGAGACAGTACATTGTTTATAGCAATTTTTATATATTTTGGTAATATATATGTCGGTCCTGGTGGTGTAGTGGCAACCATACTTGTCTCCTAAACCCAAGATCGTGGCTTCAATCCCGGCGGGGGTTTTAGCGTTTGTGTAGGGCTGGAATTATTAACGACACTTTAATCGGTAATTTTATTTCACCTAGAGAATTGACATGAACATTATGCTATCACATATTAAAGGATCTTTAAATACTTTGTTTGAAAGATGTTCCATTATACTTAATACGTCGTATGTGGTTCATGCATGAAGGGGCACCGCTTCATTTTTCTCATTCTACTACAGTGATTATAGGCCATATAAAGGCCATTGTGTAATGTATACATTTTGAGAACCGGAAATTCTTCGTCGGCATATTTAATTAGACTGTAGTAGATACTTTAAACTCCTGCAATATGTGATAGAATAGGTCTGTCCATAATGCTGTGCTTGGAAGCCATTTTAGGGTTCATGGGGGGGGGCATTTGGAACACTTTCTGTGAGAAAAATAACTAACTAAAGAGCTAACTGATCTTAACCATATTTTATGAATTTTCATCTTGCATGTTTTAGGTTATCTTCCAGTTCGAAGGTTTTATATATGATATGTGAAATTTGTATAAAAATGTATCCTAAACATTTTATATTTTTAACTAAAAATACCTTTTTTTCTGGAAAATTTGAATATAAAAATAACATTTGAGGGATAATTCATAGTGTCTAATTCAGTGCAATGTAATCGAAAAAATAACAACAATATGAGGGATTGAAGCAAAAAATGCGGATATAAATTGAATTTGTAAAGTAAAAATGGAATGTTTATGATATTTATATTTACGATTAGTTATAAAAAACTGTTAGAATTGTTGTTTTAAACAATACATAATACCTTTATTACTTATTATGGGAGGAAATTGTACATTTTAGTTAACATTTCTCAATGTTAACATTTAAAATAATAAACTAATAAACACAAATAATAAATACAATTGATGGTAATTTATGATACAAATTAAGAAAATTTCTTTAACGTTTCAAAACAACTTACATACATCTTGAACCGGTATGTATGGTAGATGAGTTTAAACGTTTTATTAATTTTTTTAAAATTTGAAAAAAATGATTAATAAAAAGTAGTGGAAAAAGTACTCAATATATTAATATATTAAATTTCTTTTAAATTAATTTCGATATAATTCTGAAAAATTATTTACTTTTCATTAGTATTACTAAGTTGACACACTTTTCCACTGTAACATTATGGATGAGCTTACAAAATTCTTTTCACTGGGATCTGAACCAACATTCTGCACCCTGCAGCCTATACAGTTCTCTGCTGAAAAATGCATGATGCTGCTAGGAGAACTATTTGAAAACTCCCTCAAAAACAAAGTCACTTTCAATTAGATTTTAATTTACTTTACCTCTATAAATATACATTTTAAATTTGTATAATCTTGTAATTATCGCAATTCATTCTTTGCATCTATAATTTCAAAAATATTGCCAACTACAACTACATACAATAGTAATATGTATGTAGTTGTATATGTATTTATTAACTACAAGTGGGAGTAATACTCGGTTAAATATGTACAGTTTTTTTCCCCCAAAATACAATTACGTCGGCCATCATAAATAATTACAATCAACATTTCATTTTACAAAGTGTCATTCTAAGTATAAATCCACGCATATTGTCAAGGTAGAATCATTAAATATTGCAGCAGGCATTTTATTTCAATATTCTGTTGTCAGACTTAGAAAGAAGAATTCCCCCAAATCAGTTCTTTGAGTTGGACATCTAAATTTTATATGTATGATCTGCTTACCATAGTATGACGATTCCTATATGCGCTCTTGTATTCCTATCCATGCTCTATGCCACTTATGAGCTTTGAACATAGTGATCAATCCAGTTTTCCTCCTCCTAGTTTCGAACCGCCACGAGTGGCCAAGGTCGTAAAGGCGCGGACTCGTGAGCGGGAAGGTCTGGGGTTGAATCCCCCAGGACCGTCCTCCCAGACTGAGATTTTTTCCAGGTTTCCTCAGTCCTCATAAATGGCAAATGCCGGGGAGGTACCCCAAAACTTAGGCCTGAAACGTTTCCTTCGTTTAAAAAAAAATCCATTCTTAATATATCATTTCGTTCCATGTATCATCAGTGTCCACCGCCAGTGATGCCTCTGTAGCAAAAACGGGCGTTAAACACTATTAAAAAAATCCTCCTAGTTTCAAGATTCTCTCAACCTAATTCCCTCACCCTATCTTTTCCATGTCCATCTCCACATTTTCCAAAATTTGCCGCCCTACTCTGCACTCTTTCAATGCTAGAGGGGCCACTTCCGCTCTGGGGTACGCGGACTATAGGTTAAGAACTAGTGATCTAAGATAATATATCCAAATCTATGCTTATGGGCTTTTGCAGAATGTTTTAAATTCCCTAATCAAAATCATCCATTAAATTGGAACAAAATGGATGAATGAACTGATAACATTTCAATACGAACAAGACAAAATAATTAGAGACACGTATTAATGAATAGGAGACAGAATGGCGTTGTAGACAGAACACATTATGGTTTATTGTATTTAGACATGACAATGGTGACTTAATACCCTTTAACAAGAGAGAGATCTGCTTCACCAATATCTGCGACTAGGCCATGCAAGGATTCCTGCAGCAAGTGAAGTTAATCTGCACATAATGGCCTCTAGGGAATGAACATCTGGTATCTAGAACGTGGTTCCAAAATCTCTGAGAACACTCCGTTTAAATCACAATGCAAGTAGAAAAACCATTCTAACGCTGATGTTAAGTAGCTATGGATTCGTATAGAACCTGACTATCCTCTGTTGGTGTCCATAACTTGCAGTTCTGGGTATACAAATTCAATCATTCACCATAATCACTAGTTAGGTGGAAGAGAAGACCATGCGGCTTAAATTTCGCAGTTACAATAATAAGAAAAACTCATACTGAAATATAGAGAAAAAATGGTAATAGAGACTTTTGATTTAAAATTCTAAATATTGATGATTATATTAATGAAAAATGAGTGATGATTGAGCACATGAGTGCAGAATCTATAAGCGCTTGAGATTGATGGATGAAATAATCTGCAGGCTTCAGGGATGAATTGAAGATCTGCAGAGTACACAATCACGGGTAACTAAATATCTGTAGATTACAGCGATTCTCTCTGTACAATAATGAGGTAAACGAGGTGCCCAGTGAATGAAAAACAACGAAAGATTGGAAGTAAGAAAAATAGAGAATAATATAAAGACAAATCTGCAAGAGCAGAAAACTGAGCAGGTGATAAAGGTTGGATCTCGCCCCAGTTCCAAATTCTGCAATCGTCTAACCTGAATGAGGTTTTCCGTAGTTTCCTCAATCCACCTTCAGAAATTGATATCTTCGATGTGCCCCTGACATTGGACTGACCACCCCTTCAGAGAGTCCCGCAGTGTGTAATGTGAATGTCTACGACCCGAGTTTGTGAGTTCCAGGAAATGTAAATCCACATACCGGAGGAGAGTAAACAATTAAAGAAATCAGAGGAAAATAAGTGTGGAAGAAAACTAATGAATTAAAAATAATGAAATGAGACTATGGTTACGATGATGCAGAAAAGGAAGAAAAGGACGAAGAAAAATAAATAGGGGACACTAATAGCAGCAAGAAGAGAAAAAAAAGGAAAAAAGAAGAGAAATAAAAATATAGTTAAAAAATAAAGCAGAAAAAGGAGAGAAATCGAGAATAAAAGTGGCGGCAAAGTAGAGAAAATAGAGAGCTAACTATTATAATAAGGATATATAAAATAAGATGCAGAAAAATAACAGGAATAAAACTAGAACTTGACATAAGGGGAAAGAAAATCTTTTCCAGCATTTCCTCTATCTGTTTATTATATCATTAGAAAACTAACAAAGTTGCATCCAAAAACAGGTAACCAAATCTACATACCCGTTACTTTTCAACAAGTATACCTCAAGATGAAAGTTAAAAGACAGAGAGAGAGAGAAACGTAACTGGCAAGAGGAAGAAGAATATGCGAAGAGGGAGAAAATATATTATAAGAAATAATACAATGATAAGTACAGAATAACTTGGAAATAGAGGAGAATGAAAAATTGGGGGGAATACATACATACATACATACATACATACATACATACTACATACATACATACATACATACATACATACATACATACATACATACATACATACATACATACATACATACATACTACATACATACATACATACATACATACATACATACATACATACATACATACATACATACATACATACATACATACATACACACACGTACAAGACTGCCCATTTAAATTACAACACGTGTATGTTCATAATAGCCATGTGTAAGTGATATCTGTCTTCTCGTTTGGTTGTTTGACGGGGTCACTGGGATTCTTCACCTCTGTTTTACCTCGATCCACTGATCTCATGTTCATTTCGCTGTGGACTCATTTTGTCTTACTCTCAGCATGCCACAATTCTCCATTGATAAAATTCACATACCTGCTGATATTACTGTTGTATTTTTGGCGAGTCATACTCGTTCCTTTTGAAAAAATGTAGGGTCACTTTAGTTGTGTATATTATGGGCGTTGCACTTTTAATGACCATCAATGTATTAGGGAAGAAGAAAAGTCAAGGTAGACATAATAAAAGATCTCAAATCTATTCCAACAAGAAAAACCCTCGGGAATGAATGGACGCAATTGCACCAAAATGCATTAATAGGAAAATTTTCTTACCTCTGAATTCAAGACAATATGTATATATTGTGCATATAGGAGAATGACAATGTGGGTAAATGCATTGTAAGATTAAGTTCATTAAAAAGCAGAAATGGCGGTTGGGAAAGATTACGTGTACGTAAGTAATATTACAGTCATCGCATGTGCAACAAGAGGCGTTCTGTTTAACATTTATCCATATGGGGCGAACGGGAACAAGGGAACCGGAATCACGTGCAACACCTATTGCTAGTGCGCCTGTTGCTGCAAGTCCCGAACGACAGCGGAGAGAGCCGGAGAGAGCCGAAGCAGTGACTTGGACATATATAGCTAGATAATAATGCTTCCAAGCACAATGGTATGATAACTCAGACGGTTAGAGCGTCATGCTATAGTTATGAAGAAAGTATGTTAGATTCTTCATGTCCGCATGATTTTTTCTTTTCTTTTTATTTTTTTCTGCTGGAGCTAAAGGGGATTTGCCATCATTACTGGGTAACTTAGTACCACTTTCAGAATACCGCATAAATTGATATTTACGAATTTATTTTCTGCTGCAATCAAAGGAGATTGGCCAGCATTACAGTGATTTACCCGCCCCTATTAATTTATATTTACGAAAAGGAGGCGAGTGTAGGCCGTCAAACCACAGCGAGCCGCTCCAAAGCACTGGGTTCACTGGTTTCTAGGCTTTACCCGAGGTTTGCGTTAGGTTAGTGTGTGTATATACAGGAATTAATCGCGAATTGGAATAAGGAAAATTTTCCCACCATTAAAATATTTCACCCACATAACAATGCCCTATTAATTTATATTTAACAGTTACGGAGGATAACGCATAGGTTACATTACTTTTAACAATAAAAAATACATCGAATATTTACTTTCCGCCCCGTTCGGCTCTCTCCACTGTCGCTCGGGTCTTACAGCAAGAGCTGCATGAGTCCTGTGGCTCCCGCTCTGCCATTCTGCGTTTACGGGCAAGTGTGTTTAACGGTCCTAATGAGAGACGAGTGTGGAAGCTCGAGGTGAGCGGTTAAGCCATTCCTCCCGAGAGTCTATCCTCGTTAACGAATGTAAGTGTTAATTATAAAGACGACCTTATAAATATCCAAATAATGTTTTTGTTTGTAGTGAATACCTAAGTCTTATATTTCCTCAATATGATCCCGTTTACAGTCAGGATGGGTGCGATTTATTTAGATTAGTGTTGTGAATTGCTTCCGCAGTGAGGTTCCAGGTCTTTAAACTAGGTATAGAATGATCTTTTAGGAGAGTGGAAGCAAGGGGGTCGTGACATTTATATGTGATGCCACTCGCCAGAGAACTCCGTTTAGTTAACTTTCGTTCTACACCAGTCGAGATAGTGTAGGTGCTTCTATCGCTGCCTTCGAAATAGCCTTGGCAACCTTGAGGCTTCACAGAAAAATTTAAAACACCACTCAATAGACAAGTTTATGGCTTATAACTGAATTTTGGTGCTGTTTTGTTTATTTGAACCGTACATTATCCTTAAATTAAATTAGGACATTTATTAGGATAATTTTAGTCTCGTATCCTAGAAAAGAACGCGAGAAAAAGAAGCACAATAATCAGTAACGAAATCTATGCCTAGCGTGTTGCAGATACTTAAATAAGGAAACAGCAATAAAACTTAGACTTGAGACACGAGACGGTATCAGTTTACATGTGTGCATATCTCTGCTAAATGATTGATGTGGTGTTTAATGACGGGTTACAACTGATAGAGCAGAAGAACCGTCTATGTGCTAATGTGCTGCATTATCTCGATTAGTTTCCATTAACTGCTGCACTAATAGCGATGACCCCTTCTGGCATGGTCCTCGCATCGAATCTCGGTCTGCAACTTAATTGAATGCGGCTTATCAACCACAACCCATATCTGGCCGTTACAGCGAGTTAACTCCAAGATTATTCCTTTGCCTCCCCCTCCCCAGACATTAACTCCCAAATTCAGTTCACTATGTGTTTTTAATGTACCTTTAGTTCTACTGTTGAGGGAATTTAGTTGGAGGTATACTATTACACAAATATAGAAGGAAAAAAATACATATAGCGTGTATAGAACTTTAGTTTTAAATCTTGTTCACTCATGCGGTATTTTAGCATTGGCTATTAGTAGCATTGGATTCGACACTTTCTTCTTCTTCCTTTTCATGTATTTCAACGTCCTTTCTGAATCTGTTCTCTGCCGGTCTTACGGCAGTATACATCCCCCCATAAAAATGGTTACATAGATGACTTCAGAACAACCATTTTTGCGCATAGGTATGGGTATCTAATTTTAAATACGGATAAATTCATAGTGTGTGCGTGGAATTTGTTTCTAACTTTCTAATCCATTACCTCTTTCTAGAAATGCATTTATGATACTCTGCACAAATCTGAATCTTTTGGTTCAGTGCAAAAATGGTTTTAACAGAGGAAAAATGAGCGAAATTTCACAAGTCTTGCAAAACCAGTCTTAAAACTAGCACAAGTGGAAAATTCGGAATGTAACGGAAAATATTAGAAATTAAATTAGGAACATAATGAAGACAGACAGAGGGCGAAAGGTTAAACATCTTATTTACGGCAAAGAATTAATCAAAAACGCAAATAACATTTGCTCGCCGTGACTGACTATCCACATTATTGCTGGAAAAATGACACTCTGTTCCTCGAGAAACGCTAAAAATGGCGATCGAAAACCCTTAATGACTAGTGAGAAACTCAACCAATGTTTCAACGTGATCAACACCCCGTCTTAGAGTTGGTATATTTGGAAGTGTCCTACATTAGGCACACTGAAGTTCATTTTAACGAAAACAGAATCAAGTGAACTGCTGAAAGTTGTGAAGCTTCTTAACCCAACAACAGTGTGCTGCAGCAAGACTCTGCTGCAGCACACAACACAAAGTCAATGTAAAGTGGGTTAGTATTACGCCCTCCTTTCATTTCCACACTTTTCAACTTGATAAACACGCATTTTAAACAAAGAACGCCAATGTAGAAGAGAGAAAAGTTTGAAACCTATGTTGATTACATTTTAGCGTTCACCCCGTCATTCACAGCCAACCCAACTCTCATTTCAAATTATGCCTCATTCTTTATGCAGACATTTTATATAGAATGCAATTGTTATATTTTTGGATTGCTGTTGTTATTGTTTGAATTTTGACAGAGTTAGTTTAAAGTCTTCAACAATCTAAATAATTTTTCAGTGTATGGTTCAGTGAAATGAAACTCGCGTTTGGGAATAATCGCATACTAGGAACTAAAAATTATATTACAGATTTTTTTCTACTTCGGAAGTAGCTCCTATTCTCATATTTTAAATGGAATGCTCAATATATGTTTAGAATAATGCTCATTGAGAGCTTTTCAAAAAGAACCCACACTAGATACTTCTTTACAAATGTATTGTTGCTAAATAAAAAAAAAAGTAGGGAATATTAAAATCCCCCTTTTGCTTACTATGTTTTGTCAGTATTAACATAAATACTGTCCTTTATTTATAAACATGGAATAATGTTTATTAATACAGAAACATTTTATTTCAGAAATTAAATCTGAAATCTTGTATGATAAATAATTCTGATTTGGGAGAAAGGAAAAGAATTCCATTTTTAATTATGGTTGGCTATGGAGACAGGCAACAATCTCATTAAGAGGAGGCGAATTTATTTAATGATATGCATCCGGACCGAAATCCAATTCCACATACAACAGTGACTAGGATAGTAAAGAAACTGGAGAAGTAAAGGGGCTTATCATGATCAGGTCGCCCGTAAACTGCAAATAACGAGAATACTTCTTTGGGAGTTCTCTGCAGTGCATGAAAATCCAAAAGTTTCCACTACAAATTTGTCGTTAGAATCAAATATATGTTCAAGTTCAGTAATGAGCTTTGATGACGAAACTTACATAGGACGATCCCGATAGAAGAATTCATGAATGATGGAAGGCGTAACAAAATCTTGTTTTATAGACAAATTTGCATACTCAGACGAAGCGTGAATGGATTTTTCAACAGACACAACTGCCGATACTGGTCTGACGTAAAGTCACAATGGGTGGCGGAGAGCCACATGTAGTATGTACAAAAACTTAATGTTTGATCTGGTATTGTTGGTGATCATATCGTTGGTTCCTTTCTCCTTTAGAGAAACCCTAACTGCTAATAGATATTTGCAATTGTTTGGAAATCACATGGTACCGGATATCACAAATTTGTTTCCACATCGAGTCAACCATGAGCTATTGGAGAAGTATTTTCGGGTGTGTTGCGAGGCGTAGGTGTCTAATAATTTATGTGATTATTGAATTCCTTGTTTCAATGTTCCACGTTAGGATGTAAATTTGAAGCAGTAATTTGCGTGAATGTTGGGGTGTATGGAGGATGCGGCTGATCGCTGAGTAGTTGTTTCACCGTTGCCCCTTGCTGCTCCTTTAGATAGGGTTTTTGTTGTGGATGTTAGGACCTCAGGGTTTGCTCTAATGGATGTTTTGTGACCCATTCTGGCCAGCGGGACGAGAAGGTTTCAAACACTGGCTACAGAGAAAAACACACGACATTTTCTGTATCTCACTATTTAATAATTTTCTTATTATAGGTCACACTCTCCCCCGAGACCTGGGTTCTAGCGATCATTCTTTCTAATTCCTAACTATTAGACAATTCTTTGTTGTCCGCCTACTCTACCAGTAAACCAAGCAACTCTTCCTTCTTACTTATGCCTTTTTCTTGTAACTTTTTCCTCGTAACTCTGTAATTCTAACTTGTGAGTCCTCTAATAAAGTAACAAGCTAACTTTTTTTTTTCCGTGAGCATTCTTACTGACGGACTTGTAGCTCCCTAACCTGTTACTGACTGACTTCGAATTCTTACTTCCTCCTGAACGGCCCTAACATTTGCTTTTTCTATTCCTAAGCCCCTCCTTACGTGAATTTTAATTCTATATTATTCTGAAACCAGAGTAAATTTCGGGCTTCCTTATTGGATATCAACTAATATTTATTGTTGTACAGACTGGCTCCGATTCGTGCTATTTTAGACAATGTCTATTGGTTGTCGCTACTTTTCTCAGCTATGTTCCCATGATTTCTACGGCCAGTTTTTCGCAGAAAAAGCATGTGCTGTAAATTTCGGCGTATGTCTTTCAAGTTGGACTTCTAATGGCTTTTTCCTCCTTTAGTCACTTTTAGATGTCAAATGTTCTCATAGATAACGCACGTTTTTACCCATCTGTTTGCTATCTCTATTTGCTGGGAAAATGTTATTTTTGCGATGAGGCCCTTTAATGTGTCCTATACTATTTCATATCTGTCATTTTGGATACATTCTCATAAATCTGTATTTTCTACGTGCGGCGCTCCTTTGCTCCGTTAGGTAAACAATATAGCTAATTTTTGCTCTGTACGTGGAAATGACCTTTGTCGAGAATGTTCTTTCTCGAACAGCCACGCAGATGAGAATAACCACTCTCCCCTCAACTATGTCTTCTTTCTACCTGCCTCGGCTAAGTCTCGTGCAGACAGACCTTTCGTAGTATACAATAAAAACCCTTAAACATACAGTAGCTATTGCAAAAAGACTTTCGTACAGGTGTCTTTCAATCATCACAATTTCCACCTTGCTCCGATATGCACAAAATATTCTTATCTGCTTAGATACTTACTTGCATAAAATATTAATCTTAATAATAATTGCAATATGAAATTAATTTTAAGGAGCTTCGAGTTCCGGTACCAGTACCCAGAGATGACTTCTATTTCCAACCTGATGCAGCTCCAGCTCAATGTGGACAGAATGTTTGTCAGCACTTAGCCCAGGTGTTCCACAAGGATGGATTGCTAGGAGAGGTTACATAGAGTGGCCACATTTGTCAACCTTGGATTTATTTTTCTGGGGCCATTTGAAGCAGTAGAAAGTCGCCAAAACTTAGAAGATCTGCAATATCAAATAACGGAAGCGGTGAAAGACGCCTAAAGCCTGATTAAGTAGTTTCTTCTTGACTGTACGTCATCAAGCAACTGAGTGCTACCGTCTTCTTGAATACACAATTTAGCCGTCAAGGTATTTTTCATGTTAAGGAAGAGGCACTGAGTATTATTCGAAAATAAAAATATATATTCAGTATTCTATTTAAAATAATAGAATTGGTGTTAATACAAAAATGTCAGTAATATCATTTTTGAGTTCTAAACAGTTATCTCTACACGCCAAGTTTCATATCACTGAACCAAATGCTTCAAAAGTTATTTAGGTTGTGAGTGACTTTTAACTAAACCTGTGTACATAAAATTCGGATAATTTAACTCATAGTTTTGTTTAGCTAATAATTTGTTTCAAAATTGCATATACCTTATAAGAAATGACAGAATGTAAGCGAACTAGTAAAAAGTTGCGAATTATGCTATAGATACTATTGTAATATTAACATTTGAAATTTTATCTCAAAATTTTTCATTTTACAACAAAATGACCTACTTTTACATGTCCAAATTCATATAAAAATAACAATCTGAACGGTAAGAATCAAAATTTAACAAATTTCAAAAGCTGGGAGTGGCTGGGGCGATGGAGGTATACCTAAAGTTTTATCAACGCTGGTTTTAAACTTAAGGTCGTTGTTTATTAGAAATTGCAGTTAGTTATAGATGAAACTTTTTATTTTTAGTAGTAAAAGTACATTTATATTACAGTAATGCAATCTATTTCGGGACTCCAAATTACATTCTGTTCTTTCATATAAGGCAATACGATTTTGAAACAACTTATTATTAAAACACAACTATTACATTAAATGTTCAGTGGTTTTATATTATTATTTTGTACGAATTCAAATAACATGAACGACAATCAAGGTTGCCAGATAACGACAAAAAATCTAAATATATTATAGTAAATGCATGCTCTTGATAATTAAGCATCAAAAATGAGGGATGCCATTCGAAATTCAAAGTCAGGGTGAACAGAGTGAAATATACACTTTAAACTTCTCCCTCAATATCTAAATGGACATTAATTTTATGTGAAATGGATAGTTATTTAGATTGACATGTCTCGAAATGAAAGCTCTTTATGCATGCGCTTATCAGGTACCAAATCATTAAGTCCTCTGGGAAATTTTGGTGAATGGACGCTAATTTTTTTTCGGATATGAAACAACTTAATCCTCAAAATAAACTCTGAGTTGAACAGAAACCAATTTATTTATACGTCGGTGTAGCTATAGGTGAATGGTCATTAAATATATGGATTGTTAATGCTAATAAATTTTATTCTTATCATAAAGTTTATATTAAATGCTGTGCTATTATTTTCCGTTTTGCTTGCAGTTATATTTTGATAGTACTAAATTGTTCTTGTTGAGTTATTTTATAAAGAAAATTACTTGCAATGAGATAAAGAACTTATTGAGAAAAAACAAACTGGTGAAATGGATAGTATGATGGATAACTAAGTAACCTTTCCTCAGTAAGCCTACAAAGAAGGATGCTCAGTAGGAAATATGCTGATTTGTGCACCACGTTTTATTTTTTGTCGAACATCTGCATTTTACAATTTTCGACCTACAATCGATGGTTGCGAAGCTCTTGTTATCTGATACTCCCATGTTTCACTGAGTTTCCTTTCAAATACGTCATTCATTTGCTTCGAAAAGCTCTTTTAAATCAAATGTGCGTTGTATGATAGAGCGTGATGTTCAAAATTGTGATTAAATTAAATGTTAATTAAAAAGACTTAAACAATGCCTTGACGGTGTGTATGGGGAACTTCTTCTTTATATTCCACTGTGAAGTAATGGTCAATATTACTTGGTTTGGGCATAGAGAGAGCTTTGAATGTGACACACTAAGGGGAGACTGATGGTTGTGTTGATATCACAAAACATCTCTCTTGTCGAGGAGAAAGTTTTAAGTGTACATGCGTTTGAAGACATAAGAAATACTTGTTAGGTTGAGCTTTTCTTAAACAACCTTGTCTCGCATCCTTCATTAACATTTCCATATGCATAAGGTCATGCAAGGGGCAGTTCAAATGCAAGTGTGCGTGGAATGTTGTCAGAAGTGTTTGAACCTCTACCATGATAACGCGAGGACAGTACTGGAATCCTCTGTCTTAGTGGACGAAACAATTGTTCTCTACCATGACTCTCATTCAAAAAGAGAATCGAAGGATGCAAAAGGCTGGTAAACCGCGAAGGTCAATCAGTTCACGAAGAAGATGATGGTGACAATCTTTTTGAGACTGCAGAGGAATATTGATGACAGACTTCAAAGATAGAAACACAACGGTGACTGGAAAGTACTGTGCTCAGCTATTGCACCAATTGCACAGTGCCGTCAATGAAACGAGGCATACAGGAGTTCAGGGCTGCACGACACCTGCAATCCATATGTCCGCTGTGAGCGGGATTTTCCACTGTACAGTCTACATCGTATCCATGCCGATTATTACCTGTATCTGAAATCTGATCCTCGAGTGGGACAAAATGTCGAACTATTTTTAGAGGGATTGAAATGTTAATACAGAGATATGAGAAATGCTTTGAAGTATAATCTGAAAAACGATAGCTCTAGTTTTATTCTCTTAAGGGTCAGGCCGGAAAATTTTTGACCGCACCTTGCACATTGTCATTCCTGTCTTATTGCAGTAATTTTATAAGTAGTTTTCGTCTACTTTCGAATTTATTTTTCTGTTCAATCTTTTCTTTCCCCTTTCGCTTTTAATTCACTTTCTGAATTTGAATTTTTCCTTTTGATGTTTCTTGTAACTTGTTTCAATTCTTTCACGTTGTCCATCGTTCTGATAACGCCCTACTCAAATTGATGTTTTCTTTTCTTCTTCTGCTTGCCTTGTTACTCTCGTGCTTGCTACGTTTATACAATGTGTTTAGTCAAGCTCGACGATACACTTGAGTTTCCTTTGCTCTGACTACCTTCTCGGATGCCCGACTCATAGAGTTGTATGTGACATGCCGTTTATCCTGCGTTACGTAAATCCCCAGTTCCTAATCTCTACACGAATCTCTACCAGGCGGGGGCGAGGCCTCCAAAAGGTCTAATCTTCATTAAGTCCCTTAAGCTCATATGTCAAACACCCGCACCTATAAAAGCCCTTTTCCCCATACACGGATAAACACGCGCATCTGGCACAATTAGAAACGAATGGAACAACGCGGTCGAGACTTTATCGCTTACAAAATGGGAACCGGCCTTTGCCAGATAAGAGCTGTGTATTACAATGGCGATATTGGCGCTGTTGATAATGCGACTCGGTTTGGTGACAAAGCTATAAACAAATGGGGGTCACACCAATTGGATAACAGATTTTCGCTACGTAGCTCTCATCGCCACTACAGACACAGATTAGCAAACGCTACGCAAAACATCGCACAAACAAGTGGTGTGAGAGTACACATATAAGAAAAAAGAGAGCTGGATATTACAAATGGAAACAAAGTAACTTTTTTAAGATTAAGGTTAAAATATCCGTAGTAATAATAGTATAGGTAGTAAAAGTGTATTTATTACAGAGGTACCAAAACAATACAAAACAGCTTGAACAGGCGCATGGGTTCAAAGTGTTTTTATGATATACTTGATATGTTTGAATTACACAAGATATTACATTAGATGCTCACAATAAGATATAAAGTATATCTATTCAATAATAAAATAAATCTATAAAAATAAAGGAAAAAAAATAAAATAAGAAATGCCTGAAAAATAGTTAAAAAATACATAAAAATATAAAGGAATTCCTTTATGACTGACACACATCTGGGTTCAGTCAATTGTTTCACCCCAACCCTCTCCCGGTTATTAACCTTTTCATACCCCAGTTGCCTCACCCCAGCAAACCCCAGCACTACCATCGCCCTGTCTTCGATCCTGTAAAGGAGTGCGGTAGATACTTTTCTCAGCAGTCTTCCGTACCTTTACAATCAGTCAGAATATGTGTCCATGATTCCCCCTTCTCACAGACAGGACAAATTCTCCGCTCATATTCGTCAGTGATTATATCCGCCATGCCTCTAGTCTGAGCCATGCAAGCCCCTGTCTAGTGAAAGGTACTTGTTTTGATGTAGTGCTCCATCTCCCATTTTAATTATAGCCCCAATTGTATACTTCATCTCTTTGCATTGCGCAATTGTCTGCTGCTTATCCATATCCCTCAAGCGGTTCCTAATCCTCCTCCAAGCGCTCTTTTCTATTCCCCTTATCCGTCATCCAAATGGAGCCCATCCTTTAGTTCCTCCCATCTTCAGCTCTTCGTGATATCACAATGACCTAAAGCTTGGTTTCCATGGAAAATTCGTAGTCAGTATTTTACTACTCTGATTTTGGACTCTGTGGTCTCACTGTAGGCTCCGAATTCTTTCAAAATTCTGCAGTTCCCTGTACCCCTCCCCAGCCCCCTTTTGTTCCTTCAGAAAACATGTTCTCACATGAACTGGGTTTGCACCTTGTACCCATCCTCAAATGTCAGCCCCATATGCGATTCTACCACGTAACTGGTTAAAAAGTGAACGGAAGTTTGCAGAACTTAAATAATATGGCAGCAGAAATCACCAGAAAAGCATATTCGTTGAAAAATATTATCCAATTTCCAATACCCCCCAAAAGCAATTTAATTTATAGCAAATTTCGGCAGCAGAAAGAAGATGTGGCGCTTGAGTGGTGAGGATAATGATAATATCACCGTGTCGCCAATTGAAAGAAACGCATTTGATTGCAGCAGAGTTAACAGTGCAAAAAGACTGGCTGTATCGGAAACCTCAAATACAGGTTTAAGGGAGTTTTACTACAGGAAACTTAGCGAATACCTTACGTAACCTAACCTAACCTATCCTAACTTAACGTTAAATAGATACTCGTTATTACAGAGATTCTCGTAAAACTTAAACCTGACCTAGGTATTTTCTTTTAAGATTAAAAAGTAGTCCCCTTGGTTACATTTAAGTTAGCGAGCTTCATTCTCCTATTTCATTTGAAAGCCTCACTTGAACAGTTTGTAAGAAGGAATGCACTTGTTCCTCCCTGTAGTAATATTATGTAACAGTTGGCACTGAAAAATTGTCGATGTAAATAAGAAAATGATGTACAGAGCACCCCTGGTGGGGAATAATGGAATACATAGACGCAATGGTGCATTTTTTAGAAAATGGATAATTTTAATTTAGAAGAGGAGAAATAAACTTTTGAAAGGCATGTAAAAAGTGTAGAAAATGAACTGAGGAATATAAAAAAACTATAACAACAGTTAATGAGGAAGAGTACCATGAACTTAAGGGAAACCTATAATTTATTTATCTTTGGATATAATTATAAAAATTAAATGGTTTAATCTACAATAACCAGAAGATAGAAATAATTGATTATATTAAAAAAAATATAAACGCGCTCTAAAATGAACATCGTCACTGTTTTAGACACTAAAACATCATATTAAAGTACTGTAAAAAAACTTTTGTTCATAATATTTTTGTTGGAATATATGAACTTTGGCAGTCCCATTTATCATGAAATTTCAGTTATACTCTAGGCGAGACGTTGCTGGTCTTGTGTTACTCAAAAGAAAAATGATGAGAAGAGGAACACGTGTCATACGCAGTAAATTCAGAAGAGCCCTGAAGGTACTGCAAATAGAACAGTTGTGACTACAGAGAAAAATTTAGAACTGAAAATTTAAACATTCAAGGATAATATGTGCATATTTCCGGAAAACCTTAAGACTACAGCCCAGCGTTTAGTGATTTCTAGAGCTAGGATTCAAATACATACTTTTACATGACCATTTCACTCATGTCACGTCATCTGACCAATGAAATGAAACAAAATTTTGAATTGTAACTAATCACAGCCGGATTACGGAGTGGAATTATCGAAAAAATTATCAAATGCGTTTTATCACATGACGTGCATTTGTCTTGTGGTCGGTGTAGCCAACTCTACACCTCCACTACACAATTCCTGAACACGCATCACTGACCACTTTTGCTAGAGGCGGTGGGGGGCTAGTGATAGGAACAAAAGAATGGGAAATCAACAATCATAACACAAAATGAAGGGATCTGGTGATGCGTTAAATGTGCAATTTTACCCTATCATTAGGATTTCCAAATCACAGAATACAAAGAAAAATAGAGATACCATATGTTATCTTTTTTCTTCTCTAAATTGGTATTAGAAAATGAAATGGTAGCGATTATAATAGTTCACTTTTGTCCATTTCAGTCTCATGGTTTCTGTATGGATTAGATATTCATAAGTATAACATTTATACAAGTATTAATATGCTATGCACGAATTTCAAATATATATCACAAATATTCTTATTCTATTCATGAAATAGTACTAAACACGTATTTTTCTCTTCTCTATTGGCATTACTGACAATCGACATTCTTCTGTCGCAAGATTGCTTGAAAAGTTGAAGTACAAAATTACAATTTTATAACACAAGTTTAGAAGAATTATATTTTGATTCTTATATTATTGGTGAAATAGTCCTAATAAATATTACTGGAGGGTCTGAGCTTTCCAGATAAATTTTTCGGCAATATCAGACCCTCCCATATTACTTGTGATGATTAAAACTAATAATAAAACTGGTTTATATATGTTTATTTGCTGCATTTTGGATGCTTCTACATAAAATATGCTGTCATATTTTCAAAATGCAATGCATAAAATATCACAATTACTAACCTTCTAATTAAAGAAATACAACACATTATCATAGATCTTAAACACTCAATGATATATTTGGCACAAGTTCCATTGACGCTTCTAATGCGATTGTTTCAAGAAACACCTAACGCGCTCACAAGCGCAAGCTCCTTTCAGTCAACAAGTAAAACCTGCATCCCTTTCTTTGATTTTCTCCTTCTTGCAGTGACTGCTCGTGATATGAAATGTTTGTGCAACCCTAACTTCACTAAAAAGATTAACTAAAAATAATGTTGAGTATCTACTACATTTTAAATACAAAATATATTATATAAAACTACTCAGTATTTTAGATTACAAACAGAAGGCTGAAAAAAGCTACTTTATTTCAACATGTAATATAAAGCTTTAGAGGTAAAATAGCAAATTGAACTTTTAAAAATATATTGATACACACAATATTCACTCCTAGATCCAAGATATAGATGTAGAAGGTACATCCACCTAAATTTAGTGCCTACTTTTTTCTGGTGTGAGCAAAATGAATGCATGGCCTCGTTTTGTTGTGGAAAATCAAAACTGGAATCACATCTTTATGACGAAGAACGCTCAACTAAAATGAGCAAATTAATATTCACTATTCGCCGAAAATTGGTACGTTCCGTTATTAAAGTGTAGCTGGCCAGAAATTTTACTCGAACTTTATTCGGTTCGTCATACGGCTACTTTTAAGGTTTTACTCTTAAGGGTTTTGAATAATTGTGATGTTTCTATGCCTTTTCGACGCAGATTGCTGTCACCATGCTGAAGGCGATTAAATTCCATGACACGGTAAGGGAAAACTAGATCTTAGGTATAATTCATTTTATTTGATACTTCTGTTTATGTTCCTAACGGAAGATATAGCATACCATAGTCATATGATCAATTAGTAATTTCATAGGACTGTTTCTAAAATCTAAACCATGAATGAAACTTTAAGCATAATAAGACCTCATTTAAAATGAAAATAAAAGTAAACATAATAAAATAAGAAGTAACACGTTAACTTAGTTGTCAGTAGGCATTAACAATGAAAGACGCAAATGTACGTATTAGCCAATCAAAAACAAGAACAAGTGAAGATCAACTAACACAGCTGATTGAAAATGACTGCTACTGAGCAGACGGAGGCAGCGTTTATGCACATGCAAAGTGCAGCCACTAATTAACTTGAAGTAATTTGAGCAAGGATGGCTTTCTTATAATGCAATTAACATTTTTTCCATTGACGCCATTCTATCTACAGAGTCACCAATCTTCAGCTCTCTACCGTAACTTGTCCTTACGCGGAGCACGGAAATCCAAGTGCAACTCTTGCTGGTAACTGCTGCAAGTCCCGAGCGACAGCGGAGAGAGCCGAACTACAGTGAGTGGCCGCAGTGTAAATGTTGCATGTATTATTTTTTGTTAAACATAATGTAACCTATGCGTTGTCCTCCGTAATTTTTAAATACAAATTCAAATTGATATGAGATTGTTAGGCGGGTAAAATATTGTAACGGTGGCAAATCTGCTCTTATTGGAATTCCCAATTAATTCAATTCACACACACACATATATATATATATATATATATATATATATATATATATATATACTAAGGCTAGCCTCAGGTAAATCCTAGAAACCGGTGGACCTAGTGGTTTTTCGTAAATATAAATTAATAGGGGTGGGTAATTCACTGCAATGGTGGCAAATTTCCATTGATTTGAACACGAAAATATTTCATAAACATAAATTTATTGGCGAGGCACTATTCGCTTGAAAGTATTATTATCTAGTTTTATTTGTGGGTTACTACCTTTGGCTATCTCCCTCGTGGCTTGGGACTTGCAGTAGCAAGCAGCAGGCAGCAAGTGTTGCATTTGATATCCGTGCTCCGTGTAAAGATAAATTCTACCATAGAGCTCTAAAAACAGAGGAGCTGTGTTCTGATTGACTGATTTCTTCAGTTTAAATAAGATCTAGACGTAAAAGATTCTAAGTTTACGTCTAATTTACGTTTATTTTTATGTTTACGTGATTCATTATGAATGGTTCCACTAAAATACATAGCATTTAGATTTTACGTTTAAGTTTACCTTTCGACCGCCACGGGTGGCCGAGGTCGTTAAGGCGCGGACTCGTGAGCGGGAGGTCTGCGGTTCGAATCCCGCCAGGACCGTCCTCCCTGACTGGGGTTTTTTCCAGGTTTTCCTCAGTCTTCATAACTGGCAAATGCCGGGGAGGTACCTAAACTTAGGCCTGGAACGCTTCCTTCCTTAAAAAAAAAAAAAAAATATCCTTTCCCAATTTATCATTTCATCTCATGTATCATGAGTGTCCACCGCCTGTGGTGCCTCAGTAGTAAAAACGGGCGTTAAACACTACTCAAAAAAAAAAAAAAGTTTACCTTACGTTTAATTTTCATTGTGAATGGGGCCTGACAAGTTTTGGTTTTATGAATAAGTGATAGGTTTGGTTTAAGCAGAGAGAATAATGTTACGAAGTGACAATTGTGTAGTAATACACATGTTACACGTGACTATAATGGATAGCAAGATTATAGCAAGATAAATTAACAATGGGTTTATGAAAATACAGGTAAATTGTGCTCTCCGAAACAATGTAAATTATTATTATTATTATTATTATTATTATTATTATTAACATACGATGAAAAAATACAAATCTACTCTTAGCGAATACCTCTGTAAACAAGGGCTATAATCTGTAGAAGAATATATAAATAAAAATTCTATTTTTTCTATGATAACACATTCGTTTCATTTTGCAAAATGTATTTCACATACTTTGACGAGGAATTGTATATGAGATACTAAATATGATTAGTATTTCATATAGGTACTACAAAATGTATTTCACATACTTTGACGAGGAATTGTATATGAGATACTAAATATGATTAGTATTTCATATAGGTACTACAAAATATTCTGCATAATTATATATCATTCATTATCCTGTGCAATACAGGTACATCATTTTAAACAATTTTTAGTATGTAAAGGAAAAACTGACATGTTCTTTATGAGAACACTTGGAATGCAATTAAATATTATGCTATGTTTTATATGTTCAAATTACTAGACTTGATCAACCTACTATGCATTTTATGACAAGATTTTTTTTTGATTGATTTATTTATGGACGCTCTTTAACATCTCAGGTCATCAGCGTCCAATCCAACTCAGGGCCTGAAACGGCCGACAAATTTTGCTCAAAGGGCTCTCTTTCAGGCTTGAGGTTCTTTTTCGTGCCGTAAATGTACATCACGGGACCTACGGCTTTACTTCCCTTCCGAAGGAAGCCATACTTACCGGGTTCGAAACCGCGATCTTGGGTGTAGGTTTATGACAAGAGACAAATGTAGTATATTGATAGGTTCTTGTATTTGTTACCGTGTATGATTCACCCATCTGGTCATTTATGAGCGATATTGTAACATTTCTCCAACAAGACACAAAACAGTTGATAAGAATTTTTACCAAATTGATGGCCATATTGTTTGAGACTGTCTCTCTTATTATTTCCAGGAAAATGCTGAAAGATTTTCTTTTACTACGTCCTGACAGATTTTACATTTATAATCGTTTTTATAGCTGCTGCAGATACCCGAGGGTGTGCTTTTTCAGCACACGTAATCGAGACATCAATCATTGTTACGTCAGATATTTACTCATTTGCAGCCGCAGGATGAGGATGGACAGCATGTAGGAAGATAAACAGTGCCCCAAAACGATAGTGACTGGTCTCAGAAAGACAAATGATGACCATAAAGTCCGTGAGGCGAATAATTTGCAAGGTAAATGTATATCGTAGTAGCTGCAGTAGTAGTAATAGTAGTAGCAGTAGTAGTAGTAGTAGTAGTAGTAGTAGTAGTAGTAGTAGTAGCAGTAGTAGTAATAGCAATAGTAGTAATAGTAGTAGCAGTAGTAGTAGTAGTAGTAGTAGTACTAAAAGTCGCAGTAGAAGTAGTAGTAGTAATAGTTGTAGTAATAGTAGTAGTAATAGCAGTAGTAGTAGTAATAGTCGCAGTAGTAGTAGTAATAGTAGAAGTAGTAGTAGTAGTAGTAGTAGTAGTAGTAGCAATAGTAGTAATAATAGTAGTAGTGGTAATAGTAGTAGTAATAGTAATAGTAGTAGTAGTAGTAATTATAATAGTAGTAATAGTCACAGTAGTAGTAATAGTAATAGTAATTATAGTAGTAGTAATAGTCACAGTAGTAGTAGTATTATCATCTTTATTGTTATAAATTCTATATAGCAATTACAAATATATTTTTTGCGTACATGTTTAAGTATGATACACAATCAGATAGTGGAAAAATTAATAAAAATATAAAGCAATAATAAAGAGATAAAATTAAATTTAAAATTGGGAAGAATGCTATTTACAAATATATATGAGTGAAAAAACTTACATATTACTTATGATTGTACTAGTTATAACGTTCTATCCAGAAAATAAAATGCTTCTAACTTGGAGCACTTTGGCTAGGACAATGCACAAATTCAACCAACAGGTACCAGCATGCCAACCGAATTCTAAATTGGCTTAAAATTCTGGAAATAGCGTTTTCTCAAGTATTTCCAGTGGCCACATTCAGCAGAATATGTATCATTTCAATTGCCTCCACAAAATGGGCAGATTCTCCTACCTGAAATATCAGTTATTTTTTTAGCCTTATAACCATTCAGTCTAAACCAGGTTATTTTGATCTTTCAATTTCTTCCCATAGTGCTGCCAGTGTGAACATCGAATATTTGTCTCAAATTTGTCTGGAATGCGTGCAATTGTTACTCGCGTTGTTGGTTCTGTTGTACGCACGTCTCCATTGCCTTGGAACACCAACAATCTCGATTTGCCAATATCACTTCAAAATTTCTTTCCGCTGTTCAAACGATAATCTGGCTCCGTTTTGTAGCAGCAACGCTAGCATTGCGTAATGTGAGTCACATCTGTTTACAAAACATCATACATCATACGATAATCTTGGCTTCATTTGTTCATTGTTGATTTACCTGTGACGTAGCAACACAATCATAATATATGCGAGTCACACCTACTTACAGAACATCATACTATACATTACTGTTGTTTTTCGGTTCAACTTTTCAATACGTTAAATAGATATCTACTGTGAAAGTGTGTATACATTTTTTGGCACACTTGGTATGTCCAGCTATAGGCATTTAGGAGCCAGGACGGGGTATTATTATTATTATTATTGTCATTATTTATGAGAACTGTTACCAAAAGTTTTGACGTACGTTTTTGTTTCACCATGTAAATACATCACCAAATTATTATTCATTATAATAATATTACGTAATTATATAGTATATGTGATTCACAACACGTTTACTTATTTAAAATTTATTATAATTTTATCCAATTTTCTATAAAAAAATTGAAAATCATATGGTCGACTGGTATGTAATGACACATTTCAATAAATACATACATACATACATACATACATACATACATACATACATACATAAATACATACATACATACATACATACATACATACATACATACATACATACATACATACATACATACATACATACATACATACACACACATACATAATTCTTCCGCAGTTGTATGTAACCTACCATTCGACACTTCTCCACATGTAGTTTTCAAACATTCAATTACAGACTGTTATTGACTGAAGTTGGTCAGACAAGGGTTCTCTATCGCTAGAAAGTATATATTGATACACGAAGACTCCTCCATGGGTAACGAGGACAAGGCGACCATAAACAAATGACAGGGTCTATGCGAGGTGTGACTTCTCAAACACGATAAGCTGGGCTTCCCTATGCTAGAACTATTAGGAGTTTCACTGTGTAACAGCATTGAATACCACTAAACACTTGCATAAAAATAACTTATTTTGCATAGAGATTTAACATTAAGTCTATTTCCATTAGCTTTACGCAGAACGGTAGCTTCAGGTCTTAAATACACGGAGAATAATAATAATATTAATAATAATCATAATAATAATACTAATAATAATAATTTGATCATTTTCTCTTACATCACGAATTAGCACACATTGTTGTTATCGCTGGAAAAATGTATAAAATGACCTATTTTATGAACATGTATACTCGATCTAAAGATTTAGAAATTATTTCAAATATAATCGGTAATTTTTAACAATGAAAACATTTTTGTATGCTGGCATTTTCATAATTATTTTTAATTTTAAAAACAAATAAAATATATAGCAAACCTCTTCATTTATTACCAAGTATCTACATCTAACGTTATTTAATCCATCTCAAAACATTAATGAAATTTTTAAAAAATTTAAAGTCAACATAAACCAGGATGTCATTTAAACAAACAACGAAAGATAAGCAACCTAGAATGTTTAAAACAGTATAGCATGAATAAATAGTTCCTTGTATTAACTAATGAGTTTATTAATGTGATTTAATTTAGAGCTGTAAAATCAAACTCGAGAATGCGCTTGTTTTCAAGTATTTTGTACATTTACGTTAGACCCAATTATTTCTCATTAAAAAGTCTTCAGGCAGTTTGTTCCCCTTCGCGACTGTAATACCGACATAAAACAGCCCATGTTTGTTTTCTGCACAACAATTTTGTAGCTTTTACTTTTTTTTAAACTTTTCTTCACAATAGGCTTCGTTTATAATACCTTAAGCGTTTAAAAATATAACTAACGGCTGTTTCCTATTTTTCATAACATTTTGTGTAAACACACGACTTTATAAAAGACCGAATTTACTGCTAAAAGATTTTAAATTGGCTCTCATCACGCAATTATATCTTCATCCACCATCAGTGCAGGAATTATTCATAATAGAAGCAATAATTCATAACTTTGCCGTGAGGGGAGCTGTAAAAACCAAGTCGAGGCAGGGCATTCGAGCGGTGTTTATGTTTTAATTCTTTTTTGGCTTCAGGGGTTTATACCACATAAATTGTGTCATATTCACGTTTATAATTTAAATATACAGCACTTTTCTCGTGAATTTTGTTGACGCTTTTCGAATGCCAGACTTAAAGCCAACGTGAAACTTAGGTGTCAGTTGTTATAGGTATATTTTACGCTATTTTACCAATTTAAATATATTTAATGTGATTTTGATACAAATCAAAGTGAGATAGTAAACATTCGAAGTCAAGAAAAGGAATTGAATGACCGATTTTCAGCTCACCATGCCTTGCTCTAACTTTATGATCAAAACAATTTTATCGGTTATTTCGCGACTCAAATTTCAAGCTTTCGTTACAAATAAAATTAAGTTGAATGCGAAATGTGGCGAGACTGTTAAGTTGATTCCCTTTTTCCTATTGTTAGCCAATATTTCGAGAAACGAGATCAAATATGAGCATGACAAAGAATATTATAAAACTTGTATGCTCTATGAATTTAAACTGAGAAACAATGGTATGGCAAATAAGCCAGGTGTGAATGAACTGATGATTCGCGAAGTTCCAAAATAGCAAGAAACTCTCAAGGATGTTCCACAAACAGAAAGACCAATAACTTTGAATAACGAGGCTTACTTAGCAACTACTGAGGCGAACACAGTCAGGCTCGTGAGGAAGTAGCAGAGAAATTCGACGTCAGTGCAGAAACAATACGTTTCTACCTCTATCAAATATGAAACAGATATAAACTCAATCGCGGGTTGCACATGAATTGACAATGACCCAGAAGGTAGCACGACACCTGTTTTGCATGGTTATCACATAAGCAGAAGAATCTTTTTCTTGATATGCTTGAGATATAGGTCCTCTGCGACACTCCGAGGCCGTTATCAATGGGTGGCAGCCCATGAATCTATCCTCAATCAACGCAAGCTACCACTGTACCAAAAGGAGGTCATGTTCTGGGTTTGGTATGAATTGCTGCCAGTCGATCAAAACATTAACACCTTGTGTATCCCTGAAAACTAAGTAGCCCGCACTCGTCAATCGAAAAGGGCTTAATTTTTGCATGATAATAAAAAAAACACAGGCAGTTATGATGACTTATGAAACCATTATTCGTCTCAATTGGGATACTCTAATGCACTCCCAATGCTCTCCAAATATTACACCATCAAAATTTCATTTTTCCCCATCTTTGGGAAATCACTCCAATACCAACTCCGAATCTAGAAGTTGCATTAGAATATATTTTTTGGAGTTCTACCACATTGGCATTTATAGTCTTCCGTTACTTTGGCAGAAGAGGATAGATAGCGACCGGGACTATATTTAATACTAAAGATATTATTTTATTCAGAATGTGATACTTTGAAAGGTCTGATCTGAAACCTGAGAAATATTTTTGATTACACAGAGTCTTCGTTTGGACGCGTGGCCGGCTTCACGGGAATTCCTCTGCTCTGTTTCTAACCGGTTTTGTACCCCCTCCACTTTTCGCCTCTCCGCTGACGCGAAGTCTTTGTGCTGTACAGGAGTTGAACGTTGTTAGACCACATGTTTTAGTGTTATAGTATGTTAGTGCTGGTATAAAGCAAAAATATCGTATAATGTAGCACACAGAATCTTCATGTATGTTTCCTATGTGACAAAAGATCATAAAGAGAAGTGAGACAGCGATTAATAAGACAAATTCCGTGCTATTCGTGCGCCTCACAGAGAAAGGGTTCGTAATGTTGTGAATAGATTTAGGAAAATGGGTATTCGGGATCTGTTTTTAAAAAGAAACCGAAGCCGTGTTCTTACATAGGAAAAACACAATGCATCGGAGAAAAGCTAGGACGAAGTTCAAAGAAATCTCTGAGAAAACATGCACAGAAATCAGGAATTGAACAAACTTCGGCTTGCAACGTCACAAATTTTTTAAAATTAAAACCCTATGAGACAACTATAGTTCAGAAATTGCACTACGAGACAAAACAAGTAGAGTTAATTTCTGCAACTGGGGGTTTAATTTTTCTTGTTATTATTATTATTATTATTATTATTATTATTATTATTATTATTATTAACGAAAGAAGCATGGTTTTAATTACATAGCAATGTAACGACAGAAAACAATAGATAATGGATAATGTATAAGAAATGCCATTGTATGAACAAAATTTATTAGGTGTGTTGTAGAAATTTTTGCGCTTGAATTTAAGGTAAGCGTATCTGTCTCCTCCGGCAAACAACGTGCTTCCCGCTGCCAAGCAAATCCCCGTTAAGCCGGCCACGCGTCCAAGGTTCGGCAGCATCATGTCCTTCTTCGGTGTAAAATTCTAAACCCCGTGGATATCTAAGCTTTTCTCATTAGAAAATGTTATCCATAAAAGGCGAATGGAAACTTTCGAGTACTTATGGCTAAGGTATAAGTTAACCGATTTATACGTTCGTTCGAATGCTTAAGAACATGGTTACAGATGAATGTCGTTCGACTTCCGACCGTGACCTCGAATTTTTTCCATCTGACTCCGAATTTTTATCTTCTGTTGTTAGTTGTATTTAAAACTGAACGTTTTAAGACCTTTTTCTCAGTGGTACAGAGTTTTGAAGTGCAAAGCTTATTGAAAAAGAAAATAATACACATAAATATAAATTACATACCAATATCTCTGCGCATGTGACATGAATCAATTAATTTTAGACATTTTATTTACAGAATTGTAAATTGTAATAAATTCCTACACAATAAAGATGATGTTACAGGTAGATACGAAGTTTCTTTCAAAGGAAATCACTGCTGAAACTTGATTACACCATTCCGATCCTGAGAGCAAACATTAAAGCTTCTGAGTGAAAATCTTCATCACCCCCTCCCCAAATGTGGTTGCATCTATTAGGAAATTTATGGTCTTCTTATTTTTAGTTATCAAAATGTCGTATCTGCACGCGCAACTGTAACTAGGCAGAACTACAAAGATGTCCTGAAAACTCCGCAAGGCCATATCAAACGCAAAAGGCCACATTTCCGTACAATAAGCTTAATGATACATATGATGATATGTCACACGAGATAAGGTTGCTGAATATCTCAATGAAATTTTAAAGTGAGTTAAAATTAATAACAGTGAATTTTTTTTCATTAAATGTTGTGAATAAATATTTTTTTTAAGTTGCTAAGACATCGAAATAAAGACCAGTTTAAATGCTAGTGGTGGAAAAATTAATAAAATAGATTATGCCAGGATGTCAAAACTAATGGATTTATTCATAGGAGTGAATTTTGATTCTACGCTGATATTTTAATTTGCTTTTAGAAATATATTTTGAATTAAAGTGAATGGGAGGAGACTAAGTGCATTTTTGAGGTAACCTGCAATAATGAAGAGGTAAAAGGAAATGAAATAAAGCAATAATTATTTAACACAGCATTCAAATAGAATTTCTATCAACTTTTACACATGTATATTTTAGTTTACTTTACTCAACTGAAAAAGAGTAACAATTAATTAATTAATTAATTAATTTGAATTTTCTAATTAAGATTCCTTCCAACATTTTTTTATATTTTTTCCTAAAGAAAAGTCACTATAATTTTTTCGTTAACTTCTTTCTATCTTTTGTCTATTTTTTCCTCAGTCACAGAATAAATTATACTTTTTTCATATAAGAATTAAAAATATGAGCTGCAACAAGTTAAAGAAAAGTAAAAAAATACGGAAAAGACACATAAGGAAAAAAAAAAAAAAGAGTAGAAGAAGAAAGATAAAGTACAGTGCGGTCCATTTCAAACCTGTCGACGTTTTAGACGGCCAGGCGGCGGACGTTTACCAGGAAGATGCGAGATATTGTCACTCTATATGGATAAAAGTGCAGCATTTTCAGTCCTCTTAATGCTGATGTTTTTGAGATGTCGCAGCATTCTTGCCTGAATATCGGCAAGTTTACCCTCTGTAAAGACTGTCTTCTCTCGATTTTTCTTGTATTTCACAGGCCCCGTTTCACGCCACCTTTTAACAGTTCACTTATGCACGGTCTTGAATGGACACTGCTCCAGGAAAAGGCGTCGAAATTTGCGTGTACATTTGTCGGAAGATTGTGTCTAAGAAATAAGTTTCAACAATTCGTTACTCGACATTGTATCGCATCATTGTAATGGAAGAATTTCTGTAACTCGCGTATTTTCAACAAGGTATTAGAATGGCACTGAGGGGCTGGTACGGCGTTGTGATTGATTTTTCTTCCCGTGAGGGAGCGGTCGCTTCTCCCAGTAAAAGCGCGCCGTAAGGTCCGCTAGAACGCCGGCAGGTTTGCAATGGACCGCACGGTATATGGAAAGTAACAGTAGTAGGAGAAGAACAAGGAGAAATAAATTAAAGAAATTGAAGGAGACGAAAATGAGATGAGAGCGGATAAAGAAAGAAGAAAATAGCAGAGGAGAATGTAAAAATGGAAGGTGAAGAAGGCAAAGGAGAAACAGAAGATTCTGAAGAGAAATAGAGGAAGGGAAGGAAGATGAGCTTGGGAGGAAGTTGAAATACAGTATAAAAGGGAAACAGAAAAGGAGAAAAGAAAGGAGGAGAGATAAACATAAGAGAAAAGAAGATGAAAGTTAAAAACAGAAGCTGAGGAATAAAGGATAGGAAGAAAGAGAAGCAAAAGGGGAAAAAAAGAAGAGGATAAAAATGGAACACGGAAAAAAATAATAGCAAAAAGCAAACGAAGAAGAGGAGGGGAGCAGAGAAAAACATATAAAGTGATACAGGTGTGGTAAGAAAAGATGGAAAAAGATTCAGTCGGGTAGAGAGAGGAGAAGAATAGCAGAAGGAAAAAAAGGGGTTGATTAGAAGAGTAAAAAGAGTAAAAGAGGAAGTAAAAAAAAAAATTATTTGAATAAGAAGTAGGTGTTATATGCATTTAGTTGTGAACAAGCACACTGCCGGTCGACTTTACCACTCGAAAAAATATCAAGCAATTCGGACATTTTGTGTCGCAAGACTGCCGGGAAACAGTCGATGCCTACATTAGTTGCATTGATGCGAAGAGAGCCAGGAATCTCACTCAGATTAACGACGACGTTCTCAGGTATGTTTGGCAAAGGTTGCGCGCAGCGACTGTTTGCTGCTCGCATAATGAAGACATACGAAATAATTTGAGAGCAAGAGCAGTGCTAGCGGAAAGCAGGATAAATTGTTCTTCATACAAGAGCAGTTTGGTGTGAGAAGAGAGAGCGTAATTGAGCACATCTGTAGCTTTAAAGAGGAAAGCAGCGTGCGCTTAAAGCTGGAAAGCATTCTTACCATCAACTGTCAACTTCTTATCTTTTCCTATTGTTTGTTTTATGGTTCTTCATTATTAACTATTACCTGCATCTTTAAATGCAGCACTAGACATTAAAGGATTCTACAGCCTTTTATACATTTTAAAGAGGCTTGGAATTCTATAATAGAATGTTTCACTCACTCTCGGCCTCTAACTTGTCGTTATTTCTTTCAAAATAATAAACTCAAATAAATGAAATCGGACCAGAACATACCCTGATATACACGCTATTGTTATTATTATTATTATTATTATTATTATTATTATTATTATTATTATTATTATTATTATTATTATTATACCTAAGTGTAAATTTAAGACTGATTCTAGACAAATTCCAGAAATTAGATGAATAAAGCTTCTGCTTTATTCAATATACAGTCCAAATTTTGCCCCTTTACAGTTTGCAGTAACAATTCTTCCAGGAAAGTATTAAATCCATTGTTATAGTTGGAGGAAGATTTTGGTGCTTCAGCCTTGTTCAAGGGCTGGCAGTTTTTGTGCCCTCGATCCCAGCGCGGTTCCGTAGTTACTTACGGAAGGAAGGGACAAAGTGAGGGAAACACCAAGCGGCCAACATTGACGAGCGGTGAGGAACGGTCGTAGATAAGCCGCTTATATTGTTTTCAGATGAATGCCCCAACTCCGGAAAAGGTTCCCTCTCTCTGCCTCTCTCTCTTTAAAAGGAGTTCGAATCCCTCAGATGTCTGAGCAGAATCGTTTCCAAATAGCAAGCCACCGTCATACTTCGCCCAGGCACTTTCGTAACAAAACGAATGCGCAACATTCGTGGAAAGGAAATATTCATCCTAACTTTTGCCTAAGCAATTTAGGTAATAAAGATAAAGATAGCTTATTGTATCCCTTAAGCGCAAATGCCTCCTAAGGCTTTTTCCTAAGGGGCGAGCTATTCCACGCTAGTTGTTCGTATGCTGTTTAAGACACTCTGACTGAGTTGTTCTTTGGTTACACCATTTCTCACTGCACTAGTTGCTTCTCGAGAGATTTCCATTTTTATCTTCCTCTTGCTGCTCCTGACATATCTGGACCTGCATGTTCCTTTAAGAGATCTGTCCATCTTCTTCTTCACCCTTACAAAGGTGAATATAACCAACCCTACGTTCTAATAAGGTAAAAAATGCTACTCTCTGCCATGTATCCTTTTTCCTATCCGAGGGTCCCACATGGAGATCTTGTAGGTCTACCTATTGTCCTGTGTTCTTGCGACGTGATCGCCCATTGCCATTTGCTTCTGGTAGCCATTTATGTGAAGTCTGTCGTCTCAGATAACTGATTTATTAATACTAAAGGTATTTTGTCCTTCAATTTATTTCCAGGATCTTACGTTGCATTTTTCTTTCTTATATTTGAATTTTGTTCTTTTGTTTTTCTGTTATCAACATGTCTGGCACCCATATAGTAATACAGGGTCTACACAGATTTCGAGCTTCTGGAATCGATTTTCTTAGTTAGTGTTTGGTCTAATAATATAAACTTAAGAGCTCAAAATGCTCTCCAGGTTAATGATACCTTCCTTCTTTGTACTTATTTTTCTGTTTTTCATGGAAAAAATCTGTTGTCCTAGGTATGTATATTCACTCACATATGTGAGGACTGTTCCATCTATTTTTATCTGGATTTCAGGTCCGTTTGAAATTAACTCTGTTTTCAGTTTGTTAAGTCAGGAAAAACCCCACGAACATTCTAAAGGTGCTACAAAAGCATGTACAGAGTTTTTCTCCTCCAAACAACGGGATTAGTATCACCGGTGATTTTAATCTGGCAGAGAGAGTCTCTCTTTCTGTTAGTAATATTATTAATTTATTTTGTGATTATTCTTTGCTACCTTAACGTACTCAAATTTAAGGCTCATATCGTGTACTTTGCTTCATTTTACTTATTTCTATTTTATTTGCTTATCTTTGCTTTTTTGAATTACAATTACTTGTGTTTTTGCTTTTTTATTTATTTGTTAAATTTATTTTCTAAAGTATATCTGTGTGCTTTTAAAGCTGTTTCTTCTTGGTTTACTTCAATGTAATACAGTCTAATTTAAATTTATTAAGGGATTTTTATAAACAATTTTAGTATTTATACTTGCCTGTATTTCCACTTTTTGGACACTGTTAATTATATACTTGATATACCTATTGCAGCAAGTATGGATATTACTCTCAAAACACTTTTCTAATGTTATAACTTGGAGCATAGTTTTATAAATCACAATACTCCTGCAAAAGCCAGTATCTAATTTTGAAAAAAAAAAAAAAAAATCAGATGCCATTCTTATTATATGTTTGCTTGGAATTAATTCCATATTCCATGATCAAAATTCGAAGAGGGAATTGTTTGAAAAGGAAGTTATTGGATATTTGAAACGCGATGTCAGCGCCGCAGAGCGGAAGTCAATGAAGAGAAAATACACAGCCGCCTTGATGTTTTTCTTCAGGTCAACACGCAGATGAGAGTACTTATGCATTCACAAAGTCCAACCCGTACTCAAAAGCATTCCTACTCTGAAAAGATTTTAATATCAAAGTACCAAATGTCCAGATGGATGTTTTCTGTGTGTGAGAGGGAGATTTTATTGCGCCGGAATGGGGCGATGGTACCATTGAGTCGTTCTCTGGACTTCATTGATCCTTTCCCGTCCCCCTTTTTTATGATTATTATTATTTTTGGTCAACTTCTGACCCGCTGTAATATTTCGTTCCGCTGGTACATCCTGCATATCTCTTTGCTTATCCGTTGGAATATCCGACCGGAATATCCCGTGTAGGGGAGCGATTGTATGACATAGATGGCGCCATTGTGTTCCCAGGCTTTTGTTTCTATGGCTGCTTCCTACTGCCCACTGAAATTGGGGGCTTCAGTGCTCTTCTGTGTTTGTGCAGTCGCACTTTGAGAAGGTCTTTATGCTCCTACAAAAATAGCCCTTGCTATATTAATAATGATAATGACGGTATATATTCTGTCCACGCATTATGCTTGTAACAGATTACATTCTTCTTCTTCTCCTTCCGCTACTGTCTGCTGGAGTTACCTATTTCATTTTTTGGTGAGTGCAAAAGCGAAGTACATTCATTTCTCACTTTCATAACCCTTTTCCAAACAATATGTTAGGTTGCCGGCGAATTTCATTGGAGCGCTGGGCCTTATTTTAAGCACTTTCTCACTGGGCAGCTTTTCTTCACCACGGATCCATTGCACAAAGCTCTAGATACCTGTTTGATAATTATCTGTTCTAAAAATGTTACTTGACACGTAACTTATATTCATTTCCGAGCAAGAATCTGTTTGATAGTGAAGTTCAGAACAGTCCAAGAGCTGGCGACTTGCATTTACAGCATTAGTTACTGCAACTGCCGAAAGTAGCGTTGACGTACTATTGAATTTCATATTCCTATTGATGTGAAACAATAGAACATCAAAGACGGAACATATACGCCCTATCCCACAAAATTGTGGTCTAATACATTACAATTGTAATCCCTTGTAAGTTCTGTAACTTTCTTTTCCACGAAAAACGTAATGTGTCAGTAAAATGTTATAAGTGATATCATATAAGAGCAAGATGGAAGAACAGCTGTTTTCCACCTTGTCCATTCCTTACTAATAAAAAATCGTATTTGATTGTACAGCACGAATTATTATTATTATTATTATTATTATTATTATTATTATTATTATTATTATTATTATTATTATTATTATTATTATTATATGTTTTATTATATTATTATATTATGTTTATATTATTATATGTTTTTTCTCGGAAATAACGATATTTAAACACATTATTATGTATTTGTCAATATTCAACTTTGAGATTACATTTGTGCATTTTCATGCTATGGATATCACAATATCAGTTTCATTCGAATGGTGGCAGAAGAATCGAGCTTGCCTTTTGAGCTCGATCATTTATTTTATTAGTCCGTTAAAATTAAAAATGGAGGCCCCAATTGAATGGAGTGTTCGTAGAAATCATTAAAAGGGTGTTAAAATTTGTTTTAAAAATTTAATTAAGATTTATTTTGTTATAGTTTAAATGTTATTGAGATTATTAGTTAAATTAATTGAATAGATCGTAAGACAGCATAAGGAAATATAAAATACCATTCTGGTTGAATATGGATAGGTGTGATCATTATGTTGTATTCATAAGATTTATGGATGGAATTCACATTTTCATCAGAAGCAAAAACTGTGAAAATGATGCCAAAATTATTTTAAAGGAGTACGAGGCAAGGAAAGAAATTATTTTCGTGGAATTTCTAGATAACAAACAACATAAAGTAATGTGCTGAACTGAAAAATGCATTTTAATGAAAATGAGAGTCATACGTCATACTTTAACTCGATGATAAAATGAACGCTAAACGTACTAAGAACTTTAATGAATTTGGAATAAAAAAATATTAATTCGGTTAGTGTTCTAAAACTATTTATTACAAATAAAAGAACTAATGGCGATTACATCTAGGTACTAAGCTGAAGATTCCAAACTGGATATTCAATTCCTTTCCGGTTTTCCGCTCAGATATTAAGTGCGCGGAGACATAAAATCAATAGAAATACTCTCTCGTTAAATTTTGCGAGATGGAATAATATACATGGAAAACACTGACTCCATCTTACATATCAGACAAATCAAAGAGGAACATCTGAAGATTTTTCCTCTGAGAAATTATCGAAAGGATAATTTACTCTATCTAACGTTCCAAAAGCATTAACGAGGAAATAAAGTTATGGAATAGATATGTTAGTTTGTAACCGTGTATCTGAATTGGTTATTTATGAAAGGATTTAAGTAAAAAAAAGTTTTGGAAAACTAAGGAAATTAACTTCAAATTTGTTTGCATAATTGAAATTTCAAAGCTCTGTAGTAGTTTTGCAAATGGATGGACAGGATTGGATAAGTGGATTTTAATTTAGTATAATATTCTGTCCTAAAAAATGTACAAGCAATTTTAAAAATTGTTAATTAAAATTAAAGGAAATTAATACACAAACCATAATTTTAATTTAAACTATTTAAGTTTATATGCAAAGTTTATAACTCTTTCATAAATAAAACAATTTATGTTTCCATTTTTTGCATTTTTTATTATAAAGGTTTTAAGGTACAGTATTTTTACTCGTTGAACATTATTTCTTAAAGAAAAACCAATGTTTGTAAATTACATTGTAAAAAAAATTATTCAGAACTTTTAGCTATTGGCAATTCAACATATATTTGTAAAATTACTGGCTGTTTTCAGGAATGTATTTTTTATGTTCTTTATTGGTGGACATTCTTAGATAACAGGCACAGTGAATGTGACATTCTATTGGGAGTGGTGTAGAACAAAATTATCCATGAGGTCCCTAATAAATTGATACGGGACTACAGAGCCTTTATGGGAACTATCATAGCATTACCTTCATGATAAAGGAAAAAATCAGCTAAAGAGTGTAACCTTTAATCTGCGTTCAAAACCTATATAAAATACTGATTGTTGCAATAATTGCTAAAACCATAACTTTTATTTTAAATTTTATGTAAAACTAACATTGCCATATCCTGTAATAATTTATCTAAAATGTGCATTGGCAGCCGTAGAAAAAATCCAGTAAAAACTCAATTTGCCAAAAAAATTACTTTAAGTCTTTCATAAATAACATCTACCCATTAGCCCATCTGTCGGTCCTGGTGGTGTAGTGGTTACCATACTTGCCTCCTAGACCGAAGATCGCGGGTTCAAACCCGGCCAGGACCGAAGGATTTTTTCGGGGCGTAAAAATCCTAAGTATGGCTTCCTTCGGAAGGGAAGTAAAGCCGTAGGTCCCGTGTCGTACATTTACGGCACGAAAAAGAACCTCAAGCCTGAAAGAGAGGCCTCTGAGCAAAATTTGTCGGCCATTTCACGCCCTGAGTTGAATGAGATGCTGATGACCTGAGATGTTAAAGAGCGTCCATAAATTTCAGAAACCAAACCTACGAGAAAGACATGTGGTGTACAAAGTATGAAATTTAATTTTTATGCATATTTCAAACCAACATTTAAAACAAACAAAACAGAATATAGCCCACATACGAACAATTCGTAAAATTCTTTTTCTACAATTCTCAATTCACTTATCTTCGAGTTTCACAATAAAGTGGACAGATATGTCAATGATGTTAAAATGTGCTGCTAGGCCTTCATTAATCCGACAATGTCACCTAAAGAGAAACATCTGTGCCGGTTCATTCCTGTAAGAGGAGTGTCACGTCAGAATGCATGACCTTCGTAAATCTCAATAAAATCACGTGACTCAATCGTGTCTGCATAGCTACACGGTTTACTGTTAATACAGTATTCTTGTTTATCTATGCACAGTGATCCGAAATAACAGGGGGGAAAACTGGCAACATTTCTATATTAAACATTTTTAGAAATGCATGCAGATAATGTTATGGGTAGTGATGATGCAAAGTTGACTAAGCATCAACTGCATCTGTAGTTCACTCTGAACTCTGCATAGTGTCCCCATGTAAATAATAGAAAGTTTCTGAATTGCAGGCACCTTCAAACTTTCCTTAACCTGTCTGGATGTTAACTGAAAGGTACTAAATGCAAATCATTTATAGATTCCATTTGTCTCAGCTTCTGTGGTAGCAAGACGTGACTTTCTGGTAATTCCGTAGCAAATTCTCTGGGAGCTGAACAGGATGCAGTTAACAATGGTGTAATCCTGAACCAGCTCTTTGCGAGTAGTCATTACGAGGGTAGATCCGTAGGTTCCGGCCTTGCTGATAAAGATTATCGCCTTCACAAAATACTCATCTGGTGTCGTACCTTATCTGTTAAGTAAATAATTGCAGCTGTAACTTCCGCTCAGCTGTTCAGTGTTCAAATATAGTTGCATAAAGAAGACTATGTGTAGAATATTGTGACATGTTCTAAATGGAGTTTCGAACTGTTATTAAGTCTCTTCACAAAAGGAGCTACTCCATATGAAATTAAACAGCGATTGCACGTTTATATGGCAAGCATCCCCCTCATATTCTACCGTAAAATAATGGGCCAAACTTAGGTTAAGAAAGCGTTGAAGACAAGAGCGTGCAGGTCGACCTTTGGAGGTGCTCATCCCTCTTGTGGAAAGAGAAATTAACAATTTACAGAGATGAAACTATGGTCCTCTACTATGATCTCTTGTCCAGAAGAGAAACAATGGAGTGACGTTAACCTGGCGAAGCACCGCCTCTAAAGACCAAGGCCATTCAGTCAACCAAGAGGATCATGGCCACAATCTTTTGGGACTGTGAAGGAATATTCTTCATTGACTTCACGGAGAGAAACACCACAGTAAATGGAGAGTACTATGCTGGTCTACTGCACAGACTGCTTCCATCAAAGAGAAAAGGCGAGGAAAGCTGAGTGGTGTTGTGCGCCTTCTTCACAACAACGCGCCTGTGCACACAGCTCTTATTGCAAAGGAAGCTGTGAAGAAACGTTACTTCAAGGAGGTCGACCATCCACCAGATAGCCCAGATATACATAGCTCCCAGTGACTATTTCCTCTTCTCAGAACTCAAGAAGGACCTTTGAGGCAGGAAATTTAAGTGTGACGAAGAAGTGTTTGTGCCCATTTTGCAGACAAGACTTCTAACTATTTTGAGGGTGGCGATTTAAATGTTAATTCAAAGTTCTGAGAAGTGTATTAAAATAAAGGGTAAATATACTGAAAAGTGATATATTGTTTTTATCTTTATCATAATTATAAAATGGTTCGGTCAAAAACTTATGGACTTACTCTCATATATATGACCAGATTTTTCATATTATTTTTTAATATACATTTATTTTACGAGAGCAACAGGATGCGTTTGCGCATATATATATATATATATATATATATATATATATATATAGCTTTTCGAAGGAAGAAAATATTTCTCAGCACAATGTCTTTTTAAATCTATGCATGTATTCCATGTTTTTCTAATTTTTTTGTCCGATGCATTAAATATTAATTCGGTGACAACCTCTTTATTTGATGTGAATTTCTTTACTATTAGCCAAATCTTCAAATTGGAAAACAGGAAGTAGTTCAATGGAGTCAAATCCAGAGGGCAGGAGGTTGAAGAAGGATTTTATAACTTAATTTCAATCATTTTGAGATGGCAACCGCAGACTTCCGTATTGGAGCGTTATTGTGATGAACAGGAGCTTTTCCTTCGTCAAATGAGGACGATTCTTCTTGATCATGTAGTTTAATATGTACTGGTTATGGTTTTCCTTTTTAAAAAAAAAGCCAATTAAAATTACGCCATCACAATTTCTGCTGAAAGGATTGCTTTTGCCTTCTTCGAAGCGCTTTCTCCGGTTGCAACCCTGTGTTTCAAATGCTTGTTCGTTTCCGGGATCCATGTTTCGCCGATTGGCACATATCGTCTCCCCATCCACTTGGACTTCGTTAAAACAGTTTCAAATTCTGTGCGGAAGTGAGAGCTGTTTTACTTTTCTGGTCAATCTTAACAAACGCAGCACCCATCTTTTTCATTAGCTGTGTCAAATATTACATGCACTCAATCCCCAATAGCTGTGATCTGAAGCTAGCAATTTTCTACCCATGTCTGAATTTTTTCAATCATTATGAAAGTCGTTACCTCGGCAGGAAGACCGGAAAGGTTTTCGGCTCACTCGGTCATAGCTTGACTCACCAAACCATTTATTCATCAAACAATGTGAAGGTGCAGATTTTCGCAATGTTTGTCCATGTGTCGTAGATGGTACTATGTTGGTCCTGGTGGTCTAGTGGTAGCTATAGTAGCCTCGTAAACCTAAGATTGGGGGTTCAATCCCGGGTCAGGGTCGATGGAGATTTGGGGACATAAAAATATCCTAAGTATGGTTTCCTTCGGAAGGGAAGTAAAACCATGCGTTCCGCAATAAAACCTCAAGTCTGCAAGAAGAGGTCCTGAGTAAAATGTATTGCCAATTCACGCCCTGAATTGATTTGGGACGCTGAAGACCTGAGGTGTTAAAAAGCATCTATAAATAAACCAAATAATTAAACTTGGATATAGCGGGCGTTCACCTTTTCAAAAAATATAAGCTTTTATTAATATACACACTTTTATCTCTCCCTTTTGAACGTTGTTTCCAGGTTTAAGCCGGAAAATGGCTATCGAACACAGACTAAGCTTCATAATTGTTTATAACCCTCAACGGTCCCCACGTTGCCAAGGTAACGCTGAAAACAATCCAACTACCACATTTTGAGTTTGCCCTCGTAAACATCAGTTTACAATATTCAAGTGTATACTGTAATTAAGTGACCGGTAGTTTTCCCAGATATGGCCAAAAGATTTTGTTTTTCCGCATAGACGACGAACAATTTCATTTTGTGTGAATAGTATAGCGAAACGGAGAAAGCCATGCAGGAGGCGAGTGACGAAAAAATTAAATTTTGAAGGAATTAACAATACACTTCTAGACTATATATATTGTTATTTATTTATGTACTCTCTTTAACATCTGAGGTCATTAGAGTCTCATTCAATTCAGGTCGTGAAACGGCCGACAAATTTTGCTCAGAGGCTTCTTCTTTCACACTTGAGGTTCTTTTACGTGCCGTAAATCTACGACACGCGACTCACAGCTTTACTTCACTTCCGAAGGAAGCCATTTTTACGCCCGAAAAAAATCCATCGACCCTGGTCGGGTTTTAACCCGCTATCTTCGGTCTAGGAGGCAAGTATGGTTACCACTACACCACCAGAACCGACAAAGGTGGATGCGCCATAACAGACGGTGCACTATGCTGTTGTTTGGTACAGCCCTTTATCTCTGGTCACGTGGTCTCCTATCTCGAAGCACGGTTGGTCTCCATAGTGACAATTATTTCTGAAGACAAACTCCACCGTTGTTGTACACAAAGCCGTCTACGTGACCAGTTCCCTTGTTAATTCATCCCCCCAAGATGCACCCCAATAGAAGGGCGAGATTTCTGGCACACCGAATTAACTTATTAACAATACAGGAGGATAGCATACTGTTCCACCCTCTTGTTTATGCCAGTGCCACTTCAGTTCTCCGGCTAAATAAATCACAGTGACTTAACCCAGTTAACTGTTTTGTCTGGGACATTCGGACTTAGCTATCTACAAAGTGCATGCTACATGTTCAAATCTCTATAACCTCCACTGCCAAATTTATTACACACTAAGGAATACAAAAAATAACTTTCTAAAAGCCTACTAGGAACAGAAAAAACTCACTAAATTGACTAGTAGGGATAATTATCATATACCGTTAAACATTTCAAATGTTTTCATAATTTAAGTACATTCTTAGAACATACCTACAGTTTAAAATTTCAAAAAACTATTTTATATACCTAAATATTTGTTTAGAGATAGTAAACGCGGTTAAGCTGCATTTTAAAACGTCAATTGTGAAAAATGCAATTATATTATGGCATATAGGGCTTGATAATGGAAATTGTCAATTAATAATGGCGCAATAATGTGCTCTGAAAAAACATTGTTGAAGTGATTATGATATTACTCTTGAACTCAACAATCGTCAGCTAATTGCACGCAAATCTGAAACATAGGAAAAGCCAAGTCGAACTCAACTATTAGTTCATTGTATTGTTTGTGTGTGGAATTTACTGAGGATGTTTGATATTTTTAGGGATTAAAGCCAGGAGTGTGCCCCAGCGTCCAAGTTAAGAATAAAAATAAAAAAAAAAAAAAACAAAAGCGAAGGTTCTACTGCAGGTTGTGACAATATTTGTACTAAAATGTGTTATTCAGAACTTACATATATATTATTGAAACATTACATAGGAATATATGTATGGGAAAATATATGCAAATAATTTAGGAGTAGAGAGGGAGATTGGCAATTATGTATTTCTATAGTGGAAACGAATGTTCTCAGACGCTTCAATGCGTACTTAAAGACATCGACTTGGATCAACGTCATAGCTATGTTGCGATGTTCCATGTGTTCATAACCAATCAAATTTAAACTAATGTCATTGGTAGAGGGGCTGTTAAAATAACGCTTCCTCTGGTGTTAGTGGAAGTAATAAGACATTTTGAGAACTACAGTAGGCAAACTATATGTACAATGGAACTTTTAACTTCAGTTAGTGCGTTCTACTACTGTATTTGAAGGAACCAATTCCTCGTTTAATACAAACCATTGTATTGTATGTGTTGATCATCCATAAAAATACATTTGCTGCTTTAGATTTAACATCTGTAGCATCATAACAAAGCACCCGAATATTTAATTTTTCCTCTTCTTGAGGTGGTTATTTTGCGACCCCCTTTTAAATTATAGTGTATATTTTTTCTGTACCCCTTATATTTAGAAAGAGGTATATATGAAAAATACTGTGTGGTTTATTGTATAATATACCGTCACGGTGGTCGAGGTCGTTAAGGAGCGTACTTCTGAGTGTAAGGTCTGGGGCGAGACTTCCTCCAGAGCCGTCCTTCCTGACTGAGATTTTTCCAGGTTTTGCTCATAAATGACAATTGCCGGGAAGTATCTTAAATTTATGCCTGGAACGTTTCCTTCCTTTAAAAAATCATTTTTCAATTTATCATTTCATCTCACATATTACTAGTGCCCACCATCTGTAATACCTGAGCAGTACTAAAACCAGATATATAATAAAAACATGGATAAAAATTTAATTTTAATTTGGTACAAACAATATTTCGTTCCGTGCAGGAAAAGTAGCATGAAATCAAATAAACATTTAATTTCACATAATTTCTGAGTGAACTGGTGAAGAAATTGCTTTTTAATGTCACTCTACTTTGTTCTCGTGTAAAGGAAGCCAGGACAGACACATAGCAATAAGGCAAAACAAAAGGAATCCTTTGTGTAAACTTTTTTCCCTGCCGCTACATTATTGAATATTAACTTTTGAGTTGAAAGCCAGTAAAAGGAAACGCCAGAGTGAACAAAGCCTTCCCTTTCCATACCATACAACAACTTGCACAACAATACGCTGTTTACACCGCATAACATCTCCGTTTTTTTTTCTTTTACCCTCTTTTGTTATTGTTTTTTTTTTTTTTTTTTAATTCTGTCATTTACCTAGTTAACACCGCACCAAAGAGTGCACTACAGTGTCGTTTTTGTTTTTTGCTCACATCGACACTCGCGAACCGATGACATTCCTCCATTCTGTCTCATCTCCGCATGACGGAACAATGCCCGCACTAAAAGACAAAAATATTCAACGAATGTCACCGTTGCTTTTAATTCGCCCCATTCATATCACGGCTAACTTTGCGCCGTCCCAACTTGAGCGTTATCCCTCCCCCTCCGTGGTGGTCACACATATTATTGTTTTCACCCCCTGGTCATTGTTTCTAGCTCCATGGCTGTTTTATTGTAACATAACTTGACTGGAGAGGGTGTGTTTGATGCAGAGGAGGGTAACAAAAACATGCTCCCCCTTCCCCCTAGTGCGTGTAGCTTTTGCGGGCGACGGTCGGAAACGGAATAGCAGCTTGAAGGGGATGGAATAAGGATAAAAAAGTAAAACTTAGAAAAAATGCGTAAATATTACGCGATAACCGCACCCTGTTCCACATAAGTATGGTTAATACATTGCAAGTTTATGGGCATGTAACTTGTAGTTATTAGTTAAATTCTGTTCCATAAAATTTCTGCTACTCTTTCTTGTACTTTATAACTCCACACTTAAAAATGTACAAGTGATTTTTCATTGTTCTGTTTGAAGCTGTCATTGACTCCCCTTCAATTACAGAGTAATTGAGATAATTAATATGTTTAATTTTCGATCATCAATTCAACAATTACGTAATTATGTTGTGCCTTTTCTTTTACTGGAGGAACTTCGATGACCCTACGTGTATATGTAATATTAGATTGTATAATGTTTAAAAGCGTTCGTAACGTATCTAATGTGTAATTTCTGTAATATTTAATAGATAACATGTAATAATATAGCAAAAGAAGGAAAAACTATCGTCTTTCTTCGATCACAGTAGGTCTTGGCACAAGTCACAGGAATGCGGCGTGCACAGGGTTGGCCATGATTTAGACATGCAAGTCACCTATTGTGACAGGTGTGCGAGTCCATATAAGAGGAAAATGGAGGAACAGCTGTTTGCCATACGTTGTCATACCTTTTTTTTTTTTTTTTTGAGTATTGTTTAACGCCCGTTTTCACTACTGAGGCACCACAGGCGGTGGGCACTGATGATACATGAGATGAAATGATATATTGGGAAAGGATTTTTTTTTTTAAGGAAGGAAGCGTTCCAGGCCTAAGTTTAGGTACCTCCCCGGCATTTGCCAGTTATGAAGACTGAGGAAAACCTGGAAAAAACCCCAGTCAGGGAGGACGGTCCTGGCGGGATTCGAACCGCAGACCTCCCGCTCACGAGTCCATGCCTTAACGACCTCGGCCACCCGTGGCGGTTTGTCATACCTTGAATTAGGTTATGTTCACTTCTTAGGGATTTTAATGTTACATTTTTTTTATATACTTTATATACTTTATATACTTTACTTCATACGTGGAATAGAAAGTTTGTTTACAAGTATTTGAACTAATGTGCTTGTAAGATATTAGATTATACCTTTCTGGAATAGGACGCAGGTCAATAATGTGTTTTATTTAAGACTTTTGCAGCTTAATTATGGGCAAGAAATTCTGTATAGTTTTCGCTTATGTATAACAAATCAATTGAACGTATTCTTCCGCGATTTGTTTGATTGGAAGAACAATGGTGCTATTTTATATATTTTATGACAAAATGTTGTACTAACAATAACATATAGCGTATATGTTCTTACCCGAAATAACGAGAAAATGAATTAAGCTAATGCAATCCTTAAAGGATAAGGAATAAAACATGTACCAAGAATTTACGAGTAGAAAGAAGTCGAAAAATTGACACCTGAAGATTAGGAACAAATGGGCTGGGATACTTCATTTGGTGCTGTGGACATTAACTCCAAAGATACAAACGTGTTTATGGATAATCAAGAAGACTACACATATTAACTTGCGTTAAGCATAAACTTTTCCTTCAATATATGCCATAATATTTATTAGTTTGAAGTTTCTGTACGCTATGATTTATAAAACTTACCTATTGTAGTTCTCAAAACATAACATTGATGCAGCAAATAGATATAGATATAGATCTGGGTCATGGACATTTTCAACAAGACGGTATTGCATGCCTTATATCAAATCAATCCATGGCATTAATTGAAAGTTTTTTTGATGACCGGATAATCCCCAAGAACCTTCGGCTACCGAAATCTCCTGATTTGACAACACCGGACTTCTTCCTATGGGGTTACTTAAGAGACAGAGTTTGCATCACATACCCCAGATATGGACGATCTGAAGCACAACATTACACAGGAAATTAATGGTACTGACAACACAGTCCTACAACGAGCAGCAGGTAACATGGAATAACATGTTGTGTTATGCCTTATGCAGGAGGAAGGCATTTTCAACAATTTGCACAGAGGTAAATAATCTCCCCAAAACACTTTACATTTGAGGCATAATGCGTTGTGGCTAGGTTTTGAAATAAATAAACAAATAAATGTGTTAAATATATATATATATAAATTACTCTGTATTTCTGTTTCCCATTTCTTAGGTATTTTATTTTGTGCTCAGCATATATTTATACTTTCTTATAGTTGTGGTGAGGCCTTGTTAAATGGTTATATCAGTAATTCTATATTTATGGAAAGTAATGTAGTCATGGGTAGCCTACAATTCATTCATTAATAATTACTTTAGGAGTAGGCAGGACGCTGATATTTCTCTCGGTATTGGAGATCATTATCAATAAATAAGCGGAAACAAACTGGCTCCAAAATGTATGTACAGAGTACAAGGTGCAGAAATACTTTTCCTAAGAATCCAGTATCCTTAAATGAATCTGGTAACATGAAATAGAAACGACTTATAGATATGTAATGATAAAATCAAAGAATTTGGAAATGTATACATGATGGAATAAACCAGACTCTCTAAATCAGGCTTATCAATAGAATTCGAATTTATGTAACATTATCCTAAAATGTATATTAATATGTAACAAAAATTTAAAATATAAACATCAGCTTAAAATTGTTCTAAAATGATTTTATTTAAAATTAACATAAAATATTTGTTTTACACTAATTATACATGTAATATGTAACATCCACTTATCGTATGTCTTAGACGCAATCCTAAAATGAACTACGGCATAAAGCCTAATGCAACATAAGAACTTTCTCTAAATTTTCAGGAATTTGACGATCCGAAAGCAGGTTCTTATGTAGTGAAAATGATTCCTCGACTTCACGCAATGTCACCTAAAATTTCGGCACCTGAAGTTGTTTACTTCGGCATATGTCTTGTGAAATTCATTTCGAGAAGAACCTTTATGTATCTAAGGCTGATTTTTAACTGATTGTAACCGTTTATGTTTATACCTCTGTATGCTATTTAATTGAAATTTAATTGTACAACGTTACACACTTAACATACCATTTATTCGAATTAACATCGTTCATAGGTTTCCAGGATTGTAGTTTCGCTGTTAAAGAACTTGTGGTTAAAATGATTCTGGTAGGCATTTGCTATCACTAACTGTTTACTTGAGGACTATTATCAAATAATTGTCCTGCAGCGTAGCAATGAAATATTCTCCTGAATATTGCAATTAAATAAAATACTATTAAAACATGTCAGCTCCATTTTCAGAAAATGCTTTAGACACACTCTCATTTTCAATTTATTGTAAATACCAGCTAACAAAAGACAACAATTAACGACTCACCGTGATTGCGTCACTTGCAATTACGCCAAAAATATTTGCTTTAGATCCATAATGTGTTTGCGCTAGTAGCCCAAACTCATTATGCAACATTTTCATTTTTGGTTAGTACCACAAGATGTTAGGGCACAATTTTCCGCCCCAATTTCACAGACTGCGAATTGTCACACGAATTGGCGTGCGACGTGGTCAAAAATTGTGCATCTATAATTTTAACTACAGGTTGTCCAAAATTGTTCTGGTTAAAAATCTTTAAAAATTGTTAAAATATGTGCTGGGGGGTTCATGTGAACGGTCCGTTTAAATATGAAACGTACTTCAGAAAAACAACACGAGATATCCGGCCTTCTCTGTAGTTTTTAATTTAAATTTCGGCCCTATGTTCTTTGTTAACTATTTTTCTTCTTATATGGCCCTAAAGGTCAAGGTCCGCGGTCAAGGGCAGTTTGAAAATCGCTGCTATAGGCCATTGTAGTTCCGAGATATTAGAATACTCAAGAAAAAAAAAAAAAAACGCAGAATTCAGAACGTTTTACTCTTTAAGCCGTGAAAAGAAGAATAATTCCTGTACCCTATCTATCCTTTGTAATAGTTAACTATGCATGACTTGGGCAACTATATGAAAGGATATTTTGTTTACTTTATGCTGCGGTTTGAAATCGGTGTTCTTGTGGATAGTGTGCAGTTGCAATTTAAATAGTTTTATTGATGAAACATAACTCTGTACAACACAAGATAATGAGGTTAATGAAGGCTAATTTTCATTAAAAATCAAGGAAATATTTTTATATATGAATAATAAAAACCGCGAGAAAAATTAAGCGTAGAATACAAAAGAATAGATGTGTATTTCTTAATAATTTTATAACTAAACGCTAGGAAAATTCAAGAAATTTGGTACCTTTAATTTACATGCACTTTTCTAAAACATGTACCAATGTCTATGGTGTAAACCTAATGTAAATACTTGTTTGTTCTTTGTTGCTTACGAGTTAAACTACACATGAAAATAAAACACGAGTAATAACTGTTGTATTATGATATAAAACTGTCAGCACCAGCAAGAAGATAGCCACGTAATATCTGACATTTAACAAAATCACATACGAAGATAAACATTATATGTTAATTCGTTCTGTAAAATTGCCGTGTTTTTATCTCTAGTTCTTTAAAATGGTTGCACATGTGGAGCAGGTTTCTATCCACTGCTGCATATTCATATTTTATTTTAGTTATGCAAAATGTTCCAATGTAAATTAAGGCGAAAGAATAAATAAAGAGTTCGTGGTCCTTAGGGATGTCAACAATGTTTGAGCCATTAAAATCTTCCAGTCGGCCGATGTTGCTGTAGATTTATGCCGCGTTGTAGAGCTCTTCCTCTTCCGACTTAACACCTCCTTGGGAATCCCCCTTTAACTTTCAGAAATTGATCGTTATGTATTTCATTAAAAAGATACGTCGTATGCTGTTAGTTTATCAAACTTTGACGATTTATTTGTTTACTTCTACTGTCCTCAAAGTCTGGAGTTCTGGTGTTGGAGAATGTAACTTGTAGTTCACTGTTCGTGATTTATACAGAGGGTGCCGAAAAATGTATACATGCTTCAAGCAAAGAAAAAACTGTGTTAACATAACAAAACTGAATTCTTACAAACATAAAATTATGCAAATAATCATCTTAGACTTTTACAGTTATACAACAGTTGCTCAAAATGTGCAATTCTGAGTACGTTGAACTATTGATTAGTGTGTTGGCTTATATGTGTTAATTCTTATTGAAGAATTGAAATCTGTCCACATTTGGACTTGTGCGTTATATGTAACGTAGATAGCCTATCGCAATAATAAGCTACCTTATGCAAGCATACAGTGATTTTCTAAGCCACTATCAGGGAGAGGTGAAGGGCCTTTGGAGTTTCGTTATTGTCACAGGCTATCCTGGATTCATACCAGCTGATTATGTCTGCCTTCTTCTGGGATATTGTAGAACCTAAAGTCAAACAGATATATCATTTTAATATATTTGTTGTATTTTGGAAACATGGAATAATGTAATTATTTGACTTAACAGTACAGTAACTTATTATTGGTATAATTCATTCTTAAAATCTCTTAATCACATTTTAGTTTACGCGGGACCGCCGATATTGGTAACTCTAATTTCCCCGCTATTTCCACATAAATATCAACTACATTAGAACGACGAAGTATTGCATTAGGATTATGGAAAAAACCAGTAAAATGTCAAGAGCTCATTTCAATAGTAATTGGTGTTTTTTCAAAGACACCGGTGGATTAAGCACATATACAATCTGATTTAAGAAGACGAGTCATGAAATATGAACTTTTTAATATTGCATGGTATTTAATCTAATTACGGTCACTTTTGAACATTTTTAATAGTGTTTAACTACACAGGATCACAGGCAGTGACACTGATGATACATAATGAAATGATAAATGGAGAAAGAATTTTTTTTTTTGCGTTCCAGGCTAAGTTTAAGGTGCCTCCCCGGCATTTGCCATTTATGAAGACAGAGGAAAACCTGGAAAATACCTCAGTCAGCGAGGACGGTCCTGGTGGGATTCGAACCCCAGATCTCCCGCTCACGAGCACGACCTCGGCCACTAGTGGCGGTAATTTCGAACATGAAATGTTTATGATAACATTACATAGTTATTTCGTATAGTATATTTAACACAAATTAGATTTGCCACTAATTTCGTCCGATTTCTCATACCAAATGTATAAAAATATAACAGTAAATGTTAGAAAACATGTATAAAATACTTAGTAATCACTTTTGATGCTTTCTTTATCCACCAACATTCTTCCTCCCTTGACCTGAGCATTCAGTTTATAATGTTGTCCAAAGTGTTTTGTAGTTATACACAAAACATACTATGCAAGCGCATATGATAATGCAGTCATACAGATGTGCAGTGCCGTTACAATGTAATTTACGTAGTTGTATCCATAACATTTTGCAAAGTTTGTTTTTCAATTCTACTCAATCTTTGCCACGAGTTCTTAGTTTTTACTTGAGGAATTTCAGTCAACTCTCTTATAATTATCTATCTCTGAATAACGACATAGAAATCTTGTCTATTCAGCAACATTTCACTTCATTTCCACCAGTGCTCCTTCATCGACAAAGCAGTGGATAAAAACAAATGCCGTTTTAATTACAGGTCTTTCTGCACTGTCCCACCTCTCTTCCACCTTTGATGTTGGTTTCCAAATGACTTTTGGGAAAAACTGTTTGTACCTCGAGCCTTTGCAGTAAAATGGATTATTAGGTTCTAGGTATCAAATTAGTTTTCTGTGCTACATTGCTGTCATTGTGTATGAGCTATTGTAAATAATATTCTAAACGTACTGTGCTACATCAAAATTAAAAACATTATGAAAAGTACCGGCATTTTTATAGTCGTTTAAAATATTGTACCTTGTTCCTTAATAAATTGTATATTCTCACGAGTTCTTACTTGACTATGTTTTGGCAGTACCTTTTACATGAAGTAAAGCTTCTTGCTATTCTAAACCATTTTGCATCTGTCATTGCCGCGTAGAAGTCTCCGTCTTGGTCTACCTCTGTGTCGTCTGCCTAAATGCGTGTCCCACACTGTGGTACTGCCAAGGGTGGCCGAGGTCGTTAAGGTGCGTCTCGTGAGCGGGAGGACTGGGGTTCGAATCCCACCAGAATCATCCTCCATGACTGAGTTTTTTTTCCTAGGTTTTCCTCGGTCCTCCTTAATGGCAAATGCCGGGGAGATAACCTAAACTTAGGCCTGAAACTTTTTTCCTTCTTTAAAAAATCCTATCATTTTATCTCATTTATCATCAGTGTTCACCGCCTATGATGGCTTAGTAGTAAAAACGGGCGTTAAACACTATTAAAAAAACACATGGTGGTCTTATACGTTCATTTTTCGTCCTGCATCCTTGCTGTGTGTCCTCCTCATTTCCACTTCAGTCTTTCTGCGATGTCTGTTAGTAACAGAAACTTTTAATATCAGTCTCCTTTTAAAATGCTTAACTAAAGCACGAGGCAAGGTCATTCTCCCATCCTCTGTTCCCCGTTACTCCGGTTTCTGCATCTAGAGGCCCGAGTGCGCCCTTAACGAAGTGCGAGTAAATCGTCTGCCATGTTAGAAGTCAAACGGAGCGGAGGGAGTATAATAAGGGGTGGGAAACCACAGCACAAGATAACAATACAGAGAGAGCCATGATTTGCCCGCTTTCGCAAATTGGAGAAACGTTTCAAGTAAATCACTTCGCTCTTACCGCATCTTCTACACACTCCTTACGACTTCACGCAGCAAAGCGAGAGACTGCAGCAAATGCGACTATAATAGGCTTACATGTGGTGCTGATGCTGAGGGAAAAAATTGAACCAGTTCGCGAATTATTAGAGAGATATCACGATATTTAAAGAGCGTGTGTGTTATAGTCTTTCAGTTAAGTAATTTTAATAATATCAATTAAATCAATTTACTTTTTTGTATTGTAGGAATTATTAAGAAAAGAACCTTCGTTTAAAACACTTCTCTACATAAACTAATGGAATCAATTAAATATTATATCTTACTTTTATATACAAGGATTGTTCCATAAATCAAAAGGTGGTGACACTAGGTTGTTTTAAACGTTACCTTGGCAACGTTGTCACTATTGAGAGATGATGTACATGGTTATAAATAGTTACTGATCTTAGCCTATGCTCTGTTTTCAAAATGCAGAAACAAAAATTTTGTGTATTAATAAATTACTGTCTTTTGAAAGGGGCAAAGCTTGCTGAAATTAAGGCGAAGCTAAACAAACATTATGGCGAATCTTTACCTTCACTTAGAACGATGTATAAGTGATTTGTTAAGTTTACATGTGGCCGAAAGAGCACAAGCGATGCGGACCGTTCCCTACATGATTGAAAAAACTCCAATGAAAAAACATGGTACTAAGCGATTGGAAACTGAATGTGCAGAAGATTGCTCAAGATGCGGAAATTTATGCCGCGTTTGCTGACAAAAAAATTGAGAAAATGAGTTGTCACAATCATCATTTGGAGCTGTTTAAATGGTACCCGAATGCATTTTGGAGATGGTAAAAAAAAAAACCTCAAGTGATGGCGATTGTGTTTTGGGATTGCCATGGCGTAATTATAATTTGCTTTTTTTTAAAAAGGAGCAAAACCATAGCCGGTGAATATCACGCTATGCCACTGTAGTAACTAAAAGACGTGATTGAGAAGTATCCTCTGGCGAAGAAAATTCTTTCACCATGATAACGCACAAGCCTGGCGATGCCAAAAATTTACATTTAAGGTATGAAATCCTACCTCATCCCTCCTATTCTTCAGATTTGGCTTCCTCGGACTACTTTTTGTTCCGCAACATGAAAAATGACTTGAAGGAAAGAAATTTGAACAAACGAAGCGGCTATTTCCGAAACAAATACGTATTTGTAGAATATCTGTAAAAATTAAATTTTATGACTTGGGTAAAAAAATTAAAAAATATAATTATATTAAATTGAAATGAGTTTGAGTACTTTTTTTAAAAAAAAGATTTCTTTATTTTTGCAGGATTCATAAAGAACTCCCCAAACTATTTTCCTTTTAAAGTAAGCAGCTTTAGAATACTGTTAAGTCACTAAAACTAATAATAACTATTGTATTAATTAGTTGTATGTGAAGTAGCTGAATTTATTGACCCAGCCTTTTACTTTCCGGTTAACACTCGAACAGTAATTTGTACATCAAATTTAAGAGAGAGCGTTTTACAACATTTGTTAGCGTCCAGAGCAACTTAAGTTAACTAGAATCATTCTTTTAAGGAAAACTTGTGACAGCGGACAAAATATAAACCACGAAATTATCTCAATATGACAAATTAACATAGCAATTCTTAATGAAATAAAAAGGAATAAAAGTAGTTGAACTAGATGTCATATAACAGAGCAAAAAAGGTATTACCTTGCGTAACTCTTCTGTTAGGACAGATACTAAAAGTTTAAAAGCCAATTTTCTTCATCACTGTTCCCTTTATGTACATTAAAATGTTTAATAGTATGTTTAACGCCCTTTTTGAATATTGTAACAGAAGAAATGATGCCCATAATGAAATATGAAATAAATGATAAACTGGGAAAGGAATTTTTTGGGAGGGAAGTATTCTAGGCTAGGGAGCTCTCCGAAATAATTTCGCCATTTATGAGGATAGAGGAAAACTTTAAAATAAAATAAAAAAGAAGAAAAAAACTTCTCATGCAGGGAGGACAGTTCTGGCGAAAATCAAGCCGCGGATCTTCCATTCTCGATCATGTGCCCTTAAGACCTCGGCCACTTTGCGGTGCTATACACATTACATTTCAATATTATCTTACTGTCTGCTTCTTGAAAATAAAATAGATAGCATCATGAACAACGTGCTTTTGTCCTGTTGTATACGTTAGTAAGGGGCTTTTCAATGATGAAATAATAGTATGTTTAAACCTTTCCAATGTTAATAAAATGTTTAAACATCACAGAAAATCTGCCGATCAGCATTCAAACCGAAACAATGAACTTTAGTTATTAGCATTGAGACCCAGAAGATAACTCGTCTGTCATTTAAGAGCTCAAGTAGCAAGTACAGTTTGTTAAGTCGTCGGTTTCATTGGATAGTGACATAATCACTCACAATAGAGCGAGCTGTTCAGTGACTTTGTAGGCTTTTTGAACAATAGCGCAAGAATGGTTCAAAGGCCTTTTTAATAACAGTAAACATTTTTGGATTTAACCATAGAAATTCTTAAATGCGAGGCATTTTAAAACTAACTCTTCAACCATAATTATTCCTTGTTATTTCATGTATTATATGGTATTGTAATGAACTGTACACAAACATATACAAGGAGTGTAGTATAGTAGTAAGAGTGTATTATTTCAGTGGCACCAATATACTCTAATAAAATTTTAAGAGTCGCACGGGTCGTATTTGCTTTTATGATACTTTAGCTCTAATACATTATATTACATTTAATATTTCATAATAAACTATAAAACACACATATATTCAACAACAAAAATATATAAGATAAAGTAAAAGAAAGAAAAAAGAAAACAAAAAATACAACGATAAATAGAAGCAAGTCGCGTTAGAAATGGCATACACACATCAGAACGCACGAAGGAAGGCAAAGAACCTTTTGAGAGATATGGATAAGCAGCAGAGAACTGCAAAATGCAGAGAGCGGTTAGTACGTCAAAGGCGTGAATAATACCTTCTTAGATACTCGTAAAAATTTGATTATGCCTCAAGGTCTTCCAATTTATAAACGAACATGAACTACTGTTACCTGGCATTTGCTTTTTCAAACGGGAAGGCTTTCAGCCAGCTTGACTCAAACAGGATTCGAACTTGCATCCTATACTTATGCACTGGTCAACTGAGCCTTGCTGTTTGGCATTCAAAGACCTAGTGCTTTGACGTCATATGTAAAATACACTATTAAAATGTTTTTACAATGTCCTCCTTCTAGAAAAATCGTTTATACATATACGCTGCTGCTGAGATTAGACTATAAATACAATGATAGAGACCGTAAAATCGATCCATAAAGGATTCCTACAATATTTTAACCCTTAATTCAAGAAGTGCGGTCTCACGGAATGCACAAAATTTTTTGAAATGCTCACTAACGTCGCGTCGTTTCTAGAGGAAAGCTGCTAATCGCGTCCTACTCTACACAAATCACATATCCAACAATGACAGTGGTCACTGACCTCCCTTTACTAGAATGTGTATTAACTAATAGGTGTTGGGTTTCGTAGACCGCGAATCTTGAAATACCTACATTTTCTTCGGTTCAAATACTAAATCAGTTCGCGAGAACGTGTCAAACGATCCGAAGTTATCGCTCAGAGGATGGAGGAAGATTTTTTCATATAGAAGGAGAAATAGACGGCGATTGCTAGTGATGAAAATATCACTAATAAATGGTTTGGACAAAATATATGGATATCCCTAATTTATTTTGTCAACTGAATTAAGGGATATTTAATACTTTATCTATTCATTCATTCATATTTAATACTTTATCTGTTCATTCAGTAGGAGAAGCACTCGATTGATGTGCAATTATTGCCTAGTTATGCTAGTTCTTCCTTCAAACAGAATTTAAAACAAATATGACGCAATAGCATAAATCAAGCGATACTTGGGCTTAATAGTTGAGAATACTATTAATGTTAAAGAAACTATGCCTGATGTAGGTTCTTTCTGTACAAACCCCAGTGAACGCTCAGCGGATTAGAATGTACTAGAATAATTTAATAGTGTTCAACGCCCATTTTTACCACTGAGGCACCACAGGCGATGGACACTGGTGATACATGAGATGAAATGATATATTGGGAATGGATTTCTTTTAAAGGTAAGTAAATGTTCCAGGATTAAGTTTAGAGTACTTCCCAAGCATTTGACATTTATGAGGACTAAAGAAAACCTGGATAACACCTCATTCGGGCAGGACGGTTCTGGAAGAATCGAACTCTAGACCTCTCTCACGTGTCCGCAACTTAACAACCTCGCCCACCCGCAGCGGTGAATGTACTAGAGAAACTGTTGTCCTGTTAGTAATAATTTGATATAGTGATGCACTAACAATAGAGCTCCTGGCAGCAATATTAAACAATGGCTGCTAATAACGTTTTCACGCCAGCTCACATGAAGATAAGTAAGGCTTTCATGACAGTTGATACGTGAAATCTTAGCGCCGTAAGCATCTCTAAGCCTTAATGCGTTGTTTGCTATATAGTCACCAAGCCATCACCATTAGCCAAGCAGAAGATACTTCGTGACGTAAAGGACTCTCGTCGCCATCTTGGTGTTACCAGCATAGCTAGTTGGAAACAATTCACTATTTTTTACGAGACAAAAATAGAAAATTAAGCAAACCTTTGTTGAATTTAGCATAAATAAAATAAATTATTAGAAAAATACAAATTACCTACACCTTTTATAGTATAATAGAAACAATACTTTCATGCCAAAACCAGCAGTCAGTAACTTTGTGTTATCTTAATATGAGTGCGCAAAATATAATGTACGCAGAATTTAGGAGTAGAAAGCGGGTAGAAAAATAGGTACCTCAAGAATAGGAACAAATGGTTTAGGACAACGCTTAGTGGTGCTGCGGACTTTAACTCCTACATAAGATTATTTTAGGATGGCCAAAAGAACTGAAAACAGAATATCTTCGCTTAAACAAAAATATATTCTACTGAATACACTATACTACTAATTAAATGAATATCAAGCATGTAATCGTTCATAAAACTTTCCATAGATCTCAAAATGCCTACAGTACGTGACTTATTATTAAACACTGGTGCAACCTGCTACTCATTGCGCCCTTGCCAGTGCAACAGGTTTACATTTTATTATCTATGAACACACGTCACATCGCAACGTATCTATGCCTATAGCCGCAATTCGTTCTCACTCTTAAAATACTTGGCATCAATCGCCCGTTCTATTCATAAATTGTAACGCATTTCATATACAGATTTGTCCAATCCATACCACAGAGCTCTATTGCATTGGGTTCCTGAAATATTTGAATAAACAAGAACCGAAAAGGAGATTTTAATTATTTCTATAAAACTTCCATATAATTGCTTTTGTGACAAAGTGTCACATATTATGATACTAGGTATAGTGTACATACCTCTTATGGCGCGCAGTGTGTCCTTTAGTCGGTAAACAAAAGCTCAATTCTTGTAATAAATTATTTCTGGGAACAGGTTCTGCAACTTAGATTTAATGAGTTTCTTTAAATGTTCTACATCATTACTTTTAATGAATATCTTCTATTTTTTCAGTATACTCCCACAGGGTGAAAAAAAGCTTGAACATAGTGCCTAAGGGAACATCCAATCAGGGAACTTAGGAAATTATATGCACCAGGGCAATAGATAGCCCTGTAGAAGAAATGGCTGTCGAAATTATTCACAGTGATATTTTTTTGAAAGGCAGGAGATGGCCTACCGACCGGACGAAGGCATAGTTTATAAAAGGTTGTGATTTCGAGGCCCCGTAGAAGGAATTAAGTTCAGAGTTCAATTTTCGAATGACACAGTGATCAGAGAATTATAGCGGGGAGAGTTGCAGAAGTTGATTCAATTATAGTCGGTGTAATTAGACAAGTAGTCACTTATTAACAGTTCAACTCAGCGAGTTATCTGTCAGGTAGTAGGTCAGTTTGAATAGTGCAAGTGTGATCTAAAACTACTTAAAGGCGGCCCTTAGCAGGAACAAGAGATACATGTGAATAAATCATGCTATCTCCAGTACTTGTGTCCATATATTGCCTGATTCCTGACCCTTCTTCCCGTTGACCTGAAAAGGTCAAAATTCTCGGCTCTTCCGAACAGCTAGCTGTGGTACAGCGGCACATCAGGACAGCGTCGGAAGGAGACATGGAAATCGTTTATTATCCAATAGAATACGATGAACTTTCTAATTAATTAAAACCCATCAATTAATCAATCACCACCATCCTCATTATTAAAACGGTCGCATGTTATTCAACGGGTACTTTGATATTAATTGTCTCTCTCTTTAAACATTTTAAACCATCTTTGAGCCATGCTATAGAAAAGAGGAAACTAACCATAGGCCTCCTTAACATTGCATAGACCTTAGCTGAAGATTTGTTGAGACGAAAACAGAATTTCAGAGCAGTATATTGTTCGTGTGTATCACCTCGATTTTACTGTACGCGGAACTGAATATGTTTCAACTTGTACACCTCTTGAAAGCGAGAATCGAAAGTGACAACAATGAATGGTACCATGTATGCGCATTAAGCCAATAAATATTGTGAAATTTAATTTTTGGTGTGTAAGAAATGTCATTCTTTTTTGGATATTCCTCGTAGGTATATGGAACATAAATGTAATGATTTTATTTTCTGAAAATTAAAACATCCAGAAAAGTAAACAAAACCGTACCGTGAGCAAAAATCTGGCTAAGGAAAATCTTCATACACCGATGCACTTTATACCCTAGAGGGCAAAATGTTTAGAACTGAAAAAGGATATTGAAAACTACTCTATGGCAGATAATGGCATTAACACAATACCCTACCAATGCAAAACTCTGAACTCATCTGACGCTTTATATTGCATATGTAGTACCAAATTATATAGTACTATCACATAACAATGCCAATATCATTACGTAATTACGATATAATTAATAGAAACTTGTTCTGATAGATAGCAACAGATAGTACAGATAAACCATGTGCCCAAACAGAGCTTACAAAAGCACATTTTTGCTTCACGCATTCATCGACACGGTTCGGCAGTTGAAAAGGATTTCATTTTCCGAATGTGTGAATGTGCTAGCAGCGGACGTGAGCAGCATATTTTACTTGTATTGAGAAGAGATCTAAAACTGCATAACATGCAATAACACTGACATTAAAATATAAAACTGTATAGGTGTCAAAATGGAAAATAGCTTCCATTACACATGAACTCTCTTATAAAAATAAGAAATGAGTTGGTTATGCAAGACAGTGAATCAATTCTGCTTAGGCCCCATTCACGATAAAAATTAAGCGTAACGTAAACTTAAACGTAAAAATTGGATACTATGTATTCTAATAGAACCATTCAAAATATTGCAAACATAAAAATAAACATACAATTGGGCAAAGTCCCAAAGTTTTGCGTCTACTTCTAATTTAAAATTAAGAAATCAACCAATCAGAACACAGCTGCTCTGTTCGTAGAACTCTATGGTAAAATTTATCCATACACGGAGCACGAAAATCAAATGCGACTCCTGCTGCTTGCTGCTGCAAGTCGCGAGCAACGGCGGAGAGAGCCGAAGATAGTGACCCACAGATGCTATAGCTATAGCAAGGTAACTAGGCTTTCAAGCATAGAATGCGCAGTAGATTTATGTTTATAATTTTTATTCTGATGCAATCAAAGGAGAAGTCACCATTACTGATTTACCCGTCCCTATCAATTTATATTTACGAAAATCCACTGGGTACACCAGTTTCTAGGATTTACCCTAGTTTAGCTTTGGTGTATATATATTATTTCGAGCTCCATTTAGAGCTGATTTGCCACCGTTACAATATTTTACCCGCTCCCTATCAATTTATATTTAAACGTTATGGAGGACAATTCACAGTTTTCTTATGTTTAAAAAAAATAATAATACATGCAACATTTACACTGCGGCCACGCACAATAGTTCGGTTCTTTCCGCTGTGTGTCGGTCCTGGTGGTGTAGTGGTAACCATACTTGCCTTCTAAACCCAAGGTCGGGGGTTCAAACCCGGCCAGCACACATGGATTTTTTCGGGTGTAAAAATCCTAAGTATGGATGGCTTCCTTCGGAAGGGAAGTAAAGCCGTGGGTTCCGTGTCGTTCATTTACGGCACGAAAAAGAACCTCAAGCCTGAAAGAAAAGGCCTCTGAGCAAAATTTGTCCGCCTTTCACGCCCTCATTTGAATGGTATGCTGATGACCTGAACTTTTAAAGAGCGTCTGTAAATAAACAAATAAAAAAACCAACTTTCCGCTGTCACTCAGGTAGTGCAGCAGCTAGCAGCAGCAATTGCACTTGATTTCCGTGCTCCGTGTTAGGACAAGCTATGGCAGAGAGAGCTGATAACCAGTGACTCTGTAAACGAATGGCGTGAATGGACAAAAGACTAATTGCATTATAAGAAAGCTATCCTTGCTCGTAATACTCCAAGCAAATTAATTATTGCTCTTTGCATATACATAAACGCTACCGCCGTCTACTCAGAAGCAGCCATTTTCAATCAGCTGTTAATTGATCTTCACTTGTTCTTAATTTTGATTGGCTAATAAGTACGTTTGCGTTTCATTGTGAATGCCTGCATACTACTAAGTTAATGTGTTACGTCTTATTTTATTATGTTGACTTTTAATTTTCATTGTGAATGGGGCGTTAGGCTCAAGTGGTCATGGTGTACCTTTGGCGAATTGAGCAGAAACATCATGAAAGTGTGACTGCCATGCTTTAATAGCCTGTATTTTTATATGGGAAACATTTTATATACAATCATTAGTTAATATGTGTATTTGTACTTTAATGAGAAAAAGAGTGAAGGGTTTATAACGCATATTACTTAAGATTTATTTTACTTTTTTTTTTGGCAAATAGTATTTTTGCTGACTGCTTATTTCTAGAAAGTATTTGTACTTTAATAAGAAAAAGAGTGAAGGGTTTATAACGCATATTACTTAAGATTTATTTTACTTTTTTTTTTTTTGGCAAATAGTATTTTTTTCTGACTGCTTATTTCTAGAAAGTAGAGAAAGTACAGAAAGTGGCAATCATAATTCTTAAACTCCCCAAATACAACATCGTTTATGGAATTTACTAAGGCTTGTAATACATAAGTATACTTTTCGTTGAGAAATTATTTTCCATAGTACATAGTGCGCATGGGTATAGATCAGGACTGTAGGGAGGATGTTGATGTGTTTCTAAGTCAAAGCTTTGAAGCATGTTCATCATTCAACTGGGACATGTGGGGGCAAGCGTTATCATGGAGAACGAAATTGCACTCGATAGCCTTTCGACTTTATGGCGCGCCTCAGTTTTTGTGCACAGGGTCTTCATTGCCCTACACGACGACTGTGGCCCCTTGCTCGAGAAAATAGAATATTACCGGCTCTCACCGTTAAAGATGAACGTCATCAGAACTTTCCCGGAACTTAAGTGTAGGAATTTGGACTTTTTCGGATTGTAAGAATTTATGTGTTTCCACGGCTGACTTTGCAGGTTGCCCTGGGTTAAAAACTGTGATACTATGACAATATGACGTTTATGACGTTGCTGCAGTCGACTCAGAGATACAGTTATATCGTGCTTCTCTCTCAGTTAGTGTGAAACCCACTGTACTAGAGATGATAATTCACAACGGCTAATCTTCACCAAAAAATATTTTGTCCACTTTGATTCTTCGGTTTTGCAGTAAAATACTAATCACCTGCGCATTAACATCAGGAGCACTGGCGGGATGGGCCTGTTATGAACGCAGATGTTCTCCTAGTGACATGTACGAGGGCAATTCGTAAAGTAAGTTCCGGTCTCGTCATTCATGAGCAGGAGAGCGCTATTCTTGGTCCGGTATGTTCCTGGCAGTGTCAGTGTGAGGTTGCATTCGACTGTTTCTTTCACTAAGACAGACTTGTAAAGTATCCAGCAACAGAGCTCTCGACAAGTGCATGGGCAGCCCGTCAATAAGGGCCAGATGGGTCCAGCCCCTCCAAAGAAAATGTTATAATTATTTACCATTTCTTTTATCCGAGTAAATTTTAAAACAAAAAATATACGAAAACAGTGATGTATAATTAGTTCTTGATTGTATCTTACGCAATAAGCGCATTTTCCCTCTACTGTAGTAGCGGTAGCATGCGGGTCTTCCGTTAGCAAGGGAAGTTCATAGGCCAGTCCGGGAAATCTTACGCTTTAAACTTATACCTTCATAAGTTAGCAACAATTTACAAGGACTTATATTAGTCTATTGTTCGAAGTTGAAAGATAATATACCTATAGTATTAATAAACCAGTTGTCTGAGATAGCAGCCATCACAAAAATAGCTAGCAGAAGCAAATGGCAATGGGGCGGTCATATCGTGAGAATGCAGGACAATAGATGAACCTACAAGATCCCTTTATGGGAGTACCGGATAGGAAAAAGGACATAAGGCAGACCCAGGAGGAGATGAACAGATCTCTTTAAGAAACATGCAGGTCCAGATATGTCAAGAGTAGCAATAGGAAAAGAAAAACGGAAATTCCTCGAAAAGCAATTAGTGAGTGAGAAATGGAGTAACCAAAAAACAAATCAGTGTATCGTAAATAGCATACGAACAACTAGCGTGAAATAGCTCACCACGTTAGAAAAAAGCGAGCTTTCCCTATTTATTAACCTTGCGCTTAAGGGACACAATAGGCTATCTTTTTATATTAGTCCTCCTCCAAGATGGGTTAGCCTTTTTCCTGCTTATTTATGCGTTCTCTTGGGCCAGCGTGAAGACGGCCCATGGTCAGCGCCTTCAATTCTCTCTTTTCTTTGGAGCCAGATGTTGCGGGGTTGCTGAAAGCACGCATAACTGACTAGGGAATGTTTTCGCACTTTGATTGCAATTGGATAGCTTCCTCGCTGTTTGTCATTGGAACGTTAACTTTCATAATGTTAACGTTAAGTTACACAAAAAAAAAAAAAAAAAAAAAAAACCCGCATTTGATTTGTGTTAATGAATAGAGTGGACGTTTTATTGAAGACTCCATTTTTGTGTTTAACAATAAGTTTAACTGTTATGTTGGAAGTTAAATGATTTCGATTTCATCAACGGAAAACTATACGACATTTAATTAAGAAGGTTTTTTTTATTGTTTGAACATTTTGGAAAATAGCTTGTGAAGTGAGAAACATATTTTGTCTATAGGAATGAGATTAGAAAAGAAATAGATAGGGCAAATTTCATTTCTGTACAGCCAACGAAACGACAGATATTACATGCATGTCAGAATTTGTTGTGATATTTTGATGCATCAGGGGAGGTAAATCGGTTGAAAGATTCATAAAATTCATTGCTGTTTCTGAGTGACTGCACAAGGCTTAAGGCGTACTTTAACAGCTGAATTAGAAGAATTCTGTATAATTCAGAACGTTTATAGGAATGCGCCGTAGTGTGTTCGGTGAGGAGTCACTAAATCTTGATAAAAGAGACCTACCCCCCACGCCATTTGGGCAACATGTAGTTATGCCCCTGGCCCACCTTTCTACATGAGCCACGAATGGTGTTTAACGCCCGTTTGTGCTACAGAGGCACCACAGGCGATGGACACTGGTGATACACGAGATGAAATGATATATTGGGAAAGGATTTATTTTTTAAGGAAGGAATCGTTCTAGCTCTAAGTTTAGGGTACCTCTCCGGCATTTGCCATTTATTAGGACTGAGGAAAACCTGGAAAAAACCTCAGTCATAGAGGACGGTCCTGGCGGGATTCGAACCCAGACCTCCCGCTCACGAGTCCGTGCTTTACCACCTCGGCCACTCGTGGCGGTACAGGAGCCACGAGCCGCCACTGGTGCAGTAGTAGGGTCTGTGGGCAAAGTAACAAATGACAGTTGCAGTTCCTCATGAGATCACTGCGGTGTACGGGAACATTACGAGTGAGAGTATGGTTGGACTTTGGTGTCGTCAATTCCAAGGTGGACGCACTAACATGCAACCGTTTTTCAGGACAAGTAAGGTGTATTGTTGGTGGATTTCATAGAACGAGGCACAACAAATATTCATAATGCCTATTGTTAGACACTAACAAAATGGATAAGGAACTCAAGGAGAGCGTCACAGGGTGGCTACAATCATCGGCGGCCGAGTTCTACACAGAGGAGAATTCAAAGTTTGTGAAACGGTACGACAAATGCCTGGAGGTAAATGAAAATTATGTTGCAAAATAATGAAGGATGTACTTTTTACTTATATGTAATAAAAGTTCCAAAAATAAAGTAACATTCCTTAAAACATTTAACGGGACTTACTTTCCGTATTGTCCTGGTATAGTCTCGGAATCTCTCTGCCTCTCTGACAGATAAAAACATGACATGCGGTATTCACAGTACACAACAGTATGAAATAAATAACCAGCGAAGTGTTGCTTATCTCCCCACAGATGGCAGTATTGCTACTAATAAATAGCAGGGTTAGCAACCTTTGCGCGCCTAGAGTTAACTGTTTTCATTTGATGTCCGTCATATATTTCAACTCATCCCAAGGGATCATACTGAAAACAAAATGAAGGCAAAGAGTGCAATCACCAATTTACCTGGTGCATAATTGAATATGTGATGATGTGTTTGTACACACTATTGAAGAAATCTGTCCAGGCGCAGACAATGTCAAGTATAAAGGGGTCATTCGCAATTTAGAAATGCACAGTAGCGTGAAAGCGAATCTATGTGAGCAATACGGCTTTTTGAAAAGTACATTACTGCCCTATACGCTGTAAAACACTCTTATTCTGAGTTTATCAATGTAAGAAGTGTAATTGCACCATATTCAAGAAAGGTATCAACATGTGTGCTTTACAAAAAAGGTAAGGCTAGAATAGAACCTGTTCCAGAGGGCAAGAAACAGGCAAATCCATGCCCAGCCCCTAGTCATACCCCCGAGATAAATTGGAAGGTTAAGATTCTTATCTCTACCCCGAATCTAACAAAACAGAGTTATTTAAATAAAATGAAGGATATGTGAACATCATTTTAGAACCTAAAATAGCGGGGTTGCTTCAGAATAAGGCCTCAAACCCATACGTTCTGCTTCAACTTGACATTTTTGGAGGATGTGGCGAATGAAATGGGAATACATTCCGTCTCTTTCAGTCACATCTCTGTTAAATCATCTGATGCATCGTCAATGTAATGTTGTGCATTTAAGTTATTGAAAAGACCCATAGAAATGAAAGACCTCTAACTGTGGACGGTGTCCGCAATAAAAAGGACTTTAATGTAATTAGCACCAGCTTGCTGCAGTGAAACTATAATGCAACGATAGCAGTGCTACAGGCCACCATAGAACATCGTCACTGGTATTGGTATGATTTTCCGTAAATTAAAGCTGTCTAGGTTAAAAACAACCTCCGTATCTCTATATAGCTTTAGTAATTACAGTTCAAAACGTCCTCTTGGCACAGTTTCTCAGTTTTCCTCTGTGTAGACAAAAAAGGCTGAAAAGAACTTCACTTCTCTTTATTTCCCTGTGGTTTTATTTTTCTAGCATGATAAATGACAACTACTTGCCTACTACAGGATATTTACGGCAGGAAATAATGTTCCAAATTGCTAAGTGTTCTTCCACTAGCCACATTATTTATTGGACGGCATTCATATTTTTACATTTCAACCGCAAAGATAAGGCATGAAAATCCACTTACTCAAACCGTACGTAAACATTTTCCATATCCCTTTTCCGGTTTTTAAGTTAAAGCCTTCCATAAGCACTTAAGACAAATTTTACGTGTCAGCAACTAGGATACCATAAGTCACATCACACCTTTTCATCATTTTTACTAGGAGCTGAAATGTAAAGACTGATCAAATGAAAAGATAAAACGTCTTTACAATGCACGTTGTGGAATTGCTTGCCTTGATGCCATTTGTATGTCCTCAAATGTAACAAATACTCTTGATCTTAGCACCCGTCGTTCTTCTTCTTTTTCTTTTTAATCAAGGTTTTGTCACCCGTTTCGCGGCGGCTGGTGGGTCTACAATCAGGCGAATCAGATGTAATACCTACAATTAAAAATGAAAATAACCACGTGCTTTATGACAGGAGATGTTGGAAATAACACTATCAGCAATATCCTTAGAAAACTGACACTAACATGAATACGTTTTTACTGGCAATATCCAGACCGACATTCAATATTAATCATTTGTCCAAAAAGGTGAAAATATTATTGCATTTTTCTGCATTTATGCTCTTCTCAAAATATATACCCTATAAATATACATTTACTGCGCACCATACATCGATTTTCTGTTATGCAAAGCAGTTTTGTGTATAAAATCGATTTGTCTGTACTACATTACTGTTATTTTGTGTCCAAACATGAACATATAATTGGAACCATGCTTTATCAGTATATAATATTACATAAGATTAATCGAATGTCAGGGTCACCTGTGAACAATAGTGATCTTGTATGCTTCCAAGTTTAAAATGATGTAATTTCGTAAGATGAATAATATGTATGACACTTTTTAAAAAGACACCAGAAATGTGTAGAAGTATCAGGTAAACATTTCCAATGTCTCCTGTCGTAAGGTACTTGCTTATTTTCACAAGCAATATCAAAAGTAATGTCAAAAGATTGCTAATAAGTTCATGAACGCAGTGAGTAAATTTATCTGGAAACCTCAGACCCTCGAGTGATAATTATTAGGACAATTTCAAGAATAAAGTAAGAATTTAAATATTATTCCCATGAAATTGGCTTACAATATTATAATAATTATATATTTGTTTTATGAACACTTAATCAGTGCATTGTGCGTGATTGGATAATCAATTTCTTTTCGGCCAAAAGCTCAGCTTGCCTTGCGCAAGCGCAGTAATGGATTTTCAAGAGAGATAAAGGGGACTGTATCAAGGAGTGTTCGTTACTCTGAAGTCTGTCCTTGGTATTACGCATTTGATGTCTGCCATATCTTGGAATTCTTTAGAACCTGAAGGCCAACAGGATAGACACAAACGACATCAATTTCAAATAAAGTTTTATTATTTTTATTTGCAGACTTTTATATCTGTTTTTCCTCTTTTTCTACGTAATTGCCAATTGCAGAAGAACGGCACATGTATTACCAGGACTGTAAAGAAAGGAAAGGTAAATATTTAAGCGATATGTCAGGAATTCATTTAAAACGTTATTTGTGTATATCTACTGAAAAACGGCTGCAGTATCGAGCACATATACAAACGTATTTATGAGAAAATCATGGTATATTATTGTATTATTTTCCATATAATTTAAGTAATTATCACTTATATTATTATACTCACAACATCACAAAATTGGACATGAAATTTTTTTTTATTATAACATTGCAGAGTTATTTTTGTGGTATATTCGGTAAAAATTAGATTTTCCAAAAATTTCGACGTCGTATGGCTCAGTGTACCCTATACCAAAAATCATGCTTCCCCAACCTATGGCACCGCCTGTGTTGATTGCTGCCCGGGAGGCCCGGGTTCGATTCCCGGCATCTACTTAGGACTTTTTGTAAGATGGGTGTCTGGAACGGGGTTCATCCAGCCTCGTGAGGACATTTGGGATGGAGAGGTGGCGATGTTCGATCTAGTAAGCCGCGATATAGCGACCAGCGGGATGCGATGTGTTGATCACAAGACCCCTGCAATACTGCACTCTATCAATGATATCATGTGATGGAGGTAGAAGACGCAGTGGTCGTCGCGGTAAAGCTTAGGCCCACATGACCTGTAAAAAGGCTTCATTTTTTTTATTATTTTATGTATATTGTACTGTGTATTTTTTTTTTTTTTTTTTTTTTTTTATCTGGTAGAGTGGAAGAGAAGGCCCCATGACCCCTAAACTACTGCCAGGGTAAATATATAAATATAATACTTAAATAAATTATACTATATATTAATATAGTTTAATTTATTTTAAGGCTCCTGCAAAACGATAATAAAACAGTAAAAAGCGAGAAGAGAAAAGAAAGAAAGCACCATTATTCCAGATTTTGTGGCGTCTGACTCTGAGGAAAATTCATTACAAAGTATTTATAATGCACTCTGGCGGTAGGATCTTACTTTAAGGACTAATTCTCTACTCTTGAATATAAAAGAAGACAGCATGCGGTAAAGGAAGTCATTGCAAAGTCATGAGCCCTTCCACATCATGTGCGTGGTGGGGGGAGGTGGGATAATCCCCTAGGATTGCTCCATTTGCTCGTTCACGTCCATGTCCCAGTTTAGCCCTTTAGCACACCACTGACAGTCCCATCTCCCGTCAATTCTATACCGGTTTAAGTGGAAACTTGGGGAATTGTCAAACCAACCACATGCTCCAATCAAGGGTTGTACAGTCTCCTACTGTGGAACAATGGAGCTTAGTTTAAGAAGGACGTTTATCTGCGCTCCTATAATGACAGTGACTAGTAAGTCTTGATAATGTTATTATCAGGTACAAGACTACACGTTTAGGCTACTTAGCACAAAGTAAGTTCCCAAGGTTTGAAACTTTTTTGAAACAAGAGAAATATATCGATTGCGTTCTGGAGATTTCTGAAAAATATTTCATTACCGGTAGTTATATTTATTGAAAGCCTTAGTTCTTCAATGTTCATGTGGGTTACAATATTGTCAAGAGGCAAGCAAACACAATGACTCCACACTCCACTTTTCTTCTGCTACTCCGACTCCTGGTTGATATTCCTTTCCTTGAGTTCAATCAATAATTTGTTTCCAGAATCTTCTTTGTAATTTGATTGATTTTGAATTATTCTCAACAGTGCTGCCCTGGTTTGTGTCATTTTACGGATTCTCCTTGGATAGAGGATCATTATAAATAAATAATTTCAATCCCTGTCAGACAATGCTGAAAACAAGCTGGGGCACTACATTGATGAAGTTTCTAAATGTTGGTTGTAACAGAAAAATGCCATGGTTTCTTTAAGCTTCAGATTCGACATTGAGTTGCTTCTCTTCAACGAGAGAAGCGTATTCTGCTATACACTCTCTTCCTAGACCAAAATGTTTAGCTATAGCTATAGCAAAATGTAATAGTAGTAGATAGTTCACAACGTAAAACCATGTGAGGAATATATGTCGAGAAGGTGAAGTTATTACTGAAATTTGCCTGGGTTATGTGCCATATCTTATATCCCAGTATGCTTATTCAAGACGCATTTTATATGGGAGAGCATGGCTTTTATGCCTTCAATATCTGTCTATTTCTGGTTTGCAAAGTATTTCACCGTCTTCCGGTTGCCAAACGTCATCTATATTTGTCATGCCACTGGTCAACCTCCATTCTACGACTTTCCATAGCACTTGTCATTTCTTCACGCTAGGCTTATCTAACAAGGGCTAGTCAAAAAGACCGAGAGTTTTTTTAATCACGCACAGCAAAAAAAAAAAAAAAAAAAAAAAAAAAAAATTGTTGAAACAATGTTGCATTATGAAAACGGACTACATCATTTCGCCAGTCGCCTACATATAAAATGGAGTTGATTCGTGAAGAGCAATATAGTTGTAGTTTTGCTTTCGTTTGCAGAAATCAGGTATGCAAGCTTGCAGATTGTTGCTGCAGGCAACAGGTGATGATGATCTGCCACAATTCACAGCACCTAGAAGGTTCAAGGAATTTAAGTGCCTTGTTTCAACAACAAAGCAAGGCGATGCAGGTGCTCAAACGAAACCATGGCGTCATTGTTCGTGAAGACCTACGAATAACGATTGACAAACTTGCAGATATGTTACATATCTGCCATGGCAGTACATTTTTGATTCTGCAAGATCACTTGAAGAAGAGACGCTTTTGTGCAAGGAGGTCCCAAGATTACTGACTGCTGAACAGAAAGGCCAATTGACCACCTCCGGGAACCGATGATAAATTTGCTATTATTTTAAAAAGTTACGCCTGAAATGCCAAAAAAAAAAAAAAAAAAATCAATAAAATAAAACCATAAAATTTTTTTTTTAAAAATTTTAAAAAAAATTACAAAAAATATTGGTGACATAAATGTCACTGAAAGGGATTAAAAGTCACAAAACCATAGCAAAACCCTTCTAAAAACTATGAAAGTATGAGCGTTCGAAAATCATACGGGTCAATTGACCGCCATTGAGCGTTCTGGCGCTAAGCAACTCTAATATAATACAATCACTTATTCGAGCATTGCTAACATTTTCTAATTCAGAAATGTTTCAGTTAATATCGCTAAGAAAGAACGGCCTAGTAGATTGTGAATAGCAACGATTGCTATGATCGGGCGAAAAACCGATATCAGGAAGAAATGTCCCATACGAACAGTAGGAGAACAGATAATAAGGAAAAAGGAAGAGTGGAACATACGCAGAAGACAGGCTTGTTAAAATTGCAAGAGATCCATCAACAAACCGAAGGAACAGCCCGTGTAGGTTTCGTATAAGATGGAAAAATCCAGATATGGAGAAAACAACAAAAATAAAAGAAAATGAAAACAGGAAAGCGGTAGACTTTAAGAACAGCAATGATTTTATATAGTTTCCAAAACCCTGTAGCCTGGTTTTCCAAAAATACTGTTCCAGGTATGTTTGAGTTGAGATCATAGCTTTTGCAATAATTGTGTCAGGGATTATATTTTGAAGCATATAGAAAATAGATTTAAAAAATATGACAGTGAAACTACCGATTTTTCTCTGCTGACCTTTATTTTGCAATGACCTACTGACCTGTTCGCATACAGTCAGAATGAAATAATTTCTTAATACATGTTTAGCTTTCCAAATATTGTTTTTGTTTTTCAACATAATATTATAAAATATTTTTCATTGTGTTTTGCGGGAATGAATTAAAATATTCAATATCCCTATATAGCACTTATGTCTCAAAATGGCTGCTGCAACGCAGGTAAAAAAAACTGAGTGATTAAATATGGTATGTCACCACAAATTTTATAAGCTCAACATTCCTCATTCAGAGTACATAACATGGAACCTTTTGTTAGTTTATTCGAGAAGGAGGTATGCTACCCATATAATGGCGCTGTTTGTATTATCATTTATAAATCATTTAATATTTATATTGTTCGCGCTTAGAAGCCATTCTTTTTTTTTGCGATCCGTACTAATTTGAAAGGCTCATTTGTTTCCCGCCGTACACAGACGAGTACGAAGCTCAAAGGTCGTGACTGTATACACCGACAATCAAGAACGCCTATTGCCGCTTACAAGACGGTTAGTGCGAACATGTAGGAGTTACTGTGTTATTGCTTTTTATTTTTCTCTTTGCCACGGTTTAAATATTTAATTCAGAACCACACATTTTCATTTTCTGTAACTTTTTAAGAAAAATAATCAGATTCTCAGTGTCTCTGCAGAATTTTAAGAATATTTAAATGGGTTCACCCACTTGACAGATCTACAGTTGTCGGTCCTAGTGGTCTAGTGGTAACTAAAGTCCTTAATTATACAAGTTATGGACGCTTTGCAACAGAATTTGCCGACAACCGAGATCCGTGATTGGTTCGCCAGCATCAGCCGCCATTTTGAGCCTGATATCTGTGTGTTGTGCCATATGCTCATATAGAGAACCTTTTTAATATTTTATTATAATTAGTTGATATGCCTGGGTTGTGCATTTGGTCGTACAACTCAAGGAAAGAAAGGCGTGGCGTCATATCGCATTCAAAGTTTAATTTGGTCTAAACTGCATAAAAATAATTTACGTTATGTAATAAAATAGTTGTCAACATGGCTCAGTTGTATTTAGCAGTGACTATTACTAAGTGTATTATATTTACAATATTATTACTATATTACTCTGCACTTATTCTCGAATACATTTGCCATAGCTTTCAAAAATTAAATGAATGTATGTAATTTGCGAAGGTGTTTTGAATTTTTTTACATAAAAAATAGTTTGCCACTATCATGTAGTTCATTTGCAATGCCACTATTGCAGAAAAAATAATTATACTGTAAGATAATTAAACGCGTGTTCATAATTGGAGAAAAGAAACAGAAAATGCAGTTCTATGGATTATGAATAGTTTAAATTTTCAGGCATATCATTTAGTTGATTTATCTCTTGTTTTCACACACCAATTGGGGAAAACTTTAAGAACATTAAGAAGAAGTTTCTGGTTGTCATAGCCATTCTCATTGGTCCAATTTTGAGCAGAGAAATATTAAACTACATAAAGTTCTTGTTATAAATTGAATTTGGTGGGAAGCCCTCTAATATCAATAATTCTTGTAACTCATTCTTAACTAACAGGTTAAATGTAGGCTTTATATCAAAACTCTGTTATAATATATGTATTACAAAAATAATTTAAATAGTGAATAACAAAATAAATGAAATATTCTTGTTTTAAGTTTCACGTGTTAAAAAGATGTAATTAATGAGGGCTACGTTTGATATTGCGATTTCTGTTTTAATCGATGACAGCCCCCCTCCCTTTTTTTTTTGCTTTGCCGGCAAATATCCGCTCAGTTTAAATGTCGCACTACGCGAAAGTGCCGTAATTATAGCTGACATAGTCTCAAAATTATATAGTCATCATGTATTAATACAAGAAGGATGATGTCGCTAAACAACAAACAAGCGGGGGGGGGGGTCACCGTACATGCATCCCTGCAGGATTCCTGAAAAAGATTATTCTTGAACCTTCATATTAGCTATTTCCAATATTTCTTTATTCCTCAGTGGCTCAAACAATAGCTGTGTTGTGGTATATTCAATATACAATGGGCCGCCACGGGTGGCCGAGATCGTTTAGGTGCGGACTCACGAGCGGGAGGTCTGGGGTTCGAATCCCACCAGGACTGTCCTCCCTGACAGGAATTTTTTCAAGGTTTTCTTCAGTCCTCAAAAATGGCAAATACCGAGGATATACCCCAAACTAGGACTCGCAACGTTTCCTTCCTTAACAAATCCTTTCTTAGTTTATCATTTCACCTCATATATCATCTTTGTCCACCGTCTGTGGTGCCTCAGGAGTGAAAAGGGGCGTTAAACACTATTTAAAAAAAATTAAAATGAACATAAATGGAACAGAAACTATAAAAATAATAAATAAACGAATTGAAACATTGAAAGGTAAGATAAGAAAAAAGACACTATTAAAAATATGCAGCATAGCCTTGTGTAAATTTGTATACAAACAATATAAAATAGCAATTTTCATAATTATTTCACAGATATTTTTAAATGTTTTCTCTTTGGTTCAATAGCTTCAAGCATAGAATAGACAAGGCTGTGACTTAAATTGTGATGTTATTGTTAAAGTTGAATAGTGTTTAATGTCGGTTTTAAGCACTACAGTATCACAGGTGGACACTAATGATATATGACATGAAATTATAAACTGGGAAAAGTTTTTTTTTTTAAAGGAAGGAAGCGTTACGGGCTTAATTTTAGGGTATCTCTCCTGCACTTGCAATTTATGATTGAGAACCTGGAAAAAACCCCAGTCAGGGAGGATGGTCCTGAGGGGAATCGAACTCCGGGATCTACTGCTCATGAGTAGCCTTAATGTCACTATCCGTAATATAATAAAAATATCTTCAGATGAAAAAATGTGTAATAACAGAACTAAAATAAAACATAAAAGAAAAAAAAAAAAAAGAACGGAATACTGCTACAAACAATATTTAAAAGCATATTTTAGTGTTTCTGTATGCTATACCAAATAAAGTACTATGGAAAAATGAAATAAAATAAAAACAATTAATGCAGTTGTCATTGCCGTAATCATTTTTATTGTTGTGGTGCATTAGTGTCAGAAAGGGATTCCGGATGATGGTAATGGGGCGGAACCCTGTAACAATTCTTAATTCCGAGACCGGAAGCTAAAACTAGTAGGCATAATTTTCGATCAGGTTTAATCATTCTTATTGACTCCCAGTTGTTATCGATTCAAAATGTGATTGAACAATGTTCGTTCACTCATATATAACAAAATAGTGCAATTTTGTGCTATTTATATGTTTACTGAAAACGCTGCATTAGAAAGAAAGAAAGAAAGAAAGAAAGAAAGAAAGAAAGAAAGACTCGTAGCGATGAAGCAAACAACCCCGACATTAAATCGGCATCATTTTATTCATATCCTCGATTACGTGTGCCTATGAGTAACAACTTCATTGTTGTACCACCAGTGGAGCTCCCCCAACTATAACACCCGAATCGGTTCGAAATGAAGCACTGAATTTCTATAAAAAGATTTGCCAGAACGGTAATAAAAGGCCCCCAATGGAAACCAGGATATTAGGAATAACAATAAGGGACAAAATCTCCAACGAAGCGTTAGACCAAATAACATCAACAACAAATATCGCAGTAACAGCCGTCAGACTGAAGTGGAAATAGGGAGGCCACATAGCGAGGATGTAGGACGACAGATGGACGTATAAGATCACCATGTGAGACACGCGTTCAGGCAAACGACAGAGAGGCAGGACAAGATGGAATTAGGAAGACTTCTACGCAGCAAAGGCAGGTTCAGAGTAGCAAGAAGCAGGAAAAAAGTAAAATAAAAACGATGGGAACGTCATCTTCGAAAGGAGTGCAATCTGATGAACAAAAGTGTAACAAATTGTAGCACACAGCGTAATACTACTGTACACAACTCTAATGCGAATTAGCTCACCGCATTAGCAAATAACAGCTATCTTCTTGAAGGAGGTCCTTGCTCTTCTTAGGGACATTCAGGATAATTATGGTGTTGATGATGATAATAATAATAATAATAATAATGATAATATTATTATTATTATTTTTCATGAACAATTTTCCGATCAAACATTCCCATAGTAATTCCTTTGTGAAGACAGCTCTGGATTTTGTGGAGTGAGTTTAAACTCTATTAAAATACCTTATAACCTTATTAACAATGTCCACCAATGTCTCTTTTCGAGATATTTAATTGTTCCCATACATCTGAAGATCCGCTTCGATGCTGGGTCTCTATAAATATCTGCCCCGAAAAGTTTACTTACTGCTTTCACATTTGTCGTTCATTTAGACCGATTCCTTATGAACGAAACATTGCTAAAAGTGATAAAGATAGGATTAAACTTCAGAAGTAACTGAGATTACGAATAATATAAACGATAAATTTGGCAAACTTTAGTAACAATTAAATATGTTGTAAATTTTTGGAATATTATATTTGCGTACATAATATATTCCTGGAAGCTTCAGTTGCGCAAAGCTAATTAAGCAAAACAAAGAATGAAATCAGCAGAAAAAAATAAAAACACCAGTTCAACTTATTTGCCACATTGCAGGCATATGAAGAGAATAAGAGACGCGGAAGGTTTTAGCTCAGAGTGGAAAATAAAATAAAAATGCCTACTATCACTAACAGAATCTATAAGAGAAATGGATATAGCAGAATTAGATTGGAAAGTTGGGGAGAAGGGGAATGAAACAATAAAATCATTGGAAGCGAAAGGTATTCACATACAGGGCTAGTTAAAAGTCCAGCACCATCTAAATAAATTTTTAAGCCATGGTTTAGTGACACGAAACTCGATATGTGGGGATAGCCGTATACTGAAAACTTAAAAATTATATTATTTACTTTTGTACTTCCGGTTAAACTCTCGTTTTTTAAATAGGATACCCATTAAAGCTCATAAAAGTACCCACACTAGACACTTCTACAACAAATGTCTAAACACTTACGTTCAGAGGAATGACAACCAGGCTCTTATTCAAGATTTCAGATCTTCTGAGTTGTACGGTCTTTCTCGATATACTACTAACGTCAAATGGTACCACAAAAGGAAGCAAAAAGATGATACATCTGAAGATCTTGCTTGCCACTCTTATGTCATCTCCTACCAATTCATCGTTTTGAATATCTTGATCTAAGTGCTAACGTACATTGCGTATATAGTGAGCTGGAGCTCCATATTGTTGGAAATACATGCAATCTCTGGGTCACCCATGGTTATCTGGATGTGAAAACAAATTAATGGTAGTGCTATGTGATTTCGAAGCAAATCCAAGTATCTATTATTGTGTCTCTAAAGAACAAAGGACTACTACCATTGCCATTATCATTAATAATATTGGCCCAAATATTCAGTTTTTGTGGATACTGATGTAGTTCTCCTCCATTAATTGTGGATTTACATCTGACCATTATTGACAGAATGTGGTTTGATCTGGGAACACAATTTGTCTCAAAAACTGAAATATTGCTAATGGGCTCCATCATAATTTACAAAACTTTATTCTCCTATCGGGTCGTCCTCTGACAGTTTCTGCAAAAGTTAAATTTTATAAGGATATTGCCTGGCACTTTTAAGGATCTTCATCACGGAACTTGGCTTTTATTTCAAAGACTGCTTTGTAGTAGATACTTTTGGATTTTAGCTCACCGAAGAGAACCTCCAATGAAATATTCTATCAGTTGCACTTTTCGGAAGATCTGGCTTGACTACCACAGGTGGCCTAGGTCGTTAAGGCACGAACGATGGGCGAGACGTGTGGGGTTTGATTTCCAGCAGGACCACCCTCCTTGATTTAGGTTATTTATGTTTTTCTCATTTCTGAATGCCCGGAACGTACCTTAAAAACTTAGGCTTGGAACGCTTACTTCCTAAAAAAAATACTCTCTCCCAAAATGTCATTTCCTCATGTATCATCAGTGTCCACCGCCTGTAATGCTTCAGTGGTAAAGAGGGGCATTACGCACTATTAAAAAAAGAAAAGATCTCATCTTGGTTAAATCCTTTACACTTCTAATTTCAGTTCTTTGGACTGCGATCCAGAAGCATATTATTAATAATAAAAAACCGCCACCTCTCGATGAGATATTTTTCAACATCAGACAGAACTATTTAAAAACTTGTATGTCAGATTTTATTTGTTAAATAAGACGTTTCTGTATCAATAAATATGATTCCATATTTAAACAAACAAAGAAAAAAGTCGGTTATATAACATTTTAATTTTCAGTACACCGCTATCCCCATACACCAGGTTTCAAAAGCTAATTAGGTGGTACAGAACTTTTAACTAAGCCTATACAGTAAGCTTAAACAAAAGCAGTTGTCATGACCAGTTTGGGGACAAAAGTCTCAGCCGACTTTATATTATGTATTTAAAAAAAAATCCGTTTTGAGGGTGTATACTTTGCAAACATTGTTGTAAGTCAGGAACATTTGTTGGAAGATGTTAACATTTTGTTATGTGTTCTGGTTCGCCTTGGTCAAACCTAGTAGAGGACGTACATTTTGAATTAATACTTTTATATATACAGCGTGATTCGTTTGGGTATGGATAAAAAGAAAACACTGCAAAACATTTACTACTGAACTTGGTGTATATAACGCTGAAGAATGGGAGTTTTCTCAGAACGCTACACATCCCTAATTGCGCACTATGCACAACTCATAACGGCGATGCAATTCAGCCCATATCTGTTGTAACATCAGAGGGGTGGTTTTTGGAAAGCTCGAGTAATTATTAATTTCAGATCTTTAATGTTCCTGGGTTTCTGTAAATCGACAGAGTCTTTAACAAAACCCCACACGAAGAAGTCAGAAGGGGTTAGATCTGGGGTGCCTGGTGGTCAAGAAATTATTCCCTCACGATAACACCAGATTCGATTGAAAGCGGTATATAGAAAATGACGAAACTCCTATGCTCAGTGAGGTGGTGTACCATCTTGTCGGAATACAAATTTCATGTTGTTATCTTCCTAAAATTGTGGTCATGAAAACAACTGCAACATATCCAAATAAGATCCACAGCGTACTGTGTTTTCTGAACAATAATGATCCATACACTTTATTGCAGCTCACTCCACACGTTAACTTTTGGACTTGATCTTTCAAGCTCGTAGGGGACGTGTGGATTTTCCCTTGTCCCAATAATGCAGTTGTGAATGTATACTCTGCCGCTGAAATGTCTATAGTCATTTGTTTAAGAAGCTGTCATTATCTTCAAACCGCTGGCACATCAGGATGTTTCCGGCCAGGATCGAAGGATTATTTCGGGTGTAAAAATCCTAAGTATGGCTTCCTTCGGAAGGTAAGTAAAGCCGTGGGTACCGTGTCGTACATTTACGGCATGATAAAGAACCTCAAGCCTGAAAGAAGAGGCCTCTGAGCAAAATTTTTCGGTCGTTTCACGCCCTGAATTGATGACCTGAGATGTTAAACAGCGTCCGGAAATAAACCAAATCAAAAAAAGAAAAAACTTAGATTGCAAAATTGAAACTAGCTCCATGATCCTCAATGCTCAAGACTGTATACGCTGTAAGTGATATGGGTACAGATTCAGGTACTTTCGAACAATATGCTGACATGACGTGCGTGGTACGTTCATCTCTGCTGACAGTCGTCTTTAACTTTTCGTACGACTTGTCATGGCTTCAGAGATAGCTGCTTCTCATACTGGGTTTCGCCTGTGACTTGCACGTTTTTTTTTTTTTTTTTTTTTTTTTACACAGAACCTGTTTCTATGAATGTTCCATACCACAACATTATGGAATCGTATTTAGATATATTACCCACAACATACTTATATTGAAATCCCCTTTGCACTTGTTTAACACTCAAATTTAGCATACCAAAGAATCCCGTTGATTTGTAGAAGCCATTTCAGTCACCTACGATTTTCATTTATCATTATGCATTTCTGATTTTCATTCTTGCCATGTACAAAACTCCCATATTTTAAGTAAAATATTACCAGCAAGAAATTTTTCCTATTATATATTAGCTTTTATAATAATATTTCATATTATCCATATCCAAGCAGATTCCCCTTTATGTTCCTGTTCCAATTTATGTTAAAACACATAACATTATTGTTTTAGATGCATTAATGCTATACAGTTTATTCTATTAGTATAAATATGGATGTATAATAGTAAAAAGCGATTTTCTTTAATTCGTAACCCTGGTGTCCTAAGATAACATAGAACGTGCAGCAAACTAAAAAAAAAAAAAAAAAACTTTTGTATTATTCATCATGCACAAACTGAATATTGTATGCTAAATACCACTGTTACACTCTTTCGCTTTAGAAATTTAAAAAATCAACTTCAAACCATTCTGAAAATTAAAGCAATGAAACTAGTGCCGATGCAGTCATTTAGTGGATGCACGGGGGAGGGAGGGATTTCGGTAAAAATGGATGAGTCGCATGCAACACAAAAAATAACTTATTCAATCAATAGCTGGGCTCCACTTGGACACAAAAAACACTTGGTTTGAAAACAGAGCGGAATATAAGCCATTTTAAATCAACAAGCGTTAATATAATCAGTGAAACGAATTATAGTCACTGCAAATACCCGGTCAATTCCATTGTACAACTCGAAAACAGTTGGATGTTTCAATTAAAATGATTGCCAATTCCTGCACAATGAAATGTAATCCTCAGTGGGATGATAGGTGAGTTTGGTTTTTTAGAATGAGAGTGCATTAATTGGTCATTGATATGGGACAGTTGTCAGAGTGTATCCTGCAGGTAATTCTATATCTCGAAGAGATCCAAGAGGCTCTGTAATAAAACGAACAGAATGTCATTCATAATTGATATGTCCAGTGGATTTAATGCACGATGACCGCTCTCTATTACAAAAGCATCAAGCCAAGCTGATTATCTAGAGAGTTTGCGTGCTCTTTATCAAACTTGGCAGCCAGTCAGGGCAGATCTTATGTGCAAGCTTGAACAGTCGCTTTGCTGTACGACCTCATTTGGCAGATGGAAACCGTTGTTGAGTTTGGGAGCATTCTGAGATCTCCCATTCTTCACATATCGGGCCGGTTTTGAACTCATCAGATCAGATGATCATGATGCCGCCACGGGTGGCCGAGGTCGTTAAGGCACGGACTCGTGAGCGGGAGGTCTGGAGTCGAGTCCCGCCTGGATCGTCCTCCCTGGCTGAGGTTGTTTCCATGTTTTCCTCATTTCTCGCAAATTACAAATGCCGGGGGGGAGGTGCTCTAAACTTCGGCCTGGAACGTTTCGTTTAAAAAAAAAATCCTTTCCAAATATATCATTTCATGTATCATCGGTATCCACCTTCTGTAGTGCCTCAGTAGTAAAAACGGGAGTTAAACACAATTAACAAAAATCAGATCGATATTTCACTTCTGTACTTCTTACTATCCGTTACTTGCCTTAATTGTGAGGTAGACGTGGGCCTTATATTGGAAGCGTTCGTCTATTCACTAACGCGACATCTCTGTTAGGGAACATATGCGATTTTCCTTCAGAGTAGGCAATTCGAACTCTTCCTAGCCAAGGGGCATTTTTCGGTTTGTGAAATTAGAGCTATATACGAAGTCTCGTGATTGTGTATATCAATGAGCCAGGTATTAAGTTATATACAAGGATTGTGTTTTATAATGAATTACTATACCATTAAATCTTAATTATTTTTTTTCCTCTACTAGAAAATATTTCGTAATGGTGTGTCAGGTGATTTTAAAGATATTTAAAGTGAATTTTTATAAATTATAATAGTTTGTTCTTTGGGTATGAAGGCATATATTTTTTCATTTCGTATATTTATAGACGCTCTTTAACATCTCATCTCGCCAGCGTCCTAGTCAATTCAGAGCGTAAAACGGCCGATAAGTTTTTCTCAGATGCCATTAGATTCTACAGTCTTCAGCCACCTTTCAGCGAGGTTTGTATCCCGCGATGATAGCAGTTTCCGAATTTTATTATGAAGAATTTGGTGACACCCACTTTCACAGTTTCATGTTTTTGAAATTTCTTCCACGTAGGAAATGGGTCATGGATCCAGGTAATCTGAAGGCACAAGATAGGGCTATATGGTGGGCGAGGTAGCAGTTAAATCTGTTCCAACTCTTGGGTTTTTCCCATGATTGTTACAGCGGTAAAGGAATTAGCATTGTCCTATTGTACTCGTGAGAGAACTCCATTTCGATTAACTAATGCTGGGTATCTCTATCTCAGAAGCTCATGAGCTCGTTCCATTTGTTGAAAATAAAGATTTGCATCAACTGCACACCGTTTGAAACAAACTCCCAGGGAAACGTACCTTCAAAAAACCCAGACACATAACTTATTTAAAGACCAAACCGATTTTGTTTAGCGATGATTTTGGCTGGCTCATGGAGACTGTTTCGAGGTGTTTAATTTATGTAATATAACAGTTTTTCATCGCACGTGACAATTCCACTTATAATTCTGTCATCCATGGGATTTGCCATCTGTTCAGGTGTCAATTCATGAGGTACAACTTCTGTATGCTTTTTAAGTGTCTTCATGTGGTGATATATGGTATCTTTAGATGCACCAACTTCTTCTAACAACCTACGAGTACTTTTTGGGATTTTATTGCAAAATTCTGCATGTATTCTAAATATTTCGTATATTAGGCGTTCCAGGACATGGTAAATGTTTAGTGTTTTCTTCTCCAGTATTGAAACGATGGAACCTCGTTGTGTTACACGCTCACTAACGACATCTTCTCCCTCCACTTCACATATTCTTTACACTCATGTTATATAAAACATTTTTTTCCATCGGTAACGAAAGTAATATTTCAATTTTTTTTCAGACCATCTAGGAACTACGCAAAGTAACTCGTATTTATTTTTTCATTAAATTTTTTCCTCTTTCTTTCTGACTTTCCAATCTGCTTCCAACAATAAATTAGATTGGAAGGAAATGTTATATGCGCCTCAATTTTTTTTGAATTGTGTTAACGCCCATTTTAACTACTGTGGCACCATAGGCGATGGACAGTGATGACGCATGAGATGAAATGATAAATTGGGAAGGATATTTTTAATTTAGAAAGGAAACGTTCCAGGCCTAAGTTTAGGGTACCTCCCCGGCATTTCCCATTTGCGAAGACTGAGGAAAACGTGGAAAAAACCACAGTCATGGAGGGTGGTCCTAGTGGGATTCAAACCCCAGACCACCCGCTCACGAGTCCACGTCCTAATGACCTCGGCCACCCTTGGCGGTAGGCCTCAAAGTGAGAAAGGGGTAGGAAACTATCGGGTTGGGCAATATTTGGACAGCAGATGAAGAAAACAGAAGAACAGCATGGAGGAAAGTCAGGAACAACCTGAAGGAAATAGATAGGCAGCAAAGATTCATAAAATGTGGGAACATCTCGCTGAAAGTTCAATAGGGGTTAAAACTCTTGGTTGGGGGATGGAGGAGTTCATCAAAACTCATTGAAAAGAAACTCGTTCGGTTTATACTTGGGGTATGGCAGCAGATTAGAATACCTTAAGAAAATGGGTTGTGAATTTGTCCCTTATGTGGAAAGGACGAAATGTGATCCCATAATCTGTCGAACTGCAGTAGCACAGAGACGTGGAGGAAAAAGTATCTACCGCGTTCCTTTACTGATTCTAACAGACGGCAAGGGGTATGTAGAGTTCTGCTGTCAGGTAAGCGGGCAAGCAAATTGCTGTCAAAGCAAGACAGCACAAATCTGAAAAAGCTGAAAGATTGGGAGAGGGAAGGGGATAATAGACTGAATTAAATTATTCTACTGAAGGGGGGGGGGCGGTTCCATGTTCTGGATGCTCTAGTATCGTAATAGTGGTATTATTGCTATTATTTTAGTTATGGATGTAATACATATTTATTTAAGAAATATAACTTCTGTGCATTATGATAGACAGACGGTCCAGTAAACCCGTGCAAAAAATGCAAGCGTATTGTCATAAATGTTATTTTGAATCAATATATATATATATATATATATATATATATATATATACCTACATTCTTTCAACATTTAATTTATGTTAAATATTACGTACATTTACCATTGCTTAAATTAAAGCCTACTGCTGTTGATTTTTATGTAGTGTTTAAGGCCCATTTTTACTACTGAGGAACCACAGACGTGGACACTGATGATACATGAGATGAAATGATATATTGGGAAAGGATTTTTTTTTAAGGAAAGAAACGTCCCAGATCCAAGTTCAGGATACCTTCTCGACATTTGCCACTTATGAGGACTGAGGAAAACCCGGAAAAAAACCCTGTCAGGAAGGCTGGTTCTGGTGGGAATCGAACTCCGGACCTCCCGTTCACGAGTCCGCGCCTTAACGACCTCGGTCACTAGTGTTGATGATGATGATGATGATGATGATGATGATGATGATGATGATGATAGTAATTTTGGTTGTTATCGGTATAAAAATAAATTGTTTGCAATCCTTTTAAAGGTATGAACCAGCTGAAAGAAAATGTCCAAAGAAAATTATATTTATTTATACCGTAAGATGTTTTAAGTGATGCCAAAGTTTTTACCTCTTCTCTAGTTCCGAAGATGTCTGCTTCGTTATATGAAAGGGAATATGATTTGCTCCGTGAATGGAGAAAACGTAGATGTGTTAAATGAGTATAAATTTGAATGCTGAGTAAAGGAATTATCATTTATTTAATTTCGTTTTAGCTGTTCATAAATACGTGTTACCCCAAAGGGATACTCGTTTCCCTCCAAATGTCTTTAATTCAGAATATATTTCGAAAAGTGAATTAAAATATTACTAGCGAATTATTTTTTTTTAATTCACTATTGTAATTGAATCACTGTTTGATCGCTAAAGACGACAAAATAAATTCCAGTTTAGATTCTAGTGGGGAAAAAATAATAAATAAAGTGTTGGATGGTCATTGATCAGTTATGACTTAATAATGATTACGTTCATTTGTAGGATCAACTGAAAGTAAATTGTTCTGAAATAGAAGTTGTGTAATAATCGACAAATTCCTGTATTTTATGGATTATATTCCTCCATTCTTAGACCAGGAGCTTATTTTTGATGGAGCTGGAACCTTTGTAAAGGCAACTTGTTCACATGCTCAGTAATATTTTTATAAATATCATTAAACTGACATTGTAGAAAGCTTCATTTGCCATTGGAACAAAAGAGAGGCTATAGTTGCAACATCCACTAGTACCCAACACAGTAATTTTCATACTGCACACAATGAAATTGTGTATGGTCGAGCCAAATGCTACATCCACACATAAGCAGTAAACAAACCACAGAATAGACCACAGAACTATTACAACTTCCGCTTTTACATTAGTATCAAATGTTACATGCACTTTGGTCATCTAGCACAGACATCTCAATGCATTTTGGTTAGCATTTCGGTCTGCAGTAAATGTGACCAAAACGGAAAAACCAAAATGTGGTGGTATCTACATGTGAGGTTCCTGATTAAAAATTGAAACGTATTCCATTTCGTATTTGATGCGAGAGCATGATATGGGTATCTTCAGTGTATATGTGTTGAGAATCAGATTCAATGTTTTAATAATAATTACTTTCAGGAATCATTTACAAACCACAGCCATCTTTCACTGTATTTTTATTAACATTTTTAGCGGATTCCGTAGGACAGAAAAACAACCCGGGTTGAGAAACATGCTAATGAGACCGGTGAAAAAACAACGAAATATATATATATATATATATACAATTGATATTTGCGTATGTATATATACACAAATGTCTGTTAACGCTCTAGCGGTCGCGATTATTTTTTCTAAAGAAACTCGAAATATAATGATGAATTAACGAACGATTTGTTGAGTTCGTGTTTACAGAACATCATACTACACGTAACTGTTGTTTTTGGTTCAATTTTGAAATATATTAAGTAGATATCTACTGTGAAAGTGTGCATATATTTGTTGGCACTTTCGCTAGTTAGTGGACTTTGATTGTTTTTATCTACAAGTATGTGTGCTTTGATCTTTTTGTTGATTAACATGAAAAAAATAACATAATTCTAATTTCAAAATAAATGTCTATTAGAAAACTATCGTAAAAATCATTCTAGAAAAAACATTTTATATATCTAATATGTGAAATTTTGTAGTAATTTTAAACTTCTAATTATGCTCCTGCACAAAAAAAAAAAAAGTAGGAAGTGGCCTTTGGTTATTTTTTCCTTGTACCCTCCAGTTATTTTCCTAAGATTATATGCCATCATATTGTGGGAACCCTCTATTTCCCATAAAATTCAATCTGAGCGCTGCTTTGATGCAGGTGGATGTGTTGTACATAAGCAGGATTTGTCAGGGCTTCAATATAGGTTAATAAGATAATAATTGCTAAACCGATAAGTGTGTTAGTGGGCTTCGAAACTTAGGACCCGATAGGCCAGCGCAGTGTGGCTTCAGGTTAGCCAGCAAATAGAGGGTTATAGTGTGGGGCGGTAGAGAACAAGCAAAAGGCTGCTAGCATTACGACTCCATCCTTTCCTCGTGATATGTAATTATGTCGAAAGCGAAAGTCCATCTATTTGTTGATGAATTTGGCATTGGTTTCTTCTGCTGCGAATGGGGACATTGTTATTTGTAAATTTCATAATGTAAAAATAAGAGGAAACAAACCCCGATTAACGCCAAACACTGTGACACACTTACACACAGATCATTCAGAGGAAATTACGTGTAAATGAAAAAAATAGGTGCTTTAAAATTCAGTTTGGTGGAACAAAAATATTATAACAAAACAGAAAAGTACAAATATATCCAATTCTAATTAAGTGTATTTTAACTGATATTTGGAAAGTTCGTACTAAGGAAATGAGAGGTACCAAAAATGGATCATCTGGAAAATCTGGAAAATCTAGGATGTAAAAATAATAAATAAAGAGATAAAGAAAATCGTGGGAGTACAAGTAAAACAAGACACTTTCTTTGCTCTTTGCTCTTCGTAGTAACATTTATGGATGACTGCTCTGACAAACTATGCAGGTATTTCGTTTCATAGGCTTTACGAGAGTAGGTCCGTAAGTTTCCGGCCTAACCATTTTCTAAGTATGATAAAGACAAAAACTACATTTCACTTTTCAATATAGTTACCCAGTATTGAAATACACCTCTCACATGTTTGAATTAACATTTCAACCCTTCCCTCCAAAAACAGTCAGAAGTTTCGTCTGCAAAATGGGCATAAACAGTATTCATCACTTTTTCGTCTTAAATTTCCTTCCTCGAAGGTCCTTCTTAAGTTTTGAGAAGAGGAAATAGTCACTGGAAGCTATATCTGGGCTGTAGGATGGATGGTTCATCATCTTGAAGTCACATTTCTTCATCGTTTTCTTTGTAACAAGAGCTGTGTGCACAGGCGCGTTATATAACACTACCGCTTTTCTCTTTGATGGAAGCACGTAGTCTGTGCAGTAGGCTAGCACAGTGCTTCCCATTTACTGTGGGGTTCCTCTCCTTGAAGTCAATGAAGATTATTCCTTCATGATCCCAAAAGATTGTGGCCATGACCTTCTTGGTTGACTGATGGCCTTGTCTTTTAGAGGCGGTGCTTCCCCTCTCCAGGTTTACACCACTCCATTGATTCTCTTTTGGCCAAGGGATCATAGTAGAGGACCATAGTTTCATCTCCTGTAACGATGGTTTGCACAACTTCTCTCTCGTTGCCACCGCAGAACTGCAAAAATGCCTGACAACAGATAACTCGTTGCTGCTTTTGGATTGAGGAAAGAAATCTAGACACCCATTTTGCATTAACCTTATTCATGATTAAATGTTCATGAATAATTCGAAGGACTGATGTTTTAGAGAGGCCCAACCTTGCTGCTATTTCGGTAACTTTGGCCGCCGATCTTCCATTATTTCTCCTTCCATTAGAGCAATGTTTTCAGGAGTGAGCATGTCCAAAGGCCGACCTGTAAGCTATTCGTCTTCAATGCTTTCTCGACCCATTCGAAAAAGATTGGCCCATTCTTTTGCAGTATAATATGAGGGGGATGCTTTCTCACAGACAGTGTCCAATCGCTGTTTAAATTTCATTAGGGATAAGTCCTTCTTTTGTAAAGAACTTAATAACAGTTCGAAACTCCATTTTGAACATGTCACAATCTTCTACACATAGCCTTCATCATGCAACTACATCTGAACAACTGAACACAGCGGAGCGGAAGTTACAGTTTCAATTATTTACTTAACAGATTAAGGTATGACATCAAATTTGGGTTTTGTGAAGGCGAGGCCGAAGACTTATGGAACTACCCTCGTAATTAGTTTTCAACTCCAGAATAATCATTTATGAACCTAAGAAATAGCTTTACACGGTGCACATCCAACATCACCAACGCAATCAACATGTAAGACAGATTATTATGATAATCGTCTATCACCTATTGCCTCTGCAGTTCACTGGTATCATTTTCTTAACATTTCCCCAAGAAACTTTGCCTAAGCTGCTGGAAGCGGTGCCTTTTGAAATTTGTCTAAACTGTTACAGCATGTTGGCACTCCGGCACACTTTACTAATGTCGTACTTAATATTTGTTTGAAACTCTGGGCTACAGATGGATTAAACGTGGAGGCCCAATACTTTGACCACCTTGATCCTTGATTCCACTGTTTTTATTTTTTTCTCGGGAGGTGCGTGCAAATCCTGATGAACAAAACTGTAGTAGAGACAGAACAAGAACTTGCGGGAAGAATTGCAGGAGAATCTTTCAGAGCTCGGTGTAACATGTTCAAGAGGTGCAGAAAATGACAGGATCTACAGCCACAATTTTTAGAAACTATCACATTATAAAACAACAAAATCCTCTTGAGAAATTGTGACTCCAAGCTCCTAATTGATGTCTTATCAAAATGATCAGATTGAACCCGTTCATATATCACAGAGCGTTGAAATATATATTAATTTAATTTTATACACATATATTTTAAAATTTATTCTAGAAATAAGCATCGGCCTAATATGTACCAGCGGTGTCTCTGACCTTTGGAACACCGCCTAATGCAGTTGGAACATTGTCTTTGTGCCATTCGGGCGTCCTTAAGGCGAAGTGATTGATTTGTTTGTTAGTACTGCTATAATGCACCTTTGAAACACACAATTTGCATGTGTGAAACACGCACTTGCAGAAATTTGTTACGAAATTCTCCAGCGTTTCTGCATGTCACAGATGTACCATTTGTAATCATGCGATTAAAAAGTAAACCACGATGCGATTTTGCAGCAGAAAGTTGGCGACATTGGAGAAAGGTCAGAACGAAGAGCAAAGGAATCTTTGCAAAGATTTGCACGGGGGCGGGAAAAAAAATCGCAAACCTTGGCTAGGAATGGCAGCACACTTTTAAAATTAGAAACTGTAAGTTAACTGTTGTTCTAGAATTGCTTCTAAGTGATAATGCAGGTAGAGTAAGTTTCTCCATCTGGGTTCAGAATAATGTTAGGAATGCTTTATTGAATGATAATAATTTTTCTCTCACAAGTCAAAGCTTGGCTCCACACAGAACAAGTACTGGAGTGTATTCTACACGAAATGCCACTGTATGATCAAAATATTTGCGTACGTACACAATGATTGCTTACAGAAGTATAAGGTCTATGTTTTAGAAAATAGTGTGAATGCGCAAAGGTACAGAGATAAAACTATCAGAAAATTTTTCGATTCGGACATTGACTGTAACAGTTTTTTTCAACAAGATTCCATTATAACGCATACACTGAAATCTAGCTTTAATAGGGATGACTCAAAAGTCATCGGGAGCTTTCGGGTTCAAGTACCGTTGGTTCGGCAATCCTGAACTTGGTTTTTAATTTTTTTCGTCACTTAGGCAAATGCTGGGATGAATTTTTACATTCAAAGAATTTTCTGCTCTTCAGTTCCTTTTAATTTTATTCCGTTGCTTCTGTTCCAGGATCAAAAGTGCCAGGATGAGGTGTGATGGTGCCTTCCGCTTTCGGATGTTTTATCTGGAAACGTGTTGGAGGCGATATGTAGTTCGCTCAGATACCACCGGTGTTCCGCACATCATCCCTTCCTCCCGGTGTTACTTTGGAGGCGTAGGTAAAAAGAGCCAGCCGTGAACAAGACTTAAGTACCAAAGTTTGCCAAACAATCCGATCCAAGGAATAATAACAGATGCGGTGTACACATCTTACCGTATGCAATTTCTATGTACGGGGGAACTTGAAAAACTAAGTGTGTTGGAATAACCCGCACATGTTGGAAGAACAGAAACAAAATATAACAACAGAAATTGCAGTAACTTCACAAGAAAAAATAGTGAGCTTAAATGTTAACTTACTTAAAATGCGAGAGAAATGTGTGATAACACAAAAGACAAGTTTTCAACATCATCTATGGTAAAGGTAGATGGTTATTGTAGCTGTAATGAGAGATCTGTGTGCTTAAATTGAGGGGTTATTATATGAGGCTCTGCCAGCAGTTAACGCATTTCCATTTCCCACACTCTCGAGTTCTGTATGTAAGTTTCAACGGCAAGAAAGATTAAAAACAAAAAATCAGCAGCCATTTTTATTTGTTAAATGTGGGAAAGCATGCCTAAATTGGAGCAGTTTCATATGTTCTTAAATTAAGCATTTATTAAGTATACAGTTAACACAGCGTTTTCTTTGAAAGATTCCTCGTTGGAACCCCTTCAATTAGATCTTCTTTCCACTTCTCATTTGGGGATACAAACGGAAGTGAGCCTTGGCCTACCCCGGCAACCTCTACATCCTCTATCTCCGTCTTAAGACTTCATTGATAGAGAGCAGTATTGCAGGTGAGCATGTGATCAGCATGCCGGCACTTCCAGGTCACCTATCACGCGGTTTTCGTGATCGAATTAGATCACAGTACATTGTGAAATATACGTCTAGTTGAATCTCAGAAATACATAAACCAAAATAGGTAAATGACACAAATTAGGTAACCGGTTGCTAATTTGTGCTCCCAGTTGCCCATGTTGGAACCTAATCGTCACGGGTGGCCGAGGTCGTTAAGGCACGGACTCGTGAGCGGGAGGTCTGGCGTTCGAATTCCGCCAGGACCGTCCTCCCTGTCTGAGTTTTTTTTTCCGATTTTCCTCAGCCCTTCTAAATGGCAAATGCCGGGGAGGTACCGTAAACTTAGGCCTGGAACGTTTATTTCCTTAAAAAAAATCCTTTCCAAATATATCATTTCATTTCATGTATCATCAGTGTCCACCGCCGTGGTGCCTCTGTTGTTAAAAGGGGTGTTAAATACTATTCAAAGAAAAAAGAAGTTGAACCTTATTAAAATTATGTATAATATTAAAATATCAAAATAATAAAGTATACAAATCATTAAATATTCTACTTACAGTCTGTACATAAACGTTTCTTTATGCTGAGCTTTACTTTGCACATGATCCACATGATATACACTGAATCATGTCTTCGCCCTTTGCCTGCCCACAAAGAATACAGAACTAGTTTGAGATATCTTCATCTCTTCTTGGTCTTCGTCCTCCTCTTTGGAAAATAAATTTACTATTTTTGGTTTTTCTTTCTTCCGTCGACCTTTCGACTGCTCTAATTTCAGTTTGTGTGGACTGCACAACTGCTCCTAAGTTCTATTCCTACCTTCCCCCCGAGCAGAAAGTACTGGGGATGCTTTTGTACGTGGTGATAAAATATTCACAATAGTTTTAAATTGCTTACATTTACTCCCTAGATCGTTGCTAGAGTTCTTCCATGCTATTACCGGTAGTGGGCTTGCCTACAAACTTTTCCTCAACAATTACCCAAAGCCATCTGCTGGCGCAAAACACGTTTCTGTTTACAGGCCAAATTCTTGCTTTCCGGAAGGCACTCTCCGCTCTCCAACCGTTGTTGCTCGTTCGTAAGCCTCATTTAACAATACAGATATATAGATTAATGTAAGAATTTTATGAAAATTTCCCAAAATGTACCGGTTCAACTTAACAGAACCTTGGTGGTCCAAATGAGGCAATTGAACATTGTTGATTAAAAGATGGCACTGCACGAAAAATATTGTATTATTTGATCTTATTCCACACATCAGCTTAGGGTGTGTTGCATAAAAGTTATAACTCAAACAATGAAAATGCAGTAACGAACCATAAGCACACCACAGAGTAGCGCCACGGGTGGCCGAGGTCGTTCAGGCGCGGACTCGTGAACTGGAGGTCCGGGGTTCGAATCCCGCAGGACCTTCCTCCTTGACTGAGGTTTTTTCCAGGTTAACCTCAGTCTTCATAAATGACTAATGTCGGGAAGATCCCTAAACTTAGGTCTGGAACGTTTCCTTCCTTAAAAAAAAAACTTTTCCAATATAGCATTTCAATCAGTGTCCACCGCCTGTGGTGCCTCAGAAGTAAAAACGGGCGTTAAACACCATTCAATTGAAAAAAAAAAAAATCACCTCATGGTTGTCAAATTATTTAGTGGAATTGACCTCTAATATTCCAATACAATAAAAAACAAAGGCATCTAAATTAGATAACGATCCAATTTCCCCTATCTAATATTTTGTTTTTAAATATTTGTTAAACTCGACGATTGATTACACAATTTATATGAATTTGTTTGTATTCGCGCTCCTGATGAGTCTGGCTGCAATTTAAAAATCGTTGATGCCTTTTGCATTGTTTTCCCGAAACCAGAACACTAAAAATAAATTTACCATTGACCTATGTCTAGCGTACCTTTACCCATCAATTTCGCTCCATCTGCCGGAGTGAAACATCAACATGTGAATTACAGATAAAAGCACTTGCTGTAAAACCACAAGCGATTAGAGGTGATTGACGGGTTGTACATTGTGCCCATAAGGGTGGATACAATAAATGCACTTATCTCGCTCTGCTTTATAATCTTCAAAATAATCTACTGCCCTCTACTGAACCATTAAAGAACCAGTAAAATTGACCAACTTAACTGTCTCTGTCGAGACATTATGCGGGTTGTCCAGCTCAACTATGGGCTATAAAACAGTCGTTTCCGTATTCCTGCCTCATGCATGCAAGTTCAAAATCATCCCCCTTTTATGGCCATTGTGATGTGAGCACATTTGAATGGAAGAACAAGCCGGGTTAGGAAACATGCCAAAGAGACTGCTGAATAAAACAAGGACGGCAAACGCGAATCTCTACTTCAGTTAATTTATAAACCCGTTATTGAACTTTGTAACGGTGAATTGCTTTACAACTGACAGAGCAAGCGCGGAAGACAAAACCGGTGAAGCGAAGGCAATGGTGCAGCTGTTTGTTTCCTTTCGCTATAGGTCTTAATTTTTTAAATATTTATATGCCCCTACCCAGAAGTTTAAAAAAGGTCTTTAAGCAATTCTTAGTGACGCCTCACTTCGAATTTAACGCTAAAACTACAGCGTGCTATGTGCGTAAATCACATCTGCGATGCGCATTTGTTCAATCGTATATCCTCTCTCGATATGCTGCCTTTGCTCCAACTGAAAGACCGAAGAAAGGTGAATTGTCTCACAATACTTTTCAAAATTATCCATACATTTTCTCCCTCTATTTTCTCGTTTTTAAAATCTATCTTTCTCCCACAATATTAAGATACGCTGTGAAACCCGAGTCGTGCTATCATTACATTGTACCAAAATCATTGCCCACCTCTGGAATGCATTGGCACAGAATGTCAGAGACTGCCATACATTAATAGCATTTCGTGAAAAATGTTTTAATTTTATTAGAAGTTATTTATGCATAAACGTGGCATATCTCAGGTAGTATAAATCTATGCATTTTTCCCATAAGGATATCGAGTAAAAGGCACATATTTATCATATGACACTGAAAAATTAAATGGTGGCTAATTTATATCTTTTTGAAGAAAACATTTTTTAAAATTACAGAAATAGATCATATACATATATCGAAATAATAGTGCAAAATTTCATTGTTCTATGACAAAAATTGCATTCATGAAAAATGTTTCATTTTAGAAGAATATTTCTGTTTATGTGTCACCTTGACTGTTTCAAGTCAAACTGTTAGAAATTAAATGCACAAAAGAGTATTTCAATCCCGCCATGCAGCGATTCACTTTGAAAATCGCGCATATCAATTGACAACAGGAACAATGGGAGCCATGTTCTTTCTCTTCACAGATGAACTCCGCTTTGGTTAGCATCCACATCCAGGCAAATACACATGTGGAAACAACCAGGTACCGCAGAAAGACTAAGGCATGTACAGCAAGTTCACAAATTCAAAAGGTTCTAGGGAGAAATAAAGCGTAATGGAAAAACAGGCTTTGTTTTGATATGTAGAACAAAACGTGCAAAAATGTATGTTCATGATGATTTGAAGTGTGTGGTCCTTTGAATATGTATACCGCCACGGATGGCCGAGGTCGTTAAGGTACGGACTCGTGAGCGCAAGGTCTGGGTTCGAATACCGCCAGGACCGTCCTCCCTGACTGAGGTTTTTTCCAGGTTTTCCTCAGTCCTCATAAATGGCAAAAGCCGGGGAGGTAGCCTAAACTTAGGCCTGGAACGATTCCTTTCTTAAAAACAAATCCTTTCCCAATATATGATTTCATCTCATTTATCATCAGTGCCCATAGCCTGTGGTGCCTCTGTAGCAAAAACGGGCGTTAAACACCGTTCATTCATTCATTGTATATGTATGCACAGAATGTTTCCGAAATACGTTTACAAACTTTGGTGGCGAGCTACTGACACCAAAACAAGGAAAAACAGTCCATATAAACATTTACCCAGAAATCCTTAGTTTTATAAGTCATTAATGACTATTTACTTATCGCGTTACTGCAATCTAACAACTTAAGTTCATAAGCGAAAATAAAATTAATTTTGTTAAATAATCGCATGATGTTATCAATACAAGTCTGCAGATACACTTGGCACAACAGCAATGCACACTTATATGACAAAATATTATTCGCATAGAGCACCAATAGCACTCACTGTTGAAGGTTAGCCATTTGTGTGATTTGGTAATAACCACAATAAAGATGTGATAAAAATAGTCATTGTAGCTCTGGTGTAAACTTTCATTAATAACTCAAAAACTTAGACTTTCCGGACATGTGTTTATATGGACTTTTATTGTTTTGGTAAACCTGCATTAATTACTTAATAACTCAACAACTAAGGATTTCCGGACCGTAGTTTATCGAACTTCCTTCTTTTGTATGTATGTATGTATGTATGTATGTATGTATGTATGCATGCATGTATGCATGTATGCATGCATGTATGCATGTATGTATGCATGTATGTATGTATGCATGCATGCATGTATGTATGCATGTATGTATGTATGTATGTATGTATGCATGCATGTATGTATGTATGCATGTATGTATGCATGCATGTATGTATGTATGCATGTATGTATGTATGCATGCATGTATGTATGCATGTATGTATGTATGTATGTATGCATGCATGTATGTATGTATGTATGTATGTATGTATGTATGTATGTATATAAAATGATATTGGCACGATACTTTGTGTAATTGTTCTCCTGGGAAGAATAATTTTTGTGTTTATATGTGTTAATATTTATGTTCAACTCTCTCGAGATATTTTAAAATAATAATTACAGTTGTGCGCATTAAGCAAAATAATTATCCTGAATACAACACTTTACCTAAAACAGTACAAAGGATGCAGATTTACTAATGTCAACACTCTTGTAGAAAGTCATGCAACCAGATAAGCCGCTTATACGACACTTTGGTTACCTCAGAGAATGCTACTTGCCTTCACACTCCGGCGCCTGCGCATTGATGAGACCTTTATTATTAGGGCTCTAACGCAGTAGAATCGTAAAACTTTCGAAACATGACAGAGAGGCATCTAAGACGCTTGCACGGTATGTACTTTACCTTTAAGAACAATGCAGAACAGAACGGGAGACGTCAAAAGTGTCACGACAAGTGGATCGGTCAAGTCGTCCTAATGGAGAATATTGGAAACGGATCGGCGCCAAACTATCCTTAAGTTAGTACTCCACTGTAAAGGAACGTCTGCTATGGCAAAAATTGCCTCAAGATGGGAACCGTTTGCTTTGACCGAAATGAAGAAATGAAAACGACAAAAGACTGCTTCTACACACTTACAGCATTACATGCGTCACTATGCACATCAAAAACTCGTCAGCACCCCAGCATCACGAAAACCGTGGTGATTTTCCCGTGCGGCTGTGATGATATATGCCATACCCTTAGAACAGTATTGTTGTTTATCTTTGAAACACACTGTGCGACCAGGTTTGAGAAAAAGGCTGTGCAGAACCCATCACTTTGCATGAGAGTTTGGGCGCAAGTATCGCAAAGTTGCCTTGTTCAGTCGATGTGAGAACCGCTTTACCATCCACCATACTACCCCGATTTAAGCCCCTATGATTTCGACTTGATTTCTGAGATGAAGGAAACACTTCCAGACAATCACTTCAGAAATGCTTTCAGGCAGTGTATCGATAGAAGAGCTGCTACCAATGACATTCTATGCCGAAAACGCCTCTAGTGGCTGAAGGACTACAACGAAGGACAATAAAAAACTAATAAGTATGTATGTGTTGTTTCTGTTGTAAATAATAATTAATACTGTCACCAGTACTATTGTAGCGACTTGGGGGTTAATAGAGGTGAGAGGTCTGATGTAAACAGCTTAACTCGTTTGATTGATCTGTTAGTTATTTGTATTGTGCTTGATTACATTGCATATCCGTGGGTGTTGAGTCGACATAGTTAAAGATTCTGTACTGTAGATATAAGTCCCCCCATGACGGAGTTCTTACCTCTTGGGGATGTGTCGGCAGTTGCAGGAGGATGAACAGAATCCCGTCGAGCAGCGGGAACTAATGGCGAGCACGTGGTAGACGAGTCCCATTGGACTTGAGGTTCTTTTACATGCCGTAAATGTACAACATGGGACCCACGACTTTACTTCCGAACGAAGTCATACTAGGGATTTTTACGCCCGAAAAAATCCATCGGTCCTGGCCAGGATAGAACCCTTGGATTTAGGAAGCAAGTATGGTTACCATTACACCAGCAAGACCAACTAGGCGGGCGCTGATGTCATGGTAAAGTCTTTTAGGGGTTGTTATAGAAAGTGATTAACCTATTGTTCCTTGCAATATCTTTGTGCTTTCTGAACCAGCCATATTAACTTAAGTTAAAGAATGTTTACTCTGATGAAATAAGGAGCGTCCCAAAATATATACATTTAGTAATTTATGATGCTCCTCAACGATATATGTAACAATACCACTAAAATTCCAACCCTAGAGTATGTACAACGATCCGTTAAATGTATTGGGTAAATTTGCTGTACTGAACCATACGCAAATCTAATATTTGCATGGCTAAGTTCTTAATTTATCACTAATATCCAAACATCTTCCCAGTCTCCATTTTGGGTAATCTCTCTTATGCTATAGGCATTAAAAAAATCAGATTGGGAAACATTAATGCCGAAATAGTACATAGTGTAACACGAACATTCTGATACCTAAGATATAATACGTTGTTTGTTTCATTAACACTTACTAAAAGTTGGAACACTGATTGAAAAGTGACGAGTTTAAAGGAAGACAAAACTTTGAAATCTCTCTAAATAGCCCCCCCCCCCTCCCCAGAAATGAGATGTAATTTTCCTTATAGTGCTCCAGTTTTGCCAACCTATGGAGAGAGAAAATATTTTTCTTAATCATCAACTATTCACTAACACCGTACATGACAGCAGCACTAATGTTGAATCGTGTCAACAGAGAACATTTTTTAAAACTGATATTACTCTATGTTTCATATTTCCAGAACATTTTCTGGATAATGCGTAACACAATTGCGGCAAGAGGTTGCAGTGATATTTGGAATTGAATGTTTGTACTTTGTGGAGGAAGTCATTTGAGTCCCAGAAGATGAACGTCATAGACCTGTACCCAAAGCATCTTGGGACATGGCACGATTCCATTGGTTTGTATGAGCCTTGGTCTCTGGGTCAAAATCATGGATCTATGAACAGACAAACCAAATACTCGTGGGGTTAGCACTATATCGTTGGAAACGTGCTTCAGAAAAATGCATTCAGTGTCGTTTTTAGTCATCTGTCAAATCTCAGTGGGTCCAGCGTGCCGAAAACGTTGTCACGGATACGCTCTGTTGAAATTTGCACAGGTTCCTACTGTCATACGCCACAGGTTCATCTGTAATCAAGTGTTTGGGCGACCAGGACGTCGCTCGTCAGAAATGGAGTCCTTCTCCTTTTAAACTCAGTAACTCACCGCTTTTGGGTGGTACACAACGGCGCGCCATCCTTCAACGTGGCCTCCAGTCTTTCAGGTTTTATATTCGTTACTGACATGCCCTTAAGGAACAGGTGGCGAATCGCTGCGATTGTCCAAACAGTCTTCATTTCAAATGGCATTGCGCAATGCTGCTGGCACTGCAGAACGATAGATGTGGAAGTTACTTGCGGAGGCCAGGCTTCAAAATGAGGCCAATTTCGTTCCGCTGCGATAACTCCTGCATAACTAAACTCACCAGTTTCCAAATAACGCTAGTACAATTATTTCTAAATCAGATAAATGTATGACAAAACTATTTTCAATATCAATAGCAACCTTCAAAGAATAAGGAAGGACCTAAATACATAAATCTATTTTTGAAAAATGGAGAGAACATTATCAGAGAATAAGGTACAAAATTAATAATTATCAACTATTTAATTTATAATTTCCGTTTGAGGAAGCTTAATTTTCTCAAGACAATTTTGCTTTAGAAATTTTAGTAAAAATGAAAAATGCACTATGTTTTTATACGGGAATATAATCAATAAGAAAACAAAATATGATCTATTCAGCATATCAATATCCAAAAATATATAGAAATTAATGAAATAAAAAATCTAAAAGTTTGGGAACAAATAACAAAGAAGGTTTAGGAGAAGAATAAATAAAAAATAACGTTAAAAAAGAGAAAAATTAATCTGTTTAAATTCAATAAGATGAGATAAGAATGTGTGGGAAGATACAAAAAAAAAATGTAATTTTCTCAATGTCCCCCTACGGAAATGAAACATGATTAAAAATTAATAATAAAGAAAAATAATTTTGACAATGGAATATATATGAGATGAAGAGCAAAAATTGCAAGGTTTTAGTATGAAAAAATGAAATAGAAAGTATAACGATTAGAGAAATGCATTAGATAGCTAAGAGTGAACTGTGTCATGAATAGACACGATAATTAAACCTTAGTTTAGAATAGATTTATTTATTCTCATTATTATTAGTTGAAAAATTACGTGGAAAAAATAATATTTCTATAAAAGCAAGGCATGGTGCTGAAGGTAACGAAATTCAGAATTTCCCCCTGGGTTTTGTTCATCCCTGAGAGTTGTACACTTGGGGAAATGAAGCCCATCAGAAGGTAGAGAGCGTTGCAATCAAATAGTGGATTACATCACGGGAACGGGAAGTGTGCCCAGTCCCTCCCTCTCCACCTCCTTTCCTGGAAATCTATTGAAATTGCGTTATACGTTCTGATGGAGGCAACCGACCACTAAGAAGAAGGTGAGAACATTCAGAAATTGAAGCCACACGGTGTTTCGTTCCTCTCAACTTAGTTCTTGAGCAGGAAAGTGAATCTTTGATTTTAGTGCAGTTCTGCTGCCTTGTTCGAAATAAGCGCATTACTGATTTATAAAATTTCAGGGAATAAAAGTTTACAACCTTTTTATTAAACGTTATTAATTTCCTTAGTAGCCTCACTTGCTCTCTTATTAGCAAATTCCGAAGGAATAAAGCTATTGCAGCCGAGCCCGTAAAGCAAACGTCTATTTTATATTTTTAGAGAATTTTGAAGGAATGTAAGCTATTGCGATTGTACTAATAGAATTCGTCTTGAATAATCTATCCAATCTTCCATCGATCGTATCTACTAGGCATCGAAAAATACACATAATAATAATAATAATAATAATAATAATAATAATAATAATAATAATAAAAAAAAAAAATAATAGTGCGTGTTTGTGTGTGTGTGTGTGTGTGTTTTACGCTCTAGCGGTCGCAATTTATTTTTTCTCAACGAAACTCGGCATATTAACGAACGATTTGTACAGTTCGTTAACCAGTAAAATTGAATCATTGGGGGTGGGTATTAACCAAATGCGAATGTTTTTAAAACATTTAAAAATCGCTCTGGTGGCTGCAATTTTAGCTCTATCTGTAGATTTTTTTTTTAATTAGTTGATAAAAGTTGTTTCTGAAAACATGACAATCGAGCCATTAGGAGTGGGCGTATACTTGAACATCTAAGTTTAAAAAGTGCTCTATTTGTTTTAAAATAAAATAAAAGGAAAGATCAAATTCAGCATATTTTTATAATGGTGCATATGCTTTATATTTAACGAAAGGATCGTCGTGAAGACCGTAAATGATTTGATGGATTGATTTATTTATGGACGCTCTTTAACAGCTCAGGTCATCAGCGTCCCATTCAACTCAGGGCGTGAAATGGCCAACAAATTTTGCTCAGAGGCCTCTCTTTCAGGCTTGAGGTTCTTTTTCGTGCCGTAAATGTAAGACCGTAAATGAAAAATAACATTAACCTAATGTGTGTGAAAATTATATCTATACATAAGAGCACTCTGTAATAAGTAAATAACCTTCAGAAAAGTTTGCGTTACATATCTTACTAGAATAACATTTAAATCTAATTTCAAAGCCAATGAAAATCAAGCTTTCAATTGTTTTTATTTGCCTTATACATTGCAATTTTTTTACATAGTAACATGTTTTTTTTATTGAAACATATGAAGATCATCTTCTTAAATACGCAATGTAGCAGGAAAATTTTTGTTATTTTTCTCGATTTTAGTGAATGTAAAGATAATATCAAGGGCTCAGTTCATTAAACATGGTTACATTTAAAAATGTTTAAAAATACTCACACAGTATAGCTCTGTCTATCAGTGGTCATTAATAATATGCTACTAATTTTCGTGGTTTAATCTCAATAATAGTAATGGTAATTCTAAAAGTGCTTTCTCTTTCGTAATACTTATAGGTTGTAAGTTTGTTACCATAATATCATACAGTAATGCCCAAATTTATTTCATTTCATTAATTAATAAGGTCTAATTTGCATTTTATATTAATTTTTATTAAAAGTTAATAAAATTCCTGTGAGGAATCTGCTTAATTTATGCAGCTCCTTCGTGAAGAATTTTTTATTCTGTTATATATACTGATTCAGAAGCATGCTTTGTAAAATATCTTTGTGATTTGCACATAAAAATATTATGCATCTTCAAGTGGAATAAAAATTATACCCTATGAAAATAATATAATCACAAAGGTTAACACTTTTTCTTACATTCAACTTTATTTATACACCTGCTTATTCATCCATTCGTCGGTTTTTCATTGTTCTCTCTTCCTCGCTCAGCCGTTTGTAGTAACTTCTTGTTATGTGTAAATATATATTTACGTGTAAATAAGAATGCGCCATTACATCACAGACTTGTATGCATAAAAATTTGACGTTTTTACAAAAATGTTGAATAGAGTACAATTAATTTAATAAAATATTTGATAATACATTGCACACTTTTATAAAAAAGATAAACCACCATTTTAAATCAAAAATATCTTTATGAAATTTAAAAAATGTAACTATCTTAAAATCAATAAAGCTATCTTTAACATTTTCTGAATTAATGGATTATAATTTTGCCAAATTTAACGTTGGCGCGATAAAGCATATTAGCTTCCCTTATCAAATTTATTCTTTAATGCTTTAAGAAAGATCTGATTAAGAGTTGAATTATTTTTTTAAAACTAAACTACCTCTTCTTCCATCACGAATTAAGTCCTGCCTATTCCGATTTCACATTTTTATTCTTTTCTTTTTTTTTCTTTCTTTTTTTTTTTTTTTTGTCTTCCTATTGATCTTCTTTTAGGGTTATATGTCAACATATTTTTTGTATTCTGTCTTCTCCCATTATTTTTAAGTATTTTATCCAGTAATGTCTCTACTTTTCTAATTATTGTGATATTCGTTGCACTTCTAATTGTTTTTTCTATATCCTTATTTCTTCTATGATGTTCTTTTGAGCAACCTTTGAGAGATGTTAAAAATAGCATTTCTGCTGCTTGAATTTTATTCTCTTCCTATTTTTTTAAATTCCAAGCCACAATTAACTCGGATCTGGTGGTGTAGTGGCAACCATACTTGTCTTCTAAACCCAAGATCGTGGGTTAAAACCCAGCCAGGATCGAAGGATATTTTCGGGCGTAAAATCGTAAGTGTGGCTTCCTTCGGAAGGGAAGTAAACCCGTGGGTCCCGTGTCGTAAATTTACAGCACGATAAAGAACCTCAAGCCTGAAAGAAGAGGCCTCTAAGCAAAATTTATCGGCCGTTTCACGCCCTGAATTGAATGGGACGCTGATGTCCTGAGATGCTAAAGAGCGTCCGTAAATAAACAAATCAACAAGCCTCAATTTCATAATCAAAATAAAAAAAAAATAATTAACTGGTAAGGCTATGGCTGTGTAGAATCTTAATTGTATATTTATTCTCATTTTGATTTTCAAAATATTTCTAATTGTTTCACACACGGGTTGTAACTTTGAATTTTTATACTATTATCTTAGTCTTCTTCATATGTGACATAACAACCTAAATATTGAAAGTGTGTTACTTGTTCTATTATTTTTTTTTCTTCTATCACAATTTTTACTTATTGGATATTTACTTCGGAACGCCATTATTTCAGATTTGGTCCTTGAAATTATCATATTGTATTTTTATTTATTTTATTTAATTAGTATATTGCATTTTGTAGTCTATCTTCCTTGTCCAAAATTAATACTATATCACCTGCTAATAGCATAATATTTGCTGATCTATTTTGTCCTAATTCAACGCTATATGTGCAATCTTTTGCCATTCTTGAAGAATATCATTTAAATGTATATGAAATAATATTGAAGAAAGACCACATCCTAGTTTTACACAACAATTTGTTTTTATTTCTTCTGCTGACTTCCCATCTTTTATCATAGTTATATTCATATAAGAACTTTTACTACATTTATTAGATGTATAGGTATCCTGTTTGATATAAATTGTTTCATAATAATAATAATAATAATAATAATAATAACAACAACAACAACAACAACAACAACAACAAGCGGTCTATGCTATCAAAGTTTTTTCTATGCCAACAAATGTCATATATGTTTCCAAGTTACATTCTCTTAGTTTTTATATAAGTTGTTTTATTATAATCCATTTATTACCCATACATGATCTGACAGTTTTAAATCCACTTTGTTCCTCGCCGATTTTTACATTACATTAAATGTTTAACCTGGATTCATGATCCTTGCATATACTTTATATATTATATTTAATAAACTTATCCCTCTATAGTTTTTACATTCGTTTCTTTATCCCTTTTTAAATACTGAAATAGTCTTCCATTTTTTTTAATTTTCTTCGTTTTCCAACACACATTAAATAAATGTAAGAGGCGCATTTGTAATATCAATCCTCGGTACTGTGTAATTCCATTGTGATATTCTCTGTTACTGGAGTTTTTCTATTTTTTATACTTTTGATAGCATTTTATATTTTTTCTATTGATTTTAAATTTAATGTCCTTTTTTCCTGTTCTTCATTTTTCATTTCATCTATATTGTCATTATATAATAATGGTGTTAATATTGTATCCATTCTATTTCTCATGTGCATGATAATTTATCTCGTTCTGTTGATATATTTTCCAAGCTATATTTTGTCTTTCATAAATATTACGTTCCATGTTATCAAAAACCTATTCCATGAATTTAGGTGGTTCTCTTTTATTTTTGCTTTTGCTATATTCCTTTTTAATTTACACTAAACATTAGTGTTTAATATTTCTAAGCTCGTTATTTCTGTAAAGTTTTTGAAATAAACATGCTGACGAGAAGAGTCGACATAGCAAAGGCTCGTAACATTTCAGAATCAAATAATTAACGAGGATAGGCAGTAAAATGTTGATGGTGTAAGGCTATCCCGTGAGGGAAGCGATCCTCAATAGCAGGCCATTACCGTAATTTAGAACACTTTTTCTTCTCTAGCTCTCGTTCACCGGAATGCTAAAGACTCCGGCACAACGAGATCGTGGTAGCGTTGAGGTAAGTTGAGAAGAAATGGGAAGGGAGAAGAGATTTCCACTAACGAGCCAGTAACGACCGTTATTTATCGGTTTCCCGCTAGTGTCAGTCAGACTTAAAACTCTCCTTGTTCCCTGGAGCAGGCGCCTAGAAATTCTACAGCAACAATACTGGAAGTCGTCGAAAGTGGCAACTCTTATTATATCACAAAGTGTGTACCTCAACCAAGGTATTGAGAGCTAATAACAGCAACACGTGTCTTTATCAACCCTCTGTTGAATACTCTCGCCGGGTAATCGCCCGGTACACAGCCGGATGATTTCAAACAGATCAATTAATTACATCGAAATTTTATGTCTAGGTTTTTGCTTAATTGCAGTAAGTCAGAATTTATGATTTTACTAGTATACGACCGTTACCTTTGGTAGCTTATGAACCATCTCATCATCTATTGTGGCATTTAGGGAATTAACAATATATGGGGAAAGTATTGTAGCGTTGAGATGATGAGAATTGAAAATGACGGTTGAGGAGTACGTTAACAAAATTAGAGTCTGCGCATGCACAACATGAAGAAGAAGCATACTGTTATAATCAAATAAATGTACTGAAATGAGAAAAACTAGGAGGTGTAATACAGTCATAGACTTAAATGTAAAATCTAAATTTTCAGATTGGGAATAATTTAAATCATTATTAAGTTAAATATTTAAACATAATTTAATATGTACTTGTTTATTGTTCTAAAAGCATTTGTAAATTTAAATTATGCTATTACTAAATAAAATAATAAAGTTTTGCATCTTTATATGTAATTATTGTTATTATCTTTATCATATCTGTTATGGAAACAATAGGTACTTGTCAAAAGATCTGCTGCCTAATTATTACCATCGTGGGAACGCAAGGCAATAGAAAATCAACAATCCAGTTATACGGGTATTTATTTTGTGATCTACTAAATTTTCTTATGAGAAAAATGGGACCTGTATAATTAGCTGTAAGACCAAAATGATGATCCTCCATTTAAAAGAAACACATAGAACAGAATAAATATGTACAAAAATGATTACTCTAAATTTGTGTCTCTTATTAAACTGGTTCATATTTTAATTATGTGTTCTTTGATTATACTAGAATTAATAGTTGTTCACAATAACAACGTAAGACAGACCGCCACGGAAAGCCGAAGTCGATAAGGCGCGAACTCGTGTTAGGGGAAGATCTGGGAATCGATTTTCACTAGGATCGTCCTCCCTGATTGAGGTTTTTTCCAGGCTTTCCTCAATCCTCATAAATGTCAAATGCCAGGAGTTACCCTAAAACTTAGATCTGGAAGCTGCCAATTTTATATTACATCATTTCGTGTATCATTAGTAAAAAAGAAGAAGAAGAAGAAGAAGAAGAAGAAGGAGAGAAAGAAAGAAAACAGGAAAAAAAAAAAAAGGAGATAGTATCAGATAGAAAATAAATGTTCAATAGATACTTCACTAAAGTTACATATGTTTAAAACAAACTTATACCACATAATTATTTTTATTTTGAACCGTAAACGAACACATGTAAATAATTTCCAACCAATACTCAACCACACCCACCTATACGAATTAGATCCAAACATGTCCTACAATTTTTTAGAGTATTAAGCCATTTTGTCTAAAACAGAATGTGATTTTAACGTAAATTGGTAGATTTCACTTGAATATGCTCATCAAATATTAAATGAATGTATTCTCTGTTGGTCCTGGGGGTGTAGTGGTGACCATACTTGCCTCCTAAACCCAAGGTCACGGGTTCGAACCCAGTCAGGACCGATGGATTTTTCCGGCGTAAAAATCTTAAGTATGGTCTCCTTCAGAAGGGAAGTAAAGCCGTGGGTCCCGTGTCGTACATTTACGGCACGATAAAAATCTCAAGCCTGAAAAAAGAGGCCTCTGAGCAAAATTTGTCGGCCGTTTCACGCGCTGAATTGAATGGGACGATGACGACCTGAGATGTTAAAGAGCGTCCGTAAATAAACCAAATCAAATATGGATTATTCTGATTTTGAACGCAAGCGCCTCAATTAATACTGACTTGAGCACAATTTAATTTTTTTCTTAATGTACGGATTTAAATCTGAATGCAGGAATGTGTCAATTTATCTTAATTAGAGATAGAGCGTAAGATTCTTTAAACTAAATCACCACCCATTTTCTAAATAATATTATTTTATACAGTTTGTAGTGAATAGAATCAGGTGAGACATACATCCAAAATAGCTGCTTATGACTTTGTATGCTTTACTAAAGATTAATTAAGAGAAATTAGCATGGTCTTAACTATGCTAATACAAACAAAATATTTCATTTTATTCCTGTAATGGTTTCCCAAATTTCAGTGGCCTGGTTTTAATATTATTTTAATTTTTTAATATAATTTATTCAAATCAACAATTTTCATTTCTGTTGAAATGTCTATTCCATGCCACCTTTAGCACAAAAGAGGACGCGCTAAAAATTTAAACAAAAAATGGTCATGAAATTGGCAATATTTTTTTATATTTGTACTTCCGTCTTAAGTACTCATTTCAAATATCATGTTCAATGTTTCAAATATTTATAAAGAGCAGGTTTCCAGTACAACTCTTGGAAGTTACAACTTAACGCTCCGACAAAAGATAAAGATGTCCCATTAAGACTGAGTCCCTTTAAATAGCTCGCGAAGGCCTAAGGGTCACGAGGGCAGATTGAGCTGTCGGGAACACAAATGGAGAGATTCTGTGGCTAGGTGTACTCTATAGGGAATGCATCACAGGCCCCTAATACCTATCTGTATACGAAACTGTGCAACCATTAGACTATCCCTGAGTCCCACAGGCACTCTTTCAAACAGACTTAGCCCTAAGAAAGAAATTAAAAAAAAATACTTTTATGAAATATATTTTTGAATAATTTAGACTTATTCTGCATTCTGTAAAATTCTAGAACTTCTAATACATCAAGTACAGAATCGAAAAAAGTTCAATGTAATTGTTTCAAAACTGATACGCGATAAAATCTGCATTTTTCGTCTTAGAGACTTGTAACAAAACTCTACGAAAAATGAGATAAAAGGGTTAAAGACAGTAGAAACGTATACCATACAAGTGTATCAAGAGTACAATGAGCAATTGTCCCTCTTAACCTATTGGTTTTTTTCCTTGCTTATAGTTTTAAGAACCAACAATAACTTATGATAATGCAATTAATGTAACCTGTACAATGTATCGCAAAAATAAAAAATAAATTAAAAGAAGCCAAGAATAGGCAAATAACATGGACGAATTAACAAAGACACAAAACAAAAAACAAACAAACAATAAAACAAATCAACAACAACAAAAAATACAAAATTATGGTTTCAGTCCGGACGGAATAAGACACACCGAGCTATTCACTGCTCTCTTCCCTTGATTTTTTCTTATAATATTCAAACTTATGGATGCAATTCAATGAAATTTAACACGGGCATATCTTTCTACATCAAAAGCATAGCTACAGAAGGACTTTCATGGTGGCGGTATCCTCTTGCCCATGAAGGCCGACTGCATGTCCACTGTCCTCGACAGAATTTTTAAGTGTTTAACGCTCGTTTTAACTACACAGGCTGTTTGACAGTAATGTGTCACCTTTGACAATGATGTAACGTGCTCTTCAACACGCTACAAGCAGTACAGTACATAGAGTACAGTATGAACCGACATATGTTTATCTTACATATACTCATAACTACTTAGGCGTGAAACGCTTCCTTTCTTTAAAAAAATCCATTTTCACTTTATCATTTTATTTCGTGTATCATCAATGTCCATCACCGTGATGCCTGAGTAGTTAAACTGGCATTAAACACTAATTAAAAAAGACACTTAGAAGATAAATGATCAATACATAAATCACTAAAAATTGTATGTTTAAAACAAACTTATATCCATAATTATTTTTATTTTCAACCATAAATGAACATACACAAATCACTTTACCAACCAATGCTCAACACGTCCACCTATCCCAATCAGAACTGAACATACGTACCAAAGAAAATTTAAAACCCGAAAACCATTGGCAAAATCCTCAATTCAGTATCTGCTCAAGAAACAATAAACTATGAGAATATTGTTAGGTGCCCATGAAGGAGGCACAGTGTATGAGGTGAAAAACGGAGTGCAGATTTCCACAAGAAAATGCTTATAATCAATCACAGAAGATGGTAGTTTGCACAAGCATATCTCAAACAACTCACAAAAAGTAAAGTTATCATAGGTGCCAGCAATACTCGATTACATGCGATTTAAGCTACGTGGACACGTCAATTCCTAGAATATAAGCTGGCGAGAATCCTCAGTTGTGCCAGCTGTTTATGGTGGCGGCGTCGCCACACTATTACCTCATTTTCATATAAAATCTGATAATAATATGATTTTGTGAAGCAGTTGCACTATAAGAAACTCTGTATTGAATATTTTCAGGAGGACGGTGCCTTGTGTCACTCCTTCAAAGATGTTTTGGGCAGTCAATAAAAGAATTTTGTCTCGTTTTAAATATTCTTAACATTATAAATTTACATAAACTTACATAAATATGTGCTTTAAACGAAAGTTTATCAATTTGTTATGTACAGCCATAATATTAAAGACATGTATAATTTTATTTTAAATGTTCATTTGCCCCTGTACTCCATAATTATGCCTTATGAAATGTTGTCTATGATGCTATCTGAAATGTCGTTTCCTGTAATGTTCTTATTATTACATTTAACTTCACAGTTAATGTGTATTTTAAAGTAAATCTTGTGTGACAGATTCGATAGGATGGAAAAGAATGGGATGGAATACAGACTATAGGATAGAATAATAACTTAGGATAGTATGGTATGGTGGCTACCATGGCTACACTGTTGGGCCTGTTGTACCTCCGGGAGGAAGACAATGGGCTACCAGGAAATAGGGCAGCGATTCACGGAAAGCGAGATGCCTAACTTAAGGCCATCCCTGAGGGGTCTCTGGCAGAACTCGCCAGAAGCCAGACCAGAGCTTTCCTAATGCCGCAAATTCACCGCCACGCCGCACAGCACCAACCTTCCTTGGCAGTATCACTCCTGCTACTAGAATTATGAAATGAAACTGAAAAATCCGTGGAAAGAAAAGACACAAGCCAGCATTTGTTTAAGTGACCAGTAGAAATCACGAGAAAACCCAAGGTCGAGCTAACCAATCAAGGGATTTCAGCGAGTACCAAACATTACCGCTTGAGACACGCCTCTTGTAAATGAACCAATACTTTTTTAATGTGGGTAGCTTTAGCCTGAAGGATGAGACGTGATGCTTTATTTACTTATTCAATTCGTATATACCTCAGCAAGAATTATACCATACTATTGACCTTTTACATCCAACCATTACAGAGTATTTACAGGAATCGATTTGTGGCAACAAAGGCGCAGCGAAAACAAAGGGGACATGTTTGAACTCCAGCGTTTATTTCTGGAGCTTCAAATGCATCACTGACCCCTGTGCTTTACCTTACTTAACAAGTAGATCCATTAGTAGCAAAGCCTAACATTATCTGTGTAAATTTAGAGCGCAACAGTTTGAAATTAGGGGTTGCAATTTTGTAATCATTACAAAACGGGTCGGGGCATTGCGTGCGTATCTAATCTAATAACATGCTTCTGTTAGTCGGTATGCGCTGGAATGCGGCCTGCTTTACGAGATACATGCTGTCTAACAGACCGTTACATTCAGCATGAGGCTGCTACAACATTTTCCAAATTTTCGCGTTGATAGTTCTTTTGCATTCACAGATCGCGGTCCTCATAGAATTCTGTTACATTACATTTACCTAATTCTGTTTCAAAGCTCCCTCTGGTCTCGCTTGGTCAAATCCAAGACCGCATGCGCAGTAAGTTTCTTTCTGAATGACTGAATAAGACGTTCCATTCATAAAAACACTCAATATTAAATGGCTTAACATTTTCCGAACAATATTCTTATATAGATCGTTCAGTGATATACTGATTTAATAAACAGAACGTAGAGAGTTTTTTTTAATATAATAAGGAAAAAATATTTGAACACGTCAAATGCTATACATAAAATCTCTTGTATCCGGCAACTATGGGACAAATTAGTACTGAATAGCACATTTTTCCCGATAGTTGGAAAATACTTTTATAGGTTATGTAAAGACATAGTGCACGAACCGTTTTTTCAAAGCAGAAATTAAGTATTTTTCTAATAGGTAATAAGATATTTAAATGCAAACTCCATTTTCAGTACTTAACACTGTACGTTCACCCAAAAAGCATACTAAAATTGTCGTATTTGTTTACAATGTCAATTGGCGGCCATATGACGTCGAAATCAGTGAAATCAATCATGGTAACAGATTACAAAGCGCGTTAATTCACTTGAACTACTATCCTCGTGCTATCACGCTCGCTACTGTGATATGCTATGTGAAACGTGAAGCCACACCGTGTTGGGTTTTCAAGTTCGCAAATGTGAAGACACGCGGCATCTATGGTGCTATCAGAAGAGAATAAAAATGTCACATAAAGGCCTCGTTTTCAAAACCGTTATATTTGCCCCTTTCTTTTTTTCTAACCAAAAAGTGTCATTGTGTTGGTGTTGCCGATTTATTTGGATGCCCGGATACGAGGAATATTAGTATATTATGAAAAATTTAAATTAAAAATGGAATATTTTTAAGATTATTATTTGCCTTTTGACATAATAGGCCTATTTGGGACCAGTTTTATTTCTGTTTCGCCACCACCTGTACGGTCAATAAGAATCCTTATAAAACTATTTTAAAAGAGACGTAAGCTTCCGCGGCTCATGTCCATGTTAAAATTCTTGCCTGGCAAGTGTTGCCAGCTCAGTCTGTACGAAATGTCAGCAATGACCAATTTTACTATCAAAACGGGGCAGCATCCGGAATTCAAGAGTTTTAATTTTAAATAAGCTGTCCTTCTTATAATCCACGTCCTTTTTAGATATAAGTAAGTTTTCTTTTTCTTTTTTACAATTGTATTGATTTTTTTCTATTTAATTTGTAGTTTTTAAACTTATTTATAAATATGGCATGCAGTGTCCTTTGTCAATAAATATATATCTTCTACTTTTAAGTCAATTCATGGTTAATAATTAAATTTAAATTGTAATCGAAAAAGACAGAATATGTGCACAACAGGAACGTAGACAAACAAAACACTTTCTTCTTAACGAAATCAGATATAAATGTCCCTGTCCTTATACTCAGTCGGTATCTAAAGAGGAAGCATACGTTTTAATGGATATTCCAACAATAATACTGTTGGATAAACTCTCCGAAAGCTGTGGGAGTTTGTATACATGTGCATTTCTGTATTTTTTCTCCTCTCAATATTTTTACGTGCAAATAGGAGCACAAACGGCCTGGCTAAACCCATGAGCTGGATAAGTACTTAATTTATGTATCCGAAAGCCATTGTTGAAAAAAAAAGACACACGTACTACTTACTATAAATGATAATCTTAAGACTGCTATTGACTGTTGCTAAAATATTATTGGTGGTAACAGTCAGAAACTCTATGCTAAACAGGTAGGCTCTCGGAGGCTCTGACTATAAGCTGTCATTCAACATCGCTCGAAGTGCAGTTTGTTTGCTGTTAAATACCAGACTACAATTGACTGAAGCAAAAATATTATCTCTATTGTTATGTTATTATTAAAAGCTCTCAGCAAAATATGGTGATAACGCCGTTGTTACCTACTCAAAGGTGGTCTGTTACACCTTCTTTCATTCATTCCATAACTTTCAGGGGCAGCTCTGGAAAATTATTTGACATAAAAGATTAATCAATTGAGTTTTATGTTAAATCTCCTAACAATGGGTGGCCAAGGCCGTTAAGGCGCGGACTCGTGAGCGGAAGGTCTTGGGTCTATTCCCACAGCAATTATTTTTTTCAGGTTTTCCTCAGTCCTCACAAATGGCAAATACCGGGTAGGTACCCTAAACTTAGTCCTGGATCGCTTCCTCCCTTTAAAAAGTCCTTGCCCAGTTTATCATTTTATCTTGTGTGTGTATCATCAGTGTCCATCTCCTGTGATGTCAGTAGTGAAAACCGGCGTTAAACATCATTAAAAAGTGCAATAAAGCTGCAGAATATGTAATACATTTTGTTTTTCGTTGAAATTCACATCCATCATGTGAAGGGAGTATAAAGTATTGCAAAACGAGTGCAAAATTATGTATTGGAAAACAGTACATGTACTTTACGAGTACGTCTAGTAACCCTGATCAATAAAGCTATCCACGCTTAATTCTTCGAGACCGCTCACAGTAAAGAATGTGACAGTCTGTCACTGAACAATCACAATAATAAGACAATTCAAAACATTTAATTAACTTACAAGTATTTACGATCTGAAGCAAGATATACTGTACTAGGCTAAAACGTAATAAATAAATAAGAAATAAATGAAACATTTTAAACTTAAATCAAAATTATACATTAAATTGTGTAAAACATCGAAAGAATGCCACCCAATAGGCTTCTTCAGATTTAACTTCATTAACAAGCGAAAGTAAGAAGGGACATTGACTGTCCATTGACAAGATAGAGAGACGTGGAAACATATCTAAGGATAACCCTATGAAGAAGAAGAAATTGCAGGTTACACCAAAACTAAAAATTAAAAATATTTATGCACAGAACGAGTATTACACTATTACAATGAGCCCCTTCTTTGAAGAATCGAGTCCGTTCTTCCACTGGACAGAAACATTTGAAATGCGTATAAGAAGTGCGCCTAGATCAAACGAAAAACATGATATGCTCACATAGTGCCAATATCTTCTCGATAAAACAGTTTTTACTTCCCAGTCTAGCTCTCATCAGATGCTTTGCATTCTATCTTCCACTGCCAACCTTGATATTCATTAGTTCTTTTATTCGAATAGAATAAGCTACAGAAACTAATGGACATTTATGTAATATTTCTGTTTTTGTAATAAGTTGTTTCAGAATGGTGCATTCCTAAAGTGACTATTTTCTCATAATACAAATACGGGACAATGTTGTAGCTTGTCAGAGGTAAACATTTTTATTATTATTGCTGGAATATTACTGCTGTGTGACTATAAATGAAATAAGAGAAGATGGGAGAAAGTAAGAAAAGTAATGAAAATATTATAAACATACCAATATAAGTCGTATTGTACAAAAATAGATTACATTGAGAATGTGTTCTATGTTTATATACTCATAAAATTTAAAAAAAAAAATCTCTTTTCTATTAGTAGGACTTTCAACATTTCTACTTTTATTTAATTTTGTTTTGTTTTTTAGTCTTGTTCCACAAACTCTTCATGAAAACACTTATTTATAAATATAATATACCCTGTGTTCCGTTTTTGCGCGCAATTCTTTCCTTCTAAAATCTTTTTCCTCTCCCGTCCCCCATCCTGTTTACTGAACACGTTAAGATACCTCGCCAGCTAATACATGTTCCCTTGTTTACCGAAATCTCTACCAAGCTGTGACGTATTCATTCTGACTGGCACAAACCGCCACGGGTGGGCGAGGTCGTTAAGACGCGGATTCGTGAGTGGGAGGTCTGGGTTCGAATACCGCCAGGATCGTCCTTCCTGACTGAGGTTTTTCCAGGTTTTCCTCAGTCCTCATAAATTGCAAATGCCGGGGAGGTACCCTAAACTTAGGCCTGGAACGTTTCCTTCCTTAAAAAAATAAATCCTTAATATAATCATTTCACCTCATGTATCATCAGTGTTCATCGCCTGTGGTGCCTCAGTAGCAAAAACGGACGTTAAATACTATTAAAAAACTACAAAACAGTGTTACTAACAATGAGAAAGGTAAATATTGCGAAATACAATACTAATGATTATTCATTCACATAAAACAGGAGACATTTGCAGGATGCGAATATATAGCGGAATTTGATTCCGGGCTCTTAAAATAGGAGACAAGATTTTCAAATATGGAACATATGATCATTTTATGTATTCTCTACTATAAATACAGAATATAAGAGGGTTAATCTGGAAATTGGGTATAATCCTGTATTATTATCATTAATAATAATAATAATAATAATAATAATAATAATAATCTCTAAAATTATCATCATAAATTATAAGTTTCATATATTTCAAAGTGAACTTGGAGGGGGTCAAGAATTAAAATGATATTAATTTGGTACTTTTCCTTAAATTTGTTGATAATGAGTTTTCTTTAAACAGACAGGCGAGTTTTTAACTGAAATTCATTTACTGCAAATCAAAGGAGGACCACCAGTTTTAGCTATAACTCTAATTTATGGCTTTACAAAGCTTACGAAATAATCTGTTCTTGATATCACTCGTATTTTACATCTTTTAGGTCATTTTCTCAAGTTTTAGAAGTATTTTATAGGTCATTAATAGCAATTTTTAAGTATTCAACCTGCGGACTTTGGCCTTTATTGAATCACAGAAGAGAATATAAGATGACTTGCACCGGACAGAGGCATAACCGGAGACGAGCGAAATAAAAATAATAAATAAATGGAGGAACTGACATATGAAGTGAAGTTTTCACGCACTCAGACGCTCTTTTGTTCCACGAATAGTAGTGCAGCCTTTAGACGAAATGGGCCTATACGTACTTCCCTGTTAGACGCCTACATTTTTTGCAGCGTTAAAGAGATTGCACGCGTTTCATACTCGTCGATTCCGTTGCATACTAATATTGCTACATACAATAGCTCCCCAGTGCTTTGTCGTTTTTCATAGGTGGGAAAAATTTCAAATCCTTTTACGTCCAACGAATTTCTCTCCGATTTTACACGAGAAAGCGCCAACTGCACGCATTAATATTCAGTTCGCGACTGTCTAGCCCCTTTTATTATACCAAATCTACTTTCCTGAATCGATTATCAACTGCTTTCGGCAATTCGCTCAGGAAGCACAAAATTGCAGACATGCAGACCTCTGTTTCACTACGCAGTCTTCAAACGACGTTTTTAGCGACGATATCCTGGCTGTGAACAAAGCGAGAGGAGATTTAAAATGAATTTTTGCGTGCGCTTTCTCCAGTATCTTATTTAACATTTCTTCTCAATATTTGATGAAATTAACCAAGCACAGCGATTATATTAATTATTAAAATTAATTCAATTATATCTTCAATAAACCACTTCTTGTTCATTAGCGTAAATAATACTACAATTTAATCTTCAATGGGATTAGAATCTAAATCGTTTTTCTTTGATTTGCCAATGGTTTAAGAATTATTCACCTATTTACATTTATTACTCAGTAATATAAGTCTATTACATTTTATTTCGTTCATTAACAGTTTATTTTAATTTAATTCTATCGAAACCATTATATCCTTCCGCCCTTATGTCGCGGTGGAACGGAGGAAAGGTGAAGAAAAAACTGGATATGGACAGGGGTCGAGAGAGTAAGGCGTGTACATTGAACCAACATCCTCTTTATTAGTTCCACAATGACCACAGTGTACTATATCAGTACAGAAGCTTAATGCACAATTAAAGTGATTATTGATTGAAAGCCTCTTACAACTACTTATTATTAATTTTATTGATTAATGACTTAATTAGCTGGCTGAACTGAGTTAATATTTTGTGAATTATTTATAAAGGAGGAAGAGTACAATGTTTGTGCTATGATCAACAATTACTACATCTCAGCTTTCGTTATACCGAGAATAGAATTTAATAGGTGTACTTAAAGGTTTAAATGCTACCCTTTGCTAGCCATGATAAAACAACCGCCATGAGTAACCGATGTATTTAAGACAAGGTCTCGTGGGCGGGAGGTCTAGGGTTTAATTTCCACTAGGCGTCATTCACCCTGACGGAGGTTTTTCCAGGCTTTCCTCAAAAATGGGAAATTTCGAAAAATACCCTAAACTTAGGCCTGGAATGTTTTCTTGAAAAAAAATCTTTTTCAATTTTTTTATTCCATATCATTTATAAGTGTTTAAAAAAAAACTCTGAGTTTCGCGAGAGAATTGAGGCCATGACCACTAAACAATGCATGCGACAGGTGTCGCCTTCTTAGGGCACAATAATAGGGTACATATTCTTTGTACCTCTTCGTCGGTCTCAATGCTATGCCAACCGCACGGAATATTCGAAAACATTTCAGAACGCACAGTTCAGAGTTAGTTCATAAATTTTCATACCCGAAGATGAGTAGAGTAGAGGATTTTATAATTAGGATAATGATGATCAACGAAAAGAAATTTTGATGATAATACGGGTCGAATTACTCATGACATTGCTAAGAAACTTATGCTTGCACCCTACAGTGTTTAAATATTCTGAGTAAGCGGAAAAAATTAAAAAGATTGAAACGAATTGTAAATAATGTAAGTGAAGATCAGAACTGTCAGCGACATGCAGTCTATATTTCACTGCTTTTGAGAATACTGAAACAGTTTCTACGGCTAACCTCCACTGAAATATATATCATACTTTGTGCATTTTAATTAGAAATGTAGATAGGGGAATGAACTCGCCAGCCGTTTGTATAGTTAGCTTTAAACCTACCAATGTAAATAAATGTTTTAAACTTTAAAATTTTAGTGGGTAGCATGCGTTGGCAGGTGAATTTGAACCAGCCAATAACAGTTGTAAGTTTTGAATTTTTAAAGCAAGGCGTGAGGCTTGCGCGTGCTTGTGTAACCCCCTTTTGGCTTGGTGAAGGCAACGTTTAGTTAATTTGAATCGAATATATAAGGAGACGTTTACTCTCCTGGGGCATCAGTTAAGCACAGAAAGTCAGTTCACGGAGAATAAATTCTACAATCGACGCGGACTGTACGACATGTTCTACTTCAGTCGGAATTCTCATTTCGTCTCTTTGGAAGTCGCAGCAGCTAAATGTAGTTTAGTTCTATCGAACGCAGGACACCAGAGGACGCGAAAGATGCTGCGAATAATAAATTGCCATTTATATTCAGATCTACTCATCACGTGATTATTAACACAGTTGCAATCCTCTCCCAGCCCTGTTCAGCACGAGTCACAAATTAGCGGAACAAAATCCTGATATATTGTTGTCATGAAGCCTAGGCAACAACAATAAAGCGATCAATAGTCATTAACGATACGCCCCTACAAAATATGACGATCAGCAACTAAATCACTTCATAATTGACGACCAATCTCCTCCCTCCCCCCTCCCACTAAACCGCTTCATCATAAATGATTTTTTTTTTCTATACATGACCTGCCACTAGTGATACAAAGCAAAGTTTACAAGAGAGTGGTAAAGATTTATGCGGTGACTTCAATCGTATGAAACACCGAAACATTTCGCAAAGACAGAACTGACACTGAGGAACGTAATTCTATGGTAGCCTGCGACCAGTTTAATCCATTGAAATGATCTAAATCCAGACGAAACAATTGCTTCGAATAAATACTGTCAAGAACTTCAACATCAATAGATACAAGAGAAACACCTAGTGAATAGAGGAAGACTCGCGAGGAACACTCTACTAGCTGATGAAATATGCAACGAAACATTAAGTTCACTCCACCTTTCACCGACTGTTACTTTTTCAAGTTTTCTGAAGGCAAACACTTCAGTAACCAAGCAACATCCAAAAGATCAAATAATATCAAGAAACCAGTTCTTACTAACTGGCAAACATGTATAAATGCTAGTGACAATAATTAACACAGAAAATTTGGAATCAAAAATTCTTTTAATTCAAGTTTTAGTAACTTGTATTTTATAAATCCAACACTATTGTGTACATCTGAAAAAGCTCGAAAAAAAAAAATAAATAACCTCAGAGAATGACATACAAACATTATATAAACGTATAAATCTAAAAACGAAAAATAGTCTTAAACTTGAAACAAAATCATATATATATATATATATATATATATATATATATATATTAACAATAATTATAAAAGCAGAAAAGAGTAAAACACTAAGAGAAAGCGACTTGTCTTCTTGCCATAGAAGAACTCTAGTAGTTAGAAATATACGATTACAAGTGTGACTTTCTCTTAGTGTTTTATCCTTTTCGACTTTTATAATTATTATTAACTTAAATATATATTACACACACATATATATAATATAAAATAAAAATAAAGTAACACTATTAACAATATACATATATGCAGAAAAGTTTTCATAGTGTGGTCAGGAGTTGAAGTTTCAAGCTCTCTTCACAAAGCAAGAGAAGAAAGAGCGAGGGAATCTCGAGATTGATGCTCTTTTGTTCACTCTCATACAGAACACTTTTGTTTGAATTCGAACCGTTGCGTTAACACAAAAATACAGCAGTAACGCGCAAAGATTTCCTCAGACCGGAGTTTTGCTGACGTTCAGCGCTTTGAGAATATTAATTTGGCTTCCTTTAATTAAAATAGCTTTATATTATATATATATATATATATATATATATATATATACTCGTAACTTCGTTCAAGCGCTTTTATTTATGTGGTAATATGATTTATTCTGTTCAATAAAAAGGAGTGTGGAGGTAAAAAATTAGCAATGTACAGCGAGAATGGTCAAATATAATAATAATAATAATAATAATAATAATAATAATAATAATAATAATAATAATAAAATAATAGAAACCTTCCATGGTTTAATCACCGGCACCTATTAAACAACGTGCATTATCTAAAATAGTGGGCGGCAGTTGTCAAAAATGTTTTAAATGATATTTGGCAGAAGGGTATTCAAAAGAATTTTAGAGTTTCCGGGAAAAGAAATGCGGTCAAAACTGTAGAGGAATAATCCAATTTTATTTGTTTTATTTATGGATGCTCTTTAACATCTCAGGTCATCAGCCACTCAATTAAGGGCGTTAAACGGCCGATAAATTTTGCTCATAGGCCTCTTCCTTCAGATATGAGGTTGTGTTACTCTACGTAAATCTACGACATGGGACCCATGGATTTACTTCTCTTCTGAAGGAAGCCACACTTAGTATTTTTACGTCCGAAAATCCACCGACCCTGGCCGGGATTGATCTTGGGTGTACGATCACCGGATCGACTAGGTTTAGAATGGTACCCATTATTTATTGTAATGCATAAGTGGGCTTCATTGAGTTCAAACCAATTTTAACTGATGCAGTTCCACTTTTGAAGATTTAAAGCAATACTGCTTCGTAAATAGGCGATTGTCATAGAAAAAAGTATGAATCCTCCTGTAATAGTACAAAAAAGTTAATTATTTTAATACCAGTATAAAGCAGGTTAGCTTCTTTACTTTAATTTAACTGCACATTTTAATAAGGGAACCTTTTAGCGAATTCCGAAGGAGTGAAACTAATGCGTAAAACATCTACTCATTTTTTTAGCAAAGGAATGTAAGCTATTGCGGTTGTACCCTAGAAAGATTTTTAATAATCTATCCAAATCTGCATGATCGTACCTACTAGGCCGCTGTAATTAAAAATAAATTATCTAAAAGATACACATACACATGTATGCATGTAGATATATACTCGTACATATTCAATCAACACACATATATACATATATATGTACAAACGTGTGTGTTTGCATCCATTCTCTCTCTAACGGCCGCAATTTTTGCTTTTTCTCAACAAAATTTGGTATATAACGATCAATTAACAATCGATTAGTCAAGTTCGTTAACCAGCAAAATTGGACTATTGGTGTGGGGGTTAACCTAAAGCGTAAATTAAAACTCGCTCAAGTGGCCGCAAATTTTGGTTCTACTCAACGAAACCCGGTAGATTTCTTTTAAATAAATTGATAAAACTATTTTTTTCGAAAACCATGGCAAAATCGCGCCATTATGAGTGGGGCTATATCTGAAAAAAAATGGGGTTTAAAGGAAAATTAAAAATCGCTTTACGGCCATAGTTTTGAATTTATTAAAGGAAACTAGATATATGCCACTGAAATAAAATACGAAAAGTAGATTCCGAAAATCAGTGACATCGGATTATCAGCAATGGGGGGGTGTCCAAAATTTAAAAAAAACTTTGGAACGGTTATTATGGGGGTTCCACTATAGGGGGGATTTGATGGATGTGTTCTCAGGGTAAATTTGGACTGTTTTTAACGACTTGAAAGTCGTTAGGGGGGAAGGAGATTGTTCGGTGTATTAATACGTCCGGCACTGTTTGAACATTTACTTTATTTAATAATTTGGCAGGTTACTTCCTGACGGCTCGTAGCTGCCCTCACTACACACTTAGACTGGCTTCCTGAGTGAATATCTGGATGTCTGAATGTCCCTCTGAATCTATTAATGTGTCTCTACCGAATGTCTGAATGTGACTTTATGAATGTGTGAGTGTCTATCTTCTGCGAGTGTGAATGTGCCTCTACCGAATGCGTGAATCCCCTTTCTGACTTCTGTACTCTAGTTTTTCTACTGCATCGCCACGCCTTTCGCTAAATTAAATTCCCTCGTATTTTATCTATTTCTGTGTTATATGTTCGTGATTGGCTATCCTAAAATTATTTATTGGTATCTAAGTTCTCCTGATTCGTTAACTTTTATCCGAAGACCATTGGCTAGAATTATTCTTTCCCCCCTGATCTAACGTCTTCCCACGAACTTGAATTTTCCCAGAACAAGCTGTCATAAATTTCGGCCCTTTCCTTACATTCTGATTTCTATTGAAAATCTTTTGCCTTCCTTAGTTTGTAGTCCTAAATGTTCCCGGAGATAACGCACGTGTTTTCGGCTTTCCTGTAATAAAACATTTTCGTCTCCGTTCTGACATTTTCATTTTCTCTTAAAATATTTTTAAATCTGACTTTGTTAAATACTGTCCCGTTACGGCCACATGTTTCTCTTATTGTCAACTCCTAAGTATTTCCCGGGTAGAAGGTTCGTGACCTAACAAAAGATAGTTTACCCTTTCTTCAGCCTTGTCTAAGGAGCGGTCTGCGGACGAGTGTCAGGTATACGAAACCGTCTTTTCTCACATATTTTATACAAAATGTATACAAAATTGTATTGTATGTTACAAGTACAAATTATTTCTATTCCTGTTATACCTATCTCAAAATGATTTTCTTATATATATACACAACAATTATCCTTATCAAATCTAATGCCTTTACAAATATAACTTTGCAGGCTTTATTTATTAAATTAATAAAGGCAGCATTATTTCCTGCTTCAACTTCTAGAGACATTAATAATTGTTTTGTGTAACAAAGCTTCATATATAATTTTTAAATGAAATAAGAATAATACTATATGAAAATCAAGGAAATCGGGTAATTGGGAGTGGGGTATAATTGAAAAACTAAATTTAAAAAGCACTGGTGTTTAATTTGCTCTATTTTTTCTTAAAATAAAAGAACATTTTAATTCAGCATGAAAACTATTTATAGTGATGTATATGTTTTATATTTAATTAAAACATCGTCATGAAGACAGTAAATGTGAAATATTAATCTAATATTAGTTTCAGAATTGCATTTGTATTACAGAGAACCTTCAGAAAATGTTTTAATCACATATTTTTACTGCAAAAAAATTAAATTAAATTTGAAAGTTAATGAAAATGAAGTATATTTCGCTTGTTTTTATTTGCTTTGTACATTGAGATTGTTTCTGAGCAGTAACATGTTATTGTTTTATTGAAACATATTAGCACCATTTTATTATAATTTAGCTCATATGTATGTACGTTGTACATTCTTTTATTATATATAAATTCTATTTCTGTTGATAATATTTAGATGTAACGCCAATACCATTAACGATCACACTGTGAGAGCATTTCAAAATACCTTTTCTTATAGATCGTCCTGCCACTTGTGAAAGAAATGCAAAATGTTGCTGTTTTCAACAAGTAAGGGTACTTCGCTTTAAATGTTTGCCTGTATCAACTCCCAGAATGTACGCCTGTGGGAGGTACCATATGAGGGAATGTGTTGCAGTTCATCACGGGATGAGGCAGCCATTAAAACTAGACAGCTGCCTGAGGGGGAGAATGGGACGCTATTCTGGAAGACGCGTTGTGGTGCATGCCCCAGTAAATCGATACACGTGTTGCTCATTTAACCCCTTCCAGTCGCCCCCGCCCTTTTGCCATCGGGAATTGAATGCATCCTCTCTTTCTGGTTATGTCGCATAATTGCCTAGTGTTTGTTTCTTTGCTTGGTTACATTTACACCGTTTTTCTCACGATAAAAAGAGTGAAATTGAATGATCATTGTTACACTGTCGTTAATATCGTCTAGTATCGATGTGTTTTCGTTATTCCAAACAATAAAATATGAGACACAATCAAAATGAAAACGGATCAGACGCAAACAGTGTTACTACACACAAATAATCTCCTTCTTTGATAACACATTTACCCCACTGCACTGGAGACAAGACGTCAGTTAATCTCATTCTTGTACAATATTTTAGGTTGATGATCCACGATCTCATCCAGTGGCAAACGCATTTGCGCGTCTCAAACCGATGATAATAAATATGCCTGGCAAAATTATAAAAATCACATGGAGAAATATATGGGCTCCAGGAATAAAATTGATCTCAAATCTCTGAAACGTATTCCTGGTGAGTTGGAGAGTGTAGGGGCGGGCGTTATCATGGTGAAAGATTATGTCGTTCAATAGCATTTTAGTGCATTTCGACTTTATAATATGCCTCAGTTTCTGCAAAGTGTCTTCATAGCACCTCGCCCTGACTATGGTCCATGGTGGAAGAAACATGGATAAGCACCGACCTTCGTTTTAGAAGAACATCATACCCGAAACTTGTACATATGCCTTATGAAGATGCTCCTCGAAAGCATAACACATGATAACGAAGGCAGGTTTCTGAACGTACCACTCTGGTGCCATCGTTATGACATTAGCTTTAGAGCAAGAGATATTCATTTGTTTTCGAGTGTGCATTACGTCACACAAGTAAAGAGCTGCCTTTAGAGTAGGCTACATAATGCAAGAAGGCATCAGTGTCGCACTGTCAAATGATTAGTTCGAGATTTGAGGGATTTTTATGGTGTTAAATATTGAAAATGCTGTTAACGGGCTGCGGAAAATCGAGGTAGTTTTAAACCACATTTTCACCCGACTTGACTTAACACCGACTGATCAACATCTTATGCCAAAATGTCTAACACCATAAAACTGCATTATGCTTAGTTGTGAATCATACATTGCCTATTTGAAATATCTGAAATTACATATATGTATGTTCTACACTCTCTGAATGTATTCCGGTCTAGTTCATTAACATTCTGATAATATGAGAGCGATGTGTCTCGTGTGTTTTAAATATAATGTGTTTTATATTACATTTAATTGAACTATGAACTTGTTATAGGAAGTTATGTAAACTCTGTACAATAATACATATTCATAGGTGATCCTTCAAGTTTAATAATAAATTTCTGGAATAAAATTAAAACATACTGTTCAGACATTTGCTTAATTTTCTGGACTATGCGCAACAAACAGCTAGGACAAGCTGCCCGCAAATGAACCTCTAAATTTTCATGTCGTTGTACACCGCATATTTCATAGCAGGAAAGCCCCAAAGGTTTGAAATATTCCTGTTGCAAAGTGATACATAATGTTTCTCGCTGGAGTCGGCCACGCCCTTTAGTGATGCGCTATCATGACCAGCCAATATAAACAACCTGCAGAAGTACATGTTAGCCACTTTTACGTTCTAATTAACACTTAAATACACCGTCAGCATCAATTAGATGGAGTGTGTCTGATCGGCTAAATGCATCTGTCAGATTGGAACTTCGTTTGACTTCCAAGATTTTCATGCAAAGAGTACAACGGTAGTAATGAATTACCATACCATACCATCTGGCTACAAAAAGTAGGTGTTTATAACAATAGAACCTCGTACTGAAAACTTTTTCTAACCAGCATGTGCATTGTTAGACAGTAATAGATGCAAAAATATTACTACACTGCTGCTAAAATTAGTGCAAGTATAATAGTTGTATTAAATATTCTCCTTCTCCTTCTAATTTGGCGCTACAGCCCGAGTTGAGCCTTGGCCTGCCGCGGTGACCTCTGCTTCCTCCATCTCCGTCCTACGACTTCATTGATATAGGGCAGTGTTGCTGGGAGGAGCATATGATCAGCATGCCGGCGCTCCGCAGGTCGCTTTACACCGGTTTAGCGATACCTCCCTGACTTAGAACCTTTTCAAATAGGTACCAGAAATCGAACCCGGGCCTCCCGGTCAGCAGTCAGCAATGCTAACCACTAGATCAAGGAAGTGGTCATATTAAGTATTGCATTCTATAATTTTACTGGATATAAGCCACTTGACAAACGTTTCCGACTTCATTTGATATAACAGCAAAACGGGTTTAATATTTTAAAGAGGAACGAAAAACACTTGTAACACTTGGAAATACATGAAATTACAAAAATCAATATTTATATCTTAAGACAAAATCAGTATCTATAACAATGAAACAAATAAATGAAAAATATATAGTAAAAGAAAAAATCGAAATACAAAAATAACATAAATATAAAAGAGAACAGCGGAAGGGCAACAATATATGTACACAAATAATTCCAAAAATATAGTGTCTCATGTCCGCTACCTTTCCCGGTTTTCTGTCTCAAACGATCTGAGCTGTTTCACTTTATTTAAAAATTTACCTACTCCCTCTTTCTCCTTCTTATCTGCTAGCAAAATCCAGCACTGTCACTGCCCTCTCCCCGTTAATAAACGGAGCCGGTAGTATATAATAGCTGCACCACATATAAAATTCACGTTTTAAAAAGTATTGAAACACTTTGTTAAATTTCAAAAAAACATTTAAAACGGTAAACTACATAAATCAGACTACAAAAATTGTGCTATTTAAAAACTGGAATGTTAAGCTATTCCCCTATTGCTCTTATTGTCTTTCGTTGTTATTTTTCGCGATTCTGCCGTAGATAACATTTCGTTGGATGAAACGCTTTGCTTTACAAACATTAGCTAAATCTTATCTTTGTTTCTGATTTTATCTACTTTAACGCAAGTGGGACTGTTATTTTGTACAAAACCCACAGGTAATGTTGCGAATAACCTCACTGCGGATAACAGTTGCTACCTGTATGCAAAACAAAAGATCTGTGCTTAATTTCAAAGCCTTCTATTCTCTGCTGTTTGGAGCGAGTGTTTGGGAAAGTTGTATGTAAAATAAAACGCCAAATAATGCCGTTGGCGTTTGCACAAGAAACGCGTTAGTTTTATAGCATTTAGTTGAAGAGGGGCATATCTAACATACAGCTATGGCTTTGTAAGACTACACGATAGTAAAATACTGAAAAAAAATGAGGAAGTTCGCTTTTGACCAATCGACAGGCAATAAAAAAAGATAAATTAACAAAGATGAACGATCGAACGAAATCCCTGGTTTTTATTGACAAATAATGAGTTTTTAAATCACAAGGGAATTGTTTCCATCGCATATTTGGTGCAGAAACAGCTCATGTCTCTTACACGTTTATGCTTTCAATGCCCTACATTTACATTTAAGGAAAATTGCCAGTTTTTCACCATTCTGTTTTTTTGTATATTAGAGCATTTCCTCCATTTTTGTCTATACTTTTTATACAATCATCGATATTTTTCTATGCTTCACCTTCTTCCTTTTCGTTATTTTCTTTTGCTAAGTCATAATCTTTCGGTCAGCTGCATTTTACTAAAGGTTGCGCGAAAAAAAAAAAAATTAGGAATAGAAACGTATTTTGACGTTAATTTGAGAGAGGGAACTAATGAACTTAGGCGCTTCAACGTGGATTACAGGCATCAACATCATAGCTTAGTTGTGACGTGAGGTGCGTTTGTAGGCAGTCAAATATAAAGTAATATCACTTAAAAAGACGCAGTCATAACCAGGCTGTCCCTCAATTTAACCACAAGTCACAAACTTTCACTATCTACATGAGACCTTTGTTAACAGCTTGGCTCCCAACAATACTCCATGCACAGATACATTGTTGCAAAGTGTTTATAGATTCTCGGTATCCAAAAACAGAGTTTTAGTAATACATTTATCGATGAGCAAGACATATATAAGTTCCCCATTTCTGGGTTTGAATATTTTATATTTGTTTATTTTGGAATATAAATCAGAAAACTATATTCCATCTGCGTTAATTTCCGATTTTCTAGTTTTATTTTTATTAGCTTTAAGCGCAAATCATTCAAAAATACTTAACATGGGTTTTTTTCTTCTAATTATATATAACGACTTTTTATAGAACGAATGATATTCAATAAAAATAATCAAGAGGTATTATTTCTCGTGTGCTTAAATTTAAATTTACAGTATTTTGTTTGTTTAATATTAATGTATAAGAAATACTAATTTCAATGTTCTCGCTTTCGATTCTCGCCCATTTGAAGACGTATTTAATTCCACCTACAGCTAAACGGAAGTGAGTTGCGGCGAACATTAATGCAGGTTTGAAATTCTGCTTTCGTCTCAACAAATCTTCAGCTCAGGTCTGTACAATGTTACAGGAGGCCTATGCAGAGTTTTTTCTTTCCTATAGCACAGATCGAAGATGATTTAAAGTGCTTAAAGAGAGGAGGCAATCAATTTCAAATGTACCTGGTACTCCAGTTTGTATTTTCTAACCGGGGGGGGGGGGGATTAACACCACTGCTGCCACTGTAAGAAGAGGTTCGTCAAATAACGTTAACAATACTTTCAGAAATTCTTAAAATTTCTCTGGTGCCACCCACAGTTTGGTAACTGAAAAACTGTTGCATATGAGACGTGTTTGCACACGGTGGGTTCCAGGACTGCTGATTCCTGAAAAAAGGACGTTTCTGTGCAGATTTGTATGCTGTTGTAGATGAAGTTACAGAAGATGCGGAGTTTATTTCAAAGGTGAATGCTGATAAAAGTGGCTACATCTCAGCAAACTCTGTGGAAATCTTCATCACCAACACCAAAATAAGCAAAAAGTGGTGGCTTCAGCTGAGAAAGTTATTTTTAGACACTCAAGGAATGTTTACCATACCTGCATACACATACACACACGTGTATCTGGGCAGAGATGTCCTGAAAACTGTGCAAGGCACATCAAACACAAAAAGACGACATATCCACGCTACAAACTGGATTCTGCACTACGATCGTATATTGCTAATGTTGTTGCTCAGTGAAATATATCCCTCATCCTCCCTATAGTCCAGTTTTAACCTACGTATGAGGCATGTTCCGTAATCAGAAGCAGCGTTGAAGACTGTGGGGGCAAATCTGAATGACTATCAAAAACTGGTTTCTAACATGTCTTTAAAGACCGGCAGAAACGCTGCGTTGCATCCAAAAGGAACTACTTTGAGAAAGATCATAAAAATTATGAGGGTGAGTAAAGGTATGTTGTTAAAAAGAGAGTACGATGCTTCTTTACCAATCCTCGTATATTACAGTTTAAAGCATGTGAGGTTAGTTTTTCTAATTTTCCATTTGATTTCACGTGGATTCACAAATATGCGTGAGCATTTCGTAAACACAGGATTCATAGTACTTTGTTTCATTACCTGTACACATAGTTTCCGAGGCTTTCAATTAATCAACTAATTGTATTTTTTATAAAATCACTAGGATTATCTTCTTTGGTGATAAATTAATCAGGAAAAAAACAATTTGCTAAATTATCCTTAGATTAAAAAAGACTTTTAGTATTACAGATCAGTATCAGCTTTAAACCGACCACCCTATTAGGTCAGTGATCAGCATTACAATCCGGTTTGTGTCACGTATTTTATTTTTCCTAGCATAGGACATAAGTGATTACACGAGTTAGCCAGAGTACCTATGTATGTGTGTAAATATGAGCGTAGGCATCCCGTTGAGAGCGAATACTATCACATCCCCCCACCCCAGTTTGCTCCAAATGCTGTAAACGTGGCTAATTAATTGAATTACACCTGCAGCGGTGAACCAAGCAAGAACTGCAATCAGGGCAAATGAATAGCACTCAGACCGATAGTGAGGCCAGGTGTTGCCGATGATTTAAATCACGTAGACGGCTTTCAATTTTTTTCTTATTCCCCTGTCAATGAGCAGAAATTATTCACTTAAGTATACTGAATTTGTGAATATGCACTTCTGCAGTTCATTAATTATGTTCGATGAACATTAGCTCGAAACAGCCGGAACTGATGATGTTGTTAGCTGCTATTTATTGCATCATGTTTTCTCGTTTCATCGAATTACTATTTTAAAAGATAATCTCTGCATTTGTATATGCGGGCAACGCGCTAATACTCAAATCATAAGACGAAAAGAAACATATACATATACAGAGAATGCCAAAAATGTATACACACTTCAAGAAAAGAAAAAACTGCTTTAACATAGCAAAACTGAATTCACACAAACAGAAAATGGTGAACACTAATCATCTTAGACTTTTACAGTCACAACAGTTGCTCAAAATCCTCACCATCGGCGTCGATACACTTCTGAGTAGGTTGAACTACTGATTGAACAACGATTGGGAAAGTGTCCTCAGTGATTGCAGCACATGCCGTTTCAGTTTCTTCCCGAAGTGCTGCCAGTGTAGCTGGTTTTCTACGGCATACAACATCCTTAAGAGTTTCACATAGGTAGAAGTTCAACGGAGTTAGTTCGCGGTGGAAACTCCGAACTTCTTTGTCCTATCCAGTGCTTTGGAAGGATATCATTAAAATACGCAGGTACATCTCGGTAGTAATGTGGTGGTACACCATGCTGTTGGAAGTAAAGTTCCCCATTTCCATAGAGTGTATGAATGGGGGTAAAAGATGTTTGGTGGTTCTGTTCTGCACACACGTCTCCATTGCCTTTGAACTTCAACAACATTCTCGGTTTTCCAATACCACTTCCAAATGCTTTCCGCTGTTCAAACGATAATCTTGACTTCATTTTGTTGTAGCTTGGATAACGTAATGTCTGTTACATCTGTTTACAGAACATCATACGATAATCTTGGATTCATTTGTTCATTGTTTATTTACCTGTCACGTAGCAACGCTATCATAATGTATGCGAGTCACGTCTTTTAACAGAACATCATACTATACATTACTGTTTTTTTTCGGCCCAACTTTGAAATATATTAAATAGATATCTACTGTGAAAGTATGTATACATTTTTGGTGTCCTCTATATATTAATTTCATACGATATATTCCTTACTAAGAAAAAGTTATTCTTTAAATGCACTCTATTGTTCCTATTACTGTTATAAATGTTCCTATCTCCGTCACAGTATTGTCAGGGTTTAATGTTGTTATGCTTCTATCTTTATTTCCACTTTCAGGATTTACGTAGACTGATTTATGTTGCTAATTTCTCATTTTTTTCTTCCTCAGTTAATATTTTTCACTATCCATATATTTATGTATTGGCATACATTATTTGTTTACATTACGTTTTACATTGTTTTATATGTATACGAAATTTTGTCAACTTTACTGCCAATGTTGTGATTGTAATATTGCCGCGATAATTTCACGTAATTATTATTAGATGGGTAGAGCGGAAAAGAAGGCCTAATGACCTTAGCTGTACCAGAACAAATAAATACCTGGAACACGACTGCCAGAATATTTTCTTGCGAATCGCTTTATTATTTCTTTGCAAGAACCTGTTACTCACATGCGTATCCTACATAACAGCCAGCTCTTCAAGACTATTTTATGCATTAACAAAACTAACGAAGGAAAATTAACACACAATTTACACACAATGTAAGAACGAACTAATACACAAACGCCCACCACTCGCTTAAAAACTTTCTTCAAACTAGCTTCAAGTATTATACCTGCACCTGCCTTGACGACTTGCTTTGTCGGCCCACAATTCAAATAATCTCACTGTATATTAGCCATATTGTAGCGAGTACAGTTATTTTAAATGTATATTTTGGGCACTGACGTTAGTTTTCATAAATGTCAAGTTTTCATTCGCTCTTAATAAAATATTTCAGGCACTTTCGTAGGAAAGAAGAAAAGGGGAAACGGTATTTGTGTATCATTTGAAATTCCACCATACTCATCTCAAATTATATAAACTTTTATTGTTTTGAGAGGGAGGGTGGTGAAAGAATGTTCATAAAAACATAGATTAACCTGATCCCACCTCGGTAATGTATTCGGGGTAGCTATAAACACATGGACTTTCAGTTTTAAAAACTAAAAGTGGGCATGAAAATGAGCGCACAGGGGGATGTTAAAGGTTAACAGGCTTCCACTTACGCTAAGTGCAGTTTGATGTTTACACTATAAGCCTTTGAGAAGTGCTAAAACGAAAAAACATTACTTTTATAGCTATGGCTTCCCACGATATCTATTATAACGGACAAGGCTGCTATTTGCTTCTGTTTTCCCTGTACGGTAGCAATTGTTCAGCAATGTAAAACCTTTGCACTTAATATGTGCTCTGTTTAGTTTGTATTATCTACAGATTTCTACGTTTGAACAGCTTAATTTCAATTTTTAAAACCTTTATTAAAGAAATGAGGTATACAAATCAAAGTGTATATTTTAAAAATTGTAACAGCAGTAGTAGTGCATTTATTTACAAAACATATTTGTTATAAATTTAACTTATTCCTGTCGCACGGGTCCTGGGACCATAGGCGCTTTTATAGTACACTAAAACTGCATGACTTTTCATGTATTTCATTCAAGGACTTAAGTATAAAATAAATAAAACAAGTATACATATAAATATTTATCTCCAAAACAGTACTTGTAGGTAATATAAAATAATTTTCCAACTTCTTTTTATTTCTCTAATTATATTTCACGAAATTGTATTTTAATTAAGCTTTTAATAGAAGACATTTAGTTAAAATTTTGCACAGAGACTTAAAATGTTGATGAAGTCCATAAAATTATTTATATGTGTAACACTTTGCATAGACCAATATATTTCTTTAAAATGTATATAAGAATTCTATATAAAATTAAACATATTCAGCTTATGAATGTCTATCTACTTAGACGATAGAAATACATGGAGGATAACATATTAAATACAAAAAATCAGATTGATAATCTTCCGATTAAATTGGGATATCGAGTGTTACAACTCTGTTATTCATAACCAATGCCCCAGTATAACGCCCTAAACTTCAGTATTACTGTACAGCTTCCCAACTTAAAAATCGTCGGTCCTGGTGGTGTAGTGGTTATCATACTTGTCTCCTAAACCCAAGATCGCGGATTCGATCCCGGCCAGGACCGATAGACTTTTTCGGGCGTAAAAATCGTAAGTATGGCTTCCTTCGGAAGGGAAGTAAAGCCGTGGGTCCCGTGTCGTACATTTATGGCACGATAAAGAACCTCAAGCCTGAAAAAAGAGGCCTCTGAGCAAAATTTGTTGGCCGTTTCACTGAATGGGACGCTGATGACCTGAGATGTTAAAGAGAGTCCGTAAATAAATCTAATCAAAAAAACTTAAAAATCTCATTTTCATCTATGGAATATGATTCATAAAATTATCCAAGTGTTGCTTTTGCATGTGCTGCCTATTGTTCTACCCAATTTATTTACAGAGAATCTTTATTTTATTTTAGAATAATTGGTTTTGCCTATAGCAGCCACAAGAAGTTTTACACAGCTGAATCTTTATCATTATTGTGAGGTAAGTTTATGTACAAATTGTTAACCGAAAATTTCTGCTCCAATGGAAAAAATGTCGTGTAAGAAAAATGGGGAAACCTACAAACCAAATTTCTTCTAACTACTTTACCATACAACAATCTCTCTTGAGCTAAAGGAAAACGAATGTAGGTAAATAATAATTTCAGCTGCTCTACTGCAAAACAAGATAATAATAATAATAATAATAATAATAATAATAATAATAATAATAATAATAATAATAATAATAATAATTCTCAACATTTAGGTATAAAGAACCTTTCCAGAGCAAATTGCGAAACATAGAGAGACCCTATGAACCATGGACTGCTCCCCCCCATTGGTGATCTGCAGTTATGCGTGTCATTGATAAAACCATGATGCTACAGTTCCTTAACTAATGTAAAATATTTTTAAATAAGGTGTTGAAACTGGCCACTGTCGTCCATATTATTTTGAAAGTTCTTTAAAAACTATTCATAGTGTACGTTGAATATTGCTGGCTATTTCCTGGCGGATGTTTTGTTTCAATTTTTTTAAAACATGAGGTTTTATTTAGTATACAGTATTTTTAATATACCTCAACTGAACATGGACGGTGGAGACTTTCAGCACCTTCTTTCAAGTAAAATCTTTTAAAATTGTTAAGAAAACTGTCGTATTGTTGTTTCAGCTCTACTTTACGATACCCACAGATGACATCGACCGCCGTTTTCGTCTATAGGCACAGCATCGCAAGTTGGTTCATACTTGATTAGCTCGCTCAGTAAAAGGAGGACTTAATAAGCATTTCAACCAATAGGCTAATTGGTTGTACGTATGTTATGCGGACAACGATCACATTTGCTATTCTTCAGGTCCTGTGTACACTTTTCGAACAAAGTACCGTATAACCAGGTTTATCTGCCACCCTAAGGTTCGAATTTCACTTACTGCGAGTTCTGGCACTTTACTGCTAAGAGAGAGGAACATTTTTATTGGATTTATAATGAAGAGCTCTAAATTATAAATGATTAATGCAATAGCATGATGCATAAGCCGGATGAAGCCAAGGGCACCCAATCCAGTCGCCAACTCCCTAGGGATAATTTCCTCCCGCATTTCTGCTAATGTTAGTTCTATTTCCTAAAGAGCACTACAATATGGAAGTTATTCCTTGTATTTTATTTCTTATCTTTTCTAGTGGTAATATTTTAATACAATACACGACATCGTATAAAATGAAAATGGGCTTTAGTTTACCGATCTCTTATCCACAAACTGGGTTATAATAACACAATACATAAATAATATTTGCTGTCGTAACAGCAAACTGCGACTGACTGTCCACGTGCAGTCATTAACACGAGAACTTTTTGATATAATGATAGGTAACTGGCGTGACGCAGCTGTAGACTGAGGCCATAAATAACTCTTGGTATTAGAGATAAAGAATTCCAGTTATTTAACTTGCGTTTCGTTGTTTTTTGACACAATTCTTAATGACATAATTAGATGGGACAACCAACTGAATTCGTTTTCAAATGCATTTTTAGAAATATTTATTTAATTAGAAAGTTGTTATAAAACATACTTTCAAAATGCTATATCATTTCTATTTTAGAAATAGAATAAAACTATCATTTTCTCCCCCAAGCACAGAACCACGAACCTCCCTCATTAGTCTATATACCCCGTATACCTTTCATAGTTTTTAATGCAGGGATTAATTTATATATGGAAATAGTAGGATATTAATTGGAAACTTTCAGATACTCAGTTAGTTAGAGCGTCCACACGGAAGCCTGAAGATCCGTTGTTCGAATTCCGGCAGTGACCCGAATTTTTCAAGTCTGATTTTTACTTTCCAACTAATGTCCTACAGACAGATGTAAAAGAACTATTTCGATAAAACCAGCAATTTATTATTGCAAATAACACGTTCAATAACTAATATTGAATTAAGGAAAGTAATTGAAGCTCTAGATAAGTTTTGTAGGACATTGAGTGTAAGGTTTAATGTAGGTGAATAAAAATTGTGGAATTTAAGAAGGGTAGCAATTAAGAAAAGATGAGAAGTGGTATTGGCAAGGATGAGAAATTGAAGTGGTTAATAAATTTGATTACCTTGGAGAGAGATTAAATAGTAATGGTGGATGGAATTAACAGAAAGAGGGTTACTAGATAAAGGAAAACTCTCGTTGAAAGCAATAAAAGCATGTTTAGTGAAAATACCAGGGATGCAAATGAAAAGGTTGGAGAAAGTATACCTGGCAGTAATTGAGGCGGGATTGCTTTATGGAGTGGAGACCTGGGGGTTTAGAGGAAGGGTAGATAAATACTTCTATAATCCATAAAAGCTTTCGTAAACAAATCTTAGGCTTGCCTAGAGCTTCACTCCAATGGTGTTGCATAAGTAGAATTAGTAAGAATTGATAGCAAAGAGAGACTTTTGGAAGGGCATTGAAATATTGATTTAGAATTTGAAATTTAAATGAGCAAAATAGCTCACACCAGTGTCTGAAAGTCCAGGAAAGGTTAAAACAAGGAGAAATTCGGCTCAATAGGATTTGAAAAATTTTGGAAAAAATTGGTTTTGGAAAAATTTGTAAAGTTAGTCGTTAGAAAATAGATTCTGGAAATATATTGAAAGACAAGATATGTTCGCCACTTTAAATTTCAAAACGTTAATGAATTTATATACATTTATATATTTCCGGCCTTGCCGATAAGGGTTATCGCCTTCACAAAATCCTTATCTAGGTGTCATATCTTATCTGTTAAGTAAATAATTGTAGCTGTAACATCCGCTCCACTGTGTTCGCTTGTTCAGATATAGTTGCATAATGAAGGCTATGTGTAGAAGATTGTGACAGGTTCAAAATGGAGCATGACCTGTTTTTAAGTTCTTCACAAAAGTAAAGGACTTGCTCCAAATGAAATTAAACAGTGATTGCACGGTGTATACCCTTCACATTCTATCGTAAAAATGGACCAAACATTTTCAAATGGGTCGAGAAAGCATTGAAGACGAAGAGCGTGCAGGTCGGCCCTTGGAGGTGCTCACCCCTGAAAACATCGCCCTTGTGGAAGGAGAAATTATGGAAGACCGGCGGCGCCGGCTCAAAGTTACAGAAATACCAGCAAGGTTGGGGTTTTCTAAAACAACAATTCTTCGAATTATTCATGAATATTTAAACATGAATACGGTTAGTGCAAAATGGTTATCTAAACTTCTTTCCACGGTCCAAAAGCTACAAGTCATCTGTTGTAGGGCATTTTGGCACTGTGAAGGAATACTCTCCGTTGTCTTCCAGGAGAGGCACACCTCAGTAAATGGGGAGTACTATGCTGGCCTACTATACATACTACATGCTTCCATCAAAGAGAAAAGGCGAGGAAAGCTGATTGCTGGTGTGCGCCTTCTTCACAATAACGCGTCTGTGAACACAGTTCTTGTTGCAAAGGAAGCTATGAAGAAATGTGACTTCGTGAAGATTAAACATCCACCTTACAGCCCAGATATAGCTTCTAGTGACTATTTCCTCTTCTCAAAATTGAAGAAGGATCTTCCAGGAGGGAAATTTAACTGTGATAAAGAAATGAAGGATACTATTTATTCCCATTTTGCAGATAAGACTTCTGGATATTTGGGGGGGGGGGAATAGAAGTGTTAATTGAAAGATGTGAGAAGTGTATAGCAAGCAATAAAGGACTAACTATATGAAAAGTGAAATGCTGTTTTAGTTTTAATCGTACCAAGAAAATTGTTAGGCTGGAAACTTATTGACCTAACCTCGTAGATATTTGAAAACATTGTAGTGTACAGAAGATAATGTTGAAAAAGCACTAAGAGAAGATTTTGTATGAATTGGAATCGGGGTTATGGAAATTGAAAGGGTTAAATAAGAGAAAGAAGAGATTTATAAAATTGTTCATTCTGTAATGGAAAGAGTAAATAATAGGCATATATTGTTAATATGTAAAGAATCAAAAATTCTTAGGGAGAAACTAGAAATGAGGAAATGGTCTAATTTACCAAGGGAAATCAGGGGAGGAAAAAGCGAGCGTAAAATCAAGAAAGAATATGAAGGAAATAGGAAATTATTTAGATAAAATAAGAGCAAAATTACTCGGGAAAATGCGTCAGCAAGATAATGACGAAGGTAAGGAAGGTTTTAGATAGCAGAATTAAAGGGAAAACAGGGCCAAATAGATAACCGCTATGTCAGCGTTGGGGCCTCCTGGGAACTCAGCAAATCGGTGTAATGATTAGGTGAAGTACATATTACAAAGGGTTTCGAAGTATTTGAGTTAATATTAGTTTTGGTAGTGCTAAATTTTTAGATATTTTTGTTTGTCTCGGAGTAAATGGGTAATTTAGAAACATGGGGAATTACTGGTGTAAAAATTGTAGTTAATTAGTTAAAATTGAATTATGTATAAAATCTTTATAGTATCGTGTTTAGGTTGGTCCCTTGGATGAACAAAAGACTGCAGTCTGTGCCAATTAAACTGGAAAAATAATTAATTGAATTATTTAGAATTAAAATATTATAGTGCATTGTATATTATACGATATGTGCAATACATATGCGAAGAGTGAAATATATACTTCTACTAATGAATGGAAAGTGGCAAGTGTTTAGGTAGACTCATTACAACATATTAAGTGATTGGCTTTACTATAACAGTTCCAATTGTATTTTTTGTTAAGGGTGAGTTGTTTACTTTTCTGAAAGGATAAGTGAAAGATAGTAGATAACCATGAAAATACTGAGCGATAAAGTATTTAAATGCGCACTTTTGAGGAAACGGGTAGAAATATACAAAAAAAAAAAAAACCTCTAAAATCATTGATCTTGAAATTTGTGTCGAATGTATCAGTGCAGACGCAAAGGAGAAAAATGGAATTACTCAATAGTTTTTCAATAATGTATGTCACTCAAATAATGCTCAAATAGCAAATATTACTTTTTATTACTTATATACAGGATGAATAATCTGTAGTGTCGCAGCCATTTTGCTCCAAAATGAAGGGGAAAATCAAAAGATGCTTCAGACAAAATTTGGAGTGTTCTTTGGGGGGGGGGGGGACACAAGATAGCGACCTTTACCCTTCCTGGAAACGTCATTCTCAAGGCATTTCAAAAACAATTTTTTTTTCAAATGGAATAGTGTATTTTAATTCCGAGAATGGAAAAAGCACTCAATTTTCAGGATTAAAGTACATCTATCAGCTAGGGGGTGATAGATGAAGTAATATTAAACAAATAAGACAGCAAATGTTTTTCCCTTCTCTCTCTTTTGTTTTATTATTGCTATGAAGGACACTCATTTGTTTACGCACAGATGCTCATTTGTTGACATCGGTGCACAAACGCGTGCTCATTGCCAATTCAAACCTCAAAGGACATAATTTTTAGTCAGTTTCAATCATGGATGTTCGATACACGATGAATGAGAAGATCAAATGATATTTGTGACAAAGCTCATAAAAACGCTAGAGCAGCTTGCAACTTATAAGGAGATCGATATTCTGAAGAAGACAGTCATCTGTTAGAAATGTTCAACGACTTGCAAACTTACTCTCCGAAATGGGAGGTGCCGCACCAAGAAAACACGATCGAATGAGAAGTGCTACTGAGGAAAAGTCGGAAGTCTCTGTATCTGCTTTGCCGCCAATCCTCACCGAAATTCCCATCAACTAGAACGCGATTCAGGAGTCTCTCAAAGGAGAGAGATTAAGCGTCACAAATACCATCCATATACTTTTTTTTTGAATAGTTTTAACGCCAGTTTTTACCACTGAGGCGGTGAACACTAATGACACACGAGATGAAATAATAATTTGTTAAAAAGTTTTTAAGGAAGGAAAAGTTCCAGGCCTAGGTTTAGGGTACTTTCCCGGCATTTGCCATTTATGAGAACTGAGGAAAACTTCGAAAAACCTCAGTCAGGGAGGACGGTCCTGATAGGATTCGAACCACAGACCTACCGCTCACGATCCATATGCATTAGCTTACATCAACCCCTTCATGAGGATGATTTTCAGAGGCGTGTTGATTTTTGCCAACGGCTCTAATACAAATTCAAACGAAAACCTTTACCAACGTGCGTAAATTGATACCAGTAAAATGAAAAACATTTGCCGCCTTATTTTTTCAATATCAATGAACAATCATCCCCAGCTGAAAAATGTACTAGAACTTTCGTACTGAAAACTGAATATTATTTCCATTTCCGGGAGAAAAAATACTCAATTCCTTTTGATAAATCAAATTGACCTTGAAATGACCTTGAAAATGACATTTCAAGGACGCTATCTTATGTCCCCCTAAGAGCACTTCAAATTTTGCCTGAAACATTTTTATCTCCCCCCCCCCCCTTCGTTTTCGAGGAAAATGACCGCGACATTATGACACTCAGTATTCAGTTTCAGTTTTAAAGATTACATTCTAACAGATTCTAACTTAGCTCTCATAGCGTATTCCCACAACTTCTATTTCAAAACTATATTAAGCAATCCCTCCCTACTCCTTAAGTTTTATTACCATCTCTGTCACCTTCAGTATCACCATAGCCAGTGCTTAAATTAATGTACAAACTTTTATAATCAGTCTTCATTGCTTCAAATCACGTCAACAGTAAATCAAAAACTGGTGCCAGTGCCAAAGGCTTCTTATTTTCTCTCCGTTGTGTAAACAACACAAACCCCTATGGCGTGCTCCACGCACACCTGTCAGAGAACGGACAGTGGAAAATTGCTACAAGGTTTTACACTCGCAGTGCCTGCTCTCAATCAATGAGTGAGCACACATGATGCCCAGCTCATGTTACACGATGCAAACGAGCTTCCGTTATAATTAACTGTTGTAGCTATCCAACAATGCGGAAAAATATCGCCAGTAGAGCCGCTATGCCCGAAGCAGTTTAAACCTATCTGTTGAAGTACGGCTTGGAACAAGGTAAATATATTTCACACAAGAGTACCTTTGCAACACATTTTTATATTGGATTAGATAATTAGCATTTCATAAGTTCGTACGATATCGAAGTACTCCAATTCAAACATGTGTTTGATACGTTTATAAATGGTATACAGGATGTTTAAAATGACAAACCATAACTTCAATCACGATTTACCCATAAGTAGATGAAAAATGTTGTTCATATCAATGTGAGTCTAGAAAAGCCTCGTTCCAGAGTTGTTTTAGACAGTCAGTGACACCTATTTCTTTTTCTGCTTCTTCCTGTATGCCACTATAACCCACGATTGGTCTTTGCCTAAGCTGTGGCTTTTTTCCATACATGTCGCCCACCGTCTCAGAAACTTTTCATATGCTGGTAAACACATTTCCGCTCTCTAATCTAATGTCACCGCTAAGGGTGGCCGAGGTCGTTACGACGCGGATTCGCGAGCGGAAGTGTGGGGTTCGAATCCCGCCAGGATCGTCCTTCCAGGTTTTCCTCAGTCCTCATAACAGGCAAATCCCCGGGTGGTGCCCGAAACTTAGGCCTGGAACATCTCCTCCCTTAAAAATAAATCCTTTCCCAATATATCATTCATCTCATGTATCATCAGTGACCATCACCTGTGGTGCCTCTGTACCAAAAATGGGCGTTAAACACTATTTATTCATACTTCTCTAATGTTTGACTGGCCGTTTGATTTGGATCTTTCTGGATTTCTAGTGAAAACCTATTTCACTTTTCATTATTTCTATCATTTGTTTATGTGCTACAACTTTCTTAGATTCGGTCCTGGTGGTTTAGGTACCCATACTTGCCTCGCAGACCCAATATCTCAGGTTCAATTACGGCCAGATCAATGGATTCTTTTGGGCGTAAAATTCTCAAATATGACCCTTCCGAAGGAAGGGAAGTAAAGCCGTGGGTCCCATGTCGTAGATTTACGGCAGATAAAAGAACCTCAAGCCTGAAAGAAGAGGCCTGCGAACAAAATTTATCGGCCGTTTCACGCCCTGAATTGAATGGGACGCTGATTACCTGAGATGTTAAGGAAATTATGTAAATAAAATAAAACAACTGTCTTGAAAATCCGATTCTAACAGGTTCGTTTATTCTAAGGAGATATTTTCCCCATTGTGTATGGGCGATTCCATTTGAAATCGGAGCAGCTGACAGCATATTTTTAGCATTGTAATATGTTCGTTTTAAATCACAAATACATAAAAAGTATTTTTTGTAAAATCTGAAGTTCCTAAATTTAGCACAATTTTGATACAAAAATTAGCCAAGTTAGCCAATTTTACTTAATTTATGATGTTATTTATAGAATAATAACATCGAACTCTTTAAAATTGAAATATGAAAAGTAGCTCATTTTAAAGCTCATATATTGTCAATTTAGCTCTAGGACCCTTTCCGGGTCTTGACCGACCAAATGAACCATTTGAATTTAGTTACACTTGTCACCTACAGATGCCAAAGGGATGGTCAGGCTATCACTTAAGGTGCCATCTAGTGTGATGCTAAGTTATTATTTGGACATGAAATGATCGGTAATTTTCTTCAGAGACGTCTTTTTTTTCATCTATAAATCCACAAGGGACCCACGGTTTTGAGTCCCTCGTTTCACTATTAGTAGGTAATATTCGATCAACATCGCACAAGTTGTTTCTATCTTCAGGGATGCGAAGTGTTACTGAAACATCCAGGCAATTGTTCACAGAGATTGAGTGATTATTTTGAAAAATAGTTTCATACATCTATGTTGATCAATCAATACAATATTCTTACAGGAATAATCAAAAAATACAGGAAGGTGATTTCTAAATCACCCTCGTATATATTGTTAATTTCAAATATATAACAGTTTTTTTTTTTTTTTTTTTAACCAAATCAAAAGTATTATATTGGGCGTCTAAAAATGATGGTAAAAATTTACCCTTAAGAAATACAAACTAAAAGAAGTAAAAAAATACCAAAAAGGTCCAGTAATCATGAGTCTATAAATTAACCGTTTATGAAATAATGGCATTTGGGGCGACCACTGAAGCGCATGAATACCTGGCTATGTGGGGGCGAATTCCAACAAAAGCTATGTCAATTTAATTTCATTTATCAATAAAGAGGATGTAAAATTCATAACTATGGCTTCAACAGCGCAGAAATGAGATGAACTTGTTTGGACAACAGTGAAGTTTGTGCTAATTTACTGTACTAATGAACATCAAGTGAAAACTTTTACACAGGTGTTGAAAATGCTGACAATGGCTTCATTGCAACTCTGTAGTCTTCTCCACAAAGTTGCCGCCATGGGTGGCCGAGGTCGTTAAATCGCGGACTCGTGAGCGGGAGGTCTAGAGTTCGAATACCGCCAGGACCGTCCTCCCTGACTGAGGTTTTTTCAAGGTTTTCCTCAGTCCTCATAAACGGCAAATGCCGGGGAAGCACCCTAAACTTAGGCCTGGAACGTTTCCTTCCTTAAAAATTAATCCTTTCCCAATACATCATTTCATTTCATGTATCACCATCGCCTGTGGTGCCTCTGTAGCAAAAACGGGCGTTAAACACTATTCATTCATTCCACAATGTCCTGCGAATGCGCTCGGGCAATCCTGGATTATTATTTATTTGTTAGAAAGTATCTACAATCCAATGCTGCAAATCTTCAGGTGTGATGATGTCCGTGGTATAAATATGATTTTTTGTATAACCCATACACAAAAATCCAAAAGATTTAAATCCAGTGATCTGGCAGGCCACAGTACAGGCCCTCCTCTGCCTAACCGCCGTTGCATAGCCATACAAGTGCATGTCGGTGTATTCTTTGCTGTATTTCCTTTCCATGTTTACAAATATTATATATAAATTCTCGATAGGCACATAACCATTCTTTGCATTATACATAGCAACTATAGATCAATTGATTGCTTTTTCTTTATTAAGCAATGAGGAGAATGGCAGGGGAGAGTGCGGCATGCGTAAGAAGCTTGAATGTTGCTGGTTTACAGTATCCAGGTGCTCTGTTCAGTGGCGGCTTCGACCAAAAGAATTGATATTATTTCGTAAACAGTTTATTTTCGGGCCCATGTTTACTGGAACTTTTTTGCTTCTTTTAGATTGAGCTTTTCACCGTTAAATTTTTTGCCATCATTTTTGAACACCTATATAGGTGTCATAATGCATTTCATTAACCTGGATAGTACAGAAGCACGTCTTTTTTCATATTTTTTTTATCTAGCATATTTTAGTACTGTAAGCATTATTGGTTACAATCACATAATATGCCTTTTAAATTTATTTTGAAACAAATCCGTTGAAAGTAAGCCTAACTTCATTCCAAAAAGGAACATTAACTTTAATGTCTTCAGAAGCAAAGCTAAGTTTAGGAGTGATCGTTGCAGTTTAATTAGTAATTAACATTAATGCGTGTTTATTGCTCTAAAACGTTCAGAGAAATTCAGTAAATAATTAAACATTTAAAAAACATTTAGGGATATTTATATTTCAGTTTCAAATATGTATTATTGGCTAAGATATAAAGCAGACCCAGAGTTCAGGAAGGCAATAGGCCCTTACTGTCTGGCATTGTTCCAGCGCCTCTTGCAAAAAAGACAGTAATCGTGCGCCTATCGCTGTGGAATGTGCATTGATACGATGGCGAGGAGATTTTAAAGCCGTGGGCCCATATTCAGATATACGGCACGTTAAGTACTCCATACTTGAAAAAAAAAAGTTCCCTGGATAAAATTGCTGCCCAATTCAAGACCAAGTAATAACAACATCACACTAGATGTCCAGCAACCCTTCTGACAATAATAACTGCTAAATGTAATTACATTCAAAGGTCCGTATGGGCTGCCAAAATCCGAAATAGGCCTTAGACCTGAGCCTTGTAAAGGGATTACGATGAAATATACTACAAAATGGGTTAATATTAGCTGCTAAAGGCGTTCCTAGACTTTGATAACATTATAATAGTTTATGACAGGATTTTAGCGATGAAAACAATTTAATGCAACTAGTGTAATAATTCAGCATGTAAGTAATTAACGATTTTGACCAGCATAAAAATTATTGTAATTTTGTTTTTTTATTATATTTATTATATTTGTTTCGCTCTTTAACATCTCAGATCATCAGCTTCCAATTCAAATCAGGGAGTGAAATGGCCGATAAATTTTGCTCAGAGGCCTATTTTTTCAGGCTTGAGGTTCTTTATCGTGCCGTAAATGTACGACACGGGACCCACGGCTTTACTTCTCTTCCGAAGGAAGCCATACTTGATTTATATATAACTAGAAAAGCAGAAAGGGATAAAACACTAACAAAAAGTCACAGATTAGTAATCGCTAAATTTCGAACTGCTTGAGTTCTTCTGTCTTCTTGTCATGGAGGAACTCAAGCAATTCGAAATATAGCGATTACTAATCTGTGACTTTTTCTTAGTGTGTATTCTTTTTTGTTTTTCTAATTATTGTTATTTTAGTCACGCTGTTGAAAATGTTACATTATTTTTCATTTATACGATATATATGTCAAGTCAATGATGTAGCTACTATATGTTTTATAATATTTCACCAAGTTTTTTTTTCCTGGTTCTACATTAACTAACTTTTTGGTTAATTAACTTTCTGATAATAGGTGCTCAACTATAAATTATGAATGCAAAGAGCGGCAAAGGGAACAGAAATGCTGTCCTAGACAATTTTCTTAACTTATAACCCCTTAATTATAGAAAACTGATAGATGCGATGAACGTGTTTTTTGAGAGATATAAATCACAATGAAATTCCTAGGATAGGTAGGTAGATATTTGCGGCGATCAGGAAATTTGCCATTTCCAGCTGTAAAGTTAATCTCGCAATCTTATCTATTCCATCACGAGTCGAACATTTAACCATTGAGCTATAAAAGGACTGACAGCTTAAATATCTCTCTCACTTCCTCTCAGCCACGATGATTAAAGGAGATTAAGTTTTCATTGGTTGGAAGTGAAACGGCGATATTCCATACGCTGAACAAGGGGTCGCTCTATATTTATGGAGTGTGGAAACTGGAACTTTTCCATTTGCATAGTGATGGAAACAAAACCGTGATTTGATACCGCAGAATAAACCACAATATGATTTACCGGGACTCCACATGGACTAGCTAATTGCCGTCCCGTTTCAAAATAATTGCATCCCTATTAATTTCAGCACGTAGAGGAAGAGCGCCCTCCTCATCATTGCGATCTTTTGAGCGGAGCTACCAACAGAAAGGCGCCTTTGTGAACAAAAACCGAGGCAGTCGGCTTGCTATTGATTGCTCCTGAAACCATTCAACCTCCTTTATTTACATTGAGCTGTGGGTCCTTAAAAGTTCTGTTAAGTTTGAAGAGAGAATTTCGTATGAATAGAAGCTGTGGTTAGACCTAAGAAGGCACATTTAAATAAATAAAGAATCTTCCTCTTACGTTGTCACTGTTACACAGAAAATTGTATTTCTTATCTATATGAGTGCCTTCTGTCGTCAAAATAGCCATTTGCATTACGATATATGCTGAATTATAGAAAGTCTATTTTCTCTCAGAATTTTTGGAAAAAGTTTCCATAAAACTTTATCCTTTTAAAAGCTTACCCCAATACCTCACCTCTTGTTAGTAGACCTTTAGAGCAATTGCTTTAAATTTTATTAGGAATATATAGAGCGAAGCATTTATTAAGGCTGTAAGGTTTAGCTTACCAAATATTAGTGTGCTACCTTGTATGTGCTAATTTTTAATTAAGAAATGAAATATTTCCTTATTTGAACTATTCGTTATCTGTGACGTAAATAATACAGTGGAAGAATTAGCCTTTTAGGTGAAGGGAGTCTTTTATAGAGTTTTCGTTTCTGTGTAGGTTAATCTTGGTTTCAACCTATTTGATCATGTCTACCCCTTCTGGTATTTTGTAGTACTTGCAGTTCAACAGAAGGACTGAAATGCAGCCAATATCAATTCAAAATATAATGTGTCGCTATTATGAGTTGTATTGTGTTAATACGTAATGGCACCGCCACGGATGGCCGAGGTCGTTAAGGCACGGATTCGTGAGCGGGAGGTCTGCGGTTCGAATCCCGCCAGGACCGTCCTCCCTGACTGGGGTTTTTTTCCAGGTTTTCCTCAGTCTTCATAACTGGCAAATGCCGGGGAGGTACCTAAACTTAGGCCTGGAACGCTTCCTACCTTAAAAAAAAAAATATCCTTTCCCAATTTATCATTTCATTTCATGTATCATCAGTGTCCACCGCCTGTGGTGCCTCAGTAGTAAAAACGGGCGTTAAACACTACTCAAAAAAAAAAAATACGTAATGGTGTAATTATTTTAGTTTAACAAAAAATAAAATAAAAAAATCTGTAATATAACATCTCGGTACCTTGTTTATTAAAGTTTAGTCTTTATTTGAAAAGTACATGTTCACATTAATACATTATTATTGTTCAGATTTACGTAAATCTAAAGAATAACTGAAAATAAAAAGTGAGTAAATGATAATTATAATAAAAATAGAAAAAAAAAAGATGGAGAACAAAAGAAAAAGCACTATAAGAATATCTACTTCAACATATACAATAGAAATACACATAAACTAAACTAATTATAAATTCCCAATAAGCAACACTATTATTTACTTACTAAATTAAACCAAAAACTGTTCTACCTGTTTACGGCGAAAATGTGTACTGCTGTCCTGTACAATTCCAATTTACCCTAAACTCTTTCTTCTGATCGTAAATAAGTTACGTAACTTTAATTCAGTTCTTGTTATTTATGAATAAAACAAATTTAACTATATAATGTACAATTTTTACCCTAATACCTAACTTATTCTGCAATTTAGCTTCCATTATGTTAAAGTATGCATCATGATCATCATCATTATTAACCTTTTAATACTAATTACTTTTTATTAATAAATAAACATTTTACACGTCTTACCAAGTTTAATATTGTTCACTTACTTTTAACTTTAACTTGTGTTATTTTAGTTTAACAGTACGAAAATGTCATTTACTATGATTTTATGTTTTTAAAACTCTCTCTCTAATTCCTTCAATAGCATCATAGTTTACGCGTTCCGCGGACGGAACGGATATGGTTGGGGAACGTAGATCAGAAACTGTGAGGGAGACATAAACGAAAAGAACACTGAAAATAATGAAATTATAGAATAACTTTACTTCAGAATAAAAATATCGGGCTCCATTTGTTATTATTTTTTAAAAAAATAATAAATAAGTTAATTGATAACGAGAGATCTCGTTTAGGACCCGGCAAGGAGTATTCTCAGGAGCCCGGTTAACTAAATGCAGTATCCGGGCGTCGAGGCACCATGACTCTCTTAATACTTGCCTCTTGAACCCAAGATCGTGGGTTCGATCCCGACCAGAACCGGTGGATTTTTTGGGGTGTAAAAATCCTAAGTATGGTTTCTTTCGGAAGGGAAGTAAAATCCGTGGATCCCGTGTCGTACATTTACAAAATTTGTCGGCTGTTTGACGCCCTGATTTGAATGGGACGCTGATGACCTGAGACGTTAAAGAGCGTCCGTAAATAAATCAAATAAAAAAATCTTAAAGTTGACAGTTGCAAGAGAGGATAGAACAGAGCAGAGAGTGCGAGCGCCTTTCAAGAATTATATATACGAGACCCACGTCCTTCAGCAGAAGTCGTGGGCGATTGTTATCATGGAAGGGACCTTTGGATCTGCTGCCACACATTACCAATTTATGACTATATTAGATTACCGGAGAACCAAGTTCCTGTGAGATTGATGCAGCATTCTAACAATGTTATACTTAAGAACCTTTGTCTAATTAATACAAATATGGCAATTTTTATATTCTTGGCACCTATACGCAATAATATGTTATATCACTTCAATCTGTGGATCCTATCTATAACAGATAAATCTAACTCTATGATGTAGACCAGGTCAGAAATTACATACAGTATGTATCTTTTTGACACACCCTTCATATTTACAAATTTTAATTCTGATGTATAGTTTGTCAGAGATTATTATTTTAATTAATTTACATGAAAATGCCAACTTAGAATAAAAACATATTAGTGGTAAATGAATTTATTTACATCTAGAATATTTACAAAATGGTAATTTAAGTATTTACATTTTGTATATTTACAAAAACTGAACCAACTAAATGGAGATAAATTAGCACAACTATATTTTGTTTTTATGAAATCCTCCTCTGTATAGAAGATGGCAGTGATAACACATTTTTTTAATGTTAACCAGATCTTATTTTTATTAGTATCCAGTTCCTTTATAGATGATGAAAATGAATTAAATAATACCAAACCATTGTAGTGAACAACTTTTGAAATGTCTGAAGCTTGTTATTTGAGCTGTGTAGGTCCCTGCTTGGTTTGAATTCTTTGCTGTCTATATCTGAATACTTCAGACTTGTCTGCTACAAATTAAAGTACATCCGTATTGTACTCCAAGCTAATGGTAAAACTTCAAATGCTTTGCATCTGCTATTATTCATCTTATTCTTTCATGTGTATATATATATATATATATATATATATATATATATATAGAGAGAGAGAGAGAGAGAGAGAGAGCATTTACTGAATTTTTCCAGAACATTTTTTCATAATTCATTCATGAATGGAAGTAAGCATAATATACCGTTTTTGGAATTTTCACACTATTATAGTCTATGTCCATAAATTTAAACGAGAAAAATTGTAACATTACATTTTCTTTTGTACAGTTTTTATGCAAACTTTTACATATTTTAATTATCATTTTTATACAGACATAAACTTCGAATCACTTAAAATAGAAATGTGAAAAATAGCTCATTTTAGAGTTTATATTTTTCCGGAATTAATGATTTGTAAAATATATTCATTAATATACAAGGTTAGAAGCAGATTTGTTGTATGCATTTTGAAATATTTTCCCGCAAACACAATGCAAAACGAAAAAATGGCAAAATTGCAAATTATTGAGAGAGATAAATATAGTATTCATATTTGTAAACGAGTATGGGAAACAATACTTTCACACTCCGAAGTACTGTACTTAAGTTTGTCTTGCACGCGGATATAACCAGCACTCTCAAGCTCAAGTAGTAAAGTAGCACTATTGACTTTTCGCTCTTCCCTACACAACCGTAGTAGTATAACCCAAGGGTTTTGCAAATATAATTAAACTATTATTATTGTAAGAGTTTTTTTTTTTCTTCTGGAGCATGAAAGATATCAATCAGTTGATATAACTATTTTCTATTTATAATGCGTAGTATTAGCCATAATATCAACTTTTTGAAATATCATACATTAGTCTATTCGATTTGATGTTCTTCAAAACATTTGCTTTTCGTAAATATATTATCAATTAATCGCATTAAAATAAAAATGAAAAATTGAATACTTAAAGAAAATCAGCATTTACATTATCAATATTTAACCCTATTTATATATAAAAATGTTTCAAGGGAATAGTCCATATGCAGTTCCAGTGGTAGAGGAAGCAGAAACATTCAGGGTTATCGCTGTATTTTCAAGATTTTCATAGCGAATCATCTCCAATAAAATTTAAAGACGGTCTAAACTATACAGATAAATTTCACAAGCATTAAAGGGGAAAAGGGATGAAAGAAGGATTAGCAGCACCAAAAATAAACACATGACACAATGATGTGTCAATTGTTTCGGTATAAACAAAGAGTCTCTGATTTAGCTTGATCACCCACAGGATTACCGCGGCATACATAAAACACTGTCACCATCAACTCCTGCACCAGATTTTCATGAGCTTTATCCATGTACAAGCTAATTGCTTTGATTAGGCAACTACCTCGTTTACAATGCTGACGAAAGAGCGTGTTTTTGGAAAACATCGTTGTGTTAAACTGTTCCCATTAGTTCAGTGTTGTTCCCCTCGTCAAACTAGAGCCGCGTGGTGAGCAATGGAAAGCTATTACAATCCTCTACTGTACACCCTGGCTTCGAGACCCATTGGCACGTAGTATGCTGCTCCATGTACTTTGCATAGCTTGGGGTTAACAAACAATAGCACAGAAATTTGCACATTCAACAAGATGCGAGTTAATCTGACCCCCAAATGGGCGCTTTCGCCCAACTGTGGAAATATTCAATGAAAAACAACAATTTCGTACCCTTGAGTTTGGTATTATGCAGCAGTGCTAATGAGGTGTCATATGAAAACTTACTAAACTCAAAAAAGTATCTATCAATTAAACACAGACACCCATCTATAGCATTCATTGACAAATGTTCCATTATTTGACAAAGATTTTCTTTAGTGCACCCACCTTGTATTGGGGACCTAGAACACTCATACCATGTACTAAAGTGTCGGTCCTGAAGGTACCATACTTGCCTCCTACACCCAAGATCGCGGGTTCGAACCCGGCCAGGACCGATGGATTCCTTCGGAAGGGAAGTAAAGCCGTGGGTCCCGTGTCGTACATTCAAGGCACAAAAAAGAACCTCAAGCCTGAAAGAGAGGCCTCTGAGCAAAATTTGTCGGCCGTTTCACGCCCTGAATTGAATGGGATGCTGATGACCTGAGATATTAAAGAGCGTCTATAAATAAAACCAATCAATCACGTGCTGAAGTTTAAGAATGAAGCTAGACTGGTGTAAAACCAAATTTTAAATTAAATTCTTCTTCTAAGTCAATCTTGTAACTTATTAAAATTAGTTTAAAACAGCCGAATTCTTTTGGAAGATTCATTCCCTTTCCCTAAAGACAACTTTACAACTGTTTAAGGAGCATCCATCATGAGGAAACAAAATTAGAATGTTTCCATATCACGAGTGGCCAAAGTCGTCGTTAAGGCACGGACTCATGAGCGAGAGATCTGGGGTTGGATTCTCGTCAGGACCGTCCTCTATGACTGAGGTTTTTACTACGTTTTCCTCACTCCCCATATGCCTAATGCCCGGACTCTAAACTAGACCTTGAACAATTCTTTCCTTTATAAAAAAATTCCCAGTTTATCATTTCATGTATCATTAATGCACACCATCTGTGATGCTTAGAAAAAAAAAATCTACTGAAAGACTTCTACTTGCTCACTGGAATAGCTGCATAGTTTCTTTTTCTTTTCATCGTTCATTAAAATTGTTTACTCAAAACAAGAACTCTTGAGAAATTGGATGCATTTTTCAACTCTGATCTATTTCTGCTTTGCAGTGACCATATTCATATAACGTTTAAAGATTAAAAGCTTAAAAAGTACATTCGTTAATAATTTAATGTATAAATGACAAACCTTTACTAATGATTATTACATGTTCATTTTTATCATGCGGTACCTTCACATGTTTTACAGAGAAGCTCAATTTAGTAACGACTAACAAATTTAAACAAGCGTATGTTACTAAGGCAAAAATATTGTCATACTAAAATATCTATAAAACAAATGAAGGTACAGGATGATAAAACCGAAGGCTCTATCAGAAAACGTGAAAAATATAGATGCCAACCTAATAATATCTTCGATGACGTCATAGCTCAAGCAACAATGACTAAGGAAAAGTTTCGCATAATCCATTTAAGAAACAAGAGTTGACAAATTATGCGTTATTTTTTAAAAACTCTATATATACCCCGTATTTTGCAGATGTTCAAAATGTTTCAGAACAAGATGTGGATGATGTAGAATATATGCTAAGCAAACTTCCAAAACTACCTATGTGTGTGTGGGCTCAAGTTAACAGATCTGTTAAACGAAAACGATGTCATAAAAACGATGTTGAAATATCAGTCTAAGAACAATAGAGTGAAACAAAAATTAAGTAAAGGATATTGAAAGCAAAGATATGTATTACCCCTTAAAACTCAGTTCTTTGGAGTAAATATATTACAAGTTAAAATTACCATATAAAATGCAGTTGTAAAAAGCAATTTAACATATGGTTGTGAGATCATTGAATCTCTGCAGAAGAAGAGTACAGTTGTAGGTAACGAAATGGGATAAAGTCCATACATAACAACAGGATAAGAAAAATAATGAAGATAGATGAAGATTTAGATATTGTTGAGTATGTGGAAAGGGAAACGTTTGTTTCAATATGGGCATGTTCAACGTATGGAGGGAGAAATACTTCTTAAATTAACAATGAAGGTGAAAAAGAGGTCGGCCAAGACGAACCTGAAGGAGATGTAATTGATAAATGATATGTTTGGAAACTGCAAGATGAGGAATCACGTCGTAAACTGGAAACTTTTTGTGAATAAAATTTATTGAAATTTACTCCACGACTTTAAGGTTCCCTTACAATAATTATGTTTTCTTATAGTTCATCCTCCCATTGAAGCCTGCGCTTGCATTAGTTTAGAAGCTAAGAAGAAAACTATCAGAATATGATAATAAAATATATTTTCCAATTACGATAGAATATAACAATTTAAAATTATATTTATTACAAAAATTATCACAAGAAATATCGCAAGAGGGTCAGGGATTGACGTTCGTGAATTTATCTGGAATGCTCAGCCCCTCGAGTGATTTTATTAGGACTATTTCACGAATAATATAAGAATCTAAATATAATTCCGGTAATATTGCAATAATTATACATTTGTATTATGAATACTTAACCTTTTCAAGCCATCCAGCAGCAGACAAATGTCAATTGTCAGTAATGCCAATAGAGAAGAGCCAAATACGAGTTTGGGACTATTTCATGGATAGAACGAGAATAAAAGTAATACATGTTTGAAATTTGCACACGAATTGTTAACAGTTGTATAAAATCTTTACTTATTTATGAATACCTACCTATTTAGAAACCAAACCGTGAGCATGAAATAGACGAAAGTCGACTATTACAGTCGTCACTGTTACATTTACTAATACCAAATGAGAAAAACAAAACAGAAAATATTTTTCCCATTCTGAACACGTGCTTAATAAGATTTATGGTTGCTTTGATATTGTTACATAATTTATAAAATGATTTCAGACTCTTTGGCTGAATACGAAAAAGCAATTGCTTGAGTGAATACTCCTTAAGTCAGTTAAATTTACAATTACTGAAAACACAGAAAAGTGGTCAGTGATGCGTGCTCAGGAATTAGAATGGAGGTACAGAGGTGGCTACACTGATCAGAAGACAAAAGCATTTCGAGCGGTAAAGGGATCGTTAAACTTTTATGATAAATTCACTGTAATATCGAGCTGTGATCGGTCAAAATTTTGTTTCATTTTATTAGTCGATTGTATGATGACGTCACATAAATGAAATATTCTTCCATAATATGACAAGTGCTAATAATTGAGGCCAACGAATTGTCATAATAATTATTTCGAGACCTTCAGCATAATAACAACAAATAGAGTTTGAAAAACGCAATTGAATTACCTAAGAAAAATTATAAGCAATGGGAGGATTTGGTAAGATAACTGCACTGCGAGGACGATGTCATGTTTTTGTACCTTTAGTATAGTCATTAAAGTGATCTGCCTTACCTTTTTGATTTTTCTGAAAATTGCACTAATTTTATTAGCTTTTATTCCAAGAAGAACTTCGTGAAAATCTAAAATAAAATACAATACAACTGAACACGTAATTATACGAAGATATCAGTAACTATACAATTGAAAACAAACGAAAATTTGAGGTTATAATATAAAAAATGAATGTAGGAGGAAAAAAACTGTGAGTTATTAGTTTTTGGCACCATGCTTTACAACTATCGATTAATTTTCATTCTGATTGGCGAGTAAGGAAGGCATTAATGAGACCGTGCATTGAATGAAAGACGCTCGTGTGCAATTATCTTCTGTAACATCATTTTGTCATAGAAAAATAGTGTGCAATTTTATTTCAAAATTTCAATGGTGTCCTCAGACTAAAAGAGCGGAGTTGTGGCTGGAGCCATTGCGTTTTCTGAAACAAGGAGGCAAAGGAAAACTTCTATCCGAGATCGACACTACTTCTTTGGAGAATGGCGGTAGTTTCGAAGGAAAAACTCCGAAGGGACTCTTGACTGTAGGTAAACAAGACGAAATGGCTTCATAAGGTCGGAACATTTCAAATGGGAACGTCAAAGATAGAAGTTCACATCTTGACATGTAAAGAGCAGCAGTGTGTGTCTCACAAAGAGCTGCCTGTTTGCCTCTTACTTAAAAACAGGTGGTGACTGCCTGGAGCATAATGGCGGAGTGCAAATATTTGACTCGCAGCTGTCCTTGCCCTTAAACCTGAGTTTGCATCTGTTCTGTTTTATGCATGAACTCAGAGATGACTTTGGAAGAAAGTATTCCTTTAGTCTCACACAGTAGGGTATTCAAATGTTCTCAGCAATTCCCCCAGTTTACTCCATTAATGTTTAATAATTAGAATATCTTGTATTTATGAAGCAATTGATGTATTCGAAATTTCAATACAGTTTGGTTCTCATTATCCTTTGATGTTTCATATAATTTATGATTCACTAAAACATACTTGTTTTTTTATGTTACATCACTTCATTGATCTTTCCCACGCACGCTGCTCTTTGAAAAAGACAAACCGTTCCCCCTGAACAATGCTTTTCAACTTTTTAATGAGTTCCGAAAATTTTTTCATGGCTATAATCTATAGCGGTTGTACTCATGAAAAGATTTTTGAAAAATGTCTTCAAACCACTATCGATCCTACCTACTAAGTACCGAAAATAACAATGACAATCATTTACATATATATATATATATATATATATATATATATATATATATTGAGTAGTGTTTAACGCCCGTTTTTACTACTGAGGCATCATAGGCGGTGAACACTGATATGATACATGAAATGAAATGATAAATTCGGAAAGGATATTATTTTTTTAAGGAAGGAAGCGCTCCAGGCCTAAGTTTAGGTACCTCCCCGGCATTTGCCAGTTATGAAGACTGAGGAAAACCTGGAAAAAACCCAGTCAGGGAAGACGGTCCTGGCGGGATTCGAACCGCAGACTTCCCGCCCACAAGTCCGTGCCTTAACGACCTCGGCCACCCGTGGCGGTATTTACATATCCCTGTGAGTGTATGTGGGTATGTTTACGCTCTAGCGACTATAATTTTTGTTTCTTTTCTCATCGAAATTCGCCATATAACCATCAATTAACAAATAATTCATCGAATTCGTTAATCAGCAAAATTGGATCTTTAGGGGTGGGGGTTAACATAAAGCGACAATTCGAAAATTGCTCTAGTGGCCACAATTTTTATTTTTCTCAACGCAGTTGTGCTTCAAAATAAATTAATAAAAATAGTTACCGAAAATTAGCGAAATAGCAGTATTAGTAAATCCAAAATTTAAAATTTGCTAATATTTGTTTTTGCACAACATAATTCGGTATATACCATTTAAATAAACCAAGAAAAACATTTTCTGATAAAATTAGGGAAATCGGACCTTTAGGAGTAGGAAAAAACTGAAATTTAAAAAGCGTTATTGCCTTTAATTTCTCTCTTTGTTTTAAAATAAAAGGACAAATTAATTCAGCATACAAACTGTATTTATAACTATGCTAATGTGTTATATTTAACAAAAGCACCGTCGTGAAAATAGCAAATGTGAAATACTAATTTAATATGTGTTTGAGAATTATATTTGTATGCAATTACCTCTGTAATTACCTTCAGAAAACATTTGCATTATATGCTTTTACTAAATAACATTTAAATTAAATTTTAAGGCAAACGAAATTAGATGAAATATAGTTTCTGAAGTGTAGCTTTTTTGTTTATTGAAACGTATGAACATCATCTTAAATACACAGTGTAATTGGAAACTTTCTGTTATTTTTCTGTTTCCTTCCTCAAAAAAAAATATTTTTCAATCTATCATTTCATCTAATATATCATCAGTGATACCTCAGCAGTAAAACCGAGCGTTAAACACTATTAAAACCCTCTAATAATGAATATTTATATGCATTACAGGAATTGTTCGTAGGGGTGTTTATCTGCAGTAATTCATTTCTGACATCTAATAATAAAATTTGACTTCACCCGCAACAGCTCTGCTTCTTAGAATTTCTGTCTTATTTATTTTCATTAAGTTCCTTCACATTATGGGGGATATTCATTGTTAACATGGTTAAGGCCATTTATCTAGGGCATCTCGTTGGATTTTAGGCTTATAATATGACATTTGTCCGTTTGTAAATTCTCGTTTGATTTATTCTATCTAAATTATCTAATTATTTTCATGCTAATTTGTTTTTTAATTAATTGAAAAGCTTAAAAGACTAATTTTTGACATTTTTTCCAATTTCTGTATACTAATAAGGACTCACGAAATAATTTCTATTACTTGTATATGACAACTTTTATTTATAAGGCAATATTTCCTACCACATTAAAAACAAACAGCATAGCCATACCCTTATATAAGTGATTAACCTTGTATCTTTAAGTTTCCGGTACAGTTCCACATATTGACCTATTTAAATATTTTTTGTCATTTCTGGTGACAATTTTATTTCTGTTCTGCAATACGCTATAGTAAAATCTACTTCACTAACACACGTAATATTGATAACATTGGCACACCATTAGACTGAAATAACACAAACGCTTGAGTTTTACAACTTTTTGACCACATATTTAGTTATAACACAAAGGCATAAATAATGCTTGTTCTCGTAACAGCAAACTGCGACTGACTATCCACGTGCAGCCACTGGTGCGAGTGCTGTCTGTTAGCATGAGTTCGTGGCACTTACCCGGAAATAGAATTTAGTGACATTTGCTCGGAAGGCCGAGGTTCTGCGAAACCACTAATTAGGTGATTAAGGAAAACCACTATTGAGTGGACCTGAGGGTCGAGCGTCAATTAGGAGAGGGTAGAGGGAGAAATCCCCCTTGATGTTGCCAGCAGCTGGGCTTGTTAGTTAATTTTAAGTCGTGATAGATTGCCTAATATTATTTTTTGCTCTGAGTCGTGAACACTGTGTTCGTGTTCACCAAAATTAGCAACGGTCGCTCGTTGTTCACCTACAGCGGATATCAATAAACAGCAAATACAAACAAGGAAAATGTCATTTATTAGCATTGTGAGAATTACAAGAAGAAAAACTGAACAGGGCGTGTTTCAACAAAAACAATGCCGTTTTAGGAGAGCGGTTGAATATATATTGCAGCAAAAGTTCGAAAACAACCGGCTAATGTCAGAAAACGAGCAAGGGAAGCAGGTAAAACAGTATCAAAAATCTGTGAGGAAGAAGTTGGAAAGCTATTTAATGGCGGTTACGGTTTTGTGACTGGGATGCCAAAGCAGACAAGCAGTAAACAGGCGTTGCATCGAGTTCGGAGAAAACACCTGGTTCAACAAAAGCTCTAGTTCATGCAAAGATGCAAATCTCTATGAACAATCTTTAGCTATGAACATAATGGCATTCGAGGGCCTCAGTTCATCCATATTAGTGTTTCCATTATGGAAGAACTTTTGGCAACTGTATCTTCCTTTTTTATTGATCGTTTCAGTAAGCAATTTAGCACGTCTTTACAATCCCCGCTGATATGGAAAGTTTTTTAGGAAGAAACAAATATCACATACTTTATGCACTTCTGCCAAACAAGAACCGCGCGAAACCTACGAGAGATTGTTCATGGCTATGAAGATTTACTTGCCGAGCTGGAATCCATGATTTGCTGTTGATTTCGAGATGACTACCATTACAATTTCATTCCATCAATGAAGATTTTTGTCTGTAATTATAATTTTCATGAATTTGGGCTTTGTGACTAATAATTGCAAAATGAAGAAATTGAGCTTCATATTCTGACATGTGCTTCAGTGGGGCACGTGCCTTTAAAAATGATTGAGGACGCTTGGTTTTGTATCCAGGAAATCACACCATAAAATTAAAAGCTCCAAAGCTTGTATAATTACTTCATCGATCAATGGTCGGAGAACGAATTTCATCCCAGAGATATATGGAGCTGCTCAGGCAAACGGAAGGTTGGAAGTGAAAGCTGAGAGCATGGTTTTAAGAGCACACATAAAAGTATACTGGAGAAGATGCTGAACACCTTAATCTTGAGGGCAAGAAGAGGAAAAAATTAATAATAAAATCTGATCAAGCCATAAATGATGCATTAAAAATTTAAATGTCTTGAATTTCTTCAAAGTGACGGCCTATACCCCCCCCCCCCCAAACCAGCAAATATCAAGTCACTGTTAAACAGAAGAAACACTGTGGCATGTCAAAAATTATCCGTTCTATAAGGGAAAAAAGCCTTGAATAGAATAGAAAAACGACTATCTGCACTGGAAAAGTGATTAAGTTGTAAAATACTTATAAAGCAAAAATAAAGGAAACGTAAACAGACTATCTGCACATGGTGTTCTCTGTAAACAGCATTGTTCGCCAAGTGTATCTTAATTTGCAGTAGAAATAACTATAGCTAGTATATATTATATTTCAATGAAGAAAGATAGCTACGATAATTTGTAAGAAACCAGCTTGAAGTAGCGTACAAGGAGTTGTTCTGAGCTATTAATGACAGGTGACTAGCCAGCTCTGATCGAGCTCGACTTACATTCAGCTGCGGGCGCAGGCCTAAAATAACTCGAGATAAACGTTTATAGCATTTGTCGAAATAACTGGATACCCTTTCCCAAAATTTAATAGAAAGGATACAATGTTTAACTTCAAAAGTTGAAGCTTCGAACCTCAGTCATTCTTAACATTAATATCTTCCTTTTCTTACTGGGTATTTAATTCTGCTGAGTGAAGAAAGGGTGACATTAATGTTACCAACTTTGTATCATATGCTTAAATTTATTTATTGGATTCTTCCTCTCAAAAGTTTCTCCCAAACGTGACTTAATTTTCTCAGCTGGAGTGATTAAATTTTAATCCCTGTCGCTGTGTGCTTTGGTTAATTGCATTCAATATTTTGAATATATCAACATGAAAAAAAAGTTTACTGTTCTAACAGTTATCATTACGGCCCAGATTCTTAGGTTTTAAACTATTTTGTTCCGTGCTGTGATGTTTTAACATAATTATCCATTTCTTTATCATGGAAGTCACATAGTTGAATCTTATGAAATTTAAAATGGGTGAAACTTCATTTAAAATGCGAGACAATTATTGTCTAGCATCGATCTCAGGGCCGCTTATAAATAATATTTGTATATAATATAATCACAAAAGGGCCATAGACATATGGTTTAAACATGTTGTTGCAAGAATAAGAAAGAAGACAAAATACTATTGAAGGGGAAGGTTGATTTTAAATAGCCAGCATTGTACCTTTAGAATAAGAGGATTTCTTTGTAATGTTACTTCAGGTGGACTAGAACTTGGAAAACAACCGGATATTGAACAAAACGCGATCCCAGGAATTTGGAATGGGCAAGTGATTTTTTTGTTAACAGTGTATGGAAAGCTCAGGCAATAAATATCCAGCTGGAATGATATCCGTTACGGCTCTTTTGTAATATATTATTTAGGTTAAGAGTCTAAGACAATATTTTGCTGTGGATGGACCTGAATAAAATCTAAGAAGATAGCCTATGAAAATTCTATGATAATAAATTAGCATAAAAGCCCACCAATCTTCCTGGTGGAGGAAGAGCAAATCATACATCCTCGGAGATCGTTCACGTATACTATGGTCATCACTAAACTTTTTTTTTAAGATGTTTAACGCCCGTTTCAACTAGCTGTGGACACAACCTCTGCCACCCGTGGCGGTCAGAAAACCTGATGAGAAATTGCTACTGCTTGTGACCACAGTGCGGCCTAAATGATCAAGGCAGGAAAGACATTGAACATTTTCTATCCTAACATGCAGCATATCACCTGCCTTGCTCTCGGCTTACACCGAGTGACTGAAGAGGTTAGAAATAACTTCCCAGGAGTGAACTACACTATTTCATCTTTGAAGAAAACCTTTCTGAAAGCCTCCAGTAGCATTTAGATTTACAAGGAAATGTTTCCAAAACACCCCACCGGAACCCATCATGAGCTGGGGTATTTGGCTGCAGGCAACCATCTACTACGCCTACTATTTTGAAGATATCAAGTGTGTTTTAGATCCGTTTGATGTCAACGAAGCAGCCCGCTTAGCAAAGGCTAAACCGTTGTTTATAATAAGAACAACATCACTTGCATTTATTAGAGCCAATTTCAGTGATCTTCCTGCAGCTATTGAACGCTCGGAATCTTCACTACTAAAAGATACAACAAAATCATTGATATAATTTCAAAGAAAGAAAACCAGGGCCGGTGGGCGAGTCTGTTCTTTAAAGCTAACCAAGAACCCCGGGTTTCCAACAATGAAAAATGTGTCTGCTGTTCTTCAGGGAGAACAAATTTCAGACGATTTACCGTGGGACCGACAGCACACTGGCTTCATTTAAATTTGCACCGTTAATTTCATGCTGTGTCGAGAGAACATTTTCTTACTATAAGAATGTTTTAAAAGACAACAAAAAAGTTTCACCATAGAAAACCTAGCAATGTATTTAATAGTGCAATGCAATAGTGACCTCAAAACTGAAAAATGTATAGTTGAGCTTAAATGATAAATGTTCTAAATGAGTTTGATTAATTGAAAAAAATGTCTAGTTAAGTTTACTGCTTTACAATTTAAAAAATTAAAACAAAAGTATTAAAACTTAAAAAAAATCATTGATTTAAAACTTTTCTAAAAATTCAGTGCCCTGACATTATAAAGATCTGGAAATTTAAGCCCAGTTTAGTGCTTTACGATTTAAAAATTGCAGTGCGCTGACATTATAAAGACTTGGATATTTTATAAGTGTTCATGTAATTTTGTAGTTTTAGAACGGAAAATACAAGTAAAATTAAATTAAAATAAAGTCATACTATCGCATATTTATTTCAATGTGCTTATTTTACTTTAGGTAAGAGAAACTCGAAGAAGCTACACTAAAAGTGTTAAAAAAATAAAAAGAACTATCTTAACATGTTAAACAACTCATTCAGGGTTTATAAAGAGCTAAAATCTGTGGCTATCACTGATGAAAATCAGACGAAATTTGCTATAGGAAACAGATTTGAATGAAATTTTGTATTTTATGTAATTTATTAACTACTTATACCCTTTTAGCGATACTTCCGCGGTGTACAAATGTAAAATATAGTTTATTAGTGCTGGGGCTGGAGAGGCTAATCAGTGAAATGTGCTGACAACTCATCTATTAAACCTTTGCTTTCGTTAACGTAATGAGAATCTTAAGTATTGGAATAGATGATGTACATGCAATGCGTAATGTTTGTTTTACTTGGAGGATAAAGCTCTCTCTCCCCACTAACATCGCTAGCCATCTCCCCAGCTCCCAGCAGTACCCACACCGCTGTAAGACATCCTAAGACCAGAAAGACGCAATGCTCTTGGCATCTCACACGGTAACAGTTTCAGAAATAACTTACAGCTATAACGGAGAACAACAAGCTGTTTAACTGCCCTACCGGGTTTGACCACTCTACAGCACAATCTGACTCCGAGTAACTTGCAAATGATATGTGCAACTTGCCGCAAGTAAGGAATTACTCTCACAGGAAATTAATAATGCATTCTTAACCTAAACAAGCACATAATGTGCTGTGTGCTATGCGCATAAGGTTGCTATGACTATTTGCCGGAAACTACTACACAACTCATGAGACTAAACTTTTGCATTAGATTAGTGTGAGAATTTTGGGGTCTGCATCTCAGGAGTGTTAGAAATCTTGCTAAGTTCAGTCAGGTCACATGTTGCCTTTCATGGCCAAAGCAACGTAATCAAACAATACAGAGCTCTCATTTCAAAATTTGTCAGTTTGAATAACTACCTACTTAATATAAATTTAATTTTACAAGAACATCGTTTAATATAAAGACGAAATTTGAAACCAATTTTTATTTTAGGTTTCACTTGCTAACCTCCTACCACTCCCAGTTTTAAATTTCAAACAACATCCCTCCCTATCTTTTGACGCTTTATTGTTAAGAATCACATCTTCTGTTTCTTCGCCATTGCCTGGCGACCTGGACAATTATTATTTGAATTTGGATAGGATGAAACTGTAAAAATTATTGAGCATATAATTTAACGATAGTGTTTTAGTAAGAAACTTTTCCAAATACACTAAAAATAGAATAATGTAAGCAGATTCTATGAGATAAAACAAAAATTCCGGCCGCTAGAGCGATTTTACAATTTTTTTAAAAAAAAATTCACTGTAGGTTAAATCTTCCCTTCCCGATAGGTCAAATTTACTGGTTAACGAATTCGACAAATCGTTTGTTAATTTATAGATATGTGTCGAGTTTCGCTGAGAAAAACCAAAAATTAATATTACATATATAAAAATAAAAATATATATTCCTCTCTCCGTCTCTAATTAGAGAGAGAGAAAGGGAGGGAAATTATACATTTTTATAATTTTCATTCGTAAATCGCTAAAAAGAAGGGTATACAATTCAGATACGCAACTATTATTTATAAATTATTTCCAAGCGATAGCCAAAGTAGCTATATGGAATGATTTATTATTTTTTTTAATTTATTTATTTATGGACGCTCTTTAACAGCTCAGGTCATTAGCGTCCCATTCAACTCAGGGCGTGAAACGGCCGACAAATTTTGCTCAGAGGCCTCTCCTTTCAGGCTTGAGGTTCTTTTTCGTGCCGTAAATGTACGACACGGGACTCACAGCTTTACTTCCCTTCCGAAGGAAGCCATACTTAGGATTTTTACGCCCGAAAAAAAATCCATCGGTCCTGGCCGGGTTCGAACCCGCGATCTTGGGTTCAGGAGGCAAGTATGGTAACCACTACACCACCAGGACCGACGGAATGATTTAGAAGTACATTTAGTGGACACTATTAGAAATATGCGTATTTAAACAAAAATAAAACTAAATGGAAGAAAACTAGTAATAATTAACGGTGGTGCGAGACAAGATTTCCCTTGACAACTGCTGTTTTAATACACAAATATATGAAATTGTAAGGATTTGGATAAACAAATTTAAAGTAGGTATCAAAAAAACTAAAAGCTATGCTTCCAGAATGTTCTAAATGTTTTTAGTCTGACTCAGAGATTACATGAAGATGGCAAAAAGTTGTTAAGCATCATCCTTTATATGACGCGCTGTAAAGTTTCATACGTGTAAGTGTAGACACTTGTTAGTGAAAATCGTGTAAACAAATTAGTGTTTACGTGTTCTATAAAACTGAAATACGACATGTGATTTAAGTATTTAGTTTTGAGGTGGTTGACCTCAACAGAAATACAAAAGGAAGTAAATTCCATATTAAAAGCTTCTTTCTCTTCGTTTTTGACGGTTAAAATATGGACTGCTGAATTTAAGCGTCGTCGTACATCCGTTTGAGATTATGAGCACTCCGGGCATCCCAAAACTGTACGTCTGACGAAAACGTGACAAAAATTCGCAATGAAATAATCGCCAATTGAAAGTACGCTAATTGGCTGACATTACAAAGACTTCGAAAATCGCTGCTCACTGCATTTTACACGAATTTTTGGGTGGAAAGCTTTCCGCTTCATAAATGGTGCGGCGTTTGTTAACAATGAACCAAAAACGCATTTCAATGAACATTTCGCAAAAGTTATTAGGCATTTTTAAATGCAATTCTAATGAGTTTCTCCGACGTTTCATAACAGTAGACGAAATATGAATTTACCACTATACACCAGAGACGTAGGAGCAGTGGAAAAAATGGATAAAAATGCACCAAAGAAAATAAAAATGGTTCCACTTGCAGAAAAATTCATATCTACAGTTTTCTGGAATTCTCATGTTGTGAACTCCAGAAGGGCAGAACTATCCCCGGGGAGCACTACCGGACCAACTGAAGGACGCTATTTAGATTAAACGTCCACCCTTTGCGAAAAAGAAAGTTCTCTTTCATCACAATAATACACACGTGGAATTGTTGCTGCAAAACCTTAGATTCCAATTACTTTCACATCCACCATATTCACCAGATTTGTCTCCCAATGAATACTTTTTGTTCCAAAATCTGAAGAAATGGCTGGGTGTGCGAAGATTCACAACAAATGATGAAGTAGAAGCCAAGACAGAGGCTAAATTTTCACAGTAGGACAAATCTTATTTTACTGGGGTTATTAAAACCTTGGAAAGTTATAGGAATAAATTTATTGACCAGAATTTATTATTTCCTAATAAATAATTTAAAAATGATCTATTGCTTAAACACCATTGTTACAGAATATGGAACAAATATCAGCTAATAAAACTAATTGGTGGCTTTTGGAGGAAAATTCTATTAAATCAAAAATAATTCGAGCTAGTATAATTATTGAACAAATATCGAAGTTTAAATAATTAAGGTGTTATGTCTCGCGTACAAAATTATCTTATAAAGCTTGCGCCATTAGGAAGAATAACTGTCACAGTGCCTTCAATGTATGCACTGCATATCAACACGATAATGAAATTCCTGCCATACTCTACGAAGCATGTTCAGGGTTACGGCATGACGGGATGCGTGTAACGGTGGTACGTAAACGTTGTCTTTAGCGAATCCCCAAAGAAAAAATCGCATGGTTTGAGGTTCGGCTAATACGCGAGGGCCCCAGGAGAAGTTTAGAGTCGTCATGAGTAGAATGGACAATCCAGGCAGGAATTTAATTATCCTGTTGATGTGTGTTGTGTGACTAACATTGAAGGACTATGAATAATGCATCTCAAACTTGGTCAGCTGTTCTTCCTAGAAGCACGAATTACACACGTTTAACCTAAGAAATAACTATTTTATTAGCTTACACTGTTCCTTTGTAAAGTTCCTGTACGTCATACACGAAAGTAAGGATTATAATTTGTAAATAGAACAAAAACATCGATTCACTGTCCAGAAGTGAAACTGAAAACGTCAACACAGCTAGTTCTGAACACACTATATTCCACTCATTGCAACTGAAACGTTCACCGCTTTCTATGGTAATCTGCAGGCGCAAGATCCGGACTGAATAGAGGATGTGATAGAATGTTCGTTAAATTTTATGATTGGTGCAAGTAGTCACACATGGACAAGCATTATCCTGGAGAAATGTTTTATCTCGATCCCTACGGACCTACCGGTAATTTTCGAATAATATTTAGCGTAAATTTTGATACAGTATTCCGAAGTTCCCCTCTGTTATGGGAGTACTCGGCCAGCTGGGTTCGTTCCACTATTTCTCTTTCGTTTTGTACATGTAGACACTAACACTTGAATGTGTTTTCATACGTTCTCTTCAATCTGAGCATATTCCTTACGGTTTACAACCTCATTTCGTTGGGTATTTGACTACAATGCACCATTACTCTCTAAACAACACATTTTACTCTCTCGTCTTCCTCATAACTGACAAATTGCACAGTATCAAACACTAGGGGAGTGAATAGCATTTGAATACTGCATATTCCTGCTTAATGAGCGCGCTTCCTTATTGAACTAAGGTATCTGTAAGGAATGTCGCCTGGTAAATAATAAGACCTGTTTGTTGTATCTAAAATGATCTTATACAATTTCCGTAACTGGGGTTAGTACGTTTCAGGTATTAATAAGATAGGTTTTCAATAGTAGTAGTAGTAGTAGTAGTAGTAGTAGTAGTAGTAGCACTTGTAGCACTAGTAGTAGTAGTAGTAGTAGTAGTAGTAATAGTAGTAGTAGTAGTAGTAGTAGTAGTAGTAGTAGTAGTAGTAGTAGTAGTAGTAGCACTTGTAGCACTAGTAGTAGTAGTAGTAGTAGTAGTAGTTCTAGTAGTAGTTCTAGTAGTAGTTGTTAGTAGAAGAGGTTTTAATAACATTAGTAGTCATTAGTGGTGGTGGTAGTAGTAGTAGTAGTAGTAGTAGTAGTAGTGGTAGTAGTAGTGGTAGTAGTAGTAGTAGTAGTAGTAGTGGTAGTAGTAGTAGTAGTAGTAGTGGTAGTAGTAGTGGTAGTAGTAGTAGTAGTAGTAGTAGTAGTAGTAGTAGTAGTAGTAGTAGTAGTAGTAGCACTTGTAGCACTAGTAGTAGTAGTAGTAATAGTAGTTCTAGCAGTAGTTGTTAGTAGAAGAGGTTTTAATAATAGTAGTAGTCAGTAGTGGTGGTGGTGGTAGTGGTAGTAGTAGTAGTAGTAGTGGTAGTGGTAGTAGTAGTAGTAGTAGTAGTAGTAGTGTAGTAGTAGTAGTAGTAGTAGTAGTAGTAGTAGTGGGAGTGGTAGTAGTCAGTAGTAGTACTAGTAGTAGTAGCAGCAGCAGTAACAGCAGCAGCTGTAATAGTAGTAGTAGTAGTAGTAGTAGTAGTAGTAGTCGAAGTAGTGTATCTTTATAGCCTGTAGAGGGCGCCTAAGGAAAACTTACTAGGCAGTACTTTTCAGTCAGGAGGCCTCGCTAAAAGTTCACGTAGAAAAATTATGTATTAATTCTTCAGCTATTTTAAATAAATGCATTTCCTATAATGCAGTTAAACTGTATGTGGGAGAAGCGCATGATGTCAGGATATACTGTTAATGTGAACATTAAAAAGCTGAACCCATTAGTCAATAAACGTCAATGTTTCTATTCATCTTATTATACCAAATAAGGAAGCTATATACCAAACATAAGAAAAACTCAACAAATAGAACTCGAAAGCAGCCTGGGTTTGCTATATTTGTTAAGAAATCAAAAACACCTACAGTCGTAGATGTAACACTAGAGGAGTCTCACATAAATAGGTTAATTTGCAAATCTCTGCTGTTTGCAAGTGTAGTGGTAGCCATACTTGCTTCCTAAATCCAAGATCGCGGGTTCAATCCCGGCCAAGTTAATGAATTTTTTTTGGGCTAAAAATCCTAAGCATGGTTTCCTTCAAAAGTGAAGTAAGGCCGTGGGTTCCGGGTCGTACATTTACGGCACGAAAATGAACCTCAAACCTGAAACAAGAGCCCTCTGAGCAAAATTTATCGACCGTTTCACGCCCTCAATCGAATGGGAAGCTGGTGACCTGAAATGCTAAAGAGCGCCCTTAAAATAAATCAAATCAACTGCTGGCTACCCGCGCATGCGTAGGGAATAAGGTTTTTCCTCCACGCGAAAATAAATAACATGAATATGCAAGACAAATTATTTCAGCAGTGCTGCATCAGATGCATGACCCTGAAATTGTTTATAGTGGATTGTTACAAATAATTTTCTAACAATTAATATTGGCACTCTAAGAAAATGCTTTTTGCGTTTGCTTGTCAAAATAAAAAAAAAATAGTAAAACTTATTTTTAAAGTAGAATGACTGAGGAAGAGATTTCAGAGCTGATTTAATGCCGCATAAGGAGGAGGTGGGGAAGTGGTGACTTGTGATGAAACTAAAACAGCAAAAGTTTTTTTTAGTTCTATGGTAACAGTCATTTGCAATCGTGAAATTTAACATCCTGAATGCAGATTTGTTTCAGTGTAACAAAGATGTCCAAAGTTGACTGGTTAACATGTGACAGCTGTCTAAAGTTTAACACAATCTTACAAAACTGTCTGAGTCTGGGTGTGGTTTCAACCGCGAAACATCTCGACCGTGTTGAGCTATTTGCTTATAGTGAAAGGAATATTAACACAAAAACACTTGGGCAGAGTCAACAAATCATATAAATTAAACTAGAACACCATTAGCACAGATTGTGGAACAAAAGCTGGAGTGGAGCCATTTACTTCAGTGTGTACTCGTATGAGTAACTTCTTGTTCGCCCAAGCGAGACGTTATAGTCTTTGAAATCTAGCACAAGAGTTTTGTATGAGGAAAAAGCACTGCTATGTTATTAAAATAAAACTCGTATGAAAACAACTTTATATTAACGGAGAGTTGAATTCAAGTTACTGCATTTTTGTAAACGTAACTGAATTACAGGGTGTCCGAATTTATTCCCGATCTACAAAGGGAAATGGGTTTGTTTAACATGGTGTTTAGCGTGGGTGTAGGTGTGTATGGGGAATGTTCTTGCAGCTCTCGAGGTTCTCTCCCTTGGCTTTGGGAGGAGGATTGTGTTGTTGTTGCTAATACATTCTCAAGGTCGTATTGGGAGCCAACGGGGACGAGAAGGTTTCGAGCACCAGCCACATTTTCTGTAGCTGACTATTTATTCGTTATGTAATATTTTCTCATTATAGGTCGGACTGTCCACGGAGATCCGAGTTCTAGCTATCACTTTTTCTAACCCCTGGCTATTAGACACCTCTTCGTTGTCAGTTTACGTTACCCGTTGACTAGGCACTCTTTCTTCTTACTTATGACTACTTCTGGTATCTCTGTAGCTCTAACTTGTGAGCCTTGACTACTACTTCTCGCTTCCAAATTCTTTTAGTAACTCTGTACTCTGACTTGTGAGCCCTGCACTAATTAACTAGCTAACTTTTTTCTCGTAAGCCTTCTTACTGACGGACTTTTAGCTCCCCGACCTCTTACTGACTAACTTCGAATTCTTACTTCCTTTTGAACGCCCTAATATTTGATTTTTTATTTCTAATCCCATCCTGCGCGAATTTTAATTCCACATTATTATAAAAGCAGATAGAATTCCGGGCTATGTATTCCATATCGCTTAATATTTATTGTTGTACACACTGGCTCCGATTCGTGCTATTTTAGACAACGTCCAATGGATATCGTTACTTTCTCAGCTACGTTCCAATGATTACTAAGGCCCTTTATTTCCCCCCCAAAAAGCCTGTTATAAATTTAGGCATATTACTTATAAAATAATGAATCTTTCTTCCCTTAGTCACTTTTAGATCGACAAACCTTCTCATAGATAAAACATGTTTCCAGCCATCCATTTGCTATCTCTATTACCTCGGAATTTTTCGGCGAAAACCTCTATTGGATTACACACTATCTCTTATCTGCCATCTCCACGTTTTCTCAGAAATATGTACTTTCTTCGTCTTTTTTCTTTCACTCGTTATGTAAACAGTGTACCCTAAAAGTGGAAATGACCCTTTTACAATATGCCGGAAATGTTTGCTCTAAAATATTCACACAGATGAAACGCAACAATTCTTAGCCTATCTCTGTCTCTTTCTCTACCTGCCTGCCTCATGTCCACCGTCGACAATCCTTTCCTTAAATATACAATGCAACACTTAAACACAATATATCTCTGTCTCTCTCTACAGATGTTTCACAGTCATCATAAGAGTAAAACCAGAAAATAAATGCTACACTTCCACCTTGCTCCAATATGCACAAAATATTCTTATCTGCTCAGATTTCGTATACATAAAAGATTAATCTTAAAAATAATTACAATATGAGATAATATTAAGGAGCTCCGAGTTCCCGTTCCAAATGGTGCATCATAGACATAACTTGCACATAAGTCTCGAACATGTTTCCCAGATTACATGAGGCTGTTCAATAAATAATGATCATCAATTTTTGACAACATACAAGGTACGTCCATAAAGTTCCGTTTGGTAATAAAATTAAATTGTGTACAGGTACAGAAAAATTATTTATTGCACAAAATTCTACATCTCTTAAACTACTTTTCCACATAACTGCCGAAATTTTGCAGGCATTTGTAATAGCGTGGCACAAGTTTTTGTATACCTTCTTCATAGAAGTTTGCCGCCTGTGTCTTCAACCAGTTGGAAACATTTTCTTTCAGCTCTTCGTCATTGTTGAAGTGTTGACCGCCAAGGAAAGACTTGAGATGTAAGAACAGATGAAAGTCGCTAGGAGCGAGGTCAGGGCTGTACGGAGGATGGTCAAACACGTCCCAGCCAAATTCCTGTAGGAGGTTTTTCGTTACATTTGCAGTGTGTAGTCGTGCGTTGTCGTGAAGAAAAACAACACCTTTTGACAGCAATCCTCGGCGCTTATTCTGTATTGCGCGGCGCAATTTCCTAAATGTCTCGCAATAAACATCTGCTTTGATTGTTTGACTACGCGGTAAGAAATCAATGAGTAAGATGCCTTTCCAGTCCCAGAACACTGTGCACATCATTTTTCGAGGTGTCAAGATTTGTTTCGGCTTAACCTTTGCTGGGAATGAAGTGTGCCTCCATTCCATTGATTGCCGCTTACTTTCAGGGGTGTCGTAAGAAACCCAAGTTTCATCTCCTGTGACTATCTGTATCAGAAATTCTTCGCCACCTTCATCATAATGGGTGAAAAACTGAAGTGCACTACCCATTCGTTTTGTTTTGTGTTGCTCAGTAAGAATCTATGGTACCCAACGTGAGCAAAGTTTACGAAATTTCAGTTTTTCGGTAACAACTTCATGAATTAGTGATCGTGAGATTTGGGGAAATTCCATAGCGAGAGCACTAATTGTAAACGTGCGGTTTTCCTGGATCTTGTCATCAATCGCGTGAACCAGTTCTTCTGTAACCAAAGATGGACGCCCACTTCGTTCTTCATCGTGCACTTCACTACGTCCTTCATTGAACTGTCGGACTCATCTTCTCACCATTGAATCACTCATCGCATTTTGTCCGTAAACTTCGCAAATTTGCCGATAAATTTCAATTGGTTTCACTTTCCTGGCATTCAGAAAACGAATCACAGATCTGATTTCACAAGCGGCGGGATTTTCAATCAACACCGACATTGTAAACAAGCACAACAAAGCGTACGTGGCTGACAGCGATCTCAAAATGGCGCACGTTTCTTCTCCTTGATACAGAGCGTCTACCGCGCATGTGCGGAACTGCGATCGCAGCGCTGCAGCGGAGATAAATTGAAACGGAACTTACTTTCTGGACGTACCTCGTATCTTTATTCGTTCTCTTAATTTTGGTGACATTTCTCAAAGTAGTCCCCGTTGAATGCAATGTACCTACCCTACGTCTCTGTTAGCACTCAAATATACTGAAAACTTTTGACAGGTCATTCAGAATCGCCTCCTCGGCTATCGCATGGAAAATGTCTATCAATTCTTCACATTGATTTTTGTTACATATTCAGCAACAAAATTTTCGACGTACAGCATTCAGCTTGTCGCACAGAAGTGTGGTCTTTTGAGTCTGTTATGGGCTCTGAGTTTTCAGGACATCTTTGGAGCATTGCCCAGTTACAGTTGTGCGTTCAGGTACGATATGCTAATAAAAAAAATTTTTTTTTTGAAAATCGAAAAATGAGATGACACAACTTTCTCAATAGAAGCAACTACTTTTGGTGCTGTTGATGATGGGGATTTCCACACAGAACTTTGCTACTTGCTCTCAAGATGGAAATGATGTAGCCCAATTTCATCTGCAGTGGTTACCTTTGAAAGAAACTCCGCGTCTTCCTGTAACATCATCTTGAATTGCATGAAAATCTGCACAGAACGTCCTTTTGTTCGGGAATAAGCAGCCTTAGAGCCCAAAAGTCTCATCCTCAACTTTTTAGTTACCAAAGTATGGTTGGCACCCAGTGAAATTTCCTTAGTTTTCACAGTGTTAATGTTACAGCACAAACTGAAGTTGTGGGTCACCTTCCTTTGAACTTGTCTCTCTTATTTAAACCATCTTCCAGTTGTGCTTTATGGAAGAGCGAACTCTCCATAAGACTTCTGTAACAATGCTTCGGCCTGAGCATAAGCTTTGTTGAACCAAAGCAGAATTTCAGAGAAGGATATTGTTCATCGCTTGTCACCTCCACTTTACTGTAGGCGGAATTAAACGTGTCTCTAACAGGCAGGAACCGGAAGTGTCAACAATGAAACTAATTACGCATTATGAAGGAAGATTTTAGCGCGAGAATTTATGGTTGTAAATTTATGCTAATTTATTAGGCAAGTTTTTTTATTAAGTTTTACCATTTTATTTATAGTTTTTTTTTCAATGTTGGGTCTTTATTTTGAATTTTTCAGAAATCTATTTTCGTCATTAAGTAGTAATTTTTGCGCATTTACACTTATTATATAATCGGAATTTTGAATATGAATGCATACTGTAACTTCAGAACTCTGTGGATCTGAGAAATAAAGTAAATCTCAATAAGATTAGTGATGATGTTGGTACAATGATATTCCCTATAGGCATCAGGAAGAAATGAAGCCCTTTCTTTACAAGAATTCCGCATATAAAGGTTTGTATTCCCTAACTTAGATGTTGAAGGGAGAACGTTTTAATACATTGAATCATAAGTTACATCCCGTGATTAAGAGAGCTCATATCGCATCTGTAAATGTTGAAAGGAGTAGATCAATGTACAACAACATACTGACCGATAACAGCGAAGTTCCTTTTCTTCGAGAATGTACGCATGGTTTTCTTATCTATTTAATGCGAAATGGAGTAAGAACTGAAAGCCTTTACATGATGGGGCCAAAGCCAAGTCCCAATGATGGGGGAATCACTGTGGTTTTGAATAGTCCTGGTGAATGTCCGCAAGATATTCTAGGATTTTTTTTTTTTTGCTGGAAGGGGTAGCTTCTCAGCTGCATAAATGTGAAAAACAATTGTAAGCGAGAAAGATAAGAGAGGTACAGCTGTTCAATAAACCGTCCCTACAATCTGTTCAGTGCGGAAGTAAGAGATACTAACCGATCTCTCTATAAAAGCCTAAACAGAAAACGAACTCGATCAGAAACCACTGCGCATCTTTTCCTCGATCGCCAGGAATATTCAAAATTACTTTGCTTTGTCTTGATCAACATTTCCATAGTGTCATGAAAGGTGAATGTTCTGTTGTTAATGGTATGAGTCCTTTCGAAATAACTTTTTTTAAAGATGCTCCAATCATTTCAATGGAAGTAGAACACTTTCTCTAAGATGAAAAATGATCTGTCTGACAAGCGGCTGACTATGACAGTTGATACCTTGAAAAAACATCTTGTCATTCTTGTAACTAAGAAAAGTAAGCTAAAGTAATTTAATTGTGTGATAAAGAAATTATTAAGTATTTTAAATATCTATTTTCATTAATAATGAGCGACATTTCTCTCTCTTTTCAATTTTAATAAATTAATTACTGTTTTAATTATATACTGCCTATTTTCAGTATTTTTGGTGCTTTTTTGTCTGCCTATTTCAACTAAAATAAATGCCTGAAGCTTCAGGCTCTGGTTATGAGTTTAATAATGAAAGAAAAACAAAATAAAAACGTGTAAATTTAAAAAAAAAATATGTTGGGGTTACATTCAGTATTAGATCGTGACAATAAAATATTTACTTAGCCCATAAGTGAATGTAAAAGAAATGCAATGCATGGCAACACGCTAAGTATATCCCTGATTACTGAGCACAGAACTTATACTTACTTTATAAATGATACAAACTGACAAAACATTGTTTTTTTTAAATTTCTGTTTCCATTACCCTGAGGCTGTCACTGTTGTATTCCGCTAACAGCTTTATAAATTAAAACCTTTTCCCAACCACCCCTTGTAATATTTATTTTCCCCCATTGCTTTTAGTGAGAGCTATACCGTTCCGGCCATTACGGAAGCCATAATATTTATGACCTGACTATAAAAAGAATAAGTTATAACTTGCAGTTCTGTCTCTCTTCTTTGAAAATTTTGCCTGTGTGTGTTTCTCTGGACCGGGTCATTTAGGAGTAATTGTATTTGCTGAGGTTATAAATTGATCGTTTTCCAAGGAAATAAACCAGATTTTGACATTAGTGCAGCATTTGTTCGGAAATCCTGTACTACAAAATCGGTACAGACGGCCATATAATTGATCATGTTCATTATTAAAAAATATGCTCTCAGCATGCAAACTGATAAATTATTAAAAGCAATTTGCGTAATTGGGGAGCGTGTTGATAAATATTAATGAAGTTACATTATACCATTGTGAACTCTAACGCACTCTGGCTACACGTGTAAAAAATATGCAGCTATTTGTTTTCTTTTCTGCTTCAGGTGTTCGCCATTAAAACTACTTGCAACGTTTGCATACAATATATCTCCCGATCAGGAAACACATCTCATCAAATATTTTACAAGAGGTCCATAATTTTGTTTAATCATGCTAATTTTTAAACTACCTTCTTTTATCGCTTATTTCTTTTAGTCTAGTTCAACATTTTATTCTTTCTGGATGGTGTTTTCCCTTATTCCTTGTTTAAATGCTCTTGTTTGTATTACACTTTCAGATTTCTTTTTCGCTTTCCTTGGATTTTATTGTAAAGCTTAAGCACCAGCAGTAGCAGTAGTAGTAGTAGTAGTAGTAGTAGTAGTAGTAGTAGTAGTAGTAGTAGTAATAGTAGTAGTAATAGTAGTAGTAATAGTAGTAGTAGTAGTAATAGTAGTAGTGGTAGTAGTAGTAGTAATAGTAGTAGTAGTAATAGTAGTAGTAGTAGTAGTAATAGTAATAATAGTAATAGTAGTAGTAGTAGTAGTAGTAATAATAGTAGTAATAGTAGTAGTAGTAATAGTAATAGTAGTAGTAATAGTAGTAGTAATAGTAGTAGTAGCAGTAATAATAATAGTAATAGTAATAGTAGTAGTAATAGTAATAGTAATAGTAGTAATAATAGTAGTAGTAATAGTAGTAGTAGTAATAGTAATAGTAGTAGTAATAGTAGTAGTGTTAGTAGTAGTAATAGTAATAGTAGTAGTAATAGTAGTAGTAGTAATAGTAGTAGTAGTAATAGTAGTAGTAATAGTAGTAGTAGTAATAGTAATAGTAGTAGTGTTAGTAGTAGTAATAGTAATAGTAGTAGTAATAGTAATAGTAGTAGTAATAGTAATAGTAGTAGTATAGTAATAGTGTATTTAGTGTATTTATTAAAGTGGCACCAATAAAATACAAAACAACTTCGACAGGCGCAAGAGTCCAATGTACTTTTATGCTAGACTTGCTATGTTTGATTTAGCATAAGATGTTACATTAGATATTCACAATAGATATAAAACATATATGTTCAACTATCAAAATAAATAAAAATAAAATAAATATGAATTAAGAGAACAGTATTTTTCTAACATATTAAAAATCATATAAAAATATAAAGAAATACCTTTGAGGATGACAGGTGTATTCAGTCAATTTATTTCCCTCCAACCCCTGGTTATCAACCTTTTGAGACCCAAGCTGTCTACTTTCATCAAAAATGTATCTAATCTCTCCTTCCTTGCCTGCCAGCAAAGCCCAGCATGACCATCTTCCTATGTTGGATCTTCCGTACCTTTACATTCAGCCAGAATATGTCACCATAATTCCCCTTCCTCAAAGATGCAACAAATTCTCCACTCACATTTATCGGTGATCTAATCATTCACTTTGCCCCAGGTCTGAATCACGCCCTTGTCTGGTGAGTTTATTCCCTGTTTTTATGTACTGCGATTTTAGTCACAATTGCACTTCTAGCGAAATCATCTCTCTGCATTGCGCAATTGTCTGCTACCTATCCATATTCCTCAAGCGGTTCCTAGCCTTTCTCCAAGCGCTCTTTCTATTCCCTTGATTCGTTATCCAAATAGAGTCCGTCCTTATTGTTTATAGCCTCTTTTTTAATTTGAACGCTTATATCTTATTCCCTCCCATTACCAGCTGTTCATGATATCACAACATCTAGGTATACCTTAGGAAAACTAACCCTACTCTCCATTGTTACATTGACTTTAAACATATGAAAAATTTTAAAACTTTTAAAAATTAAATTTATTTTCATTATTATGTTGATAAGTTTTTTATTCGGATGCATTTTATATACAACACAGTATTAAAGAATAAACGTAGAAGATAATAACCAGTGGTTTTCGGAAAAAGAATAAACATGTGGTAAGTTTAAATAAACTGCTATAAATAAAATCAAATAAAATAAACATAAATTTTATACTACAGTTCTAATTAACTCTACGAAAAACCTGTAGATGCACTAAGCAGTAACACTTAAGATATTCTAGAAGCGATTGCTCTTGGGTCACTAGCCAGCCACTCGCAAAACCCTTTGGATTTATGACCCTTAGAGAGAAGGATCGTGGCCCCAAGCAGGTGTTAGCACCTTGCTATCACATTTTATCAGATAAGGATAACAAATCCGCTGTAAAACAGTCCGGAAAGACCGTTTTTCATTGCAACGGTTGGCAACATTACATCCCTTTCGTGACCGTCATCTTTCAAATGAAACAATGGACTGGCATAACTATTCTAACTAGTTTTTATTCCGTTTATCTGCTTTTACTTATTTATATTTTAGCAAATTCCGAAGGAATGTAGCTTTGCCGTTGTATCGAGGAAACGATTTTTGAACATTTCCTTCAAATCTCCATCGATCTAAAATTGACAATGAAAAAAATATGTATATATATATATGTATGTGTGTGTGTGTGTGTGTGTGTGTGTGTGTGTGTGCGCGCGCGCGCGCGCGCGCGCTTGTTAAAGCTCTAGCGTCTTCAGCTTTTGTTTTATCAACAAAACTGGGCATATAAACACCAATTAACGATTCATCGAGTTAGTTAACCAACAAAATTGGACCATTGGGGGTGGGAGGCTAACCTAAAGCGAATTTAAAAAAATCGGTCTAGCGGCCGGAATTTTTTCTTTTTTTTTTTCAAGCACACTAGGTATATTTCAATAAGATACATTAATAAATTATTTTCTGAAAATCAGGGCAAACGGGCCATTAGGAAGACGGTATACATAAAAACCAATTGCGGATTAAAGCTAAATTTGAAAATAGCTCTAGCTGCCTCAATTTTGAACTTTTTAACGGAAACTATTATGCTATTAATATAAAATAATAAAAATATTTTCTGAAAAATCAATGAAATCAGATTATTAGGAATTACCTGAAAAATTGCTTTAGCGACACCAATATTTGGTTTTTCGCAACGAAATTCGGTATGCAACATTTAAATAAAATTTTAAAAATATTTCCTAAAAATCAGGAATATCACTTTATTAGGAGTGGGGGTTTACCTGAAACTCAAAATTTAAAAATCTCTCTACCGGCACCAATATTTGTTTTTCTGACAACAAAAATCTGTATATACCATTTAAACAAACAAAAAAATAAGTTTTGAAAATTAGGGAAAAACAGCCCATTAGGAAAGTGGATATAGCTGAAAACTGAAATTTAAAGAGTGACTGATTAAAGCGAAATTTAAAAAATAGCTCTAGCGTCCACAATTTTTGGTTTTTCTCAACGAAATTTTGTATAGATTATTAAAATGAAATATAAATAATAATTTCTGAAAGTCAGTGAAATCAAATTATTAGGAGTGGGGGTTTGCCTGAAACCCAACATACAAAAATTACTCTAGCTGCACCAATATTTGCTTTTTCAACGAAACTCGGTATATACCATTTACATATAATAAAAAATAGTTCCTGAAAATGAGAAAAATAGGGCCATTAGGAGTAGCGGTTTACCTGAAACCCAAAATTTAAAATTCGCTGTAGTGGCACCAATATTTGTTTCTTCACAACATAATTCGTAATACACCATTTAAATAAACAAGAAAAATAATTTCTTAAAATGACGGAAATCGGATCTTTAGGAGTAGGGACACACTTGAAAGCTAAAATATCAAAAGCGCACTAGAGTTTAATATTCTCTATATTGTTGTAAAATAAAAGGACAAATTAATTCAATATATTAACTGTATTTATAACGTTGTATATATTTTATATTTAACAAAAACATTGTCGTGAATATAACAAATGTGAAACAATCTAAAATGGGTTTTAGAATTATATTTGTATGTAAGATCGCTTTATAATAACCTTCAGAAAACCTTTGCGTTACATGTTTTACTACAATAAAATTTAAATTAAATTTCAAATCAAATGAAAATCGATATAATTTTCGATTGTGTACTGTTGATTGTGCATATTTGCTTAGTAGGTTACAATTTTTTAAAATAGTAACATGTTTTCGTTTTATTGAAATATATGAACATCTCTTAAGTAAATGTTGTAGCAATCGTTTGCACTTCAGCACTCCCTGCTGCTGAAATCCTGCTCCTATACTGTGACAAAGGTTCTGACTGTAAGATCTTGTTTAAGCGCTCCTGAATATGTTCATCTCACAGGCAATCACTGACTTCTTCCAAACTGAATTCCGCCGAACACGGGCCGCCACTGCTTTGATAACCGCTTACACTCTTCGTAGATAAGGCGTTCGGATCTAGAACGGTTATCAACAGTACGGGTCTCAGAGAAGCGTTAGTATGGTGTTTGCTGTACTAAACATCCTACTGATTTCCAGATTATTAAGGATCTACAAAATCTCGCTTAGTCATTTCCCACTCCCATGAAGGGCTGTCACAGCAACATAGTTTTAAAAATTTTGCCCTTTATGTGGGGAAGCAGAATCGTGGTCGCACACCCTAGCAAACTGTAGCAGCACTGAGATGTAGGAGAAGAAGTAACTGCCATCTTCCTCTACTGACTCTGTCAGCGGGCAAGGGCATGCCTGGGCTCTGCTGGCAGGCAAGGAGGAGGAGCAGGTAGGCAAATTCATGTTGAAGGTGAGTCAACTCTGGTCTGAAAAGGCTGATAACCGCGAGGAGGGGCGGGGGAACTAAGCTAAATTAAAAAAAGAAAAATATGTATGTATTTGACTGACAAGGGAAGGGGTTGTGTATTTTACTTGTGTGAAGCTAATATTGACTTTATTATTATTATTATTATTATTATTATTATTATTATTATTATTATTATTATTATTATTAAGTTTATTACTATTATTATTAGTTTAACTGCGTTAAGCAATGGAGATATGACGTATTTACTTATTTATTTAAATAATGTAATTTGTATGTATTATGAAAGGCACGTACGAAGGTTGTAAAGTTGTTAGTATGTATGTTAATATGAAAAAACACACTCATTCATTCATAGTTTTCATAATTTCCGCATTCCATGGTAAAACCTGAAGTAATAGAATCTTTTTGTTGAATCTGAATTCAACAATAAAGGCGATACTGTTCGGTAGTGAAACTGTTAAAAAAACTAGTATAGTGTCTTTCAAACGTTTCTATCAGTGTCGGAAATATTCATGATTACGTTTTTATGCTATAATTTGGTATCTTTGGTGTAAAGCAAATAATAATAATAATAATAATAATAATAATAATGCTATTGTTACTACTCTCTAATGTCACCGGGTTTTTGCTGGATTTCTTTGGTGGGAGTTCCTATAAACGGTTCATTTTCCAACAATTATAAAACTTGACACACATTGATATTCAAACCAAGAACCTTCACAACTAATTTGGAGATCTTTCTGCTGCCTGTCTTTTATTTTTCTGCCGAAATATCACTCAATAACCTGAGTAACCGTAAGTGACTTTTGTGATTTTTAGGCATTCTTTAACAGTTTTCTATGCCATTTTGTCGAGTACCCCATTATTACCTTTATTCCCATCATCTTCATTGTCTAAAGCAACGTGATCCGATTGAATTCTAATGTACGGTTTGAAACAGAACTACAGCAATGCAATATGTTGACAGAAAAGGATTGTGTGGATTTTAACACGACTATGAAACTACGCTTTTTCATTAAAGCTCACAGTAATGACTTTAACAGAAACGCCGACTATTCACAGTAAATTTTCTGTGCAATAGATTAGAAAACGATCTAGATGTTAAAAACGAATTAATCTCAAATTATCGATGCCATATCTAGCCAATGCTTATCTGCGATTGAGACAATTAATTGTGGAATAAACTATTAACTATTAAATGCGCATAATACGTTCAGTTTTAATTTCCTTATATTAAAATTGCTTACGTTGACCCAAGTTATAATCAACATAAGATCCTTTACTATTTAGTAAATAAATGGGAATCTACCCCGATAGGAAATTTTTATAAGCCAGAGTTAATTACTATAGCAACCACAGCCTAGGATTTGCTCTGGTTGGGTGTGATTAATTTTAATGCCCCCTTCTGCCACTTCATTCCATTCCATCATCTTGTCAACCCAATGGGGTGCTCTAACCCCATCTTCTAGGTGCCCTGGCATATGAAGTGGTTTTTACTTCCACCGATCAAACGGTCCAGAATGCTGGTGGCGATTGGATGGATTGTAAAAATTCTTAACTATGATATTGGGGAAACAGAAAACGTCAAATGGGCTACACGTGCTTTCGTTAATAATAATGAATTTATGTATGGGTGTTTATGGCTTTTAGAAGCTTAGAAAAAGTATTATAGTATGTTCATGCAGTTCTACATGCTTATTTTCTTTAAAAATAAATATGGATAAACGTTTCCTAACAAATCCACGAACATTTTCAATCTTTTGTGGATTTTAATTTAAGGTTTTCATTAAACAAATAAAATGTAATTTATTGTTAGCTTAGAGAGGGGCCGAATTATGCATAAATATTTTTATTCATCCGTGACACTAGTTGGATTACCCTTGTCCCATTTGATATATTAACTGCTATGACCTCCATGTACACCATTAATTTTACACCCGGTATAGGAGATAATTTTATCCACAACTTATTCAGAGACATTGCGAGCTTAAAAAAGTAAGTAAAATAAGAAATAAAATGGGAACGTGAGCACGTGGACGCTATATTTAATGATGCGACCTATCCTTTCTACAAACTCGTTTTTAATTATACTTCCTATCACGTCTTTGGATAGCAGCATGAATTAAACCTGCGCTATATTTGATGTGCTAATAGTTGGAAACGTTGATTTATCGGTGGGGTCGTTTTGTTTTAATGGGACAGAATAAGAATTTATACCCACATAAAATTCTCGTGCACGACCTGAAATTTAATGGACCTAAATTCGTTGTTCAGGTGGTAAGGCACGGATAGGACAATTAACGGAATATATTACACCGAGGATCAATCTAAAGTGAGCCATGACAAAACTTCCTTCAGAAATGCCGTCACAAACAGTTTGCGAATGTTTATTTTTATAAGTTATTTAATATTCGGACGACATCTCTTCTGCTGTTCGTTTCTAACTACTGTTTTTGCATATCATTATTAGGAATCTCGAGAGAAATATTTAGCATCTCATTATACAAAAATGATGGACAACACAGCCCCCTTTTTTTCTCTCTCCATCTTCGTGAAACTTTTTTCACATTTCAAAGTGCTGGCTTATTCTTTTTTAATCTTAACAGACATTCGTTTGATATTCTACAGAGAGAATATTTTTGTCATAGACAGAGTGGAAAAATAACTTGTCAAGAGATTAAACACGAGTGCTGGCAGCGAAACTAAGGAAACATTTACATCTCCATGTATAACGGTGCCAAAATGCATCAACTTAGTTATGTATCAATTCGTTTGATTGGAAATGAAAGTAACATATAGGACTTTAAATTCAATATTGAAAAATTCTCACTTCAGAAATTTCTTAAGCAAACAAAAAAACAAACAAAAAAGGAACCATATTTAACCCAATAGACAATAGGATTGGGCCAAGAAAATGTTGTAGAAAACGTTGATTACAGCACTGCAGTCGTTAGATGTGTGAACATCAGACTTTGTATCGTTTGCACATTCACTTATTTAAATACCTCTGAAAAGTGACGTCTTATTGTTGCCAAATGCAGGTTATAGATAAGATCTACATTGTTGAATATTGTACTTCAGAATTCTTTAGAAGAGGAGTTGAAAATTGTTAACCAAATACTTTCTACCTAATGAAAGGAAACTTTCAACGCTAAAGCTTGTCAATTCGCTTTTTTGATCTAGTGCTTAGCGCTGCTGACTGCATACTGTGCTATGTCCGGGAGGTCTCGTGAGGACAATTGGCGAGTTGCCTATCAAAACTAGCGTCCTTTGAATCAGAAAGCCGCGGCAACCGGCGGTCTATTGATCACATGCAATACTGGCCTCTACCAGTAATGTTACAACTCCGTCTAGTGGGCGTAGCCACGAAGGCTAACAATCCGTAAAACTTTGAGAATAGGTCACTTTATTAATTTGTTTTTCAAACCTGACACTGGAGTCAACATAGCTAATTTTCATGTTGCAGTACAATAAAAACCACCGAAATCATTAACACATAAGCAATGAAAGTGGATGAAAGGGTTCATTGCATTCGTATCAAATTCGTTTCTGTACAATGTTTCTCTTAATCTACTGCGCATGTAAACAAGACCAATACTTTTTACTGTTTCTCATTGGCTGGTAGGAACAGAACGTATTTTCGGGACACAGCTTAGTTCGTTGATTAAAGTAATATTTTGTAGTATTTAAACAATCGCAGGAAATTTTCGTTTTCATTAGTAAATTGAGTACGATGGATGACAGCGTTAGCGCATTCGGAGTTCATGTCGCACATTACCGTGAACTAGGTAGGAGGTGAGAGATTACTTCTCAGGTTTACCTTTAAAGTTTGCTTCATGATGACAAGGCACGTGCACTTTGATTATTTCATTCGCTCATCTCTCCACCTTGCTCAAGAACGGAGAAAGTCTTCAGTTTGTTCGCTAACACAGTCGCCATTCCAAATTAACACTTTATTGTCAGTTTGCATGCTCCCAAAGCTTTATTCCTGTCATCTGTTAGGGCTTTCCACGTGCAACGCAATGGCCCGAAACAACTTTAATCGATCAGGGCAAGGGAAGGATAGAACAACTAAGTTTGTTTACAGTCCGGATAAGTCAAGGAGAAACAAATGACTAATTCATTTTTCGTGAAGCCAACCATTTCTACACGCACAGAACAAGTTGATGCAACACTCTCCATCTCGTTTGAGCATTGAACAGAAGACAAGTTTTTATTGCCTTGCTGAATCCATAACTGAAAATATGACTAAAACTAATAATGAAAAAAGGTACTTTTAAGGAAGCTATTTGGAGACGTTTAACATGCTTGGCTTATTTTCATGCTTCACTTGCCGTTACACCAAAATAAACTCAGCTCTAATGCTTTTCCTCATAGTGACCTATTTTCAAACTTTACTTATTCAAACTCCAATAACCTGTCAATAGGCGTACTGCGTTGTAGAAATGAACTAATAAATTACTTATTAAAAAGTGTGTATGCTGTTTATGAACACAAAAATAAATTAAAGGAGAAGACAAGAGTAGCATGGACAAAGAAAACGTAATAAAGCGTAAAAAGGAAGGCAATAGCAGAGACTTTAGCCTGGATGGTATAAGAGATTACAAAATAACGCCAAAGCTTAAACATAAAAAATAAAGGCACATGAGAAGTTAGAAACCGTCAATTACAGTGTGTATTTGGGCAAATAGGTTCAGCATAGGAAATAGATATGGTAACTGAAAAATAAACATATAAGGAAGAGAAGAAGCGGAGAACAATCTTAGGCAGAAAAATGAAAATAGACCAAACAATAATAAATAAATGAAAATGAGCAGACAAAGAAAATAAGAACTGGAAAAATATAACCCAGAGAATCTAAGATTGATAAACATAAACCATAAGATTTTTAAAAAATAATAAATAAGTGTTGGGAAGAGATTGCAAATAAGGCTTGAATAAGTCAAAATAGGTAAACAAAAATACAAGAAAAACAAGATAAGGAAATATTCTGTAGAAAATGTAAGATAGACAGAAGATAAAAACATGTATTTAAATAAATAGAGGCGCTGTGTATAAGTTTCCGGCCTGATATTGATGGGTAGATGGTAGTACACAAATACATGTATTCAACGAATTCACGTTCTGCTTCATTGCATTTCTCACATCTCTGAATTAACACTTCGACACCCCTTAAAAATATAGTCCCATGTTTTATCGCAAAACAGCATCCATCAATACATTATCGTTCTTGAATTTTTGCTCTCGAAGGCAAGGTTTAAGTTTTGAAAACAAGTAAAAATTGTTCGAGAGCAAGTTCTGAACTGTACGGTGAATGATTCATCTCTTGCTCAAATGATGCAGTGCTTCCCAGTTATCGCTGTTTTCTTGCGTTCAAGTCAATCATCAGAATTTCTCTGCAGTTCCAAAAAAATTGTGATCATTATATACCTCGTTGAGTGCCAGACCTTGGCCATTCTAGGGTGTTCTTCATCCTTCTTCCATTGTTGTCTCTTTGCAAGAAATATCATAAAATAAGACTTTCAATATGGTTCTCTAGCTTCTTCGAGAAAGACTCAAAATTTCTGACAACATTCCACGCGCACTTGCATTTGAACTACTGAAAGCATTCGGAACACCATCTTGCACTTTATGTGTATGTAAATATTAATGAGGAATGTTTTAGAAAGTCCCAATCCTGCAGCTGTTTATTCTCTTCAGGCGTCTGTCATTCAGAATTTGGTAACCGAAATGGAGACTTTTCTGGTGTCAAGACAGCCACTGGCATACCCTCAACGGTTCAACTTTAAGACCTTGTGTACTCAAAAGAAATAATGTTGACTACTAACAGGGAAATATGAAGGGGAATTTCCCCATATACACCGACAAGAAGATGTTTAATATCACTGGATGAAAACTCTTTAGTTAAACATTTAATTACTAAACATAAAGCTCCAGTATGCCGCATGTCTGACTTAAACGATCTTCTCCAATCAAGTGAATAACGTGGTCGCAAGAGTGAATGCAGTTTTACACTTTTTAAACATATACCATACCATACATACCATAAAAACCTCGCAATAATGATTCATGGCCTTCTATGTCAGACCGGAAACTTGTGGATTGCATCTCCTACATATGATGTGTCCATAGAGACCAGGATTAAGCGAGTAGATTCTTTATGACTAAAAATGACAATATATGAATAAATAGTGGTAAATAAAGCTAAACAAGCTAAAATAGGCTCCACAATTAGATGATGATGATAATGATGATGATGATGATAATAATAATAATAATAATAATAATAATAATAAAAAGTGAAACAAACAGACAAGAGAAATTAGCAACCGGCAGCAATTGCTTGAAGGTAAGCAAAATAAACGATAAATATTTACATATATACAGAGTGAGACATTTGTAGTGTTGCGGCAATTTTCCTCCGAAACTAAGGGAAAAATAAAAAAATACTTCAGATAAAATTTGAAGTGCTCCTAGGGGAACATAAAATAGCGTCCTTAACTTGTCCATGAAATGCCATTCTCAAGGCCATTTTAAGGTTGTTTTTTTTTTTTTTTCAAATAGAATTATGTATTTTCGTTTCGCGGTATGGAAAAGACATGCAATTTTCAGTATTAAAGTTCCAGCACACTCATTTGTTTACACACAGATGCTCATTTGTTGACATCGGTACACAAACGCGTGCTCATTGCCAATTCAAACCTCAAAGGACATAATTTTCAGCCAGTTTCACTTCGTTTTCAAACATGTATGTTCGATACACGATGAATGAGAAGATCAAATTATTTACATTTATGACAAAGCTCATAAGCTTGCAACTTATACAGAGATCGATATCCTGAAAGAAGGCAGACATATGTTAGAAATTTTCAAGGACTTGCAAACTTACTCTCCGAAACGGCAAGTGTCGCACCAAGAAAACACTTCGAATGAGAAGTGCTACTGAGGAAAAGTCGGAAGTCCCTCTATTAGCTGCAGTTGCCGCTAAATCTCACCGAAATTCCCGTCACCTGCACGCGATTTGGGAAACTCTCAAAGGAGACAGATTAAACGTCTCAAATACCATCACATATCACATTAGCCTACATCAAGCCCTTCATGGGGATGATTTTCAGAAGCATGTTGAATTTTGCCAACGACTCTACTATGAATTCAAAACGGTAAGTTTTCCAACATTGATATCAGTAAATTGAATGAAAAGCATTTGTTGTTTTATTTGTACAATATTACATCGCCTAACAGCCCTAGCTGATAGATCATTAGAACTTTTATACTGAAAATTGAATGCTCTTTCCATTCCCGGAAAAGAAAATACACCATTCCATTTGAAAAATTCAATTTGATCTTGAAATGATATTTCAAGGACGAGTTAAGTTCGTTATCTTATGACCTCCTAAGGGCACTTCAAACTTTTTCTAAAGATTTTTTTTTTAATTTTTCCCCTTTATTTTGGAGGAAAATTGCAACGACATTATAAATGCCTCACTCGGTAATAGTATATAGTATACTATAATGTCCCAGAAGGCTGCTATGCCCTCTAAGAACCAAAAAGTTACAAATGAAATGAGTGACGGCGTATAAAAAAATATTTTGGAACTGTCCTTGGTTTCCTATAATATCTCATTATTTATTTACGGTCTACTTAGAGGGATATGGGATACTACAATGAATATTTTTATAATAAAGGTTGGTGTAAGGTTTTTTGTTACTTTAACGTGTTTACATTAAATAGATATTAAGTTTTTATTGCTTATTCTTCTGTTGCACATAATGGAGTAGTTATTGGAGGTTTAATAATTTTAAATATTTACTTTATTAACACTGTGCTAAATGTTAATTTTTTCTCGAATTTCTATGTGTTATGGTTAATGTAAAATATTAAAAGGTACAGACAGGATAGTACACACATAAAATGTCCTATCTACAGTTTAACACCAGGCGTCTTCTTCAAGAGGAGAACACTGCGACCTCAGATGCCTGCTCTGACAAAACTAGGTGAATAGTGCAACACCTCAGCACAGGTAGAAAGCTTTCGCCGCCGCGGTCCTGTATTGCGTATGCGATACAGATGGAGAGCTTTCTCGATCTATCGATCCATCGTTACGAGACTCGGGAACAAATAACAGAAGCATGTTGGCTCAACTTGCACTCCTCTCTCCCCAACCAGCCCGCGTTACAAATCATCAATATTGAACCTTTCTCCTGGAGAAGGCAGAGAGAAAGGAGGTAGAACGAAGAGAAGCAGGAGAAGAATAAGAAGAAAAATTACGTACTTGTGTCATTTATAAATCCCTCTATTATAGACTGGGGTCCTTCCCGAAATGAATACGCTCTCGGAAGAGGCGAAGTTGGATGTGAACAAGCCTCTTTTCGAGGTACGGAGGTGAAGGAGACGCCACTACATCGTTTTCTGCATCTTGACTTCCTTCTTTATATGTCCACAGACACGGGTTCCAACGTTGTAACAATAGATTTATAAAATAATGATATTTTCTGACATACTTTTATAAACCCTCCAAATTTTATGACATTTCTTCCCATTGACTGCAATGTAACTATCCTGCTAGAAATAATTTTGACCTTCACCAATTTTTTGGAAAAGTAAAATATTGTGTGGGTCAAAGTGTGCATTGTAAAGCGATAAATAAAAGTATTCATATGAATTTTAGCGAGATTTGCAATGTGTGGCCGTGCATTTTCATAGTGCAACTTCCGTTTGCTTAACTAAAGATGGGGTGTTATTCATTTGATATTATTCTTTTAGGATTTAATATATTTCTGTATTGCTGTATACAAAGAGCAGTGCATCGTGATATAAAAAGTTGGTACAGCCCTACCTCCACATAAGCAGTTTAAATACTACACATTTTCACTATAAAAATACAGTGATACAAACAATTACATATACTCACTGTCTTAGACTATTTGTTGCACAACATAAGGCTGTTCAAGTAAACACTGCTGTATATTTTAAATAAAATACAACACATATATTGGATATAAAAATAAAATTAACTTTTAAGAACGTAAATTTTTGTATTTACAGGCCCTACCAAAAGTTTAAGGACACCTGCATATATCAACTAAATGCATTCTGTCCTTAAACTATTTTATCTAGCAGCCTTGTGTTTCGTCAAAAAAATCAGCTAATCAAGAGATACGTATAAAAATATATGTAAAATTCAACACTTTAAGTTATGGTATTTCTTCATTTTTAGAAAAGTTGCCAAATTTTTCCTTTTTTAATCTTCGTGTGGATATAGCCATGAAAACATATAAGGTACAAAGGTTATTTTTTCTGAGATAAACGCACATACATGTGGAACATTTATAAATATAATATTACTATCATATACTGGTTTATCAAAAATTGCGACAATATTTTTTCCTTTCCAATAAATTGGAAAAAAGGAGCTTGAATTGGCACTATTTGACCTTCATTTAAATCGCATGTTAAAAGAACCAGCGATTTAAACGATGGTCAATTAGTGCCAATTCAAGCTCGTTTTTTCCTTTTTTTGCAAAGCAATAAGCATTGTGATAATTTTTGATAAACCAATGTATGATAGTAATATTACATTTATAAATGTTCCTTATGTATGTGCGTTTATCTTTAGAAAAAATAACGTTTATATCCCATATATTTTCGTGGCTAAAAAGATTGAAAAGGGGACAATGTTTGCAATTTTTCTAAAATTGAAGAATTTTCATAACTTATGAAAAATTAGTGACTTTTATATAATTCTTTTAAATTCTCTTAATAAGCTGATTTTTTGGTGAACGACAAAGCTGCTGGACAAAATAGTTTAAGGACGAATGCATTTAGTTCATATATACAGGTGTCCTTAAACCTTTGGTAGGGGCTGTACACAAAATTCACTTGGTACGTCATTTTACGTAAATACAGTAATGCATCTTATGGCGGAATGGCGCCATTAAAAACAGAAGCTATAAATAGTAATACCACAATAATCGTTTCAATATAGCCGGAGCTTAATGTATTAGCAATTAAAGTAATGCGTTAACAATGTAAAACATTTTATTTTTGTAGTTACAAACTATAAAACAAGTTGCTAAGTCACTATACCAGTAAATTTAACATTACAAATTGTTGTGGCTAAACGAAGATTAATATTGTACTTTTATAACTAATGTTTAGCAAACTGGCAATGTTCGCTGACTCGCGCATCCTTTTGACTTGCAATGGAAGCAACTTAGTTGCATATCATAGTAAGGAAGCGAACAGTCAAAACAAAATACAATCACTAGCAACTGGGCACACCACAGTTTTCATCCCCACGGTCTTCAGAACAGTAACAGAAAGCACACCGAAATCTGGGTTGCGAGGACTGTTGCTTCACCACAATGCTTTGAAAACAATGGACTTCCTACAAGATTCGGGAGTGACAGTAGTGAACCACACGATTAGGTCCGTAGGATGCAACTAGTATCGAGAGTGGGAGAGACTATTTCGAAAAGAAATAGGTAAAGTTGTTTAGTTTCATTTTCTACTTACTAGAATTCCCAAAATTAAATAAAATTGTAAAAAATGTTGGAATAATTTTGTTGAGGAACGTTCAAGATTTTTGTCAATTCCATTCAGTTTCCCTGTGTTAAATCTGTACATTTTTTATTTGCACATCAAGTACTTAAATTTGTGTGCATTATCGTTCATGAAGCAGTCAGTAGGTCAGGAAAGTTCTGAAAAAATCTGTAAACTCTTAGATAATTTGAAATTAAATAATGTCTGCACACAAAAATGTGCTACTTTAGGATCAATTGGGACTGATATTATATCGGCAGAGAATAGAAAGCAACGTTCAAGGACCATGGTTGAAGTAGGGGTTGCACCTGCTTTGGTACGCCTAGTAAACGAGAAGTAAAACACCACATGAGCGGATAAGATTTATAACTAAAGCACGATATCAAACATGTCCCAATTCCGTATGTAGTTGATTAACTTCACATCCCCGACTGACGCAATATTATCAATTAAGGTTTTACACTGCTTGTTTTATCTGTTGTTACGTTCAGCAATTGAATATACGCCAGACTTCCGTGGCAAAATATGGCCCCTTTACTTTCTTTAGCTGCATACTTGTAAATGCAAAATATATTCATTTTCTTATAACAGAAACGTTTATAATTAAACACATCACTAAAACCTGAGGTTTCTATTGGAAACCACAAGAAGGGGAAGCAGCAACAGGTTCCTGTGGTCTGAGGTGACGCAGGATAATGACCGTCTTCTAGAGAATCCTGTGCAATGTAAATGGGAACCTCAGCAAATACTGGCTGTGACGGCAATTGACATTGGCACTCTCCAGTTCACGTAAAACAATCCTCTATGGTTTTGTTTGTGCTTAAAACAAACCTCCAGCTATTCTATCACATTTTAATTTCCGCTTTTCACAAACTGTCACTTTAAAATTACTTAATAACACTATTAAAGAATTTGCTAATAGATAAACTACAAGCCTTTAGTTATAAAACTTGTCCGCTCACAAGATATTTTACGTTTCGGCTAGCGAACTGATGTGACGATAATGGTACGATTATAAATACAAAAAAATCGGCATCTTAGAAATTCGCACTGGCTTATCTTAGTACAATAAAACAGACATAATAAAATAGCTCCATAACAAAACAGACACACAAAACTTCTAGAGATAAATGAAATTACTTATGAATGATATTTGACATCAAATTAACAATGAAAAAAATTATATCGCCGAAGTAGCTGATCGAACCTCAGCAGTTCACAGAAGCCGGTAGCAATTAAGGCTGTGTTCATTCATAATATACATTTATCTTAAATGTGCTTTTTTTGTGTGTTTTAAGGCTTAATATTTATAAACCTTTTTTACTTTTGATTAAATCGAGTTAATTCGTTTTATATTTCAATTTTTAAGAATTATTGGGCAACTTAACTGTACTATAACATCTTATTTTAAAGCACTGAGTATGATAATTTCCACTTTGCAGGTAGTGGGCAAAAACATTTCTGGTAGTACAGCCTATAGACAGAGAAGCATGCTTATGGAAGAAAAACATACATTTCGGCAACTCCTGAGTGATTTTTCCTTCTCGGGACTGCTCCACGTGTAGCTGACAGCATTTGACCGAGCTCTGCAGTTTTCGTCTCGTCCGCATGCTTGGAAGCCGGCTGGGGAGTCGAAGGGGTGGTCAGTGCGAGTTTAATTCTAGGAACATATGAACCTGTTCTTATGTGTTGTGTGACAATGTATTAAGTATTCATTAGGCCGCGTAATACAGAGTAACAATTATATTCATATGGTTCAATTCAGGTGTTATATTTCCCAAAGGGAAATGCGTACAGAATCAGCTCGTGATTTATGGCATTGTTTTAAGAGAGATTCCCTGACAATCAACATCCAAGTGGAAATTTGATTCACATATTGGCGAAATGGAAAGTATTCTTGGTAAAAAAAAATAGCGTACACAGCCACATACAGTATTCATAGAAGAAACTTTAGATAACATTGGGCATGTTCTGAACATTCCCCCCAAAAAATCACATCGATATTCTCTCTTAGCAATGGGAACTTCCTATTTCTCTGTTCGAATAGCTACAAAGTAATTGAAGTAAAACCTATAAAATTACTGTACTGCAAAAACCTAAACCGGATGACCCTGCAGCCAGGAGTAGATTTTTGTGAATTGATTTTGAATACTGTGCATGGTCCTAATCTTTCCGGACTAATTTTGGTTGAACCAAAGCGGGCCTGTTACTTCACAAAACAACCTATACTGGAGCTCAGAAAAACCTTACCTGCTTCACGAGGAAATCCTACATGATCAAGAGATAGGAGTGTGATACCCTTTAGCAGCGAGAGAATAATAGGCCCTATTTTTCTTTTAAATAACAATTAAAAGTGATAGATATGTGCAAAATACTTTGCAACTCTTTTTCCGTGAATTAACTGTGGGGTTCGCGACCGTCCAACAGGACTCTTCAATGGCAACACAGCACATGCAGTTCATGAAATATTCGACGAGCCATCATTAACAACATATGGCCCTATCGGTCCCCGACGTAACACTCTGTGATTTTTTTTTCTTTGGAGGATATGGAAAAAGCATGCAAGGAAAAAATCACACACATTAGGTGAACTAAAAGATAACATTGTATTTCTCAGAGGATATGGTTAATTTTATTAGCCGATGCTGGAAATGTATGGAAAATGAAGGGGGGCAGTTCCAGCATCTTCTTGCAAAGAGATTGGAAGATAAAGAAATAGCAGGTGAGAGATCTTTAATATTTTATATACTGATAAAAAATAAACAGGAAAGAGAGAAGTATATTGATAAATTATATATAGAACAAAAAGAGAGGTCATTGCACGGTTAAGAGCAGGCGTGTGGAGATTAAATAAGTGGAATAAGTAAAGGGGTTCTTCAGAATCAGTGTCCAATATGTGGGATTTTTTTTTATTGATATATTTATGGACGCTCTTTAACATCCCAGGTCATCAGCGTCCCATTCAACTCAGGGCATGAAACGGCCGACAAATTTTGCTCAGAGGCCTCTTTTTTCAGGCTTGAGGTTCTTTTTCGAGTCGTAAATATACGACACGTGACCCATGGCTTTACTTCCCTTCCAAAGGAAGCCATACTTAGGCTTTTTACGCCCGAAAAAATCCATCGGTCCTGGCCGGGTTCGAACCCGCGATCTTGGATATAAGAGGCAAGTACACCACCAGGACCGACTGCAATATGTGGGGAAAGGAAGATATGGAACGTATAGTGTTTGAGTGCAAAGTGGCGGGACTCTAGAGGAAAAAGTTTATAAACAAGAGATGGTTTAAATTAGATAGAAAAATGAAAATCTAGTAAAGATAGCAGGGATGTAGGGTAGTTCCTGAATAAAGTCAAAAATAAATGGATTTGGGTACTAAGAAGGGAAGTGAATCAAATAACTTAAAGGGTTGCATTTGTTTAATTATTTTAGCCTTTAAATAAAGGTAATTATGTTTGGGAGTGGATTAAATTTTTATTAAATTTGAAATGTAGCATTCAGTATATATTTGAAAATAAAGGCATTAGTAGTTTGTAGAGGCTGTAGCTAGCTAACAAAATAATGATATTGGCAGAGTAATGGAACAAATTTATTTAGGACCTTGGATTGGATCGGGGCCTGGTCCTCTGGAATTCCAGTAGGTTGCTGCTAATGAACCGGGGACTGGGAACTGATGCAATCAAGATGGGAATATTGTATTTGTTTAATTATATTAGAACTTGGATAAAAGTGATAGTATACAAGCAATTATTGTATTTATATTTTTGTAATAGTGTAGGGGCATAATTAAAATGGTCTGGGCCAGATGCGGGAGATGCCCTGGTATAGCTATTTTTTGTATTTTTTCTTAGCATGTCAATAAATTAATTTATTTCCTTCCTTCCGTCTTTCTTGATAATGAAAAGTATATGTAGCTTTAAGTGTTTGAGTTTTAGTAATAACAGGCGTGGCAATCATATCTGCGGACTTTCTGATTCCTGTTCACCGCGGTACCCTCTTGAACCACCGATCAGCCCGTTTACTCGTGGAGCGGTCCCGCGAAGAAAAAATCATTCATTATTTAGAAGTTGTGAAACACAATTTTCAAACCTCCCCAACTAGAATGCCCGTCTGGAGGAACTGGGGGCAGTTAGGAAAGTGTTTCAAGGATAGGACAGTAATATCGGGCAAGATAAATAAATTTGGCCGAGAAAGTAGAAATGATTATTGTAGTCACAAAGTTTCATGCTTTCAGGTATTGAGAATACCTAGAAATCCTAGTGTTTATTATCAAGATCTCTCTCTGTCTGGTGTAGTGGTAGACTCAAGATGGCGGATTCGATTCGGATTTTTTCTGGTGTTAAAATGAAAAGCAGCGCATCCCTCGGAAGGGATGTAAAGCCATGGGTTCCGTGTCGTAGATTTACGGCATGTAAAAGAACCTCAAGTCTGAAAGAAGAGGCCTCTAAGCAAAATTTATCGGCCGTTTCACGCCTTGAATTGAATGAGACACTGATGACCTGAGATGTTAAAGAGCGTCCGTAAATAAACCAGGTAAATAAAAATCTCTCTCATTGAATCCGATACTCTGAATAAGTTTACAAACTCTACAACTTTTAGTGCATGTTAAGAGAATATTTTAATATTTTAAGTGCATAATTGGCCACTTCAAAGTTCATATTTGCACATTTATAATTATAAGTGCACATTTATTATTTTAGTCCTTATAATGGTTTTGATTTAAGATATTAAAAGGAGTTTAGCAGTCCCCGGTTTTTACATTAGTCCTAGAAAACTGCGCAAAGCAGCATTACCAAATGTTAACGATAATTTGCGAACATCTGACTGAAGTCAATGTGCTGAAATGTAAAGGGATATCATAACGTATGGTTTTAATCTCCGCTGGGCTCGGAGCTGTTTGGAGAGATATTGGACAGATAGAAAAGCGAGAGGGTTAAGTTTCCGTCAGGGTTTCCAACTTCTGCTCCAGTACTTACTTTAGCTTAAGGCTAAGGTTTAAAGGTGAACTTAGCAAAGCTGCTCTTTAGGAGGGAAGAAATGCTTCTGATTGAAAACAATGCATTCCTAACTTTTCCAATCTATTCCAACACTCCCATATACGTGGAACGTAGCGGGGAAAAAGAGATTCCTGTAACTTATCAGAAATCTCATTCATGCCCTTAATCCGTTTCAGTCGACTTTCGACCTTAAAATGTGGAGTTGATGCAAATGGTTGACGTTTCGTTTTCCCCAATCATTTAACATTCCATAATTTGTAATACATAAATTTTACTAATTTTATGAATGCATTGGTAAGAAGCTTTCATATAATTCTTAAAAAATCAAATAAAAGTAATTTAGATGGAATACGCGGCGTTTCTATTGCAACAAAAGGGGGTCAGAGAGAAAAAATATTCATAATGGAATCTGTTGCAAATTAAATGAGTGCATTTCTCCGAAAGATGGAACGGGGTTGTCGTTCATGATATTTTGTCGAAATACTCGTATACAAAAATCATTTAATTAAAAATTAGCAGCCCCTTACATGCATTTTTACATGGATGAATCTAGATGTAAGCAATGTAACAAGTAAATTTTAAATATAAAGAAATAATATAAAAATTTGAACAAGTTAAATGTAAAAAATGCCAAAGAAAGTTGACACACTTTTCGTGTATTTGCTATTTGTACCTTGACCATCGTGAGAAGCTTAGGTGATGAGCTAAGCTGAATTGTAAAATTACTTTTACTTTACATTTCTTTCCCTACCTAATTTGCATTTCTAAATTCGAACTTCCATTTATTTCAAATGACTAATTATATATTTACGTTGCATTTGAACATTTTTAAGTATATTCTGCTGATTGATAAACATGGTGGGGGATGTATTATAGTTTGGGAATGCTTTTCCTGGAGTAATGTTGAGGAATATTGTAAACATTTAAGGAAAGGTGACTTAGATAAAAGCACGAGAAAATTCTTCAGTATCATGCAATATCATGAAATGTATCTAGTAGGAAAACGTTTTACCTTACAACAAGATAACACTACTTACTATGTATTTAATACCAAGGAAAGAAACGTAAAAAATGCGAAAGATAAGGAATGTTTGGCTGTTCTAAAGTACGGACTGCAACTGCGAAGCACATATAACTAAATCCTCAGTGTGTGCTGAGCAGTTTCTAAAGCCAAGGCGCACTTTGAAACGACGTTTTATTTCTTGTAATATATACACTTTTGATAGAAATATATTAAAAAAACCTCTTTTAGAGACCTAGTAACTCTTTAAAATGCTCTAGAAAGTGACACGCTTAAAAATAAGATTAACATTAAAAACTGCAAAATACTACTAAAAACTCGATATTTCGAGCCGGTTCGCGACGCGAGACTATGACGACTATGGCGGGCTACCGATTCCCGGTAGCTGCCTAGAAAATGTTCTAAGTTAGGGAGGTCTGACACGGGGTTCACCCAGCCTCGTGAGAATGATTGGTAAGCTTCCTGGTGGAGAGGTGGTATTCTTTTGATTACGAAAGTCGCGTAATAGGCGACCGGCGGAGTCAGCCATGCTGATCACACGCTACCCTGCAATACTGCACTCATCAATGAAGTCGTAAGACGGAGGTAGAGTAAACACAGGTCGCTGCGAAAACCCAAATTCATAGAGGTAAAAGTGTATAAAATTCATCTACTTTAAACTATGGATACATTTCTGGCCGAATCGATCATAACCGAAATTTAATATTCGTAATATAATTAAGTGGGAAATTAATAACAGGTCTTTGCAGCACCTAAATATTAATCATATTGCATTTACGGCTCTAATTTATAACAAACATAACCTTGAAAATTTAAATATTATACTTTTTGTTCATATACTGGTGTAATAAAACGGGTTAGCTTATGTCAAAGCCTCTGCTTATGGGTCTTCAATTTTATGATAAGATCTCACGGATGCCGTAAAATTTCACTCCCGTTGCTTATCAGTTTATTTAATGTCTGAGAGGATTTGTATTCGTTTCATGCAGAGAAAATTCTTCTTTCACTGTTTAGTGAAAAATACCCAGTTGCATGGGTAGCTGTATGCGTACCTTTTGTTAAAATCATGGATTAAAAAGCATAATTCTATAAAGGAACTAATGGTAGACTATTTAAAAACTATTTTATAAATCATTTGATTTTCTCCTGACTATAAATTTCTCAATTGGCGCAAAAATTGAACCAGTATTGATCTACCAATATTTTATTAAATCATGATCTATTCAGATCTATTTTCAATAGATAAATACAAGAAGATACGGTTATAATTTGTGGAAAATGTGTTCTTTTCAATATTTTCAATATGTGTACAAATTCTAAAATTCCAATCAATGGAGATACAAAATGTCTGCCTATTAGGTTAAGATAATGAACGATGTCATGTGTTGCTGCTGGAGGGTCAACAAATCCAGAAATTTTAATGTAAAACCTTGCATTGTGCTTTTTGTCTACATTGAATATAGCAGCGCTTTCTTTGCATTCCATATAATTTCCAATACAAAAAAAATCTGTAACGAAGCTGAAACAAGATAGACTACTGTATGTTTCTTTCAATTTTTCTTTCAATATAAATCACATTGTGTAAAAATAAAGAAAATTGTTAGAAATGCACCAGAAGTAAATTACTTTTCTTAATGAAGATATATTATTTGTGACATCGCCAATGACCCAGTAGCATCAGACATATATTAATATAATCTCAAATGCAAATTTAGAGTCAGTGACAATTGGTATGCAGGTACCGCAAACTTAAGACTTGCAATGTTTCCTTCCTTTAAAAAAAATCTTTCCCAATTTATCATTTCATCTCATGTATCAGCAGTGTCCACCGCCTGTGGTGCCTCAATACTTTAAAAAAGGAGTTCAAACACAATTAAAAAAAATTAAAAACTCACTTGGGTACAACAGTGCCCTGCTTGTTAATCCCGGCTACATAAATTATGACATTGATAAATTAAGGAGTTACATATTTATTTTACACGTTTTATTGTTGAAGGGTGATTTAAATTAAATATAAGAAAAAACAATAAATGTTCCTTTTAAAAAAATATTGCTTTCAATTCAAAGCATTTTTTTTTTAATTTTCTGGATTGTGCATACCCTTCCATTGTGTGAGCCCCTGACATGGGTACATTCCTGATAAAGAACCTCAAGACGAAAGAAGAGGCCTGTGAGAAAAATTTGTCGCCCGTTTCACGCCCTGAATAAAATGGGACGCCGATGACCTGAGATGTTAAAGAGCGTCCGAAAATAAATAAAATGATGACTTTTCCTTTACGAAGATTAATTAATAACTTTTGACACAGATTTTAGCTGCGAAAATAAGATAACGCTATTTCTAGAACGTTAAAAGCTGTTGTTAATTACGTGAAATAAAATTTTAATCTGGTACTTCACTAAAACCCAACTTTTAGCACAACAGCAAGATTCCAAAACGATATATATTGTGTTTGTGTAATCCCAGGGCGCGAAACAAATTCTCCTGCTGGATCTGAGCTGCAAGAGAGGGGGAAAAAAACTCTCAAGTATCACCCGCCCATCCTTAATTTGAGTTAAAACAATTCAACCTTTAACGTCACAGCCCTCATTTGGGGGGATGTATAGGATTTAAGGGAGAGTGGAGGGTAATAATGAGAGGAAGTGGTGGAAATGGAAGAGACGGGATGATGAACTGTTAGAAGAGGATGTGAAGAATACGGGGGGAGTGCCTGGGCTAATTTAAATGTATGTTCGCGGCTACTGGGGAGGAATATAACGTTTTTGTGACGCCGGCTTTCGCCGTGCTAAGTGAGACTAACTGGAATACATGAAAGGAACAGCTTCAGTTAATGGAAATACACGTAGCGAGCTTGATAGCTGATAGCTGTGGAGTACTGGCCTATATCGTCAGGTTATTGCGTTTCTTTTGTCATCTTAAAACATCTGAAAGTGACTATTTTATACCGTGTTAATGCTTAAATATGTTATTAGTCCATTGCTATTCGTTTATGAATTGTAATTTTTTTATCAATGTATAACAAATATTTAAAATACTTAATCTGCTCTATTCAATGAAGTACTAGCTGATTTATTATGAAACTTTTATTTTGAGTTACTTATAATAATTACCCAGATTTGTGCGTTTTTATGTTATATTGTCCCTTTGACTGTTCTGGCTTTATTGCGACATCTGTAGGCTGTGGACTGAATAAAATAGGTATTCAGTCTGTAGAGATTAATGAAAAGAATTAATGATGGCACAAACATCTCGAAGTCCTTGGCGCCTTAAAGTTATCTAGCATTCACCTTCTCAGGACAAGAAAAAACTCAAAAAAAAAAAACCTTACTCGGACAACTTACCTTACCGGAGTAACCGTCACGGGTGGCCGAGGTCGTTAAGGTGCGGACTCGTGAGCGGGAGGTCTGGAGTTCGATTTCCATCAGGACCGTTTACCTTCACTGAGGTTTTTCTCAGTCCTCATAAAGGCAAATGCCGAGGAGGTATCCTAAACTCAGACTGGAAAGTTTTCTTCCTTAAAAATAGATTCTTTCCCAATTTATCATTTCATCTCATGTGTCCACCATCTGTGATGCGTTATCAGTAAAGGCGGGTATTAAGCACTATTAAAATACCCAGGGCTCGAACCCAGGTCTTTTGGATTAATAGTGGCAGACAGATGGATGGATGGATGGATGGATAGATAGATGGATGGATGGACGGACGGATAGACAGATGGATAGACAGACAGACAGCTAGGTAGGTAGGTAGGTAGGCAGGCAGGCAGGCAGGCAGGCAGGCAGGCAGGCAGGCAGGCAGACAGACAGACAGACAGACAGACAGACAGACAGACAGACAGACAGACAGATAGATAGATAGATAGACAGACAGATAGATAGATAGATAGATAGATAGATAGATAGATAGATAGATAGATAGATAGATAGATAGATAGATAGATAGATAGATAGATAGATAGATAGATAGATAGATAGATAGATAGATAGATAGATAGATAGATAGATAGATAGATAGATAGACAGATAATTTAACATGCCGAAAGGCATGTAATGAAAACAATAAACACGATATTGTTTTGTTTTGTAAATAGCTACTATAATTACTAGCATAGAGCATACAAGACATCTAATTTCTAATACAGACTGTCATCTTATGACCTAAAGATATACTAAAATGTATGTGGGAAATTTTGACAAAGAATAATAGAAAATATTGGAAGAAAGTACTTTGACACCCAGAAAAGGCCATTATGCATACATTTAAATAAAAACTGATTGACAGAAAATAACAACAGGAAATTTTTATTACATACATATTTACAGGAGCAATTCGGAAAAGTAAATAAAGAATTGGAAAATTTGTTTTTTTTCATGAATTTTCATCGAAACACACCAGCCTGTCCCCTTAAATTTTAGTTAAAAACTGTATAAAGCAAATCAAAATTTTCAAAATATTTGAATTAAATAAGAAAAAAAATATTATCTGTAACAGATGAATAATTGCAATTTGGAAATAATTAGCTTAAGTAAAAGATATCAAATCAAAAATTGGACATGATGATATAAATGCTATAGATGTAAGAGGCGGAATTGCAACTGGAATAGCTCTAAAGTGACCTAAACACCTGAATTAAGTGCTCCAGTTTTGAATGAATAAATCATCCTTTCATAACAAGACGAGACAAAAATACGTAACTTGTGTCTGAGATATTTCACTTTGGATGAGATGCTTCTGTATTTTATTGTAATGATCTGGCAATAAAAGTTTCTGAATGTTTGTCTTGTTCCTATACGTTCAAACAAGAGATGATTACTCTCCGATTTGGGAAAGGAAAATGACTTCTGCGTCTCCCAAAAGTTACATTTCTTCCTCAAGACTGTATGTGATTAAGAAAATGGGAGAAAGTGAAGCTGCGATATTGAGGCCGGGGTGCCTTGCTAACCAAACACTACGGAAATGGATAACATGTAACGGAATTATTTGCTCTGCAATGTAGGTCATGCTAAATCCCTTGGAACATTTCCAGTAATGTGTTACTTGGATAATCCTCTGCTTTAGTGGTTATTGGTTCGATCCCTAGCACCGATAACGAATAAGAGCTTTTACATAAGATATGCATATCCTGTTTTATTGTATAGTTCTATTCTAACAGGCGCATTGAGTTGCATAGATTCCCGAAAAGCTGGACATTTCCGTTAAAGCTTAAACATTTTGCTAAGCATGTTAAAAATGCATCGTCTATATGCTAATCTGACGTATTTATCCATCTCAGAAATATCCTATGAAGTTAAAAATGCTGAGGAGATAAAACGGAGAGAACACAAAAATCAATATACAAGTGATTCCGTCCCTAGGGGCTTCAAACCGTTGTCTATAAAAATGTATGTTATTAGATGATGGCTTGCAAATGTACTAGGGTAAGTCCATAAGTTTCCGGCCTCGCCGATAAGGGTTATGACCTTCACAAAACACTTATCTGATGTTATACCTTATCTATTAAGTAAATAATTGCAGCTGTAACATCCGCTCCGCTGTGCTCAGTTGCATAAAGAAGGCTACGTGAAGAAGATTGTGACATGCTCAAAATGGATTTTCCAGCTGTTATTAAGTACTTCACAAAACAAGGAATTACTCGAAATGAAATTAAACAGCGATTGCACGGTGTATATGAGGAAGCATCCCCCTCATATTCTACCGTAAAAGAATGAACCAAACTTTTTTGAATGGGTCGAGAAAGCATTGAAGACGAAGAGCGTGCAAGTCGGCCCTTAGAGGCGCTCATTCCTGAAAACACCGTTCTTTTGGAAGGGGAAATTATGGAAGACCGGTGGCTCAAAGTTATAGAAATAGCAGCAGGGTTGGGCTTTTCTAAAACAAAACTCCTTCGAATTATTCATGAACATTTAAAAATGAATAAGGATAGCGCGACATGGGTGCCTAGGCTTCTTTCCTCAGTCCAAACGCAGCAATGAGTCATCTGTTGTCAGGCAGTATTAGATCTCTGCTGTGGCAACAAGAGAGAATATCTGCAAACCATTATTACAGGAGATGAAACTATGATCCTCTACTGTGATCCCTTGTCCAAAATAGAATAAATGGAGTGGAGTAAACCTGGCGAAGCACCATCTCTAAAGGCCAAGTTCACTCAGTTAACAAAGAAGATCATGGCCACAATCTATTGGGTCTGTGAAGGAATATTCTTCATTGACTTCTGGGGAGAGAAACATCACAGTAAATGGGGAGTATTATGCAGTCCTACTGCACAGACTACGCGCTTCCATCAAAGAGAAAAGGCAAGGAAAGCTGAATGGTGCTGTGCCCCTTCCTCACGACAACGTGTCTGCGCACACAGCTCTTGTTGCAAAGGAAGCTGTGAAGAAACATGGCTTCAAGGAGATCTACCATCCACCCTACAGTCCAGATCTAGCTCTCAGTGACTATTTCCTCTTCTCAGAACTCAAGAAGAACCTTCGAGGAAGGAAATTTAAGTGTGACGAAGAAGTGATGGATGCTGTTTATGCCCATTTTTGCAGATCAGACTTCTGATTATTTTTGGGGGGGGGGATTGAAATGTTAATTCAGAGATGTGAGAAGTGTATTTCAATAAAGGGTAGCTATATTGAAAAATGTCAAATATAGTTTTTGTCTTTATCATACCTAGAAAATGGTTGGGCCGGAAACTTATGGGCCTACCCTTGTATATAAACGTACCTGATGTTGTGTAGATTCTATGTGTGTGTTTTTAATGTTCCCTTTAACTGGTCTTTACTTTAAGTAGTCGGGAGGGGGAGTTAGATGGGCAGAAGTGGATGGCCGAACACTTTTTCGTTGTCGTCACTTTCAATTCTTGAACACATGTCACACCTCAGGCATAGTGATTTATTAAACAATAATAAATACCATGTTCTTTTGAAAAGTTCTTGGAATGAAGCACAAAATTCAGCATAGTTTTTTGGAAACATTCTTATTTTCCTTGACACTAATGCAATGTGTCCAGCGACGCTCCAAAGCCATCAGGAAAATTATATTCCTCCAGGCCTTCAAAATACATCTCAACTAATTTAAGCTCTTCAGCGGACGAAAAATATCCTTCCACCAAGTTTTTCCCAGTTTGGAGAACCAATGGAAATTCGATGGAGTCTAGTTAGGGCAATAAAGCGGATGCGGACATCGACTTCTTTCCGTTTAATCTCAGTCATTTAAGTTATAAGCATAGTGAAATATTTCATCAGGACATGTCTACCATGGCACCAGATTACTGCTGGTTCCTACAGTGATCAAACACATGCTTAGCGGAAAAGGAAAAGGTTTTGAAAGGGTTTATGGTATTTACTGCATAACACTAATAAATTTTTCTCATTTTACAATTTTATTTAATAAAATTAATTCAAAATGTAAATATGTAAAATATCTGGCTGAAATTATTTTAGGAAAATAAAATTAGGTAAATCTTATTTTCATCTCAAACTCTCTATTATTATTTCCTTATATTTTCACTAGATCTAGACACTTAGCTATAGCTTTATTACTAGCTTTGTCATTTTGAGTTTCTTTTATGCTTTTAATTTATTTTAACTAAATTACAGGTAGTTGATTGTAAGCTTAGAATTATTTATTATATCCCAATAACTCAAAAACTCAAATAAGTTTTCCTTTAGATGTAGAGTCAATGCATCAAATTAATTTTAGTATAAGAGATGACTCTCAACTCTTCAGTAGGAGTTTATTATTTTTTAATGTAATCAATCATTAAAATTCCTTCAGCTTCTCAAACAGATTAGTCGTAATATTATACATGCAAGGATTGGCTCTGGTTTCGGATTTTCTACTATAAAATTAGAATATAAAGTTGTAAATGTGACACTCTAAAAGCAATGGTGTAATATATTACGGCATCTCGTACCAACCTCCTCTCAATTTATCAACAAGCTCGGGCTTAAAATTTCCAGTGCACGTAATCCCTTGCCTACAATTGAAGCAATTATCCAATCATCATTAAGTATTTAACGCTGAAGCGGAAGGAAATATAAAACCAATAAAGAATAGAGGGAAGGGAAGGACTGTGATTAAGAAGAGTAGTAAACTAGCAACTAAGGGATAAACAGCAGAAGCCACGGGCCTCATAAAGTGCGCCAAGAAATTTGCTCAGTTTACAACTATCTGCTGTCTTTTAAAGGAATGTGTTTGTTAAATCTTGAGAAAACTGGTTTGTTGCATCATGTCAAACAGTAATTCTTAAATTTTAACACATACTTCTGCAAAGACAGCATAGAAGTTTAAAGATTTTATTTTAGCCACAAATATTTCCAATAGTAAATAACGTCAAATTACTCGCTGATCAAATTATACTCCAACCGGAAGCTGAAAATTTAACTATCGGCCAGCCTTAGGTCATCAGCCAGTAAAGGAAGCAGTAAAACAACGGTGACAGTCTTCCAAACAATCATTTGCCACAGTACCCTCGAGCAGTGCAAACGACGTTTCCCAGGATATTATTTCTCAGTTCTTCCAAGGTATTTTTGTAAACTTTATTTTTAAAGATTCTCGGATATGAAATTGCAACAGTTTGGGTAGAAAAGGAGCAGTCAACTGTATCTCAAATCGCAATGAAACTTCACAGACAAATTTATTAATACAATATTAGCAATATAACTTACCCTCCACGCACTACGAGTACCCGAGGTCGTTAAGGCACAGACTCATAAGCGGAATAATTCTCATCAGGACCGTCCTTCATGACTGAGGTTAATTCCAGGTTTTCCTCAGTCCTATAAATGGAAAATGCCGAGGAGGTACTCCCAAACTTAGCCCTGGAACGTTTCCTTCCTTTAAAAAAATGCTTTCCCGGTTTATCATCTCATCTATCCTCAGTGTCCATCGCTGTGATACGTCAGTAGTTAAAACGGGCGTTAAAAATATTAAAAAAACTTACTTTTCGATACCGTAATTTGGATATATATACGGTATTACAGAAAAACATGTACTAGGTATTTCATGTTTTTGTTGCTCGTTTTACAACTGATGGCGGTTTGGCTGTTAAAGCGGCAAATCCCGGAGAAGCGGATAAAACATGAGTGCAGCTGATTGTAGATCTCGCAATTACAACTATAATTATAATGAAAATAATTTCATAACTTATGACAGGAGATGTTGGAAGTGTTGCTCTGCTGCATCGACACTGTCTGGTATCTTTTAAGGTTCATCATCTCCCGAAATTGATTCAGTTTCTCACCTGATATTTTCTAACGTGTTGGGTTTATTGCATAACTAGTTTTCAATCACTCCCATTAATAAAATCACATACTGCCAGTATGCAATTCCTATATCTTTCTTTTTTATATTTTTCACAGATTCAATTACTCTGTATGCTTTATTTGCACACCATAAAACGGTTTTCTCCCCATACAAAGGAATTTCGTGTATAAATTGTGGTTTTCTCTATTCCAATACCTGCCATTTTGAGTAATTAAAATGGTGTTTAGGGCCCGTTTTTACTACTGAGGCTACATATGCGGTAAACTCTGATGGTACACGAGACAAAAAACGAGAAATTGGGAAAGGCCAATTTTTTTTTATGGAAAGGAAGCGTTCTGGGTGTAAATTTAGGGTATCACCTCAATTTACAACGATTAAGGAAAACCTGGATAATAGTTCAGTCAGGGATCATGGTCCTGACGGAAAACGAACCGCTGACCTCCGCTAATGAGTATGTGTCTTAACGACCTAGGCCATCCGCGTCAGTAGCCACATAAATGGAGTCATTCTCCAGTTAAGAATATTAGGCGTGGACAAATTATTCTATCATTAATGTTCTCTAATACCGAATTACAGAAATTTACTCTAATATCGATATAACTTTCCTACCTTCAACAGAGTCGGTCTTGACGTGTAGTGGTGATCATACTTGACTTCTAAACGCAAGATCGCGGGTTCAATCCCGGCCAGGGGCGTAAAAATCTCAAGTATGGCTTCTTTCAGAAGGGAAGTAAAGTCGTGGGTCCCATGTCGTACATTTACGGCACGAAAAAGAACCTCAAGCCTGAAAGAAGAGGCCTCTAAGCAAAATTTGTCGGCCGTTTCACGCCCTGAATTACGCTGATGACCTAGATGTTCATAAATAAATCAAATTAAAAAAAACCTCCTACAATAACGTTGCAGGCTTTCAAGTTTAAAATGATGCAATTTCGGAAGATGATCTGGTGAGTGTTAAAGGAACATTTTTTTAAACAGATGCCAGAAATGTGTGAATATAGTAGAACAACATTTTCACCAAATCCTACTACAAGGTATGGACTTATTTTTATTATAATTGAAATTGTAATTGCAAGCACTTGAATCAATAACGCAGATCTTACATCAGTTTCGCCGGAAGTTACCGCTCTAACTGCCGACTGCCAGCTGCCGTGAAACAGGTGACTAAACAATGAAAGGCTCTGTACTTATATATTACATCATGACTGAAATAGCAAGTGACTTATTATATGATGGGCAATTAGATAACACTGAACTTTAACTTCTATTAATGCCGTTCAATAATGTACTGCTACGTGTTTTATAGAATAAATTATTTGCTTAAGGAAAGCTATTGCGTTTTCAGTTCTCTTGATCACCCATAGCTTTGAAGTTAACGTCTGCAGCTGTACGACGAAATATTCAAAATTATTTTCTCCTATTTCTTAAATGCCTTCTTTCTATTCGAAATTTTTATATACATATCTTTTCCACATCGTGTCATCTGCGTAAATGAACTGACAAGGGACAATCGGTTTAATTATTTAAATGAAAGATGTAACATTGTCGGATTTCTAAGGAAGTAGGTTGCAAATGTAAGCGTTTCCAAACAGCATCCTTTCGTCTGAGAGAAATCTGTGACTCCGCACTTCCAATTCCACCATACTGTATGTCGTACACACCGCAGTTACAACACAATAAAGAAGAATGACGGTAATTGAGATTTAAGTTTCGCTTTACCTGGCATCGATTTGCCATGTTTTCAATCAACTGCTTTAGAAAGACTTTTATTTCCAGGTGCTGTTTCAACACTTTTCCAGAAGTTTACAATGTGCCCAACTATCAGTTGCGTCCTCACACAGTATAATTTCACCGACAATGTTCTGCAGAATGTCCTACAAAACGAAACCCTGTATGCTTGTAAAATGTTGTGCTTCTCTGTTTTTTCCTCTTCTTTAACATACAATTCCAAGGAGCCGAGGGTGCCCTAAAGGTTCAATATTTTCTGATCAGTAAAAATAATGTTTTCCGTTCTTCAAAAGAACACTTTTTTACAAAGTAAAAATCCTTCTTGTGTGTTCATTTCTTAGCAGTTATTCTATTTTCAGCTTTTCCTTTGAACTTTCATTGCATTTTTTTCTCATGTTTTTAGTTTCCTATTCAGTTTCAAAATTTTTACATTTAGTCCTACCTTTGTGATGTCAAAGTAAATGGGAAACATAATTACCAGTTTCTTCTCAGCAAGTGACCATATTGCATTCATTTCATCCCAGAAATAAAAGACAGACACTTTCGATTGAAACACCACAGTTTGCCTGCCCAGAATATTCAGAACGCTAACAGAAAGAAGACTGGAGGATGGCTGCTTCACCCTTACAGTGCCTCTACACACGCCGCTTTGAAAGAGTTAGAATTTCTGCAAGAATCGGGAGTTACACTGCTGAATCATCCACCGTACAGTCCAGAGCTGACTGTTTATGACTTTGACTGTCAAGGAAACTTTTAGGGGCATCAATTTAGGAGTCTGGGAGAAGCTGTTGCGTTCTATGGTAAGGAGGTTGGTGCAATCTCTAAGAAAACATGGTGTGGTTGCTTTCATTATTGGTTACAAGGGATGCAACTTTGAATCGAGAGTGAAGCAGATTACTTAAAAACGAAATAGGCATAGTTGGTGAATTATAGGCACCTAATTAGTAGCATCCCGAAAATTAAATAGTACCCAACCTCATATTACATATGTGATTGCACCTGTGATGTGGAGAAAAATGACCTTACATTCTTCACTTCGCCAGGGAAAATAAATAAATGCATCAATTTTATTACCAATATTATTATTAAGTATGAAATTTCCCCTTCCATGGTTGCCAAAGCTTCAACCATTACGTGACTCTGAGCATTGCACATCGGTCCAAGGTAAACACTACCCATCGATTCACTCACTTTCGGCACTGTAGTTCTAATCAGACTGTACGGAATCCTGTTTAACTCGAAGTTACACGCAGGGCTGAAAGCAGCGTGCTGCTGGGGCAACTCTTGCTGCTAGCGCTCGAGCGGTAGGCCAACACGGGCGACAGCGGAGAGAACTGACTAACTTACGCTCGCCTCCTTTTCTTGAATGTAAATAGGGACAGGTAAAGTACTGTAATGAGGATATTATTAGGCAGGTGAAATATTGTAGTGTTTTTTTAATGGTGTTTAACGCCCTTTTTACACTGATGATAAATGAGATGAATTGATAGATTGGGAGTGGATGTTTTAAGGAAGGAAATGTTTCAGGACTAAGTTTAGGGTATCTCACCGGTATTTGCCATTTATGAGGACTGAGAAAAATCTGGAAAAAAAAAAACCTCAGCCAGGGAAGACGGTCCTGGCGGGATTCGAACCCCAGACCTCAGGCTCACGAGTCCGCGCCTTAACGACCTCGATCACCCGTGGCGGTGTACTTTAACGGTGGGAAATGCGCTCTTATTGCAATTCCCAACTAATTCATATATGTACACACTAACCTAATCTTATTCCAATTCGCAACTAATTCAGCGAGTAAACCATTGTAATTGTGGCAAATCTTTAACCCCGGCCGGGGAGGGGAAAAAAATTGGGTATGATAGAATTCGAACCCACTTTCTTCATTAATGTAGCATGACGCTTTAACCGCCTGAGCTATTGCATCGTCGTAGAGCGTTATTATCTAGTTAATAGCTGTACCAATCAATACCTTCGGCTCTCTCCGCTGTCTAGGAGCACCACCAGCAGCACACAACATCAGCAGCAGGGCCACGTAGCAGTTGCAGCAGCACCTTTCAGCCCTGCGAGTAACGATTACTGTTCTAACCCCCCTCCTTCCGTCATGTGCAATGTGCGAGCAAATATATGCTGATATGTTGTTTACGAAGGAATTGTTTCATCTCTAATTATTAAAAGGGGAAACTATTTTCTGAATTAATATGATGAAATCAACAATTCAGTAGTTTGTAATTAGCTTTCCATAGTAAACAACGAAAATAATGTGTCTTTATCAAAAAGAAATATATTTTTGTAGAGTTACAATCAAAAAGAAAATCGAGTTATTTTTTGTACATATAAATTGGCGAGAAAATATCTTACGACCAGCCTCGTCAGGCAATTTGTTTTTCCTCGTCAAATTCACGTTATGCACATCAGTTTTTAATCTCCAGCTTCCACTGTGTTTTAATATGCGTATACTAAACACCCTTCCTCCTTTCTGCTCTTTTAGACTCTCGTTTTGTCTTAATATCTTTATTTCTGTGCTTCTTGGGCTCAAGGCCTATCTCGGCAATTTATACTAGGGACATGAGAAGATATTTTAATTGAAATTCAAGTCTCATCCTTTGAGAGCAACGTTAATTATAAAGCGCGCCCGTGGAGCGTACAAAAAACAGAAACAAAAGAAATACGAGCTGTGTGCATGCAGGACGATAAGGCTCCAATAAATTCTTCAGTTCAATAAGCAGATGTTTTCTATCTCTTGCTCCATTATAAAGAACTGTTTCTTTTACAGAGTAGAACTGCTTCTTTAGTTATCGATGTGATATTTGATAGCATTTGAGACTCTGAAAGGCAGATGCGCTTTCTTCTTATGAAAAGTTGCACTGGTGGCATGGAATGTGTTCTTATTCAACAAACCTATTTCTCATACTCAGTTTATTTTGTTTCTGCTCTTGTTTTATTATCTTTAAAATAAACGAGTGAATGATTTGGCATTTATTTAGCTTGCGTTTCTGAAATTTCTTTTTTTTTTAAGTCTATTATTTATTCTTTTAGATAAGAATTAACAGAGAGTAGGAAATATGAAATGGCTCTCATTATTTTGAAATTCAAAACACACAAGTTTAAGAAGAAAAACAAAAATTCATCAAGTGTACTTTAAATTAAGGATCACACAGGTACAAGTGACGCTTCTTTTCACGATCGGCAGCGGAGAAAACGAATTTCGCCTCCTTAGTGTTTGACACGTGTTGGAGGCGTGAATGCTATCGTTTCGTGTGTTGTTATATTTTTAGTCTTTATTGTAGCGTGGCGTGGAGTTAAAGTGTGTTATTATTATTATTATTATTATTATTATTATTATTATTATTATTATTATTATTATTATTATTATTATTATTATTATTATTATTAGTGAGCGATGTTATGTCCTGTTAATGATGACTGCATCAAAACAGTTCGTATGCCTGGAGTGTGGGAGGTAATATGAGCACAATAAAACACTGAGAAGGCATGTCTCTAAAGTACACCCGGAAAAGTTGGTTGTTTTCCCGCCTGTTATAAAAAACAATTGCAAGGCTATGATTGTGAAATGTACAAAAAGAATTTCACTTAAGCACGCGACTTCAAACACCATCAGCGAGATTACCATGATGAGGAATCAGTTAGAAAGCAAAAATGACATGCAGCTTATGTAGTCATGAAGTAACAACGGAACTTCCTTAAATTGAGCATATTTCTCATACTATGATGCTTTTAATAACTGGAAGCAGGAAATGGAGGGGAAAAGGGGGTCTATATTTGTAAAACATTATGTTTCTCGCATTTCTTCGGACAATATTGTAATCTCATCGCATTCCCCTTGCGAAACCTGATACAACGTACACCAGTCACATCTCAAATTAAGAAATATCTTGCTTATACAGTTCGGAATACATGCAACATTTTTACTGTTAAAAGTGTGTGCCCTTTCCGGTTTAATTGTCATTTCCTGAACAAATTACATTGCTGCATTATAGCTTCCCATTGCTTTCGTGTGATTAACTACTACATGCTTCTTACTCAGTTACTACGGGCGACTAATATTGCTTGATTCTGTGCGTTACGACTGTTATATCCGCTCCGTATTGATGTAGTCGCAACTCCCAAACTAACACTAAGGAAGCGAGGTTTCGGTAGAGGTGTTCGGTTTTCTCCGCAGCCGATCGTGAAAAGAGGCGTGACTTGTACCAGTGGGAATCTACATGTAACTTTGTCATTTTAAGGACTTGTAGCAGAGGGAAAATAACACCAGTTAAAAGAGCACTATATTTGAGTTAGGGCAATATTTTTTTTAATTATCAAGAACTTCAAATTTATAGACAATTAAACCATATCTTTCTTTTTAACTGCCGTTTTAATATGACATATTATGACATTTTAAGTACTTTGCTAGTTAAACTTATTTTAAAACAGGAATGAGAGTTAGCACGACAGTTTAAATAAACTTTCATCATCATCATCATCATCATCATCATCATCATCGGTTGAGGCCTAAGGTTCGACTTCTTTCCAAGCAGGGCTGAAAGCACTAATACATTCGTGCAGCTAGTGCCTGTTGTTGCATTTGCCTCCTAAATTCAAGATCAGGGTTCAATCTCAACCAGGATCGATGGGTGTTTTCGAGCGTAAAAATTCAAAGTATGGGAAAGGAAGTAAAGCCGTGGGTTACATGTCGGACACAATAAAGAACCTCGAGCCTGAAAGAAGAGGCGTCTGAGCAAAATTTGTCGGCCGTTTCACGCCCGGAATTGAATGAGACGCTGATGACGTAAGATGATAAAGAGCGTCAGTAACTATTGTTGCTACACACACAAACTTAAGCTCGCCTCCCTTTCGTATAAATAAATAAATAAATAAATAGGGACGTGTAATCCGCTGTAATGAGGGCATTGCTAGACGCATAAAATAATATTGTAACGGTGGGAAATCTCTTCTTATAGGAACGCCCAACTAATTCATCCACACACACATACACCATCATACCTAGGAGCTTATAAGAAAAATTTATAAGGTTCGTTCATTATTCTGAATGTTTACATGAAACTTTTGATCACTTTTAAATGTATATAGATGTGAAACAATCGCAAGTTGTATAAACGTATTGTTATTTGTTTTGGATAAGTGCACGATTTTGTCAATACGTTATAGGTGCCAACGATTTTTATTTTAGAAATTTAGGGATGTTCATCATATTTTAAGTTGTTATACGTTTCAACTGATATAATCTAAGCCTGGGCCATTTTCTAGGGATAAATAGCATTAATGCTTAATATTTATACATTCTACTAACGTTAAAAACTGTGTGTAATACTGCTAGCGACATCTGTTGGGTTATCCTATAACTAAGGATTCATTTTCTAGCAGGCGAAATGGTGCAACAATATTTATACCGGTTCCTTTGCGTTTTTCTCCCTGTAAATTCCTCGCAAAAGTTCAGAGATAAAGTTTATGTGAACTAGTCTTTATTACACTTAGCAAAGGCTGTCAAACATATTTGGCTATAGCTCCTGCAACTCCAAGCACTGAAACAAAATCTAATACACAAGTCCCGCTAAATAATAGAAGTTTGAAACTTAAAACAAACTCGGCACCAGAAAATACTTTCTCTCTATCACACGATTATGTTATGATATGAGTGGGAAATGCAATACATATTTACAGTGATTGATTATAGGAAGTACCTTTTGGATAAATTCAAGAGTGTAAGGCAGCCTAGTAAACGTTGGTAGATATTTTCCCTCCAAATGTTGATTATTGCATAGCTCCTGTGCTTATGTAGAGATGTAAAGGATTTTTGCTATTGCTGAAACGTCAATACATAATCATTCTCATTGTTGTGGTAACATATTTAATTAATATCATCTTTGGATTACATCTTATAGGTTATAGCAATATGGTACAATAAATTAGTACGAAATTACAAGTTAATTTTGTTCAAATGAAGAAGACTATCATTGATCTAGTTGTCTAGTGATACCATACTTGCCTGTAAATCCAAGGTCGTGGGTTCAATCCCGGCCAGGGTCGAAGCATTTTTAGGGTGTGAAAGGCCTAAGTATGGGAAGCAAAGTCGTAGGTACCAAGTTGTGTCGTGTTGTAGATTTACGGTATATTAAAGAACCTCAGGCCTAAAAGAACAGACCTCCGAAAAAAAAAAAAAAAAAATTGTCGGCCGTTTCATGCACTTCATTAAATGGAACAATGATGATCATAAATGTCAGAGAGCGTCCTTTAAGCCTAATAATAAGAAAAATATTACACAAATGTCCGTGAAAACACCAAGAAACTATAAAATAAATTAGAAATTCACTCCAAAATACCCAACAGAACTTCATATCTTTAACTAAGAACCCCATTTTGCTTTCAATCAAATAAATTTCGCAAGGAAACAAACACAGATACAAATAAGTAACGGAACAAACTCTCATGTGAATAAAACACATCTAACTAAAGACACATAAAATTCCTCTCTAATCAGCTGTTCTCTTGTGCAGACAATGGTTCAATTGCATCACCGAAGGAGAGAATATGTAAACTGATAAGCATGATGATAAATTTTCAATTTCCACGAGGGATGAATGTTAATTGTTAAAAATTCTCACAGAAATTGGTATACTAAAATATTTCCAATATTTACCTGTCTGGACAATGTTCATTTTTACAGCTATTGCTCACAATAGCCTGTCAGTCCTGGTGGTGTAGTGGTACCCATACTTGCCTTTTAACCCAAGATCCCGGATTCGATCCCAGTGGATTTTTTCCGGGCGTACAAAATCCTAAGTATAGCTTCCATCGGAAGGGAAGTAAAGCCGTGGGTCCCGTGTCGTACATTTACGGCACGAAAAAGAAACTCAAACCTGAAAGAAGAGGCCTCTGAGCAAAATTTGTCGGCCGTTGCACGCCCTGAATTGAACGGGACGCTGATGATCTGAGATGTTAAAGAGCGTCCGTAAATAAACCAAACCAAAACAATAGCCTATTTTCTACTTTGACTGTAACAACGACATGATGCAGCAAAATGTAACAGAAAAGAAACTCGTGCCAATAACGCGAAAGATTATATCTTGAATACATTTAACATTAAATCAGTATTTTAACATTGGAGAAGATTGTCTTTAAGAAACGAAATCATATTATTAATTAGGGCATATTACTGCAACTGAGTGGAAACATGAAGCGTATGTCCACAAGAGAAAGGTAATTTCCAGCAATACTCCCGAAGGTACTTTATATTTGAAAATAAAGCTGCATGTTTATAGCTAACATAATTTTAATTAAGCGCAAGTATATTAATCTAGAAGAGAGATGTTCAAGGGAAGAGAAAGTTCCTACAACTATCCTAGTCTGCCCGCAGATTCATGAACTGCATAAGAGCGAAACATTCGATGCGGCTCTTGAAGTATGTTCACAGCTTAAGGGGGGGGAGGGGGAGGGGGGGGGGAAGAGCTGAAACTTTTAATAAACTACACACAACATTCCATCAATTAGCTTGCAACTGTAACGGAAGATCAACTTCTTAATGCTCACCTTGCCTTCTTCTTCCTTAAAAGTGTGCTCCAGTTGATGACAAGCATGGCGGAACTTCAGGAAATCTCTGCTTGCTGGTTATTGCTGAAATGTGGAGCTGGAAAAGAAACAAAAAGTGGAATTAGGTTTTATTTTGCTATGCGGAATGCTTCAAAAGATGGTTTACAACGCCTGAGAGATGATAAATGAGGTCAAGAGAGCGTTTTCAGGCATCCAAAATCTTCCTATTGTCCACCGTTTTCTCTCTAGAAGAAAGTATATCTCAGCTTGCTTCACTACAAAGATGAACAGGGCCTAGTATTTGGCAAAATAAGCGTGACACTACTGCAAAGAAACGTTACCCTTTTTGTTGTAATATATGTGCCTTTCTGCGAACAAATAGTATGTTTAACAAAAACCCCACACGAAGAAATCAGGACAGGTTAGATTGGGGAGTTTGGGTTCGTCACGACCACACCACATACGACTGACAGCGGTATTTAGAAACGACGGACCTTCCTGCCCAGTGAGGGAGTGCACCATCTTGTTGGAATACAATGTTCATACCGTTGTCTTCCTTATGTTGCGGTCATAGAAACAACTGCAACATATCCAAATAAGATCCAGAGCATACTGTGTTTTACGCAAAGAAGAACGATCCATACCCTTTTTGCAGCTCACTCCACACGTTAACTTTTGGATTTGATCTCTCAAGCTCGTAGAGACATGTCCAAACAAAGCAGTTGTGAATATTTACTCTCCCGCTGAAATGTCTGTAAATAGTCATTTGTTGGAGAGGCCGTTATCCGCTTCAATATGTTGGCACATCAGGATGACAAATTGAAACGATCTTTGTGATGCTCATCGCGTAAGGTGGACGTTGTGGACGTTGTAAGCGATTTGGGTGCAGTTTCAGGTACTTTCGAACAATAGGCAAATAGGACGTGTATGATACACTCATCATAGGTTTCCTACAAAAGGGTAGCTCTTATTTGCTACTGCGATGAACTAATTCGCCTTAGAGTTGTGTACAGTATTATTCCCTGTATGCTACACTTTATTACACTTTTGTTCATCAGATTGTACTCGTTACGAAGTTGACGCTTGATGGTTTTCCATGTATTCCTGCTTCTTGCTATTCTGGACCATTGTGAACCTGCCTATGCGCCGTAGAAGTCTTCCCATTTCCGTCTTGGCCTGCCTCTATGTCGTTTGCCTAAGCGTGTGTCTCACATGGTGGTTATACGTTCATCTGTCGTCCTGCATCCTCACTGTGAGGCCTCGTCATCTTCTTCAGTCTGGCGGCTCTTTCTGTGATGTCTGTTGTTGATGTTATTTGAGCTAATGCTATTTACAAATTACATATTCTTTAAATTTTGCATTCATAAATTTGTTTCTAATATTACTTGCTGGCGTGCTGAAACCCAGGAGCCATGTCGGATTGGAAGAAAAATAACAACAGATGATCTCTATCTTTCCCGTGTGCATACTATCTTACCGCGCGAAAAAATTACATTTTTAAACAGCAATGCAGTATAATATATAAAGAAAATACAACAATAATAATAATAATAATAATAATAATAATAATAATAATAACTTATTGTAATTTTTTCCGTGAAAACACGTTTAAAATCTGCTAATTATTATCGCTGCGATATTGGCCAAATCCACAGTTTTAGAAAAAGTTATTCCTATGCTCCTATCGAATAATGCGCGAACATTTGCAAACTATTAGAAATACTTTTTTTTTGTAAACATCAAGGCTGTCTAAAGCAGTGTATAATATAAAAGGGTGGTTTAATAAGAAAATTGGCTTACATAATTATAAGGAACAATAGCAATATATTTATAGTTATAAAGCTTACTTTCTGTATATCAATACTCTTTGTTCACAAGTCATTGTGATGTTAACTCATTGTTTGGCAGTGTTCAAAGACAAGTGTTTCCAGCAACAGCGAAAAATGGTTAAGATTGGAATTCGTGATGCGATTCAACATTTTTTTTCTGCAAGGGAAAACAGGATTTTATCTACATGCTTTTCCTTTGAACTGTTCAACTTAGAGTAAATGAGTTCAGACGTGGTAGGACACACACACCAGTCCTAGTGCTCCAAAAGTAACTGTGAGGCCAGAAATCACCGATAAAGTGCACAATATTGTTTTGGCTGACAGGCGAGTGAAAGTGCGCGAGTTAGCAGAGACCACGGCCATCTCAACTGATATTTTATTTTGTATAATGAATAAATTACACATGAAAACAACTTTGTGCAAGATGAATGCCGCCATCTGCTCACTTCGGAGCATAGGCGAAAATTGAATGCGAATATCGGCGGCCTGCTTGGAAATGTTTAAGATGAATTCAACCGATTTTTGCGACTTTTTGTGACTATGGACGAAATGTGGATTCATTGTTACGCACCAGAAACGGAGCAGCATTCAAAACAGTGAACTACGCGATGCGAATCAACTCCAAAAAGGGTGAAATGCATTCCACTCACTGGATAGGTGATTGCTTCATGGAGGCAAAAGAAATTCTCTTGATTGACCACTTGGAGAAGAGCAAATACAATTACTGAATACTACGCTTCATTTTTGGAGAAGCTGAACACAGTGATGGCGGAAAACATCCGGGAATGACCAAAAAGAAGTTCGTGTCTCACTATGATAATACGCCGGTGCTTTCAAGCTGATCGCTCATGACAAATTGGCGGAATATCGACTTGAAATGCTTCTGCATGCAATATTCTTTTGATCTCAATCCCTCGGATTATCATCTGTTCCCGAAACTCTTCTTGGTTGGACGCTAATTTAAGCCAACCGAAGAAATCATACAGGAGATAAAGGAGTTATGACGGTGTCGAATAACCCACGCCCAAGAGGGAACCACGCACTTGGAGGAACGCTGAAGCAAGTGCAAAGAACTTCGAGAGTAGACTTCGTCGAAAAATAAAAGTGCATTGTAAGGGCGAACTTGATATATTTAATATCAAACCAACCTCGTAGTGTTAAAAGTGATTTTATTTTGATATTTTTAATACTTGTATCATATTTAACTCGAATGTTCAGCAGATGCAAGACAAAATATACTAAAGTCAGAACTAAGCACCGAGAGCTGCAATCATTATATTACATATATATCCTCTAGTTCTTAGCATTACATTGATGGTCAGAAAAGGCAGCCCATTACCTGCATCAGCTTCTCGTCTTCTAGAAACATTCCCTCCTCGGAGAAAATGAGGTTCCGCGTTTGCTCATCCTTATAGAAAAGAAAGCACGCAAAATTCCCACCCTTTCAATCTCTTTTTCACGAGGTGCAATGAAGGCAAATGTTTACCGAAGCGATGATTCTCTACTGGGCCATAGAAATTAACAACTTCTGTGCAAGAAGGAGACAAGTGGTACGAGTAACTTGGCTGTATCTGACACCACTCTTTTCAAAGAAGACCTCTGATTATTTACAGTTTGTTTATCCATTTACTTAATTAAGTAATCCTTATTAACAACTACTTGTTTCAAAATAAATTGTAATTACGTAATACACATCGCCAGTTTTACCATTGTATTTAGTTAAAAATTATTTAAACGTTATTTTAATCACGATTGGTTGAGCTTTTCATCATAAGCATATAAATTGAAGCATTCGTACAACAATAGCGTATAAACTTGCGATGGCTACAAATTTACTTTCATTTTCGAAGGCATCGGGTACAAAAATCTTAATTGAAATGGTTAAACGTGAAATTATTAATGTTAGAAACATGCGCTAACTATAAAAATCTACATTATTATGTTTCTTTTTTTTTTTATTTTTAACATATGTATACAGAGTCAGTAAGAAACCAAATTGCTGGTGAGTATGGAAATTGGACTATATGGTTCCTGCGGTAAATAATTTAAGCCCGCTAATCGCAGGATTCCCCACGGCTGCCGAATCTATCCTCTTTATACAAATACAAAATGACGCCATCCATGGGCAATGGAGCGAAATAGTCCCGCCAATTTTGTGTTAACGTGTCTCATAAGTGACTGCTTACCTCACTAAATTTCATTTCTATTCGCTGGACAATTTTAATCAAGTCAAATGCTTCGCTATTCGTCAATAAGATGAATTTAAACAGATTTAATACATTACTGCCAACGACTCTTTTACTCGGATACCTGCAACTTTGCCACCGAACCAGCCGGTGTTTCGCCTAAGGCGGTACATTTTCAACCATAGCTGCATACCAGAAGGGATCATCTTGCATTGTCTGACTTTTTGCCAAGTCTTTCTGTATTCGGAGGAAGACGAGAGTTTTTCTTTACCTTGTTACATTTCCGGACGTTATTTCTTAAATATTGCCAAAAATTACACTTTACGAATGCATTTAAATGCCTTACAATATTAAATCTACATGTGTCATTAAAGTTCCTCCACTGAAATAAAATGCATATTTGCAATAATTACCGAATTGCTGGTTCTAAAATTACAAATATGAATTATTTAAATTATTCTGTAATTGACGGGGAGCCAGAGACAGCTTCAAGCAATATCAATATAATACTTTATTTCAGGATAATTAAATATATTAATCACAGCTTCATTTATTAAATAATATTTTATAAAATAGTAAATGTTTAAAGTAAAGATAAAAAGTACATTGCATCGATTAATTTAGTATGATGCCGGTCATGAGATACCGAGTTAAACCCCTAACTAGGATATTCTAAAATTAAAATTTTCATTAACTTTGTACTAAAATTATGAGCCTAATTTTTATGGTTTTAAATTTTGTTGCTTTTTTCTGGGCAAAGGGCGTCCAGCATTCAGTAAATCCTTATGCATGGAGAGTAGTATTCATTTAAACACTTATCGTTTATTTAAAATGTGACTAAAGTAATTGTGTTTTGAAACTACAACGATCAAAATTAAGATTTTAAGTTCATTCAATTATGGTAGTAAATTAAACTACCTATAACCCATAAGGATAAAAAAATTACGATAATAATTATTATCAGCTCACCAATCAAGCATTACAATCCCAATACACAATTATATGTCAGAAGAGAGTATGAAATAATTTCAAGATGTACACCAGATTTCCGCGACTTCACCCATTATAAGATATAAACACATTTTTATAACGCCACAGTCTATTTTTTATGTATAAAGGTGGTAGATCTAACTTCAACTAATATAAGTGTTTAGCTCAACTTTATCCGCTCACCCAATGTTTTACATCTGAGCTGTAGCTATATTTCAACTCCCCCTGTCTTGCCCCTGAAGTCGCTTTCTGTATCTATTGCTGGTCTCGCGGCGTTATACATTCATTCGCGATAATGGTTAGAAGTTCGCTCTGGAACAATTTCTTCTGTGTGAGAGAAAGAGAGAGAGCGAACTTTATTTGAATAGGAATGGAGTTCGACATGTGGAACTGTTCACAACTTTTACCTAATCAAGGGCCTATAAACTGCGATGTGTACACATTTTAATTTACCGTCTAGTTCACTGCAAAACAGTGGCAGTTCGTGCGCATTTTAGTTTGTGCGGCACAGCTTATAAAAATAGCATTTTATAAAATCCACGAACATTAATTTTGCACCCTGATCTGCAAAAATATACTGCCAAAACACACACACACAAAGTACAACACTCTGACTTTTCTCGAAAATATATCACAATTAAATTTATGTATCGGTATTCAACTTTTATTAGATGTAAAATATTCCATACACATTTATTAAAATAAATAATTCACCCTCATTTAAGTTTCTCATAAATTTCAGATCTTTGTTAATAGTTTCGCTACGTGCTCTTGTTCAGAAACAAGCATTAATATCAGCAACAACTATAAATACTTAGGTTGCAGCAGTGTATTTAAAAAACTGTCCCCGACGTCACCGTTTTTTTTTCTCTTGACAATGTATTGAGATGTCCAACAATCGGTGAGAAGCAGTGGCGACATTGTTGATTTATTCTCATAAACCTCCTCTCATTAATTATGCAGGTTTAGTCTTATTTATGATAATGATGGCTCTTTTTAAAACATATTATTTAAGGATATGTCAGTTGAGTTGTCTTTATATTGGAAGAGTATCATATAGTTTAATTCCTATTAAGCCATTGGGGCAAAAAAGCAAACAGCTCACGACAAAACGCTTAGGGAAGCTCTTCTAGCAAGCAATATGATAGGGAGGACAGGCGTGGAAAGTCCCCAGATTCTGTGTGCCCTTCGAGAAGCATCACTATTACATCCCCTTGCTCATCAGTTTCATAACAACCCCTTTCAAACCAAAGTATTCTGCCCTGCTAAGTCTGGACACAAGAAGAATGTGCCCTAGATCGTTCACAAAGTGTCTACATTCGCAGATCGTTTAATCGCGCGCCTCTCTTGTATACTACAATGCAGGTGCTGAAACACTCAGGGTTTGCGTCTATGAACTTATATAAAAAAAAAAAAAAATAAAATAAAAAAAATGAGTTGACAGTTTATGCAGAAATTATTTAAAGATATTGTATATAATTCAAAATTAAAGGGAGGGCACATGTCCTTGTGTCTTTTAGCGCGCGTCGCCACTGCTGCAAGGCAAAAAAAGTATTGTAAAAACCTACAGTTGTAACAGAGGAAAAACTAGACGGAATTGGTGCAATTCTTAAATGTTCGCCAACAAAGTCATTCTCGAGATTAGCACTAGTGCGGGCTATGGAACATTCGAGAAACACAGCAGTCTCATAAAAAATACAGGGTCATAATTTAAGAGGGTTTGCTCTCAGCGCCACGTGTCCGTGGGCACAACCCGCCTCTCTGTTGAACGATGCGCACACATTCTTTCATGTACTGTAGCCCAGTAGAAATTATTTGTGTGTTAGCTCGTCCTTGCACTTATAAACAAGGCTGTCAATAAATAGCATGAATGCTTACGAGTTTATGTTGCCTTCACATGAAACCATGTTCTTTTGTCATTGATTTGTGTTGTTTACGGACGCTTTTTATCATCTCAGGTCATCAGCGTCCCATTCTATTCTGGGCCTGAAACGGCCGATAAGTTTTACTCAGAGGTCTTTACTTTCAGGCTTGAGGTTCTTTTTCGTGCCGTAAATGTACGACACGGGACCCACGGCTTTACTTTCCTTCCGAAGGAAGCCATACTTAGGAGTTTTACGCCTGAAAAAAATCCTTCGACCCTAGCCGTGTTTGAACCCGCGATCTTGGATTTAGAAGGCAAGTATGGTTACCACTACATCACCAGGACCGACAATCAGGTGCAAAATGGTATTCTCTTCTGTAGGTTCCTGTTCTTTAAGGTATGTCTTTATTTGTTTTGTATGACCGAAAGAGGACAACTTTTCTTGTATCTTCGGTGTGATGCCGCTTGAGCGGACAAGATTTATACCTAAAACCGAGCATAACAGAGTAACAATACACTCAGTTATCATCCATTTGGTACTGTCACATAAAAACTGTTTTTTTTAATGGTTTTCCAGTTAAAACTGCAGTTTCTTAATGAACTTTGACGTTTTTCATGTGCTGAAACTCAGTTTTGATGTTATTTCTGAGTTCTACTGCATATAAATAAGCAAAAGTCTTTAAGTGTAATTAGCGTATTCATTGTAAGTATGTTGTGGAGGTCAATGTAAGAGGTCAAATGCGACACGTGTAGTTACATCCAAACCGCCCCCCCCCCCCCAGCCCTGCTACTCCTCCATTGGCTCCCAAACAGCTTTTGCAGAGCTGGCAAATGCTGTCTCATATATTTCAATGATTTTTATCTCATCTCCTTTAGTCTTTGACTCCATCTTCAGCCCCCCCCCCCTTAACTGCCATTATTCCCCGCGTCTCTTCCATTTCGCACACCGATTTATTTTAATCTGGCCCTTTCCATTCTTCCTGATAGTACCATGTCGCCTCGTGGAACGACCTTATCCCTTCTAGTGCACGTCGAAGGCTATAACAACTAAGTAATAGTATTGTTTACCTCTGTGTACTTCTATGGTGTTTAGTAGGTTTAAGTTGTTGCGTTATCACTTGCATTGTACATAAGTATTCCATGTGGGGATTGGTAATGTAAAATTAGAAGTGCAACTTTGTTATGTTTTACAGGCTTATTAGTTTAGAGCTCAACCGTTGCTTGACACTTCCAAAGAAAGAACAAAAGAAGGTCTTAATTACGAGCAGCAGCATCGAAAAGACAAATGAAGAACGAAACAGGAAACTGTCAGACTAAAGGCTCACAGTGGATTTACCAGCTTTTAGCAAAGTGTAAATGATTCACTACTAGTTTCACATTTCACGTATTTTATTTTTTATTTATTTGGTTTATGTACGGACCCTCTTTAACATCTCAGGACATCAGCGTCCCATTCCATTCAAGGTGTGACGACCGACAAATTTTGCTCAGAGGCCTGTTTTTTTCAGGCTTGAGGTTCTTTATCGTGCCGTAAATGTACGACACGGGACCCATGTCTTTATTTCCTTCCGAAGAAAGTCATACTTAAAATTTTTACGCCCTATAAAATCCATCGGTTCTGGTCAAGACCGAACCCGCGATCTTGGGTTTAGGAGGCAAGTATGGTAACCACTACACCACCAGAACCGACCCATTTCACGTAATCTTGACCGTTACACTACATAAAATATGTTTGTAAAAGGAAAGTTACAATCTGACATTTCTGCAATAATTTCACGGCTCTTGTTCAAAATATCCCGAAAGTAGCTTGCCGATTGGCCTTAGAATGTTTTGCATATTTCCAGCTCTCATTTCCTGAATAGCTAAAACATAATTATTTTCATCATGTGTTTCCAAAGCCTGTAAATGTACATTTTTTTTATAAAGACGTAATCCATTTATTCAAAGTCAGTTTTTCAATGGAAATGAAACCTTTTAAGAATCTTTAAATAATTGTTGAGCATTTCAAAATGTCAAAATAAATACTTTTACTTTCTAAGAATGCAATTATCGGTGTTAACAAACAGATATAAGAAATTATGTTATAGTTTCAGGAAAACGGCATAAATTGAAAATTTGTACCATATATTTGTTAGGGCCTCGTTTTCTGAGGCAACGAAATTCTGTCAGTCCATGGCTGCATGCACGTCAGCACATGACTTTCTTGGCCGATTGTACTGGAAATTAACGGAAATCGGGTTATGCCCCGTGCTATGCTTTCGGGACTTACTACATATACATTTACAGATTTAAACGCCTAAAAAAATTGGTTTTTCATTTGATCTATTATTCGTATTTCTCATTGAGATAAAAGATAAAAGCATAATGTGTAACTTGCTGTTCAATAATAGTACATTTGAGATAAAAAGAGACCTATATTAAGCAAATAACACTCACTGGAAGAGGGGGTGGTGGTTAAATGACACTGTCTTTGAGGAATTTTACAACAAACTGAAATTCTTCCACAGTATTCACTTTTCTCGTGCCGCTAGAGCGATTCAAACAGGTGTTGGGGGATCTACAATCTGATATGCCTTGTTCCCCTGTCGTCAATCGACTGAATTTTTATAATTTAAAAGTATTTGCATATTCCAGAGCATTTGGCATTGTCCTACTTTTTCATAAGCATAAGGAACTAGTAAATCAGCAGATATGGAAGATGCCTGAAGTACGGGAGAGAGTAAAGCAGCCCACCATACGGAGCTTGGAAGTATGGTGGTAATTTGGGACATTTTCAGTAGAAATACAGATAAATATTAGACGTGATCAACTGCAAACCACCCGGTCCCATTCTCGTTTAGCTGGGTGTACCTGACAGCGGTAGTAAGGAGTGGGGCAACTATATAGATCATCATACTCCGGTAAGGGTTAAAGTTGTTTGACTGTGCTGGCGCTGAGGAAATTCCGTACTCTCCAAAAGTGAATCAACGTGTTGTGATTCAATTTTAAACAGCGGATGTCTGTGGCCGAGTGTCGCTCCAATGTCTTTATAATGAGAAAAATGCATCAAGACAGCAGTGAAGGACTGAGCAAGTATGTTCCGGACAGAGCGTCAGCAAATGTCCAATCTGCCATGCCCTGTGAAGAAGAAATCGCTGCATTGAAAAGTCTGGTGGCTGAGATACATGTGGAAAAGCGCATGTATTTGTGACAACTTCCTCCTGCGCAGAGTGATTGTCATTTGTTCGAACTTTGCAAGAAATTTCTGAAGGGCAAATGATGATGGACTGGTTAACGCAGCAATCATGAAACTTCTTTCCAACGCTTTGTGAAGCAGTGGGTTGACTATTTGAATGCCCAGGGTAGCTTCTTTTTCTGAGAGAGTACCTCAGTTTTATTCTGCTGCTTCTCTTTGGGTTTATGTTAATAAATGGCCCTGAACTGAGCTAAATTGACTTACATACATATAAAGTGTTTTGTTCGTATGTCTATCAATTTTCGCAAGTTTTCTATCTGTTAAGTGACACGCTGCATATAATAAATTATATATAACACACTAAATCGTACATTTAGCAATTAGCTGTTGCAGCTATTGTTTATTTGTTTTTCAAAATCTTTCGCAGCTGTAAAGTGCTACTGATATATATACTTCTTAGACTTTCACTGCCAGTGTGTAATTCAAACAGTTAAAATATTCCGGGTTCTTTTGTCGAGGTCCATGGTTCAATATGCTACCATAGCTTTCACCAACTGCTGCGGTTGACATCACCAGTGGACGATGAACAACACCTGACTACTAAAAGACGATATTATTGATCCGTCTTTCCCTGGTTTTGAAGGAAAGGGGGAAGGGGTTGATGAAAGCTATGGTAGCATGTTAAACCATGAACCACGAAAAAACTGGCCGGAAGATTTTAAGTGATTTAATTGTAAATTACTAATGTTTATTAATACAATTACTTAGTAATATATAACTTTTTAGTAATAGGATTAGGAAACTGCAATATAAGTGTAAACTTGAGCATAGAAATGTGAGGCAGTTATTGATTATGACGCTTTTTGTTTCTAAGTCTATGAATTTTTAGAGGTTTTCCACATATTAAGTAACACACTGTACGAATATAATACACTGTGTTTAAACCGCCACAGATGGCCCAGGTCGTTAAGGAGCGGACTCGTGAGCGGGACATCTGGTGTTCGAATCCCACCAGGACCGTCCTCCCTGACTGAGATTTTTTTTAGGTTTTCCTCAGTCCTCATAAATGGAAAATTCTGGGGAGGGGCTCTAAACTTAGGCCTGGAACACTTCCTTCCTTAATTTTTTTTTCCCTCAATTTACCATTTCATGTACCATTAGCGCCCACTATATGTGGTGACTAGCAGTTAAAACGGGCGTTAAACACTAACAAACAAACAAAATTTAACGCACTAAGTGGTACCTACTGACTAAAGTTTCTCGCAGCTGTTAAGTATTTATGTTTATTAATATCAATACTTAACATTTTATTACTTTTTTGTAATAATATTAGAAAACTGCAATATCAGCAGGTATTTGATTATAATATATTCTACTGCCACGAGTGGTAGAGGTCTTAAGGTACGAACTATGAGCGGGTAGTCTAAGGCTTGAATCCCGCCAGGACCGTCCTCCATGACTGAGGTTTTTATCTGGGTTTTCCTCAGTCCTCATAAATAGTAAATGCCGGGGAGATACCCTAAACTTAGGCCTGAAACGCTTCCTTTCTTAAAAAAAAGTTCTTTCCCAATTTATAATTTCATCTCATGCATTATCAGTGTTCACTCCTGTGGTGTCGCAGTAGTAAAAACGGGCGTTAAACAATATTCAAATAATACACTCTTGCATTCGTCACGGAGTCTCGAGTAATTTTGGAATACGCTCGCTCTGATACCAAATAACAGAGCCCTCCACTGGTTTGGCTACGAGATGGGCCTTCTGACTCAGAATTCAGAGAAGAGAGGGGAAAAAAAAAAAAAAAAAACCTAGCGCACCAAGCGACAAAAAAGGAAAAAAAAAACACCTCTATAAAAAAGAATGGCTTCCCCACGGATTTAAGTTTTGAATGCATCCCTCGTACAAACACTCGAGCACGAATGGGAACTTTGTTTACCTCAACCACGGAAGTAATTATTATTATTGTGTTGAAGGACACTGTTTCGAGGATCATCAGCTGTGCGTGAAGATGTTTCTAAATGAAGTGGAAAGCTGCTTAGTGTTTAAATTACTGATTAAAAATAACAGCAAAGCCTTCATAAGAGAGCGGAACAAAAGTCATATTTCGGAGCAGCAAAACAAGAATGGAAGATTGTCAAGAAAAATTAGAAATTACAAGAAAACCTTTATTTTCTGGTATGTAGGGGAAGGTACGGCGCTGGTGTTAATATGAATCAAAATATCGCAAGTGCTACCCTTTAAATACTCTTGTATTCTTCAGCACGACTGATTACTGGCCATGTGGTAAATAATACAAAAGTTTTCAAAATCAATACCCAATTGAAATTTATCGAGACAAGAAAATCATGACCTAATGCTTTGAAAATAAAAAGCCGGAGAGTTTAAGGGGGGGGGGGGGGAGGAATGTGTAGGCAGTTTTACTCTAGCAAGTGTTTCATACATGTGCTATGAATATTTGAACAATTGCTTTCCGGTCCAGGATAGAAGTAATTATCTGACAGGTTCCCTTGCGGCCTGTTCTGAACCCACAAGCTTACGATACACAAAGGGCATTCTGCTACTGATAGGGACTGTCAGATTCAATCACGTTGTTTTGTTGATCACGCTGACCTCTAGAGTCGGCAAATCCAAATATGCGGAACCTATTTTATTTACTTTTGTTCATTCATTCTTTCACTTCAAGCCACAAGGACAGCTAACAAAGGCCTAGTCCTGACAGGAAGGACCGAGGTTTATTGTTATTCTGTGATAGCATATTGTTTTCTATTGTTTTCGGTGCTTTGTTCTCAGAGCTTCTGTTTTCGAGCGTAACATTCTTTAATAATGAATTTTATTGTGGGATTTGAGGAAAATACAATATGAATAGTTTCAGGCATCGAGAGACCTTTACCTTGAAACCCATAAACATTACACCGATGCATAAATTCGCAACCTTTCTATTCTTAATCACAGCACTGCGTTGCTAGGACAGTATTTACCGCTGTCATTCTAATGGCGGAAATAAGCTGAGAAGGGAGACATGCGAAGGCGGCCCTTGCTTTCAGCTTCCAAAAACAGCAAGCAATAATGTTAGTGGTACGTAATACACGTGAAGTTTTGATGCAGATTAAGGGGTGGCTTTTGGAAAGTAGAGGCCGGGTCTCCTCCCGTTTGTTCCCTTATTTCTTAAACATTAACATTTTGCTTTGCTAATCTCAAGAGTGTATTTTTATACATTAAAATTAATAACATATAAGGCCGCCAAACATTTCCACAAACTTTTAACAAAAATTGCACTCATAAGTTCTTCTATAGTAGGAGAATTAATCTATTTAACAGGTTTTTCTTCCATTCTAGTAATAACACTTCAATATAATATACTACAGTAAAATTTGCTTAACTAAAACCTTTTAATTGATAACAGTGGCGCATAAATAATTTAATTATAATGATTTCTTAATTCCAAACTGAATTATAATTACACAAGGACAGAAATAATACTTGATCTCGAAACAACAAACTCACTATCCATATGTAGCCTTAGCGCAAAGAACTACCCGTAACAGTAGTAGTAGTAGTAATAGTAGTAGCTGTAGCATTTATTACAGTGGCATTAATACAATACGCAACAAAGATATTCAAAATAATATATATATATATATATATATATATATATTCAGCAATAAATTAAACAAATAAATAAAAATAACCAAACAAATAAAAATAGAATAAAGTAACAAATTCCAGAATAATAACTTATAAGAATATAAAAATATTAAGAAAGCACATTATGGATGACACAGTTGGATTTAGTCAGTTTGTTTCCCTAACCCCCATACGAATCTTTTTAGGCCTGAGCTGTGTCACTTTCACCAGAAATTTACCGTAACTCTCCTCTCCTTCCTTGTCCGCCAGCATGATCATTTCTCTCTTTTCGATTCTGTAAAGGAATGCGTAAGATATTTTTCTATTCATTACATTCAGCTAGAATTTGTTCATGTTTCCTCTTCCTCTCAGACATGACAAACTTTTTCGCTCGTCAGTGATTTTAATAATGAGTCATGCCCCTAGTCTTGAGTATGACTAGCGTGACCTTGGACCAGTGCGCGTTGCTCTCAGCTGCGGATGCAAGCCAATATATATATATATATATATATATATATATATATATATATATATATATATATATACATATATATTACCAATAGTAACCCGAAGAGAATTAATTATCAAACAGTACACTAATTTGAAAGTGACACATTTTAACAATCACAGCTCTATGCAATGTTCCTGAAAAGTTTCGAAATATAAACAGCTTTTGATAGGTCAATGCAAAGTTTATAAACATGTGCTAGTTACATGTCATGCTAATGTAGCATTGAGAAAATAGACCGGCATTGGCCCAGTTTCTGTTTAGATAAGAACTGTAGGCATTTCGTGCAACTTTCGAAAATGCCTCCACCCTCGTCCGTAATGAACCTTTGCTAATTGCTGCAGCCCTCATCAATATTAAAGTGGAAGTAATAACGCCAGAAAACAAGTTCTTATCTTCTTACCGCATATCAAAGAACCTGTTCTTCTTTTCGCTCACGTGTTTACCTGGCTCCGCCTGACACTTCAAATCGCACCGCATGTCTTCATTAATGCGTCTCAAAATAACCTCACAAGATCTTCGTCAGGAAATGGTTCTTTATCATGACTGGGGAATTTGCGTGTCAGGACGAATAAATTTTGACATTGAACAACGCATTCAGGAAAGGTGGTCAGTGATAACTTTTAAGTTTTATCTTCTTTGCTTTATAGGTGAGATTGCTTGCACCTGTTGGTTTCATTGTATATGGTTGACTTCAACAAAGTAAACAAATTTCTCTTTTCCTCAAAGAAAATTTTCTCTGAATATGCAGTTTGTATGTCTAAAGGCATAAACTTCCTAAATATAGGAGAAGACAAATGTTCTGAAATGTTTTAACGTAAAATAGTGTTATACACGAAATGCATGATTAATAAACCAAACATTTTACACGTTTTTCATCTTTTAAGCAGTCACTAAGAAAATGAGGGAGGTAGGCCTTTTATATGCGGTTAATGGTAAAACTAGGGGGTGAAACACTGACTTAGACTCATGCAGGGAGATCACACTTCGCACTAAATGCTAATCATAGCAGATACAAAATAAAACAATAACGTTTAGCGTGCAGAGGTGGAAAGGAAATTCAGAGAATTGGTCAGGACTCAATATGGCAACGAAGCAATGCAAATAATAAAAATGTATGGAAGAAGGTTATAACAAGGCTAGAGAATATATCAGGCAGGAAATCGAGGTAGTACATGAAAGTTTCCTTGAGCCTATCGAATGAAAATTTAAACTAACCTGGGATAAAGAGGTGTATATGCTTGTGCTTAGGAGGAAGGCGAGATCAGGAATGACCTGGTTTATACTGGGACGTGGGAAGGCTAAAAAATAGCACGAAGTTTTGGATAGAAAAATCTGTCCCTTTTGTGGAGGGAATGAGGAATGGGTATATATTCTGGCAGAAAATACTCACTGGGAACACCTGAGAAAAACGCCGTTTCCAGAAAAAAAAAATTTAAGACAATTAAAGGTCGATTACAATTAATATTTTTCATTATTCATTTTCATTATTCATGTTTAGGTATTAGCACACGTTTTCTTATCTCTTTCATATATTACATACTTTCATCCTGTGGACTGGTAACCAGTCAAACCTGCATTTTACAATCGATCTCAAATGATCTGCCGCATTCACCAGATCATGCTATAAGGGAGTTTATCTTTATTTATTATGTACATACTACTCCAGAACTACAACTATTTTTTTTTGTATGTAAGAATATTTAAAGAGTAAAATATCATTCAATACCTTTGTTTATCATTTCATGTTATTTTAAGGATATTCGCATTTTGAATACAACAGATTCTTAGAGTAATTGCTTATTTATTTTAAATTCATATAATTATAATTTTTACATTAATAAATATAACAGAATAATCATTATTTCCCAGCCAAAAAACAAAACAAAAAGATATATTTTCATTAATCAGTATTTGAGCACCTGACCTTCATCGCTAAAGTCCAGCGCGCGCACAGTGCAACACGAATGAAAACACGCCGAGAGGCACACAGCAGTCAATATACCGCGCAGGGGACAGTGTTTACGGGATAGTGTGTAAAACGCCGGCCGGGGTTGTATAACTTCCCAATCCGCAGGATGAGAAGTATTGTCCTTGTTACTGTGTGTTATAATTGTGATTAGTGTAATTATTATTAGATTGGTAGAGCGAAAAATGAATGCCTAACCGCCTTAACTCTGCTAGAATAAATAAACAAATACTTTTAAAAGTGAGTGCATTTTCAGCGCATGCACGAAAAATGTGATTTCTTAAATTCCCCTGCTTTCATTTTTTTTAATATTTGAGATCGTTGACACTTATGAAACATAGGTGGCCAGTACAGACAGAGGACAATAATGCTAATTTTGCAACACACAAAATAAAACTTATTTATTAATCCTCCAGGACACTTTATTTTCTAGAATACAGTACTAATGCTGAGGTTACAGCAAATATATAATATTTATTATCAGCAACAGTAAAGGCACCGGGTTCTGTCTTAATAAAGTTGTATCAATTGGTGTTCACTGAAATAAGCAACACGATCTCTGTTGTTTCAGAAAATCGAGAAAATGAAATTTTTTGCAGAACTTACAATAAACTGAGGACTTTTAGAAAGAGGCTGGCTCCTGAAGGATGAGCCATGTCAAGGGAAGCATATCATCTTAAGCAACATTTATGCGGCTTATTCATTAAGAACAATTCAAGAACAAAAATAAAAAACGACGGTTTTAAGGCTTTCCATTAAAATGTTCACTGCTGTTCCCCCATTGTAAATTTTTAGGTATTCGTTAAAATTCCCGAGGCTTGCAGTTTCGCTGTTATCATACATGGTGATTCCAAAGGCTTGTGCGAGTGAAGAAGCTGGAAATTGCCTATTACTGCCTCGCCTGCACACATACAGTCCTAATCCCGCGCTGCTTCGCCTTCTTAATCCGTCCACGCACTCCCTGCTAATTCCATAACCTCATTTAATTAGCGTGCGCTCTTCCCTGAGCCACTTTCCTTTCCAGCCAAGTCCCCTCTTCCTTCATTATCTCAGGGCCAGCCATTTCTACTTGAATGATCTGCGCGCCCATTTTCTGACTTCTATTAGAGTACCTGCATATCCTACTAAAATAGGCCTGTTACTTAAGAAATTCAATTTCCCCCCTCAATCAACGGTTTTAGATTTCAGTTGGACTATTCCCGGGTTTAGTTGCCATTTATAACCCCTCGGGCTCTTATTCCTACACTTTAATAATATTCCCTTACATCGTCTTCTATATCAAATCGCCCAAAACACTACATTTTAAGGAGAAAATAAATTATCATGCTTGAGCCATTGGTGTACACGAATTGGTTCAATCCATATCAAATCCTACACCAAAGAACCTTATATATTTAGCATTGCCTCCAGAGCATCCCACTTACAGCACTAATAAAATAAATGGTTCTAATTATTATATATATACAAAAGGTGCCAAGAAAAGTATACACACTTCAAGCAAAGAAAAAACTGTGTTAACATAACATAACTGAATTCACACAAACAGAAAATGATGAGCACTAATCATCTTAGACTTTTACAGTTGGAACAGTCGCTCAAAATGCCCACGATCGGCGTCGATACACTTCCGAGTACGTTGAACTACTGATTGAGCAACGTTTGCGAAAGTGTCACAGTACTGCATTCTCCAACCAGGGTCATTTTCATTTAATGCATGTAAAAGTCTTGGAATGAAAACTTTCAACTTTGCTGTTTTAATAATACGACGTACGCTGGTTCTGCTAATCCCAGTCTCACGTGCACATTGCTTTGAAGATTTCTGCGGTGAGTGTTCAAAACGTTCCAAAACCATTGCCAAGGACGCGGGGCTTGTTGCTGTGCTAGGTCTCCCACATCTGTCCTTGTGACATCACATACTGTACCACGAGTCTCAAATATGTCTCGAATGCGTGCAATTGTCACTCACGTTGGCGATTCTGTTCTGAACACACGTTACCATTGCATTTGAACTTCAACAAAATTCTCGGTTTTTCAATATCACTTCAAAATTTCTTTCCGCTGTTCAAATGATAACCTTGGCTCCATTTTGTTGTAGCAACACTAGCATAGCATAATGTGAGTCACATCTGTTTACAGAATATCATACGATAATCTTGGCTTCATTTCTTTATTGTTGATAATTCCTGCCACGTAACTACACTATCACAATGTATGTGGGTCACATCTGTTTACAGAACATCATACTACACATTACTGTTGTTTTTCGTTCCAACTTTGAAATATATTAAATAGATATCTACTGTGAAAGTGTGTATACATTTTCGGCACCCCTGATGTATATATTATACACGCCAAAGAGGAATGGTACCTAGATTTGGTAGTGCAGATGTTGCATTTTATGTAACAATGGTTGTCATGGATATTTTGAATCGCCATAGGTGGCCGAGGTCACTATGGCGCGGATTCATAAGCAGGAGATCTGGGTTTGATTTCCACCAGAGCCGTCCTCCCTGACTGAGGTTTTTTCCCGTAAGGGGGGGGGGGCTTAGGCTTTGCCTTTCAGATGCTCCAGGCGTGAGCTCTGCGAACCCTGAGCGCCCGTGGTACCTCTGATGAGACTAGAGGAAGCCGGGCCGGACTTGAGACGAGCCCCTCCCGAAAGGGAGTTGTCCGGATTGGGTTGGACTCGGGTGGCAGTGGTACCCGGAACTCACGGGCAATTGAGTACTCGCAAGAGCGGTGTGTCCCAGGGGGAGTGCCGCAGGCGTGTACCCTGGGGGCCGGTGCGCCGGAAACATTGTGAGGTGGTAGTGGCTTCCTTAATGCTGGGGTCACTCACCCCTATAAAGGAGTAGGTCTAAGCTAGTACGACCTATCAGCCAGTGAAATTCTGGTAGCTGGGTGCGCTCGGCTTTTGAAGCTGCAGTTCACTCGGTGCGCTTGGGCGACGTAATCGCCTGCAGCTTAATGGCGGGTCGGTTTAGGAAACAAGGTGCCGTCCTAATGCAAAAAAACCACTGGGCACACAGATCTCTGTGATGTAGTGCGTGCGCTACGCCCTTTGGACCCAGGGCCCGGTAGTACCCGAATCCACAGCCCTGATAAATGGCAAATGCCGAGGAGGTACCCTAAACTTAGGTCTGGAACGTTTCCTTCCTTAAAAATCCTTTCCCAATATATCATTTCATTTCATGTGGTTCCTCAGTAATAAAACGGGCGTTAAACACTATTTAAAAACACTATTCGTCTATGTCGCCATTTTGTTGTTTGTATTAGGGGATTATTGATTTTCTATTCCGAATTGCTTATCTAAGACCTCTTTAAACTATATAAATCATTGCGTTGTATTTTATTAACGCCCTGTACAATCGTGCATTCTCGACTATTACCTTATCAGCAGATGCAGCAAAGACTCATTTCGACACATTTCCTTTGGCGGAGGTATGCATATTGTTGATAGTGCGTGTTAAAAGGTAAATTGCAAGTCGTTTATCTGCGATTTTATAGCAATTGCTGTGTAGATGTGAGGGTTATAAAACGTTTTATGTTTCATATCTTAAAATGCGAAACGTTTAGTATTGAAAGTGGCGTGTTTGACGAGTTTTGTCATCAGTGATTGATGGGCAGAGAGATTTTTACGTTCCATTCACGGCGCAGTGCGTGATGCGGCTTCACAACCCATAACGACTGCGGGGCCGTGTCATCTTCGAGCTAAGCAAGCGATGATAACCCAGATCCCAAAGAAACTGCTTCTTACGTCATGTTACCCGCGGCAACAAATGTGTTCGCTTTCAGGAACCTTATAACAGCATCTTAATAATAAATACTGAATCAGACTCATAGCAACCCTGGTGAAGCAAAAGAAGAAACGACAATTACATCTAACAAGCACAACGTTCGGAAAACATAGAAATACTACACGTTATAGATTATGCAAGCCATCGCCTTTCATCCAATGTACCAATCAGAATGGAACTTATTCGATAGTTTTAAAGCGTGGTGCCGATTGGGTGTTTTACCTACGTTAATAATTTTATTCTAAATATCCAAGATTAAATTCAAACCTCGAACACATAACATGGAACTGTTATTAATTACAACAATTGTACAATATCATTAGAATAAAAGCATTAAATAATATCATTTAAACAAAAAAATCAATAAAAAGAGAAAACTTTTAGTTCAACTTTAAATTTACTGTAAAAATAAACAACTTTATCATGAACCGCTATTATAACCTCAAATGTTCATTTGTTTTAAATTATTCAATTACATATAGTAGTAAATGGTAATTGTTATAATAGTGTTCAGTTATATTTTTTAATTTAGATCTTCACATGGTTCTGCTTGGAATAAAAGCTAATACAATTAGTTCATGTTATCAGAAAAATCAAACGGGTAAGCCAATCACTTCAATAATTACACAAAATACAAAAAATGGCACTGTTCTCATATGGCAATTATCGTACCGAATGCCTCTCTTGATTATAACTTTCCTTAGGTAATTTAATTGAATTTTCTAACTCATGCTTGTTCTCATGATATTACTGTAGTTATTTCCAGCTCAATTTATATGGTACCATATAACGTATCAAAAAGTAAAACTCCCTTATAAAATAAAACTTTTTATCACAAAAAAATAGAGAAATTGAAGTAGAGAAGCTTGTAAGTTTAAGTAAGAACATTACCTTAAAATTAGCCATCTCGATATTTATTTAAATTGTACAATAAAATGTTTTAAAAGTGTATTTATTTATTTTTCAATAAATTGTTTACCTACAATTTGAACTTCATGCAAATTTATTTTCAGAAAAAAATCTATTATTTGTTAAGTAACACTGGAAATATAAAATTAAACATTTTACATTTACTTCACAGGTGTAATTCAATTTTTGAATGCTCTTTTGGGTAATCATTTTTATTTGATAGTTTCCCATAAATTTCTTTTAACAAATATGCAACCTTATAAAGGTAATGAGTGTTTCTACAGCCATACTAACTTGTTTGTAGTTCATCAGCTACCGAAACCAACACGAGTGGCCGAGGTTTAAGGCGCGGACTCGTAAGTGGGAGGTCCGGGGTTCGAATCCCACTTGGACCAACCTCCCTGGCTAGGTATTTTTCCAGGTATTCCTCAGTCCTCATAACTGGCAAATGCCGGGGAGGTACCCTAAACTTAGGCCTGGAACGCTTCCTTCCTTAAAAAAAAAATCCTTTCCCAATATATCATTTCATGTATCATCAGTGTCCAGCGTCTGTGGTGCCTCAGTAGTAAAAACGGGCGTAAACACTACACACAAAAAAAAAGAAATCAGTGTCCACCACCTGTGGTGCCTCAGTAGTGAAAGCGGGGGTTAAAAACTGAAAACAAAATCAACTACCGAAGTATTGCATAGATGCACGAACTCACTTGAAAAGACTCATACATTTCGATGAGAACTCCTTCAGTGAGGTAATTGCTTGTAAGCATCATTCTTGTTACTATAGTGAGGTTATTTGAATTATTGAAATAACTTTTAACAAGTTGACGAAGGCGGTTGTCCAGAAATTTTCTTGCGTATCGCCTTATATTAAAATACGTTCTTTAAGTCTATATTTATGTACAAGAACAATTAGCACATACTTTAAACACAATGAAAGCACCAAGTAACACACGAACACAAAACCACTCGCTGATAAACGCTTTTCAAAAAAACAAGCTGCTGCCTACACAGGATATACGACTTTGAAAACTAACTTATTGTGGAGCGCAGTTGTACTCTAACTCAAATAACCTCACTGTACATAGAAAATATAGTGTATATTCTAGTATCTTCCAAACCCATCTCTGATGCAACAGTTATGTGACATCGAGAATTGTCATGAAACACAAACAGCTGCCTTTCAAGTCGAGAAATTCCATGAAGTTCTTGTAATAAGCCACAATATGCATGAGCAACACTAAATGCCAGTATAAAGCAACGATAAGCATGACTTTTGCATTGCTGGGAAACTGCCTCTAGTTTTTTCGGAACTGAAGAACTTGGGTGTGGCTGTCTTTCCAATTCTGGTTCAGCCGCGATCTCATGTTTAGTCTATTGCAATAAGGTCTTGCAAGAATGTGTATTCTTTACGTTTAATAACGGTTCAAACCTCGGTCACGACTAATATTCATCATGTTTTAAGTTCGGAAAAATAGTGAAAGAGCCCCTTGCTGGAGAATTTCTTTTTTCCAGATAGTTTTACAGTAATCTGTGCACTGTCTTTCGTAAACATTCTAGTTCCGTGTGAAGTCAACGTAATTCTGCTCATGCAAACGTGCCTTTCATCTGTGGAAAGCATAAGTCGCTCAATCCCCGAACAATAATAGACACCTTCACGTCATTTGATAGAAAGCTACTCTGAGTGTGTAAATTTCTTTAGAGCGGTTCCTAGGCCCGGTCTTCTATGTTGCACAGCTTCCGTTGTGCCACGAGTGAATGTGGACAAGAATTTTAATGGAGCAGGAACTGGGAAAGATACTTAGCACATAAAATGAGGATAGCTCTTGTATGGTTGATTTTAAATGCAAAATATGGCGGAGAAATAAAGAGTCAAATATATAGCATTATAAAATCAAAATATTTAACTTTTAATAAAATAGTATTAATTTTTAACTTGAAGGTAAATAATTTGGGTATGAATCAATTATTTATTATTTCAAAATATGATCTGAATAATATATTCTTAATTTAATAAATGGAGCATTGATTTAATAACACATATATCATAACTTATATATGTATATATATATATATATATAACTGATATAAGTAACTCAAATTTGTCACTATCTGAACGAGTATTTAGGATAAAAAAATTTCCTACAAATCTTCCTCATAAAGCCAAACTATGGTGGAAGAATTCGCAAAGAAAATAGCTCCAATTTAGAATTAAAGGTCTACACTCAATTACAACTGCAAAACAGTGAACAAATAAATTGAAAGAAAATTATATATACAATAAATAATTAATTGTTTTCCAGGTCACTGCTCTCATTTCAGAAAGTAAGCCAGGTGCTAAATTTATCAAATTTAGTAGACAAATGGTGAAAGAAATATCGTCGCAGAATGATGGCACACGAGTTCCCACCCAGGCAGAACAAGGGCAATATCGAAACTCAAAAGTTGTAATCTGTACTAAAGAAGGGGCACTCGCATGCACGACAAATGGAATGAACATGAAACCATGACGCTACCTAAGAAGTTCTCGCATTTTGTAGAATATTTAAGAGGAAGGCAAGGTTCCTAGAGTAAAATACAGCTCGAATGGGGGGATATACAGTGGAAAACCCAAGCTGGGACGTCAAATTTCCGTTCTATACGGCCAATGCTGCGTGTTAGGTGTTTATGGAGGGTTTTGTTTCAATTTTGGTGAATGTGTGCTAGTTTTGTACCAGGTTCATTAATCGCAGGAATTAAAAAATTGGCAAGTACTACAAAGGCCGGCAAGGGGAAAATATTTAAAATGTATTGTACTTCGTTGAAGTGAGTCAATAGAATAACATAACTGCACGGAGCATGGAGGAGAACGCAACGTTGTCACACTTGAAGACTGCCATGGCCAATGGAGATAGTCTCTGTTATGAACATAGTATTAACTATCAAGTTAATAAACTCAAAGCAATATTTAAAGTTTTAGGAACCACTTGAAGAAACACAAACTTGCCTAAATAACACATACACTGTTCATCTTTCGTCGGTATATGATACACATGACAGCGTTGCAACATAGCTCAGTCTCTCTCCTTCAAGCAGATGACCATCTTTCGAGCTGAGTTGGACTATGGCAGAGCAAGAAGGCACACAAACTTAGCCCAATGGCAAATATGGAGCAATTATTAAGTAAATTATAAATTGATGAGGGGCGACAAGATGAATGAGGCACCTGAAGCCATTGCCACTATATGACAGCATTAGTACAATGGCATTTGGGAACATTCGACTCCAGAAAATCGATGTTTACAATAGCGAAACAGCAGTTGCAAAATAGCGGCGCCTCTGGTGAATGTACAACCCTCTAGCAGTGCTCCGTCGTGCGCATTTTGTGGACAAAATTTATGGAATCAAAGAACATTCATAAATAAATGCTTCCCATCTACGGTGAGAAGTGCACATCAAGTTAAAATGCTTACAATTGGGTGCAGAGGTTCTCTGAACGGAGGACATAAAACAACGCGTCTGTCGGCCAAAGGAAATTGCTACAGAAGCGAAATTTGCAACAAGTTGAAGACTTAATCCTAGCAGACAGTACTGTAGCAGCTGTTATTGGCTGTTTGCACTGCATATGCTCCAGGTGCGGGCTCTGCGGACCCTGAGTGCCCGTGGTACCTCTGACGTTACTAGAGGAAGCCGGGCCGGACTTGAGACGAGCCCCTCCCGAAAGGGAGTTGTCCGGATTGGGTTGGACTCGGCGTGGCAGTGGTTCCCGAAACTCACGGGTAATTGAGTACTCGCAAGAGCGGAGTGTCCCAGGGGAGTGCCTCAGGCGTGTACCCTGGGGGCCGGTGCGCTGGTGTGCGCCGGAATCTCCGTCTTTGTGAGGCGGTGGTGGCTTCCTTAATGCTGGGGTCACTCACCCCTATAAAGGAGTAGGTCTAAGCTAGTACGACCTATCAGCCAGTGAAACTCTGGTAACTGGGTGCGCTCGGCTTTTGAAGCTGCAGTTCACTCGGTGCGCTTGGGCGACGTAATCGCCTGCAGCCGAAAGGCGGGTCGGTTTATGAAACAAGGTACCGTCCTAAAGCAAAAAACCACTGGGTGGCACGGACCTCCATGCTACACCCCTGGACCCAGAGCCTGGTAGTACTCGAAATCACATGTTTGCACTGCATGACCCACTCATAATGAATGGCAGGGTGGGTTTTCACCAGGCCTGTGCACGATGGGTACCGCGCATGTTGACCCCAAAGTATAAAATGCAAAGAATGGGTCTGGCATTGCAGCATCTTAATCGCTAGGATGCTAGCCCGAATTGTCACAGGAGGCGAGTCTTGGGTTCAACATTATCAGCCCTAGAAAAAGCGTACATCAACGCAATGGAAACGTTCTGCATTGCCTGCGGTGGGAGGGGGATTAAAGTGACATCATTCGTCGGGAAAGTTCGTAGTCATTTAACGGAAGCGACCAGGTCTACTCACCACAGAAGTGTTGTTCTTGTATGACAACGCGCGTCCTCATACTACCAACAAGACAAACGAGATGCCGCAAATTTCAAGTGGGAAATCCTCGAGCATCTTCCATATAACCACGACCATGCTTCCATTTGTTAGCCTTCTGAAACACTATCTTTCGGGTGAATCTTTCCTCGACGATGAAATGGGAGTCAATGCCTGGTTTCGGCAGCAGCCTAAAGAATGCTATGCTGCTGGGTTTCAGGGGCTTGTAAAACGATGGTACAAGTGCCTTGATGTAATTGGAGATTATGCCGAAAATTAAAAGTTATTTTTATATCCATTTGTAACTTGCTTAATGACTTACCCTGGTACCTATTACTGCTACAATTGTCAACACGATCACACGGTAGAAACTTCACGTGTTGATTGGACAAGTACAAGTACTATAGTAGTATGGTATGTTTCGAATACCTAAGAAGTTATTCTTTATTAATTATTAATCGATATTAATGACACGCTCTCTTCTAAATGGAATGACTATACTGTGTTTTGACAGCACGAGTCTAATGCAAATGATCATACAATCAGCTATTGATTGTTTACGAATTGAATCCCACTGTTGGATAGAGAGCGAAATAACAAAGCAACATGCCTCTGTATACAAACTTTTTAAACAAGAGTAGTAGTGGCAGAATAAGCCAATTCCAGGCACGGGTCATAGAATCTGTTATCATAATGGATAGATAATCTTGCTTACCGGCGTTACGCACGCAAAAGCTCTTCCAAATCTAGAATATATAAAATGGACATGCCATATTTGAGTTTATAGAATATGTATATGGAGATTTGCGGCTCTGCTTTTCCGAGGGAGAAAAAACAGGCATCTGCATACATCAGAAAATAAGGATTGGCTTGTGGATGGTACTAATGATACAAAGCAATAATCTGTCAGAGACTGAGGTGAATTAAGCCCTATTTGCCACTGCAACTGCATTAACACCGATGTATTGCAAAGCGAAAAGCACTGAGCCTTTGTTTGGTAATGAAAACAAGCCAATTATGGGAGTGTTGTGTGCCTACTGTTTCCTGTATCTGAGCGAGCACATTCCTCTCTTATTCTCCTCCCACCTCGCCCTCCTCACCAACATTCTCTGTTTGAGCGAACAAATGACGTATGCGAACTTCGATAGAGCTGGAGATTTACAATTTGCAATCAACTATTGCCAGAACGTTTAGAAAATGCAGCCTATCTACGGATGCGCGGAAAGTAGGGGAAGAACCGCTTCCCTTCCACGACCGAGCTTTTCCCCTTCCCCGACTGATGTGTACAATCGCGCCAAAATGTATTTTGGGAAACGGTTGAAATGAGAGTGTATATCAGTAAAGAAAAATGTATTTAAACTCACCGAGCCTTTTCCTTTGTTTATTGATTTGACACACATTACGTCGGTCCTGGTGGTGTACTGGTTAGCATACTTGCCTTCTAAACCCAAGATCGCGGGTTCGAACCCGGCCAGGAGCGATGGATTTTTTTCGGGCGTAAAAATCCTAAGTATGGCTTCCTTCGGAAGGGAAGTAAAGCCGTGGGTCCCGTGTCGTACATTTACGGCACGATAAAGAACTTCAAGCCTGAAAGAGAGGCCTCTGAGCAAAATTTGTCGGCCGTTTCACGCCCTGAGTTGAATGGGACGCTGATGACCTGAGATATTAAATAGCGTCCATAAATCAATCAATCAAAAAAAAAAAAAAAGACACACATTACCTTTTTCATTCTTTTATTTGTAAGAATTTATTCGTGCATAATGGATATTTCTTGATAACACAATTTGTATTAAAATTAATGGTATATTTTGGTAATTATTAAAATTCCTTTATTCAGGGCCTAAGAAGTAATTTTTTTACATGTTTGGGCCCAAGTAACAGTTAATCATTTATTTGTTTTGTATTTACAGTGGCAATATTTCAAGAATTTGTTACTAGTTTAATTGCTACATAGCTTAGATATATTACACCTTTTTTAAGTGCAAATATATTGTACATCTACATTCCATTTAAAGTTTTATTGTTTAATAAATTACTTTATAATTGTAAATCATTCTTCTCTCGTATTGTTAAGTTACCTTTTCCTATTCATATCCTGGGGGCTTTCCTTCCGGTACTTCTAAAGCTAAGACTTGTTCAGACATTTACGGTAGGGTTTCGAAATTCTGTTTATTAAGTTAACCAGCACTGCTTAACCTACTACCACTTATTGTCAGCCACTGACAATTACTTTAAAACAGTGAGTGCAAGACACCACATAAGCTGGCTCTTATCCCACCAGAAATTGTATTTGTAAGATATTCAAATATGTATAGTGCTATTTTCCTATAAAGTTACCCTTTTATGATGAAAATATATATTGATGCTCCAAAACATTTTTATTGAATATTTTGAATCTGTTGCACATAACAAATCGCATTCCTACAAACAGAATTACATTACAAATCCATAACGTTATACCTCTCAGCAATTTAATTTTAAAAAATCTTAAAATAGGAAAAATATTTTTTTCGAAAATATACTTTTGGAAATTAAAGATAAGATTAAATTTTATTTCATTTGAGTTTTAAAATGTTTATTATTTTTGGTATACTAGATAAATGTTTAGCTTAAACAATTAAACCTTATGTTAAGATATTTTTGCATTTTATGTGGTTTATGAGTATTTGTTGCTAGAAGTAATCATTTATTGATAATTTTGTGGAGTTTCCTTTGTTGAATTTCTTTTCATTCCTGTAAACTGCAAATACTATATAAAAATTTAAAGTTAACTTATACAATTGCAATTGTTATTTGGCAGAGTTAGTATATAATAGTATGAACAATAGTCAAGGCAAAAAGAGAAAAAGAGTACAATGATAAATGTTAAAAACTAATGATATTATTGCAGTAAAAGAATTCATCAATCTTGTAAAAGAGGTGCATAATAATCCAGTTTTTTATAACAGTATTAACTAACAGAGTGGGCATATAAGGAAACCTGTTAAACATAGCTATGGTCTTAATAAAAAAAAAATATATTAGTATTGTTCAATCTCACTTTTGGCACTAATATGAGGTGATTATTCCTAATAGTGGTTATAATATTGACACGTAATTGATACTATTAGCTTTTACCATTACTAATTAATAATAGTTAATATGATTGATTCAATAAATAGAGGAAGACAATGGACATTATATGGAGAACCAGTTCTTTCTTCTGCAATAGTGAAAGTTTCATAACTTTAGATCCTTAACTCAAATATGTAAACCATAAGATAAAATATTACTGAAAAAAGCAAAGAATTCACAACTTAATCCATAGATACAAGTAATTTTAATTGACTTAATAAATAAATAACAGGAGAAAGCTTTATACTAACTAAATCAATGTGATAGCTTAGAATCCAATAACTAATTTGATATGGTGAAAATTATAATTGCAAATTTGTTTTAAATTACATGAATTAACTGAAACTTGTTATTGTTCGACTTAAAAGCATTAGCATTAAATCATTAAAAGCACTGCCCAAGAGGAATCCATAAATAATTGTAGATCTATCAATCGTCGTAGACACGACAGATGTGTCGTCAGCAAGTTAAAATGGAATGCCAGTTTAAATTAAGAGGTAAATTATTAATCATCACCAAAAACAAACAAGATCCCAAACCGGAGCCCTGTATGACATCAATATTTTACATTAGCAACGGGAGAGTTTTCTCACTTTACGACAGTCGTTTGTCTACGATCTGTAAGATAAGATCCAGTTAATTTTAATTAATTTTCTTTAATACTGTAATAAAACTTTTAGAACAAATGGTTGCATGAAATACACAATTAAAGCTTTTAGACAAGTCACAGAACACAGTTAATGGACAAGTATTCCGATTAATTCATCCAGTACATATATCGTTTTTGCACATGGTAAAGTTCCGATTTTCATTTCAAGTGGAATGAAACAATGTATAGTAAAAAGTGACCAAAATAAAGTTGAAATATATCTGAAAAACTCAGTTTTGTAATAAGGAGCAACATTTACAGCCAAAAAGGTGAAAACAGCATAATCGAACAGTTGTAAATATGTTGCTGAAGCACTGCAAAGCTATTAACCTCCTCCCTCAATTCACTCCTCCTCCCCCTCCGTGGCGGTGCATTTCTTATACAGCCACTTCCTCCAGTGCGGATATAAGAATAGGTAACATAGCTGCGATTCTAGCGGAATATTAACGGACAGCTTGGAAAAAATGAAATTTCAATCAATCCATATACACACATATTAACATTTACCTAACCTCGTGTAAATCCTAGAGGATCCAGGTTTGCTGCGGCTCACTACGGCCTGACGGCCTACGCTCCTCTCCTTTTCGTAAATAAATTAATAGCGGAATGTGTATTACTATAGAGCGGGTAAATCGTTGTAATGGTGACAAACCTCGTTTAGCTCCAGCAGAACTTACTCATGGTAACGTATGGGATGTTCATAAGGGTAGATCTGGGCACATCAACAAGCCCCGGGTCCTCGGCTATGGTTTTGGAACGTTTTGAGCACTCACTGCAGAAATCTACAAAGCAATGTGCACGTGAGACTGGGATTAGCAGAACCAGCGCATGTCGTATTATTAAAACAGCAAAGGTGAAAGTGTTCATCCCAAAATTTTTGCATGCATTAAATGAAAATAACCCTGATCGGAGAATGCAGTACTGTGAGTGGTTTCGAAACATGGTGCAAAAGAATGGGACTTTCTTAGGAAGTTAAACGGAACTGTTAACAGGCATGACTGTGTCCACTGGTGTACAAAAAATTCACATTTTATTTTGGAAAAGGCTGTTAATTTACCTGAAATTAATGTTTGGCGTGGGTTGTCATCTAGGGGTCTAATTGAACCATTCCTTATTGAAGAAACAGTAAGTGGCCCAGTGTACCTCAACATGATACGTACATCTTACCAGTCATTCAAACACTCTATGGAAATGAGGAATTTTACTTCCAACAGGATGGTGCACCACCACATTACCACCTAGATGTACGTGCGCATCTTGATGACAATCTTCCAAGGCACTGGATAGGACGAAGAGGACCGATTGAGTTTCCAACGCATTCTCCGGGTCTAACTCCGTTGGACTTCTACCTATGGGGAACTCTTAAGGATGTTGTACACTGTAGAAAACCAGCTACACTGACAGCACTTCGGGAAGAAATTGAAACGCATGTGCTGCAATTGCTGAGGACACTTTCGCCAATGTTGCTCAACCAGTAGTTCAACGTACTCAGAAGTGTATCGACGCGATGGTGGGCATTTTGAGCAACTGTAGTTAATTGTAAAATTCTAAGATGATTAGTGCTCTTCACTTTCTGTTTGTGTGAATTCAATTTCGTTATGTTAACACAGTCTTTCTTTGCTTGAAGTATGCATACATTTTTGACACCCTCTGTATATGTATGCATATTTGCAAGATTGCTGGGGGTAATGTAACCAGTGACATTGATACCTAAGGATGATGCCCATTGTATATAATTATGAATTTTAGAAAGTTCACGCATCAGATTTTCTATTTATTGGAATACCAGCTAATCTTAGAAATAGTTTTATTCGACAATTTAACTCGTTTACCGTGAAAATAAATTTCAAACCCTTTTAAAAGCACAGGAATAAAATTCTCAAAATAACACGATTCTTCTTAACTACAGAATAACTGTGTCCAATCTATCAAACTAAGATATCCGATAAATACTTGGGTTTTACATTTCTTATATAATCTTGTGGATATCGACTTAGTAGATTGGTCAGAAGGTAGATTGGTAGACAGCACTTTAATCAATATAGCGGTTACAAAGATCTAAATACTAAAACAAAGTACAGGTCTATGAAACATAATATATATGTATATATCTTGATATATATAATTATAATTTTGGCTTTTTCTCTTACAATGATTTATTTGTATTACGTAATTTTCATTATTATTGTTTAGTACTGCACTTTGTATCTCTAATTATCTTTCTTTATTTTGTTGCCCTTTTATAAAAAAAATTTTACATATCTCACAAATTGGCAACACTGCTTTTGGACAAGTTGAAATTATACGTATTTGAGTGGCCTGAAAAATTTTCGGCCTAACAATGGAGGAGCGATTTTTAACTTGAACATACTTTTTATTTTTCAACATAATTTCATTAGGGTAAATTAATTTATTCCAATGATTTTAATGCTATCTATTATAGTTCCTGAAATAGTTATTTCCGAAAGGTATGCAAACCATATCTCTACAGCTGCAATAGCCGCTAGATCTCGTGAACAAAGCTGATCAACGAGCAATAGTTTTAACTTTGGAAATAGGTGGAAGTCTGAGAGAGCGAAAACTGTAGAGTGGGTGGATGTTCCAAATACTCATATTTCATGCTTCAATTTTCCCATCGAAAAATCACTTTTGTGAGCAGGTGAATTATCTTGAAAAATAATTTTATTCTGTTGCAAACTGGAATTTTATCAGGAAATTTTCATATCGTTAGAATGCATTAGTACTCTCTTGTTATGCTTTTTACCCTTCTGAAAATAATCAACTGGTCAATTTCCTTTAGCGTAGCAAAAGATTGATGCCATAACCATAGCTGCAGATGGAATCAACAATGTCTTCTTTGGTGCTGAACATACGACTTCTCTCCACTATTTGACTGCTGTTTCTATTCTGATGGCAGTCAGAAAAAGGCAAGCCCGAGGAATGTGCTACGTAAACATTAACAGCTTTCAGATACTCACCATGGTTAGGGCATGCAAGATCTGTCTGATCGCTTAAAACATGATAACATGAACATACACTCTTCGTGTGCAGATAAGTAGTTAAGACTCCCCTCGCACTCTAGCCCGCACTCGCCTTCTTCTTATCGCAGATTATATGTTGGTATGAACCCATAAAATCAGCTCTGTTGATGTTAAAACACTGGCGATATTTCCATAGGAATTCGTTTTTGATCTGTTATCATGCGCTGCAGCTATCTTGCGCAAAACTTTCCCAAATGCAATTATTCTGTAAAATATAACTGACATGTACCTTCCAAATCACTGTACTTTCAGCAATTTCACGCGCTTTACTGGTCGATTATCTAATATTTTATCATTTATTCAATGATTTTGGCCTGTTGCACTTTTAGCATTCTTCAAGGTCATTTTGAAAATTAGCAGGCTTACTTTTCAACAGTTGAAGTTATAGGAAACGAGTCCCCATACATAAAGTATTATAAATTTGCTATGAATTGCCTTTTCGTTAAACTATTTTTTTCAAATGGAATGCCTATCGCATGTCTGCTATAGAATCAATGACTTGACATTTCAAACAAACGCTTAAGATCAACTTATAAACAAATGAAAAGTTTGTTATCTTGCCAATTGCATGGCCACCTGCGATCGAGGCTGAGAATTTTTAACTGCTCTCGTGTAACCAAGGCAGACTTCTAAACATATAGCTCAAAGAGCCTTGGAAAGCTTTTAAAGGTATACAGAATTTTCCTGCAGATTTTACCACAAATTACTCCAGCTTTAACGGAATTCTGGAAAGTATTTGAATTATTTCCCGAAAATCTTGACAATTTCACCAAGATATATTACCAGAGTAGATGAAAAAGTAAATTTGCCAAATAATATGTATATAGAAGTTTAAAATGTTTATGAAAGTGCATATTTTAACCGGAATAAATATTTATAGATTATTCTCCCAATGTTTTCTGCTTTATATATAAAAAAAAAAACCTTACCTGATAAATAAAATTATCACATTCTAAATCATAGGTAACAATGTTGAAATAATGGGCATAATTGTCATTCACACCAATTTTGCAGAGGTGAATAATAAATTAACTATAAACATTAATACAATAATCGCTTTTTAATCGCTAAAAATGTTTCAAAACGTTGAATAAGGTTCATCTCTTTAGCAGGGCTATTTGCTCTTTCAAAAGAAGCAACAGTGCCTGTTTATGGGACATGGATTTAAAAATTGTCGATTCATTGCGCATGAGCCGGAAAGCTTTCACAGTTCGTGTCCCTCTTATGTAGGACTCTCGACCACAAGGATTCCTTTTGTTGAACTCACGTTGCTCCAAATGGGATTGTTGACGTCAGCTCTAAAACTTGTCTATTCTCGCTTACTATCAGCTTCTAAGGCAAAGCCATCTCGAAAAATATCCTTGCTCATCCTTCCCATTTTTCCCACACTTTCTTTTTACCAACAAAGACCGGTCTTTCCTTGTTCACGTTTTCCGGAAGTACGACCGGAAATACGCCGCTGTGTCTTCGTTCTAAAACGGTTCTTTCTTGACCCAGTTCTTGGAGAGATTGCTGCCAAACATCGCTGTTAAATTCGTCTCTGTTATACACACTACAAAATGTTCTGTTATCGCCATTATAGAGAGGAACAGAGTCCATTGATACTTTTTAGGAAGTTCTGTGATCAGGTCAAATATTTTCTTTAACAAATCCAAAACAACATTTTAAATCAATATCATTTCAGTCATATTTACTGTACACAACTTTAACTATAAACTTTCTACAGTTATCTTGAATATTATTAAATAATTTGGCAAATTATAACTCGTTGTACTTCACTACACTAAATTGCTATATTTCCTGGAGTCCGATATACCCAAACACTGCGGTTACCGAGTTATAGGGCACTATTTCAATCTAAACCCTCATCCTCTATACTTTCTAAGTTGCCTTGATTACTAATTTTTTCAACAGTTTTGTTCTCACTTTACCTATATAAATGCCAATTTCCACCATGACCTTTCTTGATTTAACATTCAACATCTTTTTGCCTGAAATTTCTTGGACCATCTCTGCATTCCCAGCTTCTCTGCAAGAGACTTGGTTTCCTCGCATTCTAATAGTATATGTCAATTATTGTCCTTCTGACTACATAATAGACGTTTATCCAGCTTCCCCCTTACTCTTAAATGCTGCAATTTCACTACCCCTGTTCTCGCTCATGCAAAGCCTTATCTTGCTGTTTTATCACATATATCAATATACTTTTCTCTGTTCCTTACTCAATTTATGAGAACAAATGAATGCAGTTTTAGATCATCACTTGTTTGGGAACCTCTAGGCACTGCAATGTATTTTATGTGTCTCCAAATTCTTAAAACGTGCACTATTTTAAAATAAAATTCTATTCTTCATTTTGAATGAAAATAAAAAAAAAACTATAAAATTGTACCTTTTCCTTTAATATATTTTCCTTTCTAGGTTACATTTTCTACTCAAAGATACACCAAATGTGATATATAATTATAGTAAAAAAATATTTTACTTTCCTTTCATAGCTAGTTGTAGATGAGCAAAGCTTTTTGCCAGTTGTAAAGCTTACGTTTGTCGCTCATTATTACCTTAAAAGTAGAAAATAAATAAACAGAGGTCACTGGAGAATATTTTATTTTGGCGAAGTATTTATAAAAATTCACGGTCTGCGTGATCTGTTTTTCCGCATCTGGTTTTCACAATATTCGAAAAGTTTAATATTCTGCATTAAGTCGTTCGAGAGTTTATTTGTTGGCCTTCTACAAGCCTAAAGTGCATAGACAATGTATAAATACAGTCAAAAATGCAAAAAATGTGTAGAAATGTTTATTACAGAACAAATGGAAGCTGTTACACAATACCAACTCTTGGGCAGTGACACACGTCTGCCAGCGTCGGTATCACTTTGCCCAATCAGTCAGGCAGTCCATTTTTTATCACTTTCTATCAGTACTGATGGTCTAGCTGTAATCATACTTGTCTCGTAGACCCAAAATCGCCGATTCAATCCCTACCAGGGTCGATGGATTTCTTCGGGCGTAATTCTAAGTATGACTTCCTTCGGAAGTTGAGTAAAGCCATGGGTCTCGTGTCGCAGGTTTACGGCATGTAAAAGATCATCAAGCCTTAAAGAAGAGGCTTCTGAGTAAAATATATCGATCGCATAACATCCTGAATTGAATGGGATGTTCATAACGTGAGATATTAAAAAGCGTCCATAAATAAAACAAATCAACAAAGAGCGCGCTTCGCATATATCTTAATCACTTCGGCGGGGGCGAACCTCTTCCCTTTAACAAGGTTTTTGACTTTCAGAAACCGGTAAAAATGAACTGAAGGAATATCTGGAGAATGAGGAAGGACAGACATGTTATGCTTTGCGAGCAATTTGTTCACCTGAAGCGATCGATGTGCTGGGTAGTTGCGAGTCACGAAATGGCAATACTATGAGTCTTATTATCGACAGGAGAGAATTTGAAATGTATATGGTTGTACACTATGTTAGTCGCAATAAACTACTACTCCTGCTCAGCCGCAGTCTGTCAAAAATCTCCTTTCTTATTACTAGTGATGAACAAGATGTGCAAATGCATTTTTGCATTGGGGCTATATATATACACATACCTACATAATATAAATGAAAAAATGTAACACTATTAACAATGAAACTAAAATAATAATTACTATAAAAGTAGAAAAGGATAAAACACTATGAAAAAGTCACAGATTAGTAATAGCTATATTTCGAACTACTTGAGTTCTTCAATGGAAAGAAGACAAGTGAAGGTGTTAAAAATAAATACAGAATATAGAAGGTAACGTAATGCATGGAAACAAATGAAACAAGTAACAAGTGCAAGTGAAAGGAAGGGGAAAAATTAATATGTAAGATTTAAACCAGGTGTTATAAGCGCTGTATGTAAAAATAAAGCTGCCATAATATAACAGTTCGAAATATAGTGATTATTAATCTGTTACTTTTTCTTAGTGTTTGATATATATATATTAATAAAACTTAAAAATTACATGTTTAATATTTAATTATGACGACCAACGCATGTTTATAGGTGCGTATATTGAACGTTGGTGCACATTTTGACGCTAATGGTGTATTTCGTGCACATTTATACGTTTTTTTTTATCTCGAACGGTATATTTTAGTTTTCTGGATTTATGTTAAACATACAACAGGATAATTTTACCTACCTAGTAAAATTTTGCTAAGATTGGGAATTTTTTTATTGGTGGCAAAAAGGCCCATCAGTCTTTGATTTTCCATTAATGATTTATAAGTTGGGGACTTTGGAAATGCTAAAAGAAATATCCAGCAAATTCCTTGGTCCATGGATAGTTAAACCTTATCCATGTTCAAGCAACGATGGAAATATATTTTTGTTAGCTATGCAAATATGTGAGCATATTTTTTGGGCATTTCAATATTTATTATTTATCAAATTTTATTTTAAATAGACTGCGTTAATGTTCGGTTTTATATTTGAAATTTTAAGAGTTATTTGACAACTTGAGCCGTGCTAAAAGCCTCTTAGATAGCACTGTTTATACTTTCTAGGTTAGATGCTACAAAAATTTCAACGCATTAAAGAAGCATACAAAACCAAAAGAGAAACAGACATTTCCTCGGCAATTGTTTGTAAAACAAAATCAACCTGGCATAAGATTTTTACCAGGAGCCTTGTGAGTTGTTCATTGGAGCAGAAATACCATGGAATAAAATGAAAAAAACTCCAAAATAAAATAAATGTGTGGATCGGAGGTAATAAACAAGATGCAATTGAAAAACACAAATTGATGAATATCCTTGCAAAGATTAATGTTCTGAAAGAACTGAAAATTAGTCAAATGCTTTATTGTGATGGAAACGTTATCAGGTTACAGGCTCCCTTCATATGATGTGAAAAGAGCGTTTTCTCTGTACAAGTTCATTTTTCGAACAGAAGAAATAATTTTGGATGTGAAAATATGCAACAAAAACAATTGGTGTCAAAGATTCATATACTCACTTATTGGGAATAACATATTGTCACAACCACAGTTGAACCTACTCGCTAAATATCCTAAACCTCTAATTTTTAACCACCTCGCGGTTGCGACGCTAAGAAACAATCTAAATTTAATCCATTGATATGTTAAATGAGAGGACTGCAAGGATCAAGCATAAAGCAAACTCATATTCATTAGTATAGATGTATTGACAATTCATTATATCTCTAGATATTTCACAAACTTACAACTCACTTCTCGCATCACATCTTAGCATTTCGTCTGCTTTCTCGTTACTGACTGACGCCACGCCACGCTAATCTATTTAATATCTTTCTCCACTTAACAGCATATCTGCTTCCCAGATATTGTTTAGCTATATATATAGCTAAACAATATGCTGTAATAATGTATTAACAATATCCTATAACATTGCCAATGCATTATTACTACCTACATGCGCCACAATATTACAACTGTTATTACTAAATATAATTTGAACATTTCTTCCTATAATGCGAGAGTTTTATTTCTTTCTTCGTGGAAACTTATGCTATGAATACATTTGCAGAGTCTTAATGTTTTAATATATACGTAAGGACATATGTTGGCATTTTAAGTGCATATTTGAAAGCGCATTTGAAAGCGCATTTTTGTATGTATATTATAGGATTTCATCGCTACTCTTTACCTTAATGGGGTATGATTCTGAAAGGAAGTCGAGTAAAAATCGAAACTTGCTTGTTGAGCCACAATTATTATTATCATAGCATCGCAATATCCATCCAGGACGATTTAAACTTTAAACAGTAAAGGATATGATCCTGCACGCAACAAAAATGAGAGACGCTCGATATAAGAAGGAAATTGTCAATAGTTCAAACCAATTCTCAGATTAATACACCCACTATTTTATTATTTAAACACCATAACGCAAGTCACGAAATGTCATGATATATCAGGTATATACCATGATCTGTAACAACATCAATTTCCAGCATGACGTAGGCAAGGCTTTCTGAAAGCGTCTAACAGTCTGGACATTGAGACATCTGTTTGTCGTCCAGAATCTTCTTGGGTGGACAGTTGGCACCGGCAAACTTTCCAGACGGAGAATCGCAACACAGTATGGCATCTTTATGTTGTTGCTCCTAAATTCGACTTTGAGTTGGGTGTTCTTCTCTATTAATGCATCTGATTTCGCAGCAATCGCTCAGTTAACGCAGTTGTTTAATGAGCACTATTAAACGTAGTAGTTGCAGATTTATTCATTAAGATGTTAAATGTAATGAAAATAAACTTAATCTTTTCAAAATATACATGAAATTATACTAAAGGTAATTAATTATATAGAGCTCCATATAAGTTATTATGGGCAAATCGTGTTTTAATTCTGATGCGCTTTTCGGTTTTGATTGTTTGTTGGTGGTTTCTGAATGACGGCCAATCCTTTTTAAGCATTAATATAATTTCCTTTTCTCCTAAAACTCTGCTTTATGTATATCTGAGGAAGAATATCAACTCTTTTGAATTACAACGATTCTGATATAAAATAAACTATGTTAAGTAACTTGGGAGCGAAGTTTAGCTTTATAACTATCGTAAATGACAGATCTCTGAAAAGCGTATATTGTGTTTTGCACGCTTTACATCAGATTTACCATATTATTACCCAATAATCAACAAAATTACCACATAATATTAGCATTAACCCAAGAGCAAAATTTATTATAGAAATACCATCTTGATTTGGTAATATTTCTATATTCATTTTGGACAGTATTTTATCACTTAGAACAGCCTAACATAACTTGCATAACAACAACAACAATAATAATAATAATAATAATAATAATAATAATAATAATAATAGCGAAGAAAAATAACAGGCTTTTTAGTATCACTATTAATTATTATTTATTGGAATGCTTTTGAGAACCCCTTATTTTCTTGTAGTGAAAAGTGGGAGAAAAAAAAAACAACAGAAAAACAACAACTTGGAACTTCTAGGTCATTGGTCAGAATTATTCAGAGAAATTTGATTTAACATCAAAATTTGTATTATTGCTGTAACCTGTGCAAGTACACAACTACAAAATTGTCGTAGGCTTTAATTCACAAGAGTGGATAGTACCAACATAATACGCAATCGCTACCAACCTGATGACTCAAAGTATAGCTTAAGGAGTAAATAATTCTGAATGCTTACATTTGGTAATAATTTTTAGGATCTCGATGGGTATACACAAGCCTGGTAATTGTTTAATATATTAAAACAAAAGCAATTAAGGGTTCTCGGTATATATTCAATTATGCAATTCCTTTATTTATGCAGACCCTTCTGTATGAGAACACAGACAAGTAGAAGAGTCAATTACCTGACATGTGCACTCAGAATTCGATCTAGCGAAATACCCAAAGCGTTCCTTCTGTATATGCTGTGAATCACACCACCGTCGTATGTTTTATTGCCACATTCTGCTATCTGTATGGGTCTCATAGCAAAACCCTTCACAATACAGGGTCGATCCTGGAGATGTAGTGGTAACAATACTTTCCTCGTAAACACAAGATCGCGGGTTTAATTCAGACCAGGATCGATGCATTTTTTCTGGCTTAAAAATCCTAAGGATGGCTTACTTCGGAAAGGAAGGGAAGCCGTGAGTTTCATGTCGTAGATTTACGTCATGTAAAAGAATATCAAGCCTAACACAGAGGCCTCTGAGCACGCCCTGAATTGAATGGGATGCTGATGACCTAAGGTGTTAAAGAATGTCCATAAATAAAACAAATCGATAATACATTTACATTAACGAGAAACGAATATAAAACGCAAGTTGATGCACAGAATGCACAGTACCTAAGACATCCCAATTATGCAAAATATTTGCAATTGTAATGTTTTCTCAGTATTTACTGTGACATATTAGCTGATATATTGAAATCACACATGAATAGGTTATTTCAAAAGGAATTCTGGCTACTTTTTATGTTTGTTAGTGACAATTTTATGGTTTACTACAGCACACACACATTAAGTGCAGAAAGGAAACCAGTGCGCAAAAGAAGGAAAATTTTAGCTTTTAATTAATTTAAATTATTTAGATACATTTATGAAATATATGCTGACCTCATTGCAATATAAACTTGTCAATGTTAATGCCACTGGATTGTTTGTTATTATTGCTTACATTTTAAGATATTAATTTTAACATTATCATTTATATTATAGTTTAATGTTAATCATAATGGATTTTGTTGATATCTTCTTGCACAAAAAGCTAAAGAAAGGGATACAAAATCCTGAAAACTATAAAAGGAATGTAGTAAAAACTAAAAGTGTTCATGGAATGAATTAGGCATATAGATTATGGAAAGATAATAAAACAAGCAAAACGAATTAGATAATATGCAGTAAGTTGATGCCATTTTTGTTGTTAATAATATGTACTATGTTAGTTCGGAAACTTTTATGAACAATAACTTGACAGTACGTGAATGACTTCAGTATTAAAACTGCGTTTGAATTATTTCATTTGAAAAACAATATTGGTGTTTTAGAATCCTGCCATTAAATTTGCAAATTCTAAGCCCACTCATATTTTATGGGTAAATTATGCTGATTTACTTTGTTTGGACACAAAAATACCGAGATTAATGTACCAATAACATTTTGGACTTTCAACTTCCATTTGTATTTCAGAAAGGAACCTGTGTCAACAATTTTCAAACACAACAGTTTTAAAATTGAAAAGGCCAGTATTTACATTTTTATAGACTACGGTGTTCATTATAGTAATGCTAATACACACATGTAAGGCAAGTACATACAGTGTTTTATTTGGAAAACAATATTTGGGGGCATTCATCTTTACCACATTCGCTTCCATAAAGGGGGCGCTGCGGAGTGTTCTCTAGCTGCTATTTTTTTTTTCAGTTGTTTATTTACGGACGCTCTTTAACATCTCAGGTTATCAGCGTCCCATTCAATTAAGGGCGTGAAATGGCCAATAAATTTTGCTCAGAGGTCTGTTCTTTCAGGCTTAAGGTTCTTTTATATATCGTAAATCCTACGACAGGGGACTCACGACTTTACCTCCTTTCCGAAGAAAGCGATACTTAGGATTTTTACGCCCGAAAAAATCCATCGATCCTGGCAGGGATTGAACCCGCGATCCTGGGTTTAGCAGGCAAGTTGGTTATTGCTCCATATGATAGACCGTCTCATCTGCCTATTAGATCCGCAAAATAGATTTCGTAAATTATTTGAAAATGTGATTAAGAAAAAAAAAAAAAATTAACAACTTAAAACTCCAAATATTTCGGGGGACTCTTGTTTTCCAATTTCCTCCAACTAAAGCACCAAAGACTAAAACTTTTTTTGTTTTTTTTGTGTTTTTCTGAAAAATATACAAAAGAGACTCAGGTCCCTTCCTGAAATAAGCTGCAACAAATAAGTTATTTTGTAAAATATTTTTAAAAACCCGGAATATTTCAATAAACTGGCTTCAAAATTTGTTAAGTGGTACCTTTACTTATATTTATCAATGCAATGACCTGTGATAAGGTTTTTAGTCAGGTAGTTAGCACTGACGAGCATCTGTTGCAACTGTCATAAAATGATTAAAAAGGCGTTCTGTGCAACAATTAAGCATTTTTATTTTGATAAATGGACTGCCAGAAGTGAAACTTAGTTGTATGAAGTTCATGGGAGCTCAGCACTAACATTAAAGATTGTTTTTCACTAATAAATGCATTTAAACGTGGCCATGGTACACCGAAAATGAAGCGCGCATATGATCCAACATTGAGGTCACCACGAAGTACATCAATGAAATAATAAAATTACATAAATAAATAAGCCCGTGTAATCTCATAATAATAAAAGCCTCCTGCTATAGCGGAGTAAGTTGAGTTGATCCTTTAGAACTAAACTGAGTTATATAATTAATACCCACATATAGAAACCTTCATAGTTCTGAGCTACTGTTAGGGATCTGCGATCTTTCCTAATCTTTTAGAATCATTCCTATCTCTAGCCATATTTGATCACTACTTGCCCAATGCTTCGCTGTGTAGGCTATCTGACCTTTCCATGCCATTTCAATTCTTCTGCATTTTGTATGCGTTCTCTTGTATCTGTCTACTTCTTGGCATGGATGTTATTTACTGTCCTATAAGGAAATTTCATGAATTATTTTCTGTATTTTCCTATAGCAACTTGTATTCTTTTATCTTTGGAGGTGAGTGGCCATATTTGATATCCGTAGAATAATGCCGGGATGTAAAGCATTGTCACCTTGCTCTTAGTGATTAGTAATTCATTTCTTTTTATTTATCTGGTAATATTTTATCAAGAAAATCTAACTTTTGATTCATTATATTAAGCTATCTGTAATTATTTAAGCTATCTGTTTATTTATGTTGCTCGTTTGATGGTGTTTATGTCATATTATGTGTAACAATACAAGGATGATCTTACAATTATATTATACTTATATATATTATACTTTTATATACTTTATATACTTTTTATGTAAACTGAGAGAAAATGTGAGAAGAGAAAAGATTAAGCTACCAAGATAGGAACAAGGAAGGTAACGCCTTATGTGTTTTTTAAACGATCATGCATCGAGCGGAGGGAAATGATAAATCGGTTCTGGTAGTACAGTGGTAACCATACTTGCCTTGTAGGCCCAAGATCGCGGGTTCAATCCCGGCCACGGCCGATGCATTTTTTCCGATGTAACAATCCTAAAGCATGCCTTCCGAAATCTCAAGCCTGAAAGTAGAGGCCTCTGAGCAAAATTTATCGGCCGTTTTAGGTTCTGAATTCAATGGGACGCTAATGACTTGAGATATTTTAGAGCCTCCGCAAATAAACCAAACAACTCACTAAAAGAGGTCAATTAGGGCGCGGGCCCTGATCGCTTAACAACCGTTATTTCGCACCGTCTGACACACATGAGCTAGACGCCTTACAGTGGATTCCTCAGATTTTGGAATTTTAAGTTGTCGCGGTTGTTCTACGTGTAGTTTGTGACGTTTAAAAATCCTTGTGGGTATATTTGTAAAGCCAATATGATGTCCAGAGCCGACGTGCATTCCGCCACTCACCAGCACAGTTTCCAAGTTACTCTTCTGAGCATTAGTGTATTTTCTATGAAGAACAAGCAAAACAGTGGATTTCGAAGTGGGCATTAATTGCAACCTATTTGTAACCGAGAGACATGTGTTGCATGAAGTCAGATATCGCGAAGATTCAGGATCGGGTTCACGCGTAATCATTAGCCACCCGTGTGCGGCAGGGAAACAAAAAGAAAGTAATGCAGATCAAGGTCGTTTGTTATTGCCCTCCTGGTAAGTATTGATCTGTAAGACGAGTATAAGCTAGTTCTTTATTTATCAAACAATAAACCCCGCAGTGGAAAGTAATACCTGTTATTATGTAGTTGAAGAGCCTCACCTTAGTCCTACTGAGCTGGACTCATAAAATAGAAAAATTACACCCACAGCATTTGTAAAAAAGCGGTTAAAACTATACGTAGCATAAAAAATCGTATATCAAGCTAGCACCCATCGATTTTGAGCCTAACTATATCAATATACATCGCTTCAAATTCACCACTAGCTTGGGACCAACAATAGCACAAAAACCATTTCAGATCAAACTTTCAAGACCTTCCTTTTTTGTTGGTAGTCACAAACGTTTTAGTTTGTGCGGTAAGATTAGTTTTATATTCCAGAGTTTTCTCCAAACCACAACAATTATTCTTTATTAGTATGGTTCCCCACAGATCCTAATAATTTTGTATATACAGAGGGAGCCAAAAAGGTATACACACTTCATGCAAAGAAAAAACTGTGTTAACATAACAAAACTGAATTCAACAAACAGAACATGATGAGCACTAATTATCTTACACTTTTACAGTTACAACAGCTGCTCAAAATGTCCACTATGGGCGTCGATACACTTCTGAGTACGTTGGACTACTGATTAAGCAACGTTTGCGAAAGTGTCCTCAACGATTGCAGCACATGCCGTTTCAATTTCTTCCCGAAGTGCTGCCAGTGTAGCTGGTTTTCTACGGTATACAACTTCTTTAAGAATTCCCCATAGGTAGAAGTCCAACGGAGTTAGATCCGGAGAAGGCGGTGAAAACTCAATCGGACCTCTTCAACCTAGATTTGCAGATTACTGCGGTGAATGCTCAAAATGTTCCAAAACCATAGCCGAAGACGAGGGGCTTGTTTCTGTGCCAGGTCTACCAGATCTCCCATACTGTAGCATGAGTCTGAAATTTGTCTCGAATGCGTGCAATTGTTACTCGTGTTAGCGGTTATGTTCTGTATACACATCTCTATTACCTTTGAACTTCAAAAACATTCTCGGTTTTACAATGCCACTTCAAAATTACTTTCCGTTGTTCAAAAGATAATCTTGGCTCCACTTTGTTGTAGCAACGTAGCATAACGTAATGTGAGCTACATCTGTTTACAGAACACCATACGATAATCTTGGCTTCATTTGTTCATTGTTGAATTACCTATCACGTAGCAACGTTACCATGATGTGAGTCACATCTGTTTAAAGAACATCATACTACACATTGATGTTTTTCGGTCCAACTTTGAAATATATTAAATAGTTATCTCTTGTGAAAGTGTGTATACAATTTTTGGCACCCTCGTATTTGTTCCTCCCTTCCACTGTCTATCAATTTGATCTTTTTGGTGGTTTAGATTAAATCAGATTGATGTTGAGATGTGCAGTAATTCGCCCTTGCATTTGAACCACAAGGTTCTTTTGTGCACAACTTCAACTCTATAGATTCAGATCTAGAGTTTTAGTGAGCTCCAGAATCTTCCCTATAAGCTTAGGAATCTCCTACAGGGAATCGTAATTGAGATGTTCCTTATCTTTTTATAATTTCGCGGTTTAGTAACGTGTGTTTTGTAGTCTTATCAGATTGTCTTTAGCCAGGTTGTTATAAGAATATTGTGCAGTTTATGACCATGAAATTTCTTCCATCTTATCTGATATTCTTTTTTATTTCATTGTTATACTATGGCCCTTGCTATGCCGTAAAATGTTGTGATTCCAGTCTCCACCCCCCTCCAGTTTATCTACCAACTCGTTGCATTCTACGTCCTGGTGTTCAGACACCCTTAAAGTTATACTAATTCTTTGTAGACATTTCTACACAAGTTAATGGTTGACTTCATGAGATTTAAGTGCGCTAAGTGTAGCTTGACTCTCTGCAAAAATGAGTAAACATTGGTTCAAAGCATAATTTCTCTAGAGAGGTTAGAAGTGCAATTATTTTTGCCTCAATATCTGTAACGAATTTCCAAGACATCTGAGTGTTATAATATCTAGAATTATGTTCTTGAACTTTTCTTTGGATTTCACGAATAGGACTATATCATAATATATCTGTAACTAAAAATTAAGCGAAATTTATCATATGCTCAAATAATAGCTTATATACTATCATTTCACAAAGAAGATTCACACAAAGTAATTTCTTGTTAATTCATCTCTAACATCACTTAAACATTTAATGCAGCATTTTATTTCCACTCATCGTGTTCTGAAAAGAAGTGTTAGGCACTTTATTAATGAATTTCATCTTTATATTTTTTATATTTCTACAAAAGTTATTGTTCCAATTTGGGCAAAGAAATGCATTTAGGGAGGCAAAATTAATCAAATGGTGGAGTGGACGTTTGCGCATGCGTGATTTTTGTAGCATCAGAAAGTGCACAATTAACTTCAGAAGACCCATGTACTAGTTAGTGTTATACACTGTCGTCACCTGTTTTATTTCACTTTAGATGACAGCCAATAAAATTTAATTTCAAGCAAGTGGCTAAAATAAGTAAAACTTCGGAAAACCGCTTTCCACGAGAAATTTTGCCAATTCTTCAATGCTAAAGAAACAAAATAACTCATTGACAAGAACTCTCTAAATATTACTTATCTTCATACTAGATTTTATTTTCTTAAAATCCCAATAGAATCTAGTATAAAGATAAGTAATGTTTTATATATATTTATGTAATGTAATAGGAACTTAATTTGTAATATTTATTCATTTGGCATTACATACCTATAAATATTGTAATATAATCGCTTTTATTACAATACATAAAATAAAATTATACACACTACTAGGTATTTATTATTAAATAGTCTTTCTAATTCTCTCTGAATTAGATTTCAAACACACAGTTCTGCATTAAGTTTGGAACGCCACGGGTGGCCGAGTTTGTTAAGGCGCGAACTAGTGAACAAGAAGTTCGGGGTTCGATTCTTATCAGGAATGTTCTCTCTGACTGAGGTTCTTTCCAGGTTTTCTTCAGTCCACATAAATGGCAAGTATCGGGGAGGTACCCTAAATTTAGGCCTGGAATGTTTCCTTCCTTAAAAAAAATCATTTTCCAATTTACCATTTCATCTCACGTGATGCCTCAGGCAGAAAAATGGCGCTAAATACCATTAAAAATCAAGTTTGGAGATGCCCAACCTTGGAAGATTCAGTAAACTTTGGGTGACGGTAAAAGGGGGGTTACACACGATAAAGATATAAATGGACGCACATTATTGGATAAGATCAAACGATTCGGGAGGCTATCCCTAACCACTATAGAAATTATTAACGAAATTATTGCACAGCCACTGCACCCTAGGAGTTGCACTTATGTAGGAGTAGCAATGAAATCTCTGCTCAAGTTATGTACGCAGAAGTAAAAAAAAAACGCCATGTAAGTCTCTCAGAACTTGCTGGAGTGTGCCAAAGAAGAGGTGCTTGAAGATTGTAATGATATGGTTACAAGCTGGACACCATTTTTTTTGACAATACCAAGCCTATCTGCGGAACGCAGAACTACTTGCAACAACGGCACGACTACAGGAAATGCACGAAGTTACAAAGGTTGTACTGTGAAGGGTGTTAGGAATTCGGCCTTTCCGTGCACAAATTTTATGTCTTCCTTTTCTGAGGCCTAAACTCTGTGTAAGATATTCAGATTTTTATCAGCATGTCATTCTTTTCTTTGAAAAAATGTTCTCATGGGAATGGTTTTTGTTGTTCGCCAACTATTACTCAAGTAACAGTTTAAATATTTTTGATTCATATAAGATCTGCACTTAACTAGTGCATAGTATTGCCATAATATGTATTGATGGCTGAACACAAAAACTGCGCAGTACCGTACACAACATTATTTATTTCCTCAAAGCTCGCGAACAATCCAACAGGCTGTTATCGATCCCTCGTAAACATTAGAGCTCAAGTGTGGTTTCCATTTTCTTGAAACATCTGTTTGGATGGAAGTGCAGCCCGTAAAATACGCGATTTCTTTCCTTTTCTTGCTTTTTCATCGTTTTCTATTTTATATCGAGGCTCCGTTGCCAACGTCTTCTACTGTTTTCATTTTTCCGGCTCGTCCGTCTGCGAAAGTGGACTCTGTCACAACGCGTGGAAACGCGTAATGGTGTGAAATGGTGACCTGGAATCTCTGGAGATCGGCAACCCGCAAAACCAACACTTGGCAATGACCGCACTAACGCAGAGAGAGACCTTTGGGAAATACAAGAGGGGAGCTACTGATGATATAGCACAATAGTGTTTGGAGGTGTGGTAAAGACATTTCTTTACATAGGATGTTAAAATGAAATCAGCCACATTTACATTTCGAGCGAACACTGTGAATAACGAAGGAAGGCATTTATCGAAGAAGGCAAAATAAATGTATGTACTCCCCCCCTCAAAAAAGCAAAAATTCATGATTATGATGTATTTTATCAAAATTTTCTCTAGATCATTGATGCTTTTTGCTATTTCTTAAATTTCTTTTAGGTTCCAAACGTTACTGTTTTGAATTCAAGACAAATCCAAATAAGAATTTTGTACAATAGACTTTTTAACTTCTACTCTATAATTATAAAGACTATATGACAGTCTGAAGCCAAAATTAATACATTTCGATATTTAATACTCTTAATTTAGAAAATACTATGATACGCCACATTTACCCGAATATAAGGCAGACAATTACACAAAAAAGATCTGAGTCTGCTGTGCAGTAGAGCGGTTAGAGCTGCAGTCCCAAGCGACAGCAGAGATAGCGCACACAACTGTATATTGTAAAATATTGTAACGGTGGGAAATCTCCTTTCGTTTGGAATTCGCAATTAATTAACATACACCCACCACTAACCTTAGCACTAACCTCGGTTAAATACTAGAAACCGGTGAACCCAGTGGTTTGCTGCGGCTCGCTACGGCCTGACAGCCTACGCTCGTCTCCTATTCGTAAATATCTATATCTCCGAAAGAATCTGCAGCCATAACCGCTTTAGCGCACCAGCAGGCTCAGATCAGACGAGTATTTGGTGTAAATGGCTGTCTGCAGTCCAACAATGATTTATATTGAATTTAAATCATCCTTCAACAATGAAACTTCTAAAATAAATGTGTAACTTTATTTATCAATACCATAATTCATGTAGCACAGACTACTAAGCGCGGTACAGTTGTAACCCAGTGAGTATTTCAAGTGCTGTCACTAAATGGACATAATAATTACTTTCATTACTATAACATATGGTTTGTAAGGGATAGATTAACAATGTAAAGAAGTGGCAATGTTATATTTGAACTACAACAATTACAAACAAAGAATCACAAAGATTTGAATACACTTGTATCCCGCTTGGTGTGCGTAAAGTTAATAACTTGTTTTTCCTACTTAATGAACAAAATAATTTAAGAAACAGGGCCTATTACCCACAAGCCTCGTTTTTCCATGTTATGCTTAATGACCTTTTACAGCAAGGCATTTGTAACCATCTTGTTCGCTGAGTTTTATGTAAACAATGTCATGCCAAGTATTCTCTCTTTCTCTCACGGGCGAACGAAGATTATACTTAATGCGTTTTAACTTACCCTTACCCGGAGGAAAATTCTCTGAGCTCGGAGCTTCGAAGGTTTCAGAGCTATTACAGCTTCAATCCCGAGCAACAGCAGAGAGAGGCGAACTCCTCAGTCCCGAACGGGAGACGACGGAACAGATATTCAGGTGGACGCGTTCGTAAGCAAATTAATCGGAAATTTCCAGTATCGTGTGAATAAATTTGATACTACTGGTACAGTGCAAAACAAGAAACATACGCGAAGATGCACAGTTTAAACAGAAGACAAACTAGACCATATTGGCAAAAATCTTGCACTCTCACCAACAAAAAATCACTATAAAAATTAGCTCAAGAAGTTTGTGTTCGAGTGTCTTCTGCACATACAGCAACAAAGCTCTTACAAGTATAGACGTTTCAATGGTCTAGACAAGGCAATCCCGTAGCATTTGTGCGTTATTGTGAGTGGTTTCTTTCATCAGTGTTTGAAGCGTTAAGGCGACACACTCCTGTGTTCTTTTCAGACGAGACGCGGCTCTATTAAAGTATGCTTGGGAACATACACAATAGTCGTTATAAGTTTTCTAAAAACCCAAATTATATACAAGAAACTTTTCTTTATAATAGGAAAATTGTAGTTTCCTGTAAGATTAGCCCAAGAGATTTTTATGAACAGGCAGTAAATGGAGAAAGATGCCGGAATGACATTCTGTCTCCATTTGTAATCGCATGACAAGAGAAGAGAAACAATAAGGGTGGTTTCAACAAGATTTCATCATTACTCATACAGTAGAGGAGTCAATGGTTAAAACTAGAGAAATATTTGAAGATAGAGTGATTAGTGCTGGTGTGTGTCCTCTCGCGCCCTAAATCTAACAGTCTGTGACTTTTATTTGTGGAGTAGGCCTGAAAGACAAAATGTACAAAATAAATTCTCACTCCTTGGAGTAACAAGGTAAACATACGAAATAAACACCGAAACATTATAGTGGTAAAATTAAATCGTGTCAATTGGAATGTGTTTATTCGGTACAATGCTGAGGGAAGACATTTCCAGCATTTGCTATAAGGTAATATTTCATACATACTTGAAGAGAAGTTGGAGTACAGCTCGGCCGGCTGTGGCTTGTCCGAGACGCAAAACACCATGCGAGCGGTAAGATCATATTCTGGAAGCCCTGATTTCATCAAATGATTTGTATGGTGGGCGAAGAGAACTGAAAACATTGTAGGGTGTACAATATCGTTCTACCTCAAAAATATTTGATTTTTCTGTAAGCGCAACACAAACAAATCAGTTGTTGAGGGTTTTGAACAGTTTTTGTTTTAACACTTCGGGATAAACTAGGCATTCACTACGGGTTCTTTAAAAAATTATATCTTTTTAAGACATATAAGACCAGAAATAGCGAAATTTATCTTAATTATGTAAATATAATTATAATATCATTGACATACTATATAAAAGTTGCTGCTGTAGATAAAATTAAAAAAATAAAATACATATACCAAAAGAATGCTGCAGAAGAAAAGATTGAAACCAAATTAACTGATCCTATTTATGATAGGATAAATTAATTCAAGTACCATACTATTTTACTTATTATGGAAGATAAAACTAGGAAAGTGAAAACTCAAAGAGGCTACCAAAAAAGCAAAAACATCAAATATCCTGTGCTACGCAAATGGCGTTGTGTTAATGGCAAAAAATGAAGATTCACCTGTTTAATTTAACAGTCAAACAATTATGTCACCTGGGGGAAAAAATGTATGCTAATTCCTAAGAACTTTTTAAGCTGTACGAAAAATAGTTTCATAAATAATGGAAATCGGCTATCTAGGGGTTCCATTATAAAGCTACAGGAAATTACTTAAACAGCAAGGAAAACAGAGTAACGGGATCTTGAACGATAAATCTGGAACAACAAAACTTTACTAGCAAAGATGAACAATGGAATTTATGAACTCTAATAAGACCCAAAATAATAGGAACAGCTGAAACAAGACCAGATACCATGAATAAAAAAAGGGGATGCTGGAGGGTACAGAAAAGAATATTTTGCACACAACGATGGGAAAATATTAAGAAATAGAATTAGAGGTGAAGATATAAGAAGATATAGTAAGATATAAGAAACAAAACATCATGGATAAAAAGAAGGAGCGTACAATGGAACTGGTCGTACTCTAAAACGTTGACGTGATAGCTTGATAGAGGAGCATTGAAGAAATACAGACAGAATAACCTATATAAGAGAAAAGGAATATAAAATATGATGAAAATCAGGCATAAACTGTTGAATTAGCATTAAATTGTTGTAACAAGTTAGTAGTTTATGAAATTTTCTGTTCTTTGGAATTATTTTGAAATTATATTAAACTAGATTACATTCCCAGCGAACTTCATTACAGCTCCCACATTTTCCCCTTTACCATATGTTCTCAAGCAATGTACACTACTAAAGTTAGAATCAAGCAGTGAGCAGAATCCCAAACATACCCGTGAAACTGCTAATATCTAAGATAAACCGAGATGCGTTTGCTACAACCAGGGCAGTAGAATGCTATCTTGTGGTAATGCGGAGCTTTTGTTTGACTATACGCTAAGCTTTCGTTCTAAGACAAACAGCAGAAGGCAAGGAAAACGAAAAGCTATGTAGGTGATGTTATCGCAGCTTTGTCTTATAACTCCTTTTTGAGATAAAAATAGGTCAGCATGCTGTGTAACTGAGAAATGCATTTAGTAGTGTTGATAACCATGGGTTTTGAAAAGAACCAGTAAGATAACATTGTTTATTGTGCTGTTTAACATAAAAATGCTATCGTTTTACTAAATCCTTCCCGTGATTCAAAGAGAGGCTATAGATCATTGTAATATTTCCTTGAGGAGACAGTAAAGGCGTTTTAGAACTGATTTGAGGTGTATTTTATAAAAACCGATTTTCCGCGTACTTAGGCCGCTGCTTGGCAGACTTGCCAAGAAACGCGTAAGCGGTGAGTAAAAGTAGTCCAGTGACAAGTGGCCGAATTTGTTTCCCATTAGTGTTGAGAACGTGCCATTTGTCAATCATTTATTTACTATCAGGTGTGAACTGCTAATGTGTGATGCAACCCTTAACACCCTCGGGCCCATCCCAGCAAATTCCGAGTGTCTAGTTTGCCACTTTACTCTAAACAGTAACGCACTCTAACGAGAAAGATGGTAATTTGCCAACGTTATCACCATTACTTTCCTACCTTAAAGATTGAGTAGAAACTTTGTCCTTACTAGCTGTAAGCAGCTGCAAGCTGCAGTCACGAACTATTGCGAAAAAAGCGAACTGGTTACGATTTTAATAGTACCAATTACTTTAGGCAAATAATTTCCACACCGAGCATGAAGCATTGGTAGCTCAGTAGGTTAGCGCGTCGGGTTAATGATTTGAGAGTCATGGGTTCGGTTCTCCATGGCCAAGTTTTTTTCTTTTCTTATTTGCATTTTTTTTTTCTTTTAGAGTAAATAAATATTACTAATTTTTTGGTATAAACATAATTTTTCTACACTATAATTTTAATCGAATAAATGTTACTTTTTATAGGTTAGTTTAGGTTAAGTTAGTTAAGTTTAACAAATATAACAGAACATAAAAAACAATAATTCATATGTTAGGTGAGGTAGGTTAGTTTAAGTTTAATAAAAAATAACAGAGCATACAAAAATAATATTACTACACAAAAACGTAAATAAATAATAAAACATAACATAAAATAGTTCATACGTTAGGTGAGTTTAGATTAAGATTAATAAAAAATAATAGAGCCTACAGAAATATTATACATAATTACACTTATTTTCTGCACTATTTTTAATTTAATAAATATTACTTTTTTCATACGTTAGGTTAGTTTGGTTTAATTTTAACAATATGCCTATTTCATATTTTATTTAATCGTGTAATATTTGTTCATAATCGAATCAAGTTGAATTCAAATATTTATCACAGAGAGCATTATACGTTATATGTGGTACATACACAGAGAAATATTACCAATTTATTTATTTTCACAGAACGATTACTTGGTACACTGCAATAACGTAAAGAAATTAATGCACTTCTGCGAATTAAAGTTCTATTAGATACAAACTTTACGCTAACCCTAAAATGGTAACGTGAAGTTTCCAAAAGTAAATCATAACGGGTTTTTAAACGCTTAAAATTGAAAAAAGGATCAATAAAATGCATTTTTATGATGTTTAGATATAGTACATTTAAACCAATTATGACAAAAAAATCCACATTTATATTCACAAGAAAATCACTGTACAACTGGCTAATCATTCCTGCAATCAATCTTACCATCATCAAAGCACTCGTATTTATCTGACAGATTTATTTATTTATTTGATTTGTTTTATTTACGGACGCTCTTTAACATTTCAGGTTATCAGCGTCCCATTCAAATCAGGGCGTGAAACGACCGACAAATTTTGCTCACAGGCCTCTTCTTTCAGGCTTGAGGTTTTTTTATCGTGCCGTAAATGTACGACATGCGGTCCACGGCTTTACTTTCCTTCTGAAGGAAGCCATACTTAGGATTTTTACGCCAGAAAAAATCCATCGCCAGGAAAAATCCGGGATTAAACCCACGATCTTGAGTCTATGAGGCAAGTACCACTAGGTCCTGGCCGCGATCGAACCTGCGATCTTGGGTTTAGGACTGACATTATTTTAGTAGGCATCCATATCTTACCTAAATTATTTCATCTTATATGACTTATTTTATTATTGTTATTATTATTATTATTATTATTATTATTATTATCACCCAAATACTTCTTTTATAAAATATTTCCAAATTGCAGTTTATGCACCATATCTATACCTACTATAACAAATAAAAAGTGTGGGTCTGAACACCTTCCTTAGCATAAAACAAACGGTTAAACAATTGAGTAAGATAAAATTGTTTGGTGATTTATGCTTTGAGAAGAAGGAACCTCAATGCATGGATAGGAAGAGGATTAACTCATTGAAAATGAGGCTCAAAGGGTTCTTACTGCATAATGAGTGGTTGTTTGATTCGTTCCTGTGTCCTATTTAGTTCAAACGAAACATTGGAGCAGAGAAAGGTAATGTTAACGTGTATTCATTATGATGACACAAATGGCTAATCTGTGGTGACTTCGAAGTTATAGGAGCGTTATATGGAATGTCGAGTATGTTTCCATGTGTATGGAACAATCAGGTTGTGAGGGTTTAGCCAAAGTTTAATTTTATACCTGAAGCTATAACCACCCTGAATACACCACTGTGTGAGCTCCTAAAAGCTCTTGTTTCCATCACTACATATCAAACTACGCTGAATTACGTTTTAAAGAGAGTACATAATAGGGCACCTGCTTCAAGTTCCTTTCAATGCAAATCCTCTCTATCATTTAAGAAAAATTTAAAACTAGAATTTTTGTTCGTTCTCAAATAAACAAATTGATAAAGAACAAAAATTTCAAGAAAATGAGATAAATGCCTTCAGATTTTTTACTGCAATAAAAATATGCAAATAACAAAAAATTATGAAACGGTACTGGTAAATTGGCAAGTTGAAAGTTGACCTATAACACCGACTGAAAGTTTGCTTTCTTACAATCCGACATCTACTTTGCAGGAAATCTTGAACGTAAAAGAAAAAAAAAAAAAAAAAAAAAAAAAAAAAGCAGGATAATCAAGAGGGACAATAAAACTTTAAGATATGTTAAGAAAATTAAGAAAATAAATTGTAAAATTAGTTGTACACTCTTTTCTATATACGTTAGTTACAGAGCAGTGGTAATATTCTTCTTCTAAGCCTGGTTTTCCATAGGCCAATATGGACCTTTGGTTTACCGCGACGACCGCTGCGTCTTCAACCTCCATCATGTGATATCATTGATAGAGTGCAGTATTGCAGGGATATATGTGATCAGCACACTGCATCCCGCCGGTCGCTATATCGCGGCTTATTAGATCGAAGATCGCCACCTCACCATCAGGCAGCTTCCCAACTGTCCTCACAAGGGTGGGTGGACCCCGCAACAGACCTTCCTAACTTAGAAAAAATTCCTAAGCAGGTAAAGGAATCGAACCTGTGCCTCCCGGCCAGCAGTCAGCAACGCAAAGCACTAAACCAAGGAGGTGCTCAGTGATATTAGCACAGTTATTTAGGGAGTTTTAAAAATGTATCTCAAAACTTCCTCTATGAAATGGTGTTTGAATATTTGTGCTTAAATTAATTGAAATCTATAAAAGTACTGTGTGAAAATTTAAAGTGGTATTTAAAAATGGAAGTAGTTTCTAAAATTAAGGCAAGATTTTATTTATAACACAAGTGTTAGATGTGGTATTTTGACCTTGTTTCGCATACACTCTATACAGAATAAAATAACTTTTAGCAGTGTACCACAGAATTTTAGACAACCCTTAATATTTATAAATAAATTTAATTTATTCTAGTTATTCCTAAAAGATTCCTTGTTTACAAGGTCGCGAATTTCGCTCTAGGAGTAGCATGGAATAAACGTTACCCAGATTTCTGAATAATGTCACTAAATTACAAATAAAAGCTTTGTTTTCTATTATAATAAGCGCATTTTATATACATATTATACAGAATTGGCATTTAAAATGTGATTTTAAAGCGCTGAATAAAGTTGATATATACAGTTAAGTACGTGCAATAATGGGATCAGTTGTTATTGCTTTTCTTCCAGCCTGACATTGTTCCAGGCTTGAAACTTGCAAGCAAATAAATCTTAGGTAAAATTATATAATTTATATATGGAAATTGTTCTTTCACACTACCAAGTGTAGTAAATATGTTGTAAATGAGCAATCATTCTTGAAAAATTCGGGTCATGGCCGAGTTTCAACCATGGGTCTTCAACTTTCCGGACTGATGCTCTACCAACTGAGCTACCTCCTCCTCCAAGCACGGAACTACGAATCTATATCACATGATTTTATAGGGCCGGAGACCTCCCTAAGGTTTCTCTACCACGAGAAATTTCTTCTTTAAGAGGCGACTCGTAATGCTCCACGAGAACTTATAACCCAGGATTCTAGTTTGACTATATAGGAGTTTTGGAGAAATCTTAGGGAGGTATATAGGAATCAGATGAGACAGGTTCGTGTTTCCGGCTTGGAAGAAGACACGGAATTTTTCAAGCCTACCTCTTCATTTGCAAAATTATATAATTTTATGATTTTGAAATTTTCGCGAGGAATGTAAAGATTAAAAAATATATAATGAATTACAAAATTATGTACTTTGTATCTGTTGAAATAATTAAAGTTCGAGTGCATCGTGTTAAAAAAAACTGCACGGGCTTCTAAAATAATGTTAAGATAGTCTTTTTTTAAGAAATTTGAGCAAAATGAATTATCACTGGATGTGTAATTAATAGAAACCCTCTGAAATATCAAAGATACGCTGCACTGGGAGTAATTTTGTTATACTCGGTTGTAAAAATAAATAAACTCAATCTAATTGTTAATAATTATTCGTATATTTTTAATTCATTGGTGATGAACTATATTTTATATCATATTTTAACAAGTACAACTATTCATATTAATGGTTCATGAGATAATCTCTAGGTTTAATTACTGAACTATAAAAAAATGCTATTTTATCTCCAAATGTACCATTACGTACTGTTTGTCATCACCTTTTAAAGAACTTCTTCAGTATAGAGAAGAGATAGTGCTAGAGGGCTGTAAGGCGAGTGTTTTATCTTATGGAACCCAGTCTTTCACTGTAGCATTCATAAAAATAGCCGTCAGGACAAAGACAACAACGTAGCATTCCTTCTTTATGACGTCACACACTTGTGCACTCAATACTCTGCATTCCTTTCCTGGAAGTCAATCAAGAGAGCTCCTCAGTATTCCCAGAACACTTGCCGAGCTATTTCTTCCACTGATTTGCGTTCCCGTTTGGAAAGAATATCATAATCAAGGAACATGGTTTCGTCTCTATGAAAATGAATTTCAATACTCGCACTTTCTGAACTGAACTAGAATGGGAGAACCATATGACTTTCGCCATATGAAGTTTCTTGTGGATGATTTGAAAGACCGTTTAAACAAATTTCAAGCATTAATGAAAGTTCTTTCAGCTTCATTGACCTGTCGTTGAGCAGTTCATGAAGAACCGCCACGGGTGGCCGAGATCGTTAAAGCGTGAACTCGCAAGCAGGAGGTCTGGGCTTCGAATCTCGCCAGGACCGTCCTCCACAGAGATTTTTCTAGGTTTTCCTCAGTCATAAATGGAAAATGCCGTGGAGCTACCCTAAACTTAGGCCTGAAACGATTCCTTCCTTAAAAAGAAATTCTTTCCCAATTTATCATTTTATCTCATGTATCATCAGTGTAACATGAGATGTTTCTTCATTCACCAATTCCAAACACAGATGATGCCTTATCAGAGAAGAAGCTATTTAGCAGATGGCGGCGGGCACGACTATTTATTTAGAACAAATTTAATTTAAAATAAATTTCAAGGTAGTGAGAGGGGAGTTTAAAAGCAACATAATTACACTTGGTCACCCCCGTTTTGAATTTTCAAATAGCAGATCTACTGTGTGATACTTACAATTTTAAATAGGTTTCACTTCTTACCATGTCCTTTGTTTTCTATCACAGCCAGATAACCTGGACATTTGTGATGATATAAATATAAACAAAATTAAAAACAAGTTTGTTTTCGAGATGACAGGCAATTTATTTTGAGTAATGTTACAATTATTAACACAACTTATTTCAGAACTGCTGGCTAATCCGCTTAAATACCATTATTTCTGGTAGCGTACAGTAGTTTAATATCAGCAAAACACAACTAACTTACATAAAATACTGAATAGTTTCCACCCTGTGATTTAACTTTATGTAAGGGAATGCAGGATAATAGGTGGACCTACAAGATCTCTACATGGGGATAGTAGACACAAAGGAGACCAGAAGAAAATGGACGGACCTCTTCAAGGAACATAGCTGTCAAGAGTAGCAAGAGGAAGAGAAAAATGGAAATCTCACGAGAAGAACCTTGTTCAGTGAATTAACAGTGCAGTGAGAAATAGTGTACCAAAGAACAAATTAAATCAAACAGCATACGAACAACTTACCACGTTAGGAAAAAGCCAGCTTTCCTACTTGTTAGGAGGCCATTGTCCTTCAGGTACACAATAAATATTTTACCATTATCTTTAAGTATACTGCCATTACATCTTGCGACCTCGCTACAAGAGCATATTCAGTGATAACAGGAGAGGTTTTTCTTTTAATCATCGTTATCAATTACAGTCATCTATCTGATGATTAAATAGTAAAATAAGGTATGAATGCAAAATTTACACAAAAGAACATTTACCTATTTATTGAGTGATCTAATTGATTTTAGAATTTTCTCTTCCGCGGGGACAGCTCCCGTTTAGGACAACGCAGTGCATGGGCTATTTTTTGTGAAATTCACTTTTAGGACAGACAATTTAAATAAAAGACGTTCATAAATGAAAAACTTAATTAAATATGATGCAATATATAATCTTAAAATAAAAAGTCCTAATATGTGAATCACGTGTTAATTTAATAATTATATTTTTAATTTTGTAATTTTAGATGTTTAATTTCATCGTTAGTATGCTACAAATAACCATGCCAGGGGGAATGCCCACAAGTTTCGTGAGAACAGCGACATTATAAATGTATACAGATAGAGGGCATAAATGGCTGCATATAGCTTAGTTTTTAGGTCATAGAAATCGACCTATACTTATAATAGCGTTATTTATTTGGTCTATTGTGAATAGATGAACATTTAGAAGTATTTACAAATAATTGGAAAGATGCAGAAATCACATCCTGAAAAAAGTATGTTTTCCAACCTGTATATGTTGGCTATTATGTTTTCAAGATGCTTGTGAAATTCATGAAAGATTCTGGCATTCAAGTATTACATTGGTGAGGAAACTGCTGTAACATAAATCTCATCGAAAATTTACATATATACAGATAATGTTTCGAAAAATCTATTGCTCTTCTAAGAAATAAAATAAGTTAGCATATTTCATGTGTATTTCTTTGACCAAAAGATTCAAGAAAAGTGCAGTATTGGCAAATGAAGTATTTTATTAAGCGTAGAGGAAGACAAACTGATGTTTAGAGAGTTATATTCACAAAAATGTAATAATATTTGTATAAAACAATATCGTAACATTAATATGCGCAAGAGTGAACTCAGAAACTGCCTTCACAAAGTACGAGACTTAAAACATGCAGTTGAAGTTCATAATTACTCTTGAACCAAGCTCTAAATGTGGTAAGCGGATTTGTGTATATAGTTTATCATTTAGGCCGATTCATTGCATCCAACTGGTTTCATGTTTCATGTAATTTATATAGGGCATCGTTTTATTCTTCTCTAGGTTTTTAGTTGCAGTTAATTAAATGTCTGTTGACTCTGGGCTACCCTTATTTGATTTTCAGCTTCGTTGAATAACTTGCAACGCAGAAAGTACGAGGTAGAAAAGTACTAATAAATGTAAAATTATGAAAATTTGAATACATGTTTTCCCATTCCTTCCAGATATTTTTCTGCCTTTTTCAATAAAAATACGCAACTTATTAATTTTACTCCTCTATCATTTTTAAATTGTCTTGTGTTCAAATGGGACATTCTCGATTACTGCAGGGATGATAAGCCCTATGTCGCGCATAGTACCACTGTTTCATCGCAGCTATTGATCAGTGGGGGATTTCAGCTAATTGGAAATTAGTCTCCAGAGCGAGGTAGCTCTCTAAGCCGTAAATAGGAATGTCTAAGCCCTGTGTAATGCCACCGCAAGCCAATGTACCTGGGTACAATGGTAATCAAAACCGCCACAAGATGGCGGTTGTGATATGGCCGGTAATTGTTTGCAATTCCTGTGCTGCAGTTCGCAAACTCTGTTTCGCTGTTACCTGCCAGATTCAAACCATTTACAAACTCAGGATTAAATGTTTGTATTTTGCAAATGTTTTAGCGATTCATGTTCAAAGCGCCATTTTAGCCTAAATAACAACTCTTAATCATGAATTGTTAAATTACGAAGTGCATTCAAGTTATAGCACCTCCGATTTTTTCCCTCACTAACTAATCACATGAAAACTATGAAACTTGTGTCACTTCTCGACGTAATCTCCTACAGTCGTACACTTTTATTATAACGTCGACGCCATGTTTTCATGGCCGCTGCGAACGCTTCTGTAGGAGTCTGTTTTGACCACTGGAAAATCGCTGATGCAATAGCGGCACGGCTAGTGAATGTACGACCTTTCATTGTTGGAAACAGCCAAAAGAGCCAAGTCAGGTGAGTAGGGAGCACGAGGAATCACTTCAAAGTTGTTTTCATGAAGAAACTGCTGCGCTATGTTCGCACGATGCGCTGGGGCGTTGTCTTATTAAAAGAGCACACGTGCAGCCTTTTCCGGTCGTTTTTCACGCAATGCTTCTTCAAAACATCTTCGTAGGATGCACTGTCGCCGTAGTGCCCTTTGGAATGCAATGAGTGAGGATTACACCATCGCTGTTCCAGAATATGGGCACCGTAATTTCTACACTAGCGCTTACCCGAATTATTTTTTGGTAGCGGTAAATCTGAGCGCTTCCATTGAGCAGACTGGCGCTTGGTTCAGGAATGAAAAACGACATCCATGTTTCATCCATTGTCTCAATCGATGAAAAGATGCCGTCATCGCGCGTCAACATTCCCTGGCAACATGCCACGTGCGCAGCCTTGTGGTTGTCCGTCAGCATTCGTGGCACCACTTGGAGGACACTTTTCGCATTTTCAGGTCTTCATGCAGGATTGTGTACACAAGTCCAACGGAAATGCCGTTGGAGGCGATGCTTCCCACACTCATTCGGCGATCCTCTAAAAAAACTTTCTCCACTCGTTCGATCATGTCGTCAGACCAGCTTGTGCGAGGCTGAGATTGCCTTGGTTTGTTGTCACACGACGATCTGCCTTCCTTGAACTGTTGCATCCATGAACGCACATTAGACACATCCATAACATCATCACCACATGTCTCACTCAACTGGCGATGAATTTTGGTATCAAACCACAGAATGAAGAAAACGAACGATTACACGCTCTTTTTGTATGGAAAACGTCGCCATTTTGAGGTATCAAAAACCGTTCTCATTATCGCTGCTGCCAATAATGTTCTGTGTGCTGCCATCTCTGTCGCAAATTGACGAGTGTCTGCGTATTTTAAAACAAACCTCATATTTCCATCTATTTCCAGTACTGAAAAAAAATCCTGGGTGTTATAACTTGAATACACCTTATAGATGAAAAATATATCCAAATATTTCTGGTACAATTACTCAAATTGCCAAAGCATAGCTAAAATTATTATTGCATAAATATGGGTTTAAACGGTTGAAAATTTCCTGGTTGAACCAATAGTCAATAGCCCGAGTGATTTCAGTAAATATGAACAACGTACTGACCCATTTCATCTTAAAGGTTTTTTATTGGTTAGTATTCTTGTATACATATTCATAACTTTTTGCGGTTATCGTTAAGCTCTGAACGCAGCCCTAGAACATTGTGTGTATTAGGAAAGCCCCCAGGAATGAAGTCTTGCCACTTTGGACTGCATCAATCTTCAATATCTCGTCGCCAGCAACGGCGGGGGGCTTTTTGCATCACACTGCAGCACCGTATGAAGTTCATGTTTTAATGGACTGATTTTAGTGATGAATCAACCTTTCATTTAAGTGCAAAAATAAATAAATACAATGTTCCCATATGGGGACAGAAAATTTCCATTGTTTGTTGAACATGAGAGAAACTCTCCGAAAGTTAATGTGTTCTGTGCTGTTCCCAAGGTGAAGGTGTACAGTTCGTATATCTTTGACCTCTGGAGAATTCACTGAAAAAATTACCTCAATAATTTCTGTGTCTGTTCCAATAAATCTTTCCATGAAATTGTGTTTTCATTTTGTAAAGGCTTAAGGCAAATTTACTTTGTAGCCGCGCCTCATATATTAGCACTAAAGCATTTAAAGTATAAAGCAGTTATAGCATGCCTAAAAACGATTTACCAAGTACTAATTCCAGATTTTCATGGGTATTTGTTTGGGGCTGTTACGTTAATGCTAGTTTGAATGCTGAAAACGACCTGTTGATGGATACAATTTCGGGCATAACACTTTAAGATCAGTACTTACATGCCGAAACATCGTTTGGTATGTTAGAGTACTTTAAAAGAGATCACAAACATTTGGAGTGTTTTATAATAATTATGAATAATTAACAGATTAACATAATTTACATTATAACTAACAACTATCTATGAGGGCAAGTCAACAAAGACTGATTTATTTTTATCGCGCACAGCAAAGAAACATTATTGAAACAATGTTGCATGATGAAAACGGATCAGCCCCGATTGGTGGACAAAAACTGAAATTCTCTTGCGCATGCATCTGTGTACAGGAGACGGGCAAATCACGTCAGTTGCTTCACCAGTCGCCTACATACAAAATGGGGTTGATTCGTGAAGAGCAATATGGTACGTTGGAAGTTTTGCTTTCGTTTGCAGAAATGCGGCATGGAAGTTTACAGTTTGTTGCAGCAGGCACATGGCGATGATGTTCTGCCACAATCCATAGCACTTCGATGTTTCAAGGAATTTAAGGAGGACCGTGTTTCAACAACTAAGCAAAGCGGTCCACGTGCTCCAACAACAGCAGTAAACGAAACCATGATTAACATAGCTGACGTCATTGTTCGTGAAGACCGACAAGTAACAATGGACACATTCCCTTAGCAGTATATTTTCGACTCTGCATGAACACTTGAGCATGAGACGTTTGTGCAAGGCGAGTCCCAAGATTGCTGTCTGCTGAACAGAAGATGGTGCGAGTGAAAGTGTGTAGGGAACTTTGAATGTGTCCCCCATCCTCCATACTCCCCAGACTTGGCCCACTGCGATTTTTATATCTTTCCCTGTCTGAAAATGGAGCAAAGGGGGAGCGTTTTGGTACTTCCGAGGCCGTCGTGAAAAAGGGCTGAGGCGGTTTGCAAGAAAATGTAAAGAGATGACTTCCAGCACGTGTTTCAGGATTGGCAGACGCGTTGGGCAAAGTGCATTCCATTCAACGGAGAAAACTTTGAAAAAGACCTCACCAATCTGCGCCGAGTCAGCGTATTCCATGCCTAAAACAAACATTCTCATTCTTGTTTGACTAGTCCTCGTATACGACACCTCATTACACACAATGCGGGTTATCTGAATAATGAAACCACCTTCTTACTATAATGTTATCAAACACATCCCAATTATCTCATTATTCCTAACTATTCAAATACATTTCTCCTACTCCCTAACATTTTATCCCCAACATTTTACGTGCTACACTTTCTTTCTGTAATTTATCCCATTTTACTTCCGATATACCCTACCTCTATCTCTTTACCCCTTAACACTCTAATACCCTTGTTATTTGCTAATGAGCTATTTACTTTTATTGACCAACTAGCCATGTATCGTTTGTTTTCCGTGCGTATTTCAGTGTGGGTAGTTTATTTAATTCTTTATTATTGGCGCAGTTTTAGCTGTTTGGGCGCTAATGACCTTAGCAGCTTTGCACCCTTAAACAATAATCATTACACTCTAATAAACAATGAAATATTTCTTCAGGATCTGCATAACACATTCTTTCCTTTGTTTCCTTTGAAACACTTTAAAAACAATGCTCCTGCTGTAATCCAGGCCAGAACTTTCCTCCCCAATTTATCACAACAATTCACAAATTTCTGTCTTCCCTTTTGAATTATTCTGTACAACTTTAACAAATATTTATTTCTAAAACTACCCCAAATCTCTTGTTTCTCTATAGGTTTCCGGACTAAGTTTTTCAACAATGAGAACGACCTTGTAGCGTCAAGTCACATCCAGGGACATTTATATGTGAAAACTTCAAATGTCTTCAAGCGGTAATTTCTTTAGTAACACGCTCAGAAAATGTTTCCCAGTTGTGGAAGGCAATAGGCCTCAACAAAAGAATGAAATTCGGGGACCTGGAGCTTGTTTTAATCAATACGACATATCTTTGGATACTTATTTTTTCTTCAGAAAAATTATTCATTCCAAAAAAAAAAATACATTGCTTAAAATTTATTTATTTATTAAAATTTTTGTATGTGAATAAAGCACTGCGAACGATGATTTAGCTGAAATTCCGTCGAACATCCAACTTTTCAATCACAAACTGTACACATCACCATAGGAGACATTGTAATGAAAACCAATATTTATGTTTCAGTTACAAACGATCCTAAACTTAATTCTTGCGTAACTTTTGAAGCTGGAAAAAAGATCGTCATTGCAAAATGAATTAGGGATGGATGGGGAGAATAAAGAGAAACTTGTTGAAATAAGACATTCCGTTCTTTGGAGCATTAAGATTTTTGAGAGCAAACCCTTTTAAGAAAACAGCATCGTTAAGTACCAAAAAACTTTTGGTTGACCATATGTATTTCTTACATTCAATGGTTTAAACTGAGTAAAATGTCTTTTAGAAAGAGATGGAGACAGAAAATAGTGGCCTATCTTATTAAGATGTAAGAGAGAATATCGTTAGTTGTCTTGGTTCTCTAAGGAATCCTCAATTTGGTTGCAATCATGTTTTTGTACTCTTAATATCTTACTCGAAGGAAATAAAATGAAATTCACCTTAAGGTAACCAGCAAGTGTAAATCTAGCAAATAAAGCAATAGTACACATTTTACACTATATCTCAGAAATTTTCAGGGCTATCAATATGAACTTTTTGAGAGATATTAAGGAAACTAAACTAAAGATGCTCTGTAAATGTTACTTTTCTAATGCATATAAAAAGATTTTTCAAAAACTTTTAAACCGAAATAAAATCTTGTTAAAAACTGAAAACACTGTGACATAATCATGCATTTTTCTTATAAACTATTGGTGGAATGGGAATATTTTTTTTTAATTAAACTGCACCAATATGCTATTCGGGGAACTAGAACAATATATCTATGCTAATTTCTTGGAAAGAAATTAATTTTCAAATGTTGAAAAAAAGTTTTTGTTTCTTATTGGTATTGATTTTTATCACATAATTGTGATATTTAAATACTTATAGTTGCCACAATTTACATTTGCATATATTATGTATGTGCAAATTTACAACAAGATTGGTACAGTCAAACGTGAGAAAAATACACATTTGTCAAAATTTTAAGTTTTCGAGAAATAAGATTAAATTTTGATTAAAAACTTTTATGCGCATTAGAGAATTAAAACTTACAAACACAGGCAGGCAGGCGGAAAGATAGATAGATAGATAGATAGATAGATAGATAGATAGATAGATAGATAGATAGATAGATAGATAGATAGATAGATAGATAGATAGATAGATAGATAGATAGATAGATAGATAGATAGATAGATAGATAGATAGATAGATAGATAGATAGATAGATAGATAGATAGATAGATAGATATTCAAAACCAACTAATGATCTTTTAACAAGAATATAGATTTAGTTATTAATTTTGCCACTTTATCCGCCAAGAAGGTGCAGAACTGAGCTCAAACATGAATAGTGCAAGATGCGCTCGAACCGACTAACTTTGCTTTCCACAGAAAACCTCATTGATTGGAGTATAACGGTTAGCGTTAAGTGGTTTATGGAGTATAGGTGTAAACTTTCTACGTCAACTTAGATAATACGCTGACAGCAGCATCTAGTGGGCAGTAATTGTGTTAAACAAAAGCAGAGAGAGAGACCCGCGCCATTTGACTGCACGTAGGGCGGTAAAGTGCTTTTAGAAAACCAACGGCATGCGTCATTTCCAGCTATGTGTAATGCAATAATGGTTTCGGTAGACATGAATTTCCACTTTCTCATCCTTCATTAGATTACAGCACACAAGAGGTGAAAAACGAAGCGAATTAACAATGGTTTAGTACTCCAAGGCACCACACTTAATAAAACTTCGCATCCTGTCAGTTTAACTACACACAGAGAGCTTACGTCAATACGGTGTATAATATACCGGACTTTTTACCTGCATTTAAGAATAACTGAAATTTATGTCAATAAAGAATGACCAAGTTTTCTTTACAGCCTTAATTTCTCGCGCTAAAATTTAATTTAAAATTTAACTTTACGATATTTTGCTGGATTAATGCTTAAGGTACACATGGCAGCACATAGTTGTCATTTACAGTTCCCGTTGTGAGAGGTGTGCAAGATTAGATATTTAATTTCGCTTATAGTAAAATGGATGTATGCGATGAACAATATGATACTTCTTATTTCGTCTCAACATATCTTCAATTGAGGCGCTATGGAGAGTTTATTCGTACCTATGGCACAGATTGAAGATGATTTAAAATGTTTAAAAGGGAAGACAATCAATTTCAAAGGAACTTGCACCCTGCCCTCCAGTTTGTGCTCTAACGGGAGAAAACATTAAACATAGCTATCATTGTGAGACTGCATCGTTCAATAACATTGGCATTAATTTCAGAAATTCTCATAGTTTCAGGGTTACTGCCAACTGAAGTTACACAGGAGAGTTGTTTGTGCACTGTGGGTTCCAAGAATGCTGATCCGAACTAAAAGACACACGTGCAGTTGAAGATGATGTCACAGGAAGACGCGCATTTTCTTTCATTGCTGATGAAACTTGACTATATCATTTCGATCCTGAGCAAAAGCAAAGCTCAATGTGGCCATCAACATCCAAAATGATAAATGTGGTAGTTTCTGCTGAGAAATTCATGGTCATTTCAGTTCGCGCATAACTATAACTGTGCGCAACTGCAGAGAAATGTTCTGAAAACTCTGCAAGGTCATCTCTCTCTCTCTCTCTCTCTCTCTCTCTCTCACACACACACACACACACACACACACACAAGCTGGATGCATCACGATAACTCAGAGCCTCAAATCGCAAAATCTGTTGTTGAATATCTCACAAAAATGAAGCAGATCCCTGTAGTGCATATTTTATTCTTTTCCCCAAATTGAAGAAACACCTTCGCGGAAAGTATTTTCTACCATCAAAGACACTCGTGAAGGGTGCGGAGGGAATTCTGAAGGACTAGTCAAAAATTTCCAGCATGACTTTGAAGACTGGCAGAAACGTTGAAACAGGTTCATTTGATCCAATGGGAATTACTTTGAAAAATATCATAAAACATATAAAAGATTTAGACCCGACTAGAATGGAAAAATCATTAAAATGTTATGTTCTTGTCGATCTTCAAAAGCTACTTAGTTGCTTAGTACAGATACGGTCGTGTTTATACTGGAACATAACTCTACAGAAAGTGTCCAAAATAACCCCATGAACTCAAATGCATGCCGACTTTCAGCTTCCAAATTCTACGTGACTATCATATCTGCTGCCATTTTAGTTCAATATGCTGAGGAACTGAAACGTTTGGTTTTTAGAATAGGCTTCGTTAAGGCAGCTAACAATGAATATACGATTCTGTCTGTAACAGACTACAGAATATAAGCAGATAGTGCAAGAAGCATAAACCTTCAGCATCTGTTGTCCTCCTTTTGTATATGGACATTTTTTTTAATAAAAAGTATATTGGAATGTTTGAAGATACTGCCAAGGTTGCGGATAACCAATGTAAACAGGTGAAGCAGGGATGATTGAGTTTAAGCCAATCTCTGCTGAGGGGTTCTCTTGACCCTAAGGCAATTTGTGCGAATCTGCGGTTGACGTCGTTGTTGTTTAACATCCCAGAGCGACGTCAGCTCTCGTTCCACATCCGTCTTGCAAGGAGCAATTGGTTCTGCCACAAAATCGATAGCCCATCCCCTTTCGCCTGTTCGTTAAAGTCAGCTGACGTATTGGCGCTTCAACCACTTGAAACATATTTGGTTGAAAACAGGGGAAAATAGCTGATTGTTCGTTCCATGTGATTTCTCACAGCACATGTGGAGCTTTTACTTTCTCAAATATTGTCAAATACAAAATGTTTTTTAAGGTACCAATATGTAGCTGTTGACAGTAATGCAATACCCCAAGGTACACAACAGATGCGAAAGCTTTTGAAAAGGTTGGTTTAAAAAAAAGCATCCTAAACATGTTATTTGTGAAAAATACGAGGGCTTTTCAGCAAAAAATGTTCATAATTGTTTTTGAGAACGTATCGTTACTCACATTCTCACAGTTTTGCTGATCAGTTTTCAATGGAAACCATTTTTGACAAATCCTTCATTGACAATGCCTCTACAGCCTTCACCATTATTTGTGATGATGGAAAATGCTTTCCCTGAAGGTGTTTCTTCAATTTCGCGAAAAGTAAAAAGCCACACGGCGCTAAATCTGTACTACAGGGAGGATGAAGGACACACTTCACAATGATTTTTGAGAGATATTCACCAACAACATTTGCGATGTGTATTACCGTGATGCAAAATTCAACTTATTGCATAGAAATGTGCAATAGCGTGTGATATGGCCCTGCAGAGTTTTAAGAACATCTCTGTAGTATTGCTCATCAGTTACAGCTGTGTATTCAGGTACGATATGCTGGTTAATCATTCCTTGAGTATCGAAAAATGAGATGACCATTGTTTTCCTAGCAAAATTTACCATTTTCGCTTCTTTTCGGTTTGTGATTTTGGAGATTTCTATACAGAGTTTTGCTGTTTGCTCTCAGGATCAAAATGATACAACAAAGTTTTATCAGCAATGATTACCTTTGAAAGAACCTCGGCATCTTCCTGTGACATCATCTTCAACTGCATGCAAATCTGTATGCGAACGGGACTCAATAGTCTTGAAACCCACCGAGCACAAACACTTCTCATGTGCATCTTTTCAGTTAACAATTCGTTGGTGGTACGCAGTGAAACTTTAAGAATTTATGAAAATAATCTTAGTGTTATTAGACGATTCTCTTTCACAAGGACAGCAGCGGTGTTAATATTTTCTCTCGTTAGAGCACAAACTGGAGCGCAGGGTCACGTTTCTTTTAAATTGATTGCCTTCCCTTTTAAACATTTTAATCCATCTTACAATTGTGCTACAGTAAAGCAAAAAATCTCCATATCCTAAGCTGAAGATTTGTTGAGACAAAAGCACAATTTACCAGCAGCATATTGTTCGTCGTGTGTCACCCCCATTTTGCAGTAGGCGGAACTAAACATGTCTCAACTTGCACACCTTTCACAGATAAGAACCGGACGTGACAATGAAACTAATACCACGTGTATATTATGCATTAAACTAACAAATTAGTGTAAAGTTAAAGTTTAGCGCAAGAAATTATGTCGGTTAAAAATTATGATCTTTCTTTATTGAACAGCCCTGGTTTAAATGTTGTATCTAAACACAATCTACATAAAAGTCTCTACACTTTGTCCGCCAGTTTGCAATATATTTGTCCCATCGGAAGAATAAGTTTCGTAAACAATTGTATTTGAAGTGAAAGATTTCATCTTCAATCGACGAAAATTTCTTCCCATCGTGTCAAATTTTTAAAAGAGAAATAAATATCTAGTAATTAAGTAGGGAATGGAGTGGAGGTATAAATTAAAAATTCACTCTGTATACATTTGACATTGCGAATGTGATATATTGTACGAAATATTGTGCTGGTGAAAGAGCAATTTATATATATATATATATATATATATATATATATATATAATTATATATATAATTACTGTTAATTTGTTATATTGTTAATAGTGTTACTTTATTTTTATTTTTCATTTATATTATATATATTATGAGTGTTACTTTATTTTTATTTTTCATTTATATTATACGTATAATATAAATGAAAAATAAAAATTAAGTAACACTATTAACAATGTAACAAATTAACAAAGTAATAATAAAAGTAGATAAGGATAAAACACTGAGAAAAAGTCACACTTGAAATTGCTATATTTCGAACTACTGCGAGTTGTTCAATGACAAGAAGCTAGACCTAATAAACAATAAAGTCTTTTAGAAAACACAGAAAAGGTAAGAAATAAAATAAAAGAATAATAGATAAATAGTAAAGAAGTCCAAAGCAAAACAAGCAAAAACAAAACACGCAAAAGCAAATAAAGCTTAATAAGCAAAGTTAAAAGCAACACCAGAGGTGCAAACAATAAAATGAAAAATAAAAATAAAGTAACACTATTAACAATGTAACAAATTAACAGTAATAATAAAAGTAGATAAGGATAAAACACTGAGAAAAAGTCACACTTGAAATTGCTATATTTCGAAATACCTTTAGCTTCTTGCCATTGAAGAACTCGCAGTAGTTCGAAATATAGCAATTTCAAGTGTGACTTTTTCTTAGTGTTTTATCCTTATCTACTTTCATTATTACTGCTAATTTATACATACATACATACATACATACATACATACATACATACATACATACATTAAACCCAGAGCTAATCACCTTTGCAGTCGCCAAAATGGTATTCGTGTTTTCATTAGTTATTATCTATTGTTCTGGCTCCCATTTGAATTTAAACACTGCACTAAAAGGACCTTGCATTTTAGTCAACCATCAGAACACTGGTGGCACACACAGCTTGTTCGTATGCAGGATGTTCTGAGCCATCCAGTTGAGGTGCATACAGACTGGGATATCTCCCGAGCTTTCACTAGATGGCCTGTCATTACTAGACTTAGGAAAAAAATATTACTAAAAGTCAGTAATGCCCACATATGTATGTCTATGTTTTAAGTAGATCTGCAGATTACGCTGTCATGAAATACACGGTGACTGGGGAATAGCAGTAGTAGAAATGGGGGTTTTGTTGTACGTTTTAGAATACCTTCAAATAAAAACAACTGCTGCTTGGGCCTTACGGCCGTACATGCTAATATTGTTCTTACAACAACCAAAGGACCATACATATATACATACATACACATACCTACATACATACCAATATACAACTACTTCGATATATTTACGTTTTCTATTAATAATTTTATATACATATACATGAACATAAATCGAACTCTTAAGCTCCCCTTCCATAGACTCACGCTCCCTCCCCAACTCCCCCTTTTCATTATAGCCATTAGCCATTAACCTCCTCTGTTGGGTCTGCTCTAGTAATATTCCTTAATGTATCTCGCATGCGCCAACACAATGCTTAACTATGTAATTTGGTTAGTTTAAGTCTTGTTCTTGTTCCCACACAGCATCACAATAGCATGTTCTATATATTTAGTTTTACATCCACGTGATTTCCTTTTACGGGTCCGTTTTGAAAGTCTCTATACATACATACTGGAGAAAGTGTGCGTTGCGGAAACTGCTGCCCCAAATACAGGAAGCATATCCGTACTAGTTCGCTTTTATACAGATGATCTGATATTGATATCCACAACAATTTACGGTCTGCAAAGGGAACTAGACTTCTTAGAGACTTATTGTCAGGAATGGAAGCGAAAAGAGTTAAACAATGACAATGAAGAACGATGCGGTGTACAACAGGAAAGAGAGGTGGGAGAATGCAGGTCAAGTATTAGAAAATGTGAAGAAATACACATGGGGGTCATTTCAGCTGTGAACCTGAGCTGGGCAAAACACACACGTAGCACAAAACGTAAGTGGATAATAAAATAGAGAAATTAAAGATTTTAGCAAAAATAGTGGAAACATCATTGAGGGGGTATAGAAGGCGGTTGTTAGGTCAACTATGACATACGGACCGAAATTTTGGGGTGGGAAAACACCGAGAGACTTATTAGTTACAAAGCAGTTTCTAAATCTAATGCTACAGTAGGGAGGGGTACAGCAAATTGTGGAGTTTTTAAAGAATTGGCCATGTTTAACGAACGTGTAAATTTGAAAATAAAAACTAAGTGATGGTTAAAAATGATACGGGGAGATCAAGTACTTCTTTAAGCAGTTTGTCTGAGGGAGTAAATAAGGGAAGGATAGGATACGGGTTGGGGATCAAAAATAGGAAAGTCTTAGACATAATTAGACAAAGATATATTTGGTTAAGGGGAGAGGACATTACGCGCAATAGCTGGAAGATATTTAACAGATGTTTGCGAGATATAAATAGGTAAAATACTGAAACTCAATGCGCAGAAAAAGTATCGCTAACCTGCAGGCTCAAATAGATCGGGTGTGACAGCAGAAGAGATTATCTAGCTGTCGTGGTCTCGCATGACTCAGATTTGGGGATTGGAAAGGAAATAAAATAATGAATGCTTTCGGGGAAAGAATTTGCTCAATGAGCGGAGAAAGCGATACCTGGAGGCATATTCTGGCAGAATGCCGGGAAAAAGAGCTTTTTAGGAAATGAGCATTTACCACCACAAATTCAGAATTCCAAAAGAATTATGAACGTCTGCCTGGAAGTGTTGGTACATAGGTGATACGTATAGGAATGGGGAATATTTCTAGCGAAGATCCGACAGAGAAGGTTAATAGCTACAGACAGGACAGGAGAATTCAGGAGGTGTAAGTAAAGGGAAGTGCGGTTTTCAAGGGTAAGGATTCTATTCATGTTTATACATATGTACATAAAATTATTCATAGAAAATAAGTTATGTAAGTATATCTGTGTGTTGTAAATATATATGTAGGTTTGTTTGTATGTATACAAAGGGTGCCAAAAATGTGCACACATTTCAGGCAAAGAAAAAATTGTGTTAACACAACGAAACTGAACACTTCTGAGTATGTTGAACTACTGATTGAGCAACGTTTGCGAAAGTGTCCTCAGGATTGCAGCACATGCCGTTTCAATTTCTTCCCGAAGTGCTGTCAGTGTAGCTGGTTTTCTACGGTATACAATATCCTTAAGATTTCCCCAAAGGTAGGAGTCCGACGGAGTTAGACCCGGAGAACGCGGTGGAAACTCAATCGGACCTCTTCGTCCTATCCACTGCCTTGGAAGATTGTCATCAAGGTACGCTCGTACACTCGATGGTAATGTGATAGTGCACTATCCTGTTGGAAGTGAAATTCCTCATTTCCATAGAGTGTATGAATGGCTGGTAAGACGGATGTGCGTATCATGACTTCATTTGTTCATTGTTGATTTACCTGTCAAATAGCAAAGTTATCATAATGTATGCAAGTAACATCTGTTTACAGAACACTATACTACATATTACTGTTGTTTTTCGGTGCAACTTTGAAAAATTAAATATATATCTACTGTGAAGGTGTGTATACATTTTGGCACCCTTGGTATATGTATATACATGCATATAGTTAATCATCTCAATGTTTTTGTGAATGTGTGTGTATTGTAAATGTTTAATGTTGAATATTAAAAGGACGCAATCAGCATGTACGGCCGTAATGCCCATGCAACAGTAATGTGCTTTAAGCCTGCCATAACAAAAGTTCATTGCTAGCACTATATAAAGAGCTAAGAGGAAATATATGTCTGCAAAGCTGGTCACAGAAGCATCAGAGACTGTTCTTGAAGAGAATGTTCCCTGCAGTAAAGATTACACTTTAAAACTGTAATTACCAACTTTTTAAATTTTAGTGATATTTTAGTACAGTAAAATAAATCAATAACTAAATAAATATATGCATGAACTCGAGAGAAGCTGAACAGCCAGGCAACAATTCCTCGCTGGACATCTCTGACGGAGTTGAACCTCTGATGTCTGGTATAGGAAAGAAGGCCAGAAGTTGAAAGCGTTCTTTTTCTTGCCGAATGAATAACGTATGTATGTGAGGAAAGCAAAGTCAAACATGGACATTTTTTCTGTCAGAATTATTTATGGGGAGAATGCATCACGTGTGGGTTTGATTTATTCGATACATGACATGGCAGATCCATATCGGATATTGAGGGAATCAACTGCATCACATCCCTGCGGCATCTGTTTACTTCCGCATGTTGTATTCTAAAATCTCTTGTTTATTTAGAGAATTAGTGCTCGGATGCTCTTTGTCACGCAAGCTCAAACAATCCGTTTACAATATATTATTCAGGTCATCCGATGCGCCTGCCTGCAAATATCCATTGTCAGATGTACAAACGCTTGTATTTCCTAGAATCGCCTTAATTCTATGATATTATATTTTTATGAAACTTCAATGCAGGTGGTTATATTGAGGCAGAATAGTGACACAATGATGAAGATGTTAAATCTGTAGTGGAAGACTCCAAAATAAAGTAAACTCAATGAAAAAGATTTACATCAACATATTAAGGGAAATAAATTTTTTAAACTACCCCAAGAAGGTGACTTTCTTACTGAAAAATTAAGTTACAGCAAATAAAATAACTGTATTTGTTTACTATATACATTATACGATTTCTTTAATTGTATATTTGTTGAAATTTGTCACTTGTTGAGGCTAAGGTTGCTGATTCGTTGCGTCGGGCAATGACCGGACCCAAAACTGTGCCTCTCTACCCAGTTACGGCTTGGAGGTTGGGAAATACATTATTAATATAAAACAGTAATATATAAATTATGAAATGAAGATGAAAAATAAAAACAACTTAAAAGGTTACAACGTGTGCTTTTAAAGTACTATACATACAAGCTAATATGCAGTTTGACTAAGTTAATAATGATTACTACACTCATTGATGCCCCATATCAGAGGCTTCCCCATCGCGAAGATAAAGATGTACAACACAACGAGTGTGCCTGCGAACAACATATTCAATGAGCACGATAGATATTAGTTATTAAGTACCTAGAATAAATGACAATTATGACACGGAGAAATCAGTTACAAAATCAAGTTATGCTAAAAGGCAGAAAAACAAGAAAATGTGGTCTGTTTCAGAACGTTCTGCTCAAAATGTATCTACTGAAATATAATCGTGCAACTTTTGTCTATATACTTTCTATATAAATCAGCATTCAATAAGTAATGCAACGCTTTCTCCCCTCTATCTGGTTTGCGGCAGAAAAAGCGAAACATCAAGTTATTCTCTGTGTTTTGTTTATAAGGCCACTCTTGCGACATTACAGAAACGCAACATGTCTAATGATTAATCAATGGACTTAAAAGCTTTTGTCCATTCCTGGGAACCTTTTTCAGACTCTGACTAACTTACTGGCTTTTACAACAATCAACGCAAAGCGGTGTTTTAATGTTAAAATTATGGTTGTTGTATATTGTCGTGCTGCGTAATAATTTAAAGCATTAGTTGCCTAGCAATCAGTCTTGAGTCAGTTTTAACATATTGAACTGGCTCTTATAGCTGACAATGCAACAAGGTCTGTGGCATTAGAGGAGAATGGACAAAGTCTAAGTTATGTTGCTGACGTCATTGACACTTCTCATTCCAAAATACGCAGGACTGTCAAGAGAGGATGGTATCTACACCAGGAGGCCCGGTTCTGGTCGTACGAGGAGTACTCTGATCGCGACGATCGTTTTCTCTTGCTGCAAGTTCTTCACGATCGGCACGCAACATGGTGGAGGCCAGGAATAATCAGCAAGAACGGCACATTAACACCAGTGAAAGGACAGCTAGAAGAAAGCCGTGTGAAGTGAATTTGCAGTCCAGGAGACCTGCAAAAGGAGCATTGCTGGCCAGAGAGCAAGATATCTCTTGGATGCAGTTTGCTCGCACCCGTCAAAATTGGACTATGGAAGAATGGAGCGCGGAAGAGAGCAAATTCTGTTTGAGGACACCAGATGGGAGGGAGAGAGTATGAAGAAAACCAGCAGAACGTTATACACCCTGTACTTTCTCTTCAAGGACACTTTTTAATGCAGGTTCAATATTGGCTTGAGCTGGGATCAACATGGAAGCAAGAACGAAACTGATCACAGACTGTCGGTACATCCAGGAGATTCTTGCTGATCACGTAGTGCCTTTTGCACCCGTTATAGGCAACAGTATTATTCTTATGCACGATAACGCTCGTCCACACATTTTTTTTTTTTTTGAGTAGTGTTTAACGCCCGTTTTTACTACTGAGGCACCACAGGCGGTGGACACTGGTGATACATGAGATGAAATGATAAATTGGGAAAGGATATATTTTTTTTTTTTTTTTTTTTTAAGGAAGGAAGCGTTCCAGGCCTAAGTTTAGGTACCTCCCCGGCATTTGCCAGTTATGAAGACTGAGGAAAACCTGGAAAAAACCCCAGTCAGGGAGGACGGTCCTGGCGGGATTCGAACCGCAGACCTCCCGCTCACGAGTCCGTGCCTTAACGACCTCGGCCACCCGTGGCGGTCGTCGTCCACACATTGCTCGTGTGTTTCTGAGTTTCTGGATGTGATTGAGTTTGAATGTATGATATGGCCAACACGCAGTCCAGATCTGAACCCGACAGAACATGGCAGGGACATGCTTGGGAAGCAGCTAAGGGTTTCTTCCCCGACTCACTGGGCTGCATTTCAAGTAGAATGCGAACTGATAACTCAGATTTTATCTGACCCAATCGCAGCTGTAATTAGAGCAAGAGGTGGCAACACCCGTTACTGAGACCGTGGTTACCTTAAACAGCTAGAGTAACATACAGCCATTAAAATTGTCAATATCCAACACTTTTTTTTAAAAAGAAGTTCTCTTTATTGTGATATTTGACCATGTTTTGAGATGTTTTTGTATTAAAATCAATAATAAGGTAGAATTTGTGCTAAAATACCTCTTATGCTTTTCTTGGGTGATAAAATGTTGTTAAATATTTGTAAATGAAATTGTGTTTTAATATTTATGTCTTTTTTCATTAAACACAGATTTTTATTTTAAAACATGTTTAAAAATTAATTATTATTAATTTATTACCGCTCAGTGTAGACGTATTAAAATGATTTCCCACTAATTTTACGAGCTTACGTTTCAATGCTCAGGAGGGGGAGAGAAAAAACCTTGTGAACAGACTCGGTACATTATTCAGAATTGCATTAAGGAGCCCTGTTATCGCAAATCATCATCTGACTGCAGATCTTCTGTACTAACGTCAATTGACATAAGAAGCGCACACTTTAAAAGAATTAAAAAAAATGGTAAATCTTCCCCTTCAAAAACACTCGTACCAATTTTTTTAGCTTCAGAATTTTTTCACTTTAGATTGTCCATTTATTTTTTCCTGAACTTTTTCTGCAACAACTGCAGCAAAATTTCCACAAGGAAAACTCTTCGAGCAAACAAAAAAACGCACCAAAATTCAATTAGTTTTCCTTCGCTCGTTGACTGCTATGCCAGTCGAAAAGTTAAGTCTATTGCGGCAATGTACAGAAAAACGAATGTACTACTGAATTCATAGATAAGTAAATGACCTATTATTGACTTTTGAAAACTTTTTTTAACCCGAGGGTTATCCTGTCAATAGAATATTCCAAACGTTTCACTTATTTTTAAACTAAAATGATGATGATGATGATGATGATGATGATGATGATGATGATGATGATGATGATGATGATGATGATGAACTAACTAGGTTCTCACTAGGTTCCAACCACTTATTGCTGTGGTCAATACGATATATGCCAAACTACCTTCAAAACAGCATAATTCATATTTTCTTGAAAACATACAGCAATGATACAGCATATATGCTATCACACTATCAGTCTTCGCTTCTGCGAACGATAATCAAAGTGCTTCAAGGCATGGAAATTTATGATGTCATTTCATAAGAATTCCCTATTCTATAATGGGAGCTTATGGGGCACTTTCTTAGCATTTGATATGTGTATAAATGCATTTAATGAAGGACATGAGCCAAACATGCAATATGATAATGTGTCAACAATCGTTTTACTGCACTCTTCAGCACTAAAATACATATTAGTAGAACAAAAGAACATTTAAAATGCGTGTAAAGCTATAAATACAGCATGGAAGTTGTTGGCAAAATTACAGATGTAAAATTAAGTTGTTTCTATTTTATTTATAAAGCTCAGAAATGTAGGATTCAACTTAAACAAGTGTTACTCAAATCTTACCTAACCATTCACCAGTTTCATTATTACAGTGAGGTTATTTCAGATACTAACCGTCGGAACGTGACTCCATAATGGGGGAAGCATTCAAGTAGCCCATCTTTCATGAATATAATTATAAATATCGTCAGTTATTACAGTAAGCAGCAGCCAGTCTCTCACTGAATGTCATAAACCAGCTCAATGCAGACACTGTAGCTACGGAATGATCCAAAAACAAGGTGACCGAAGTAACTTTTTGTACACAACCATTACTTATCGTATTTTACATGTTTCCCAACATTGTGTATGATGTTATCCTAGTGATCATAACATAACACTCCTCCCCTGTTACACTGTGCAGAACTGTTTCGATGTTTTCTCGAAGTTTGGCTACGAGGAATGTGTATTAAGCACTAATCCTTCAGTATTCCCTGCTAAAATGCATCACACTCAACAAATCAGGATTTCGAGAAGAGACCAACTGACTGGAAACAGCTGTGGAGCCCATACCAGGAAGGCTGCCCCATTTTGTTAAAACGCTTGTTTTTGCATATCAAGGTTGTTAATATTTTGGAAAATCCTTTTGAAAACGTTCAATAGTTTGCTCCTGGTGGATTCTGATTATTCGTTAATTATTATTCCCATTAAGTACGGATCAAAGATGCCGTGGGAAGACACAGTAGTTCAAGTTGTCACTTTCTCCGAGTGTAGTGGTCTTTGTGCATATTCAACCAGTTGTTCCCAAAGGAGAAAAGGAGCATAATGATTATTGGCATTGCCACTCAGTAGCACACCACCACCAGTTTAGTATGTACTTTATACATATTGAAAGAATTATTGTACAATATTGAACTGTCGCTATAAAGTCTGTCTCTTTCAGGGGACACGTAAGCAGAAATACTCTTGTAAAATGAAAATTGTCATACAGAAATGAAAACTTGCATTATTACTTTGGAGATGTGTGTTCTCTTTCTGTGATATTTATTAAATTATTTGGTTTAAAACGGAACAAGAAACATATTTTTTTATGTTTCAATGTCTTATGAAAAAGATGTGCCTTTTACTGGCCATCCATTTGAAGAAAATTCACAAGAATGCAGAGATATGAACTACCTGACGTGTTATGCATTTTACTACAAATCTTTTCTTATAACTTTTAATTGATTTTAATAATTTTTTTAATGCAATCACACATTATTGTTTCAAAATTTTGTACATATAATAATATATAATTTACCAAAATAAATATACAAAATTCCAGAAAAATATTTACCAAAACAGCTTATAAGTTTTTGCAGAATTTTATTACTATACCTGTGCTAGTTTCGGAGAAAAAGATACACTCAGAAAAAAAATTTTAAAAAAATGATTTTTTCTTGTCCCTTTTGAACGATTTTAGCTAAAATTTTTAATGCGAGGAAACATTTTCGTTTGTAGACTCTTTATTTCTTTCCATTGATTGATAACTGATTTTTTAATGAGAGAAACATTTTTCGCTTCAGAATATTGGTTTAGAAACTAAAAAAGAAAGCGTTGTAATATGATACAATTGAATTTCCCACAAGAAAATTAGTAAAACAGAACTACAGAGCCAAAGATGTCAATTTATGTCAGTAGAAAAGGAGCAGATGATAACCATGTTTTTTTTTTTTTTAATTTTGGGAGCATATAGAGTTGAAATTATAATATAAAACTTTAATATGATTCTTGAATGTATAAGCTATAAAAATTATAATAAATTGTATTTTTTCATGGTTTGTTTGCCTAATGCCACCTCCAACTTATGAAATACCACGTATAGCGTTGTTTTTTGTAAGAATTATTTTGCATACGATCTTTGGTCACTTTTGGGACGAAGGAGCATCCTTTACAGCTTAACTCCATCTATCTGGTAGCTTACGGTAAAATTCAAAGAAACTATTTGAGTTTCTATTTAATGTGTTTGGATACATGACTTTGTATGGTACTTATTAAGTACATTTTTATGTATATTAAAACAAAAAATGATAGAAAAATCCGTGAAATGGTGGGTTACAATGCTTGTCATGATGTCTCTTCAAAAGCTTTCGAACTCTACGTTACATTAATCGCAGCAAAATGACCGTATATACAATACGTGAATATTTCCGCAATATTTAAAATTAATTTATACAGATGCACAATGGTTTACTAATCAATTGTTATTAATATGCAGTTTTTATGCTGCTTAAACACAAATTAGTGGCAGCTGCGGTTTTTCTATTTCATAGAGTCGCCAGTGATTTTTCCCTCCCCATGGTTTGGTTTTTTACGGCCATTGGACTCCATAATTTGTTGAGGTTTGGACGTTATAGCGATTGTACGTTAATCCGCACTCTAACCCAAATGGAGCATTTCAGTGATCTTTGAAAAGCCACGATGTACTATGATTATGAAAAAACGAGTTCATTTTTGATGCATCACGCCGCACTTCAAAAGCCTCTCAAAGCGTTTCATGGAATTAATTTAACATTTTAATTTTTTCATATCTACTGTGCTTGGTTTGTGGCATTATATTCGCTAGGGATTAAAACTTGTTGCGATGCTGCTGTGATCTGTGGTGCCTCCATAACCAGCGGGCTTCAAACAAAAGCCAAGCAGTGTCAACCAAAAATACGCGTAAAATGAAACAAATGTCACCTCATTCTGTAACTAGATCCTGGATACCTTTACATCGATACTTATGGATACTTAGGTCTGCATTGTATAATTAGATATATATGAGAATCATTAAATAACAGGACTTTTATCATAAAATTCACGGAGAAAATGCATAATGAACAAATTGTATTACAAAAGACTCCTCAGGAACCCGCCTTATAGAACCTGAGCCTCCTAGGTGCTCCTTCAAGTGAGGAATAAAGTGAAAGGCGTATGGTACGAGGTCCGGGCTGTAGAGAGAGTGGTCGATGATGTCTCAGCGAAACTGCTTCAACAACGAGTTTTTTGAGTAGTGCTCAACACCCGTTTTTACTACTAAGGCAACACAGGCGGTGGACTCTGATGATACACGAGATGAAATGATAAATTGGGAAAGGATTTTTTTAAGCAAGGACGAGTCCCAATTCTAAGTTTAAGGTACATCCGCGACATTTGCATTTATGAGAACTGAAGAAAACCTGGAAAAAACCGTCAGTCAGGGAGGACGGTCCTGGTGGGATTCGAACCCCAGACCTCCCGCTCACGAGTCCTCACCTTAACGGTCTCGGCCACCCATAGCGGTCAACAGCGTGATGGTATTTGCGATGCTGACGAGACAGTACAGTCTCCTAGTAAACCTCTACCAGCTGCCGGTGAATAATTTCAGCCGCAGTTGCATGTTCCGCCCACAGAAATCGAATAACGGAGTGAATTTCTTCCAAAGATCAGTTTTTCAAATGAGTGTCAATTGTGTTTACCTACAACTAGCGCTGTAACTGAAACTCTGCACAGATGCCAACCGCATACGAAACTCCAGGAGTATTAGTTTCTGATCACCCCTCGTGTGTTACATTTTGCAGAACTGTACTATACATATGGTATAACAAAGTTTACAACTTATCAAAAAAAATCATCGCGAGATGTTCTTTTAGGAGAAAAGTTATATGAAAAACGATTTGTCCAACTGTGAAAAAATAAGCGTCTGTCTCAGATTTAACCTCATTATTGGACACGAATCTTCATCCAACCAGCTAATTCTCCGGGTTTAGGAACAAAAAATAATCGCCGAGAGCAAAATCCAGCGAATATGGCGGATGTGGAAGCTCTTGGAAGAGAAGGTCATGCAGCTTAGCAGTAACAGTTCAGACTTGAGAGAAGGCGCACTATCGTGATGAAAGAGAACTGTCTTTTTCGCAAGGTGTGAACGTTTAGCTTGAATAGCATCCTTCAGTTGGTCCATTAATGAAGCATTGATGATGGTTATATCCTTCTGGAAGTAGTCTACGAGCACCATACGATAGAGGCCCAGAAAACCGTAATCATGACTCTCTCTGCAGATGGAGCCGTTCTTGCTTTCTTTGGTGCACTTTCAGCTGTTGCCAGCTACTGCTTAGACTGCTTCTTCATCTCTGGCGTGTAGTGATGAATCAATGTTTCATCTACTGTTATGAAACGTCGGAGGAAATCACTGGAATCGTGTTTAAATAAGTCTAAACACTCTTGCGAAATGTTCGTTCGAAAGCTTTTTTGTGCATTGTTAATAAACGAGGCTCCCACCGAGCGGAACGTTTTCTCATACCGGAAACTTCGTGTGAAATCTAGTGGATACGGTTACTCTAATTAGCTGGAAGGTGTCCATGAAAAACTCAAAAATAAATAGCCTGAAGTCGTGAGTCACAAATTTGTTATTCTGTCGCATGATAATACAAAACCATATACAGTTAAGGGGGCTCGTGAAACCGTCTTGGTCAGAGTCTCTTAATGTACCATTCTCCATACGTTGCGCAATTAGATTATCATTCTTAGATACTTTCCCCCAAAACTTTAGCCAATCTGAAAACAGCACTGAATGGATTTTTGCTTCCCATCCCAAAGGTTAGTGTCACAATTGAATTCACAGTCTTCTATCACATTAGCCAGAACGTCCTTGATAACTATGGTGACAATATTTAATACTAAAGATATATTGTTGTTCAGAATATGGCCTGGTCTGGAAGCACAGAAAATTTTCTTCACTTTAATGTTACAAACAAACTCTCAGCTCAGAAACATGTTACTTCATAGTCGAGAAATAGTTTTTATTTTTACATATACCTTGATAGCCAGCTCCCTATGAATCTATCAGTATTTAATGTCTCCCATTAACTATACTATGTGCATATAACAATTGTCGGCTGTCAAGTATACCCGATAGTACAGTGAAAACACATTCCGCAGTTTTATTTACACCTGTAGCAGCTGCTACGCAAATATAGAAGCGTATGCATATGCAAATAATGTTCGTGTTGGATCTCCAGAACCACATACGTATATTTGTTTTTGTCTTTTTTTGAAGGGAAGAACCAAATTTTTAAGCCTCCTCACTGGATATTGGAAGCCTGGCATCAGATAAATCAAACGCATATAGATGCTTATTAAACCGGCACACAAATCCAATAAATCAGCACTGGGACGGGATTTCATCAGCAGAGGTAAAATTCGCAAAAAAGAAAGCCCAATAGCTGTCATTTTCATGGAATCTCAAATACAGCAGGTGATGCGACGAAGCCTGCCAGCTTCTGTGATGTAACTAAAAAAACAAATTTGTTACATTTTCTTCGTTCTCATGTTCTTCATGTGCTCAAGTACTGTATCCCGTTGCCATGATGTGTGGTTTGTTTCATGTTTAACTGTTGGTAAAAAAGATGAACAATTTCCATTATCTTCCTCATATCGTATGCACTCTCAACTGTTTTATTTGCATTTGCAGCCCTTGATTCATTACAGTTCTTCATAAGTACTCGAAAAATAGCGGTCCTAATATCTTCGAATGTTTACATTTGAGAAAATATTATACTGCCTAACACTAGAACAACGGAACCTTTACACACTTAGAACTGACCAAGAGGTTATTTAGATCACCAATTTTAACTATACTTCCTCAGCAAGTTGAATAACTTTAAAAAAGAATATAAAATCCAAATTAGGGGTTATTACACCTATTATTATTATTATTATTATTATTATTATTATTATTATTATTATTGAGATTAAACCACAAAAATTAAAGGTATGCTATTAATTAATTGAAATATACGATCACTGATAAACAAAGCCATACTGTGTGAGTATTTTTAAACATTTTTAAATTAAGCATATTTATGAACTTACCCCTTGATATCCTCTTTACATTCACTAAAATAGAGAGAAATAATAGAAAATGTGAAGTTATATTGCATATTTAATAATATGTTCATATATTTAAATTAAACAAAGACATATTACTATTCATAAACAATTACAATGTACTAAGCAAACATACACAACCAGCTATATGCAATCGAAAGTTTCATCTATTTTCAGTGGCTTTGAAATTTAATTTAAATTACATTGTACTAAAAGCATGTAATGCGAACGTTTTCTGAATATTAACACAGAGCACACTTATATAAAAATATACTTCACACACACATATTATATTAATATTTCACAGTTGCTATCTTCACGATAATATTTTTGTTAAATATAAAATATTATTCATTATTATAAATTTAGTTTATGTACTGAGTTAACTTGTCTTTTTGTTCTGAAACAATGGGGATAAAATTAAACGCTAGAGCGTTTTTTAAATTTTGGGTTTCAAGTAAACCTCCACTTCCAATAGTCTGATTTTGCTGATTTTCGTACTTTATTTTATTAATTTGTTTTATAATGGAATATACCAAATTTCGTTAGGGAAAAACAAAATTGCGCCCTATAGAGTGATTTTTAAATTTTCGCTTTAGATTAATCTCTACCCCCAATGGTTCATTTTTCTGGTTAACGAACTCATAAATTGTTTGTTAACTGATGGTTATATGCCTAGTTTGGTTGAGGAAAAAAAAAATTGCGACCGCTAGAGCGTCAACACACACACATATGCGTACATATAATTGTCATTTTCTGTACCTAGCAAGTAGGATTGGAAGAAAATATTCAAAAGCCTTTTCATGGATACAACCACAACACAACATTCCTTTGGAATTCACTAAAAACCGAAAGTCTCATACGAAGTGCTATTAATATTTTTCAATCTGACAGACTCATTCTTCCAGTGGCTACTTATATAAAAAATGCTTAGGAAAATAAAAAGTGTATATTTTGGAAGGAAACTATTCTATACACATTTATAAAATTAATAAATTTAAAAGAGAAATGGAGTAGAGTTAATTATTATAAATAAAATAATGCATATAATATTATTAGAATTATGATGCAGTGAAGAAAAAAATTAACATCTGGCACAGTAGATTAAGTGGAAGAGCAAAGGAATGATGAGGCGAAGATCAGCGATTCCAATCTCGGCCTTTATCTCGCATGTTTCCAATCTGATTCTGATTTCAAAACATAGCTTAGCACATGGGTTGTGCGATAAAATTGTATTAAATATATTATTGAATAAAAATATAAATAAAACAAAGAATATGTAATTTAGAGGAGTTAAAACGTACAGTACAAATTAGCGTAGCTGAAGAAATATCAACAGTTTCTTTATTTCGACTAATTAAATGAAAATTACCACTATCAGAACAAGATGAAGTTTCCGGCATGACCATGTCACAATAAAAATACAAATAATCTGAGCAAGCAATACTTTTTCATATTTTATTTTAATTTTTTATAAGAAAATGAGTGAGATTTCTTCTTTTACTGCACCCTACGTAATATGTGGATGGATAGGGAGTCGTTTGCGGCACCCTTGTGAATGAAATTAAAAATTCGGGGTCTCCCTGTTAATTTTTCTCAAATAGGCACATGTTAAATTATGTTCAAATAAGCCCTCCATGACAAAGATAAGAATATAATTCGTTTTTAATAATAACTTAACATACAATTTAACAAAGTATACTGTACACTGAATATGATTTATTAAATTAAACAAATACAATTTCAAAAGCAAAAGACTACAATGCAATTCCCTCCATGTTTTTACCATTTCACATACGCACTATTCACTTTCTCACACATAACACATCCTTCTTGAAAATTGTTTCTTTATCCTTTTAGAAATAATACCCCTCCATGCAAGACGTTCTTCCGAATTTATCACAATTTATTTATTAACTATTTTATATAAGTCTAAAGAACTCCTATAGGCTAACCCAAATCTCTTGCTTCTCTATATCTCTTCTTTCCAAAATTTACTGATGTTATTTTCACCCAGTCGCCAACCCCCCCCCCCCAAGTTCATTTCAATTTCTTCCCATAGTTTCCCTACCTCTCCAAACGACCTCTCTCTCTTCCCAGTACATCTCGTTGGTACATAAGAAATTATTTTAGTACATTGTTATTATCTAATTTCAAACTTTTGTACCAGTACTTCAAGATTCTCTCCTCTATTATACCTTTCCATCCTGCTCTTCCTATTTCTGCCAAACATACCACCCTCTTTTGGTAACCCCAGAACTTCTGGACAAAAAATTCTATGAATCATATTAATCTTTGTCCACCTTTAGACACTCCCCAAATTTCTACTGTGTACATCATCTTTGACTCAACCACAGTCTTTCTTTTCCCTTAGAAAGAGAAGTTGACACCTAAAGATAGTAAAGGTGTTAGTTAGCAATCATTGGTTGCCTTAGAGATCTCTGACATCTAGTAATGTAAAATGAAGCCACTATTCCAAAACTGGTTAACAAATAGAAGCAGCAGATGTGTACAGTACCAAAATTTAGCGTTCTTTTGAGACTTGCCTTCATTATTGCCATTCAAAATCCGAAGCTCAGAGTGCACCCCCCCCAAAAAAAATAATAAATCCTTACTCTTTATTGCTTGCAATAATGCGTCTGTAAACAGTGTATTGTCATTATACGAGAAAATCCTATTATTAGGTTCTTAAACAGTCACTAAAGAGGAAAACTACTAAGAAAACACCATTTTCTAGCATTAACAACGTTCCTGCTCACTGAGCAGTTGGCATGAGACGATACAAACACCATGTGAAAAATAGCATCGTGAATGAAATTTTCTGTCAATGCTGCTTAACAAACGACCAGGAGCTGCAGTGCTTTAGAAAAGCGGATTGATCAGAAGTCTGTCAAATTTATCCCCGAATTTTGATAAAATGAATCAATGTACTTAGGGAATACTGGTAATCCTCTTATTTTTTGATACTGTGAATCAATCGACCTAGTGAATATTCGTAGTCCTCTTATTTTTTGATACTCTCAATCAATCGACTTAGGGAATACTCGTAGTCTCCTTATTTTTTAATAATCTGAATCAATCGACTTAGAAAATACTCATAGTCCCATTATTTTTAATAATCTAATCAATCGACTTAGGGAATACTCGTAGTCCCCTTATTTTTTGATAATCTGAATCAGTCGATTTAAGGAATACTCGTAGTCCTTTTATTTTTTGATAATCTGAATCAATCGACTTTTACCGCCACGGGTGGCCGAGGTCGTTAAGGCATGGACTCGTGAGCGGGAGGTCTGCGGTTCGAATCCCGCCAGGACCGTCCTCCCTGACTGGGGTTTTTTCCAGGTTTTCCTCAGTCTTCATAACTGGCAAATGCCGGGGAGGTACCTAAACTTAGGCCTGGAACGCTTCCTTCCTTAAAAAAAAATCCTTTCCCAATATATCATTTCATTTCATGTATCATCAGTGTCCACCGCCTGTGGTGCCTCAGTAGTAAAAACGGGCGTTAAACACTACTCTACTGAATCGACTTAGGAAATACTCGTAGGCCTCTTATTTCTTGATACTCTGAATCAATCGATTTAAGGAATACTCGTAGTCCTTTTATTTATCAATCGACTTCGGGAACACTCGTAGTCTTCTTATTTATTTATTTTACCCTCTCGTAAATTCTGAAATAAAATATAATTCACTTGTATATTACAACTGTTCACAAACATGACATAAATGCAAAATGTATATTTGCATTGTAGGTGTAATAAAAATTAACAAAATGCATCAGACGCGATGAAAATCTGTTTTTCAGAGGCAGTAGTTCCTTGCTTGTTTGCTGCACGAGTGACTTGTAGGGGTATGGAATCCATGTGCTGCTGCTTGCATGCAACTAATTGTGATTAGGCCTGTTCGTGCATTATTCACCGTGTCTGTTTTATTCACAACGTTGCTGTCTATGATTTATATTGCAGCCACTCCATCCAAACGGAATGAACTGCGGTATGCGACGCAGGGAAGGGTGTCTGTTTATTTTGTATATAAAGCTGGGCTGGTGACGGCGGTTGGAAATTTCTGGAAAAGCACAAAACAATGTTGGCGCATTCCTATCATGCCCGCCTTCGATACGCGAAACTACACCAAAAATTCTCCCGCAATCCTATAACTATGGAATGCACATGTCATAGTCCCACTGTCCCTTGTGACAATAGGGCAGCGCTTACATTTGAGGCCTTCCGCGAGTGAAATATGCAAGCTCTCGTTAAAAAGAAAAAACGATGAATGTTATTGTTGAGGCAACTGTACAGCAGCCTGCGTTCTTTAATGGCCTTTCGATACAAAACAGCTGAGTGCCTAAACAATTGCACATTGACATCGTAAAACAATTTGAAAGGCGAATAATCTTAGAGTAAAATAATAGAGAGAATGCGTTTCAATCGCGATCGTTTAATCATGTAATGGCTAATAACATTATTTGGGAGTATGGATAAATTTATTTTGATTAACTAATACCACAGCAAAATTAAAAAAAAATAATAAAAAATATTAGGCTTTAGAATATCGGGCTTTATAATGAGAAATCCATGTATGCCTCATGCCTTAATTTTAAAACAGTTAATTTAAAAATAAAGATACTTTAATAAAGAGAAGCATTTGATAATGTAAACGCATTCGATAATATTGACAGAAAATGGAAATATTTCAAATATCTAATAGACGTTATTAAAGAATTTATTGAACGAGTAAGTATTAATTTAAAGGCAAAAGACGGCAAGTTTCTTACTGTAGATATAAACTTCGGAGTAAGGCAGATTGCACTTTTTCTCTGTCTCTTTTTTAACATAAGACTGCTAATGAAAATATAAAGGCGTTGTTGATCTCAGTATGTCTAGAGGATGGACAAAGCTATTCAGCATATTCGGCGTCACTAGTGCACTGCATGTATACGTACGAATAAGAAAGTACCCTGAAATCGCGGCAATCTGCCGCAAGTCCGCAACTGAACCCACAACACCGAATCACTCGGCAGCTACTGAATGGAACGGAACAGAGTGCTGTTTTCCGACAAGTGTAACTTTCATCTTTAACTTCCAAATGGTAGAAAAAGAGTCTGGAGACAGCCTGGAGAACGACATATTGCGTGCACAATATCCCAAAGGATACCATTGGGGGTGAATGGTCAAACCGAGCTAGTGTTAGTGAGAGCGCTAACCTAATGCTCACCTCTACTTCGACGAGGTTTTTGTTAACCATACCAAACCATATACTCCATTTAATGATTATAAATTAATATTCATACATGACAATGCTCGCCCACATGCTGTATGCTATGTCACCGTGGGATTGCTCAGTTTGACTGGCCAGAACGCCTCCGCGATGTAAGCCCTATTTAGCATCCATTGCACTGGTTGGCTTAAATCGCGCGAGTACGTGTACCAGGGATCTTTCGTGATCTAAAGCCCAATATCGACTATGGACACATCGGAGTATTAGTCAAAACAAATGGGTGTTACAGAGGAACTCTTCAAACACTGAATGTTGTTTCCATTGGTAGTTTTACTAATGTGCATTATCATTGTGTTTTAGCATTTCAGCTAAACATTTCTACCAAAGGTGTCGTTAAGTTGAAGTTGGAGTAAAATTGTTAAAGTTTCATATAAGTTTAACGCCTTTTTACCCCTAAAAGAAAAAGTATGCATATTTTAAATACATAATTGCCTTTTTATAGGCTGTCTATTTCTTATGTTAGTGCCTAAAAGTCCTCGCTCCAGTGCAATATTTTGACACTCCTAACTCATTTTCTTGGTCTGATTTGATATTTAAATAAGCCTCATTTTCATCTATTTTTCCATTTTTTAAAACGTGCTATATTGCCTTCATTTATTTCATACTCTAAAATAGACCTGGTTGCTTTAAATATCTCCACTAACCGATATATTATCTAAGAACGGAAAGGAAGACTTTATCAGTTTCATTTTGTAAAATTTATCTCTGTTACAAATTCATACAAGAGTAACGTTTATTCCAACAGCACTATTGCCTGGTTTAGATGATAATTTATATTTAAACTTGTTTTTTCAGCACTTTTATTAGTGATAGATATTTTAAATGTAATTTAGCATTCGGTAATAACCAAACAGCAAGCTTTCTTGTAATTTTCTATAGTGAACAGACTGGCTTTCACTTAAATGGACACGTTAACCACAAAAACGTTGGTTATTATAATACCGGAAGTGAGCAATATATATTGAAGCCCCTCTCCGGCGTGAAATAAATAAATGGAAATTTATTAAACCTTTAATTACCAAGATTAATTTTGACCACCCTTTTTTGCCGAACTAAGAGAAGAAGAACCTAATTGTGTGTAATACTTTGTGCAAGACTGCACCACTGCACATGATTGTGATTGATTTATCCTGTAGTGTTTTGTGAAACTTCTGGATTCCCCGATATAAATCCACGCATTGTTTTTCTAGGGAAAATCATTAAGTATCAATAAAGTCATGAACTGGATAAAGCATTAAGAGAAAAATTCGTAATATCATTAAGACCTTATTGGCTTTCAAGGAACATATTCTGAAGATATGAAGCATATATGGCAGAATATATACACGCTTTTATTTTCAGGCACGATGTACCGCAATAATAAAGGGCATGCAAGTTACATTATTACCATTATTAAACTTGAGCAACTCAGCTTTAGGTTCCGACATGGGTAAAGAAACAGAGAGCTGGTGCCAGATTTGCCAACTTACGCATTTTCAAGCTGTGAACAGCAACTGAAATTTTACAGTAAATAAACATTTTCTGCTACATTTATGCAATAAATACTGAAAATTAGCATTTTGTTTTGATTTCTTGTAACTTTTTCATTGTTGGTATACTGTGCTCAGCTATACACAAATGAATTCAGTCAGTCACGGCTTACAAGGACCGCCACGGGTGGCCGAGGTCGTTAAGGCGCAGACTAGTGAGTGGGAGGTCTGGGGTTCGAATCCCGCCAGGATCGTCCTCCCTGACCGAGGTTTTTTTCCCAGGTTTTCCTCAGCCCTCATAAATGGCAAATGCCGGGGAGGTACGCTAAACTTAGGCCTGGAACGTTTCCTTCCTTAAAAATAAATCCTTTCCCAATATATCTTTTCATCGCATGTATCATCAGTGTCCACCTCCTGTGGTACTTCTGTAGCAAAAACGGGCGTTAAACATTTCATTCATACTGCTTACAATGGAATGGAAGGATCTGGCATCAAGGGTGCAAGTTGTCTCCTACCACCTCTAACAGTGTTACCAACTCTTGCTTCATGCAAACACATGGGGTTAGTTGTACCTTGCATTAGTTCAGGGGGTTTGGTTTGTGGTGAGCGATTAACGGTGTTATTGTTATAGTTATTGTTGTAGCAATGTGGCTAGTGTTTAGTCAGGGTCGAACAGAAAAAATGGATTTTTATAAGAGCTAAAGCCGTGAGTTTATAATCAGGCTGCGCGAATATTTTGAGAGAGATTGCGATAATGGCAGATAGAGTCTATAACACTGAAATTGGGGGAAAAAAAGAAGAAAAAAAAATCCAGTCAAAACTGTCAAAACCAAAGAAAAACGTCCAGTTGATCGTAATATTGCATCTTAAGAAAAACCAGATTGAGTAAAGTGCTGACAGAACTTGGCTTTAAAGACATTTTCAGCAAAGAAATGTGATGATGGGAAGAAGCGAATTGTAGCATGGCTTGGGGGATTTTTAACAGACATTTTAAACATGATGGGGTGTCTCTGTGCATATAACTTCAACCTATATTACAACTTTAAATCCAAATATGTAATGTAGTGTAGGAAAAAATATATTAAATAGATCGCCTCTATGGACCAGTGGTAACGGTTGCAACTGCAGAGGTCCTGGATTCGAATCCCAGTCAAGTCAAACTGTCTGGGTAAGATTTTTTCGAAGTTTTTTGTAATCCTGAGAAGGTGAATTCCAGATAGCTAAGGACTCCTCAAAGCTACAATAAATAACAATTTTAAATATATATATATATATATATATATATATATATATATATATTAACTAATAGAAAGGGTCCGTCCTTCTGTTACTCGTAAACCCGTCCACTTCTTAGCCGCGAACATCTCATTGGTACACTGATTACTTTTACCCAACATATATGTACATTAAATTGTGTAAATTATATATAGAAAAACATTTGTACTTTTAACTAAAGGCCAAATTTTCACGGCAATGATGTTAGGCATAGGCAATAAATAGAACTACCTTTTATTACGATAAGAAAAAGAAACTGTTGATATGGTTTATTTATGGACGCTCTTCAACACTTCAGGTCATCAGCGTCCCATTCAATTCAGGGCATGAAACGGCCGATTAATTTTGTTCAGAGGCCTCTTTTACATGCCGTAAATTTACAACATGGGACCCACGGCTTTACTTCCCTTCCGAAGAAGTCATACTTATGATTTTTACGCCCGAAAAAATCCGTCGACCCTGGCCGGGATTGAACCCGCGATCTTTGGTTTAGGAGGCAAGTATATCCACGCTATTGTTGGTATACTTGCCTCTTACTACTGTTGTTAAAGCGAAGGGCTTTAATAATGGTATATTACATCAAGTAATATTTTTTAAAATTCTAATATTGATGAATGTCTACACAAGCTTTGTAAAATACCTTAAATCCCTAACTAATTTATTTATGAACTTAAAATAATTGTATTATTAATAAGTAATTATCACACAAATAATTGTAAATATGCCACTGTGCTCAGTATACGTATATGCGCGCGCGTGTGTATGTGTGTACATATATATTAATTATTTATTTGAAATGAACCTATGTATGTGTGTACTGTAAGCTAATTTTAACTATCATACGTACATTTATACCAACGTAAATTGTTTGTACTTAAACAAATGAATGTAAACATTGAATGTGTATGTTATTGTCTTGTCCGATATGTTCTATGTACAAAAATATTAAATAATAGTTATAATAATAATTATTAATATTATAATAAAAGTAATATAATGTTTAATTTTCTTTAGATATAATATGCATTATCTGATTAAAAGAAAATATAAAGTTCATATTACAACTACAAAATAATATACATACTTTTGAATACGTTAGGATAAAGATATAAAGGTAAAGGTTCAAGCAAAAGGTAAAACTAATTAGCTATGTTATTGTTTATTACGGCTGTACCATCCCAGTAGTTTTGCATGAACACACAAAAATCATTCAATATATCGCCAAGATTTGCGCTTTATGATTGCTAAGTAAACCACAAGTGTTTTGGAACATTTATTTCATAACAAATGTACAAAAGCTTTCCTTTATAAATTAGTATTATTATGCAATATGTGAAAACAAAGACAACAGGTTGTGATGAAATCGTGGTTCAAAGTTTTTCAAGCACGTTCCTTAATTGGATGTTTCTTTAAGCTATTCATACAAAGAAGTTTTATAATATATTGTATTTCATGACAGGATTCTATTTCAGGATACTCAATTTTAAAGTAGTAATTTTTTTTTTTGAGTAGTGTTTAACGCCCGTTTTCACTACTGAGGCACCACAGGCGGTGGACACTGATGATACATGAGATGAAATGATAAATTGGGAAAGGATTTTTTTTTTATTAAGGAAGGAAGCGTTCCAGGCCTAAGTTTAGGTACCTCCCCGGCATTTGCCAGTTATGAAGACTGAGGAAAACCTGGAAAAAACCCCAGTCAGGGAGGACGGTCCTGGCGGGATTCGAACCGCAGACCTCCCGCTCACGAGTCCGTGCCTTAACGACCTCGGCCACCCGTGGCGGTCAAAAGTAGTAATTATTTATATAAGTTACACCATAGAAATAGGGTAAAATATTTTTAGAAAATTAACGCAATAATACACATACTTAATATTCTCTCATGAGCTTTGTTGCTGACAACATTGATAACTGTAAAAGGAACTAATCTGTACATAATTACATATTAGAGATGCTACTGGCTTGAACATATCGATAAATTCACTACAACTTTATTAACCTACAATGAAAACATATGTCTTCCAGCCTCTTTGAAAATTCTACGAGTAATTAAGAGAATTTTAAATACTCATAATTATGGATGAATATTTTAGTATGTGAAGACACCCATTTGGCGAATTAAATGGAACGAATTGACAGTTAAAATTCTAAAGGTAAAAGGTGAGAGTAAAATTACACAAATAGGCAATTATTTAGAACAGTAAGAGATAAGTGGATGAGAAAATTGCTGGAGGATGATTTAAGCTAGCAATTAATAATAAAGTTAAATTTGGGGAAATCGCAAAATACTTCTACAGGGTACAATGGGATCAAGTTGATTTAGATATTGCAAATGAAAGGGTAAAACATTGTTTTTTATCAATTTAGTTTATTTATTCTGTTTTCATTTTTATTACGAGCATGTATAGTTTTGGTTAGTGTCAGAGTTTAGTTCTCTGAATGTTCAAGTAGGCAACTGATGATGCTGGGGACTAGGATCTGCAGCAATGAAATTAATTTAAGAGAAAATATTTTAATTTAATTAATGAATTGAAATATTCGGAATTAAAATTAATAACTGTATCCTGCTGTTTTTAACTAATGCGAGTAAGTAAAATTTAATCATAATGTATTTGTTGAAACAAATTCATTCATTAATATTAATAAAACAGGATATTTAAGCACAGTTTAATTAGTTAATTTATTATGATATTAGACTAGGTCAGTATTTTCTAAATTTGTTAGTGATCTTTATGTGATATGTATCATATTCTGTAGATACTGAGTTGAACAAATGTAGATGTGGCAAAACAAACCCACACACATATAAAATTTAAATGAACTAAGCCCAAAATAATCATACACTACTGTAGAAGACGTGAGCTATCAAGAATTATTTAAGGTACATTTTTAAAAGATATAAATTTACGTTCATTATGTAATAATTTTATTCTGTTGCATAGACTTTCTTTGTCTGAACTGCAGAATAGTAGGCAACCCATCTATGCTAATCTTTTTTGTTTCTAGTATTGAGTTATATACACTGAAATTCTGTTAAAATGTTTCCAGATTATCTATCACCAATATTACCTTGTGAGAGTAAGTGCATTTTATTTTTGAAAACAAAATTTTCTCTTTTTCTTCCCATAAATGCTTTTCGTTGTTTTCTTTGCAAATGTAATTATTTTCTCTACAGCAAGATTTACTACAAAAAGAATTACTTGTTTTGTTATTGAATGAAAATATGCAAGGTATATTATACGTAAGGCAGCAAAAGGTCATTTAAAGCTCTTAAGACAAAACAATCTAAGTTAAGGAAATAACAATTTAACATGTTTTTTTTCCAGTTAAGACTTTGGTATTGTATTTATTAATGCACTAAAACATTAAAAATGGCAATCCTGGACAATCTTTGTTAATCTTAAACTTCAAATTATCTCCAGTTAAAACCTCCCTCCGTTCCTTAGTGTCCTCACTTTTTAACACGACGTGTACAGCGTTTTTCTACGCTCTACATGTTGGGCATATACCTATGGAGACATAATAAAAACGTTTTATTAACGAACCTAAAACCTGCATAATCATATCCTCAAATCTGGACTGAACTCCCATCCTAAACCCTTTTGGCAATTTTAGTCCTAAGAATTTTGTACCACTGATTTCTTTTATGGTCTGATTTTGACAATGTCTGATATATATTCTAAATGAATAAAAGTTGTCTTAATATATTTAGTGTAAATTTATATCAAAGATTTTGTAGCTATGCTTGACGAAGGTTTTTGTGATTTCCCTATTATATGCATAGTAATATCATCTGTAAATAGTATATTTGTAAATTATTTGGCAGGTCATTGATAAAAGCTCTCTGGGGCACACCATTTCATAACCCTTTCCATGGATTCATGGCGACTGGTTACAACTTTAACCATTCTATTATACAAATTTAGTTTAAACTTTTTTAGTTTTAAATTTACTCCATTTACATGTGTCAAAACTTGTTCTGTTGATGGCACATTAAGCAAAGCTCAAAGTTATAGAACTTGTATACATTTGTGATAAAGTAATAAGCGCATGCATTGAAGTTTATTTTGCATTGATATTAATATAATTCTTCATATTAAAAATTGGATGAATGATTACTGATTAGCAGCCTCTGTCATCTAAAATGTTTAAATAAACTGGAAGGCTATTATATATCTGCACTGCAGAATAGTAACAAACCATCTGGATAAATTTAATTTTTTTTATAAGAGTGATGGTTAGTAAGCCTCATATTATGTGTAATTATTATACAACAAATATATGGTTCTGATTCGTTGTATTTAAATGTTGTGTGAATGCTTTATAGTTTCATGAAGTGTTCAATATCGTTGGGGCTTCGCTCACTATAGCGTCAGTACAGTCACCACACCAATAAGGTTTACATGCTTTTGAGATGGAAATAACAAATTTTTCGGAAAACTAGAAAGAGTTAAAACATTCCCAAATTAACCTGAGGCTTGTCTTAAAGGTAAAAGAAGAAATTTCATAAATTACCTCAATATTGCTGAGTATACAACGACGACTGAATTTTGCTTCATCCACCTCAACAACATGGCTGTGTTTAACCTGGGAACTGCTAACGCCACGCACACGATCGATAAGCTTCCACAAAAATAAATACAACTTCACAACGGTTCTTAAATAGTTAGCAATTATTTCTAAAAAACGTTTTTGGCAAGATGGTAATAGAAACTATACTGAAGAAACAAAACGGAAAACTCCACCACAGTAATTTTTGCCGTTATCACGAAATTTCCAAAGAGCATATTTATAAAACATGTACTTAATATTCTTCTTCTTTCACATATTTTGAATAATATATCGTGCAATGAAAAGCTAGTGTTTCCAACGTTTATTTCTACAAATTCGACAGCCACCCGAATGTTAATTATACCGTGACATTTTTATTTTTAAAGTATGCACCGCAGTTCACAACCTTAATATTGTGCAACATCTTAGCTGCACAACTGACAAAAGAAGAACTAGAATAAAAACTGCTATCACCAATCACCGCCCAGAAAATATTTATGAGTAACCACTAAACCCAGTACCAATTAGAAAATAAACCACAAAACCCTGAACTTCTCAGCTATGGCTGACTTGTAAACATCAAATGTCGATTAATACTTTTAATACTTTTCTAGGAAAATTCTGAATGAGTTACAAACTACATTTTTTACACAAAAAAGAGGAAAATAATGGCAGATCCAAAACGCACCACTCATTACAGATCCCTTTTCCAAAGATGTGAAATTCTATCAAGTATACGGTTTTACCTATACTGGTATTTGTAGTAGAACATTCTGAATTATTCTAAATACGTGGTTCAGATAACCACGGCATTGAAACACATTTCAGTCATGAATTTCACAAAGTAGTAACCTACAAATACTTGAGGAAGCTGATTACTATAGTGGTAATTCATTATTTAATTCCCTTTCGTTAACTATAAAAGTACTACATTCTAATAAACCCAATTTCAAGTTAGCAATAAAAATTTATTTTCCATTCCCAGCTTCTATATAGTGGACCAGTCCATTTACTTGAAAAAATGTTCTAAACTTCTTTTGAGATAATTTTCCACATATCTAAACATTGAAAAAATGTAAATATTTCCAAAAAAAAACTTGTCCTCTGTGTAAGAATATATGGCTTTTCTGACATAATATATGTTCTAGGATTGAATTAACTCAAATACAAGACAGAAAGATAGATGGTATGACATAATATTAGCAACTATCAAAAACCCTGACCATTTGTTTGGAAATTAAAAAATAATACCTGCTAAAAAGTTTATATGATTTAAAGAATACAATTTACCTTTTAATGTATACAATATCAGTATAATGCGTTTCATAACAAAAGTAATGAAATATCCCAGTCTAAGAAACAAATAGAAAATTTATTTGGTTATTTTCCCTCTATGTTGAAACATAATATTTCTCTGGTTGGCAAAGTATATAAAGACAAACTTTAAGCTGCAGAAAAAATTGCAATGAAAATAATTTCAAGGGCTTCTACTAGTCTTCTGTAGAAATTTGTTTTGTAATCTGGGAATTTTAATCTTTTCTGAATAAATTTTTTCACTTTTGGATTAAAAATAAAAATAAATTTAGTTTAACTCTATAGGTCAGTAGCAAATGAATTTTTAAAATAAGCAATTTATTATAACAGTATTAAACTATTTTATGTAGTATCAGACATCCTTAAAGGCTCACCGTGCAGTAAAAGGGCACTGTTACTCATAAAATCCTACTGACCATGGTTCTATATCTACATATGTAAGATAATTAATTATAGAAATTATTATGGTTTATTTAGTGAGATTAGGTTTATTTCATGGATAGCCTTGACTGTAATTTACATTTTCTACATGCATAAACCACAGTGCAAAACAAAACAAATCAATAGAATATAGTAATATGTGTGTATGTTTTATTCATCCTGTTAAGTCATATATATATATATATATATATATATATGTACAAAGTTCATTGATATAGGCCATGTCAATATATAAAGGAAAGCCAAAGTAAAAGCGGGGGAGGGAAGAAAAGTATGTACACAAGACTTGAATACATATATAATTATCTATACAATGATACATTAAACTTGCCAAAGTTTTTAGAAAATCTTTGATTTCACACAACATTCTGAACCATACAAGGCTAGTAATAACGTACAAAGTTATTATATGTTACACCATAGCATAAAATAAAATTTTAAATAGCTCTTTATGGAGTATGAATGACTATGTTTATATCCGTACTTACAAGTTTTGATGCATCCACGATGAAGAGAAACTTGCACCGTTGTGGAACACGACAAATGAATAGGAATATGAAAAAAATTATTTTCGGCCCATTAAACACATTCTTTTTCTAGGAATATTGGTCACAATGTACGAAATGCATATTGTTATATAAAAACACATTCAATTTGACGTTACACACAAGCACTGTCGAAATATAGCATAAAAGCACTTAATTTAACATTACACAACGCTCCTATTTCCCGCTATAAAACTATTCAACTGCTGGTAATCAGCTGATAGATGAACAGGCTAAGAAAGTAGTTACTGTGTCGACCGCAGCGGTAGCAGTCTTAGGTAGTTCATTTGTCAAATGTCAAGTGGCTAGTTCCGATTTCCGTTTCTTACTTGTTGCATCACATGTTCGCGGGCTATGTCTTACGGTAAAGGAATTGCAAATTCTTGTATCGATCGGGCTCCATAAATTATTATTTGTGTGTGTTTGATTTCTAGTGATTGGATATCAAAAGGACAATGAAGAACCTACGTAAGTAAGCTGCTGAGAATATTTTTTTTACACCAATAGCCATGTTACTATTACCAATCTGTCTCAATTAGTTAAGTTTAGTTCCTAGAGCATTGCGCGGGTTCACAGTCATAAAACGTTAGGAATTTAAACTTTGTCATTTGCATTACTTTCTGGATTGAAAACGTGCATGTAAACAGGGATTCAAGATCCAGGTTCGGTTCTGTTAATAACTGGGAATAGAATGAAATTCAATCGGATCGAGATCGAATTGTGTTCGTACTCACTAACGTAGAAATTTTTATCATACAAGTCGATCACCACATTTACCCACAAAATAAGCCTGCACATTGTGTATCTCTTTCATCTTTGCAAGTTTTACATATCGTTTAATGAACTAATCATGATGCGAGCATAACTGAAAGCTTTAACCATTTGTTTTTATGTTTAAATGAAATCTGCTGGCACAGTTAAAGATATATTTCCGCCAAATAAATAGTGCTACCCGAAGTGTTGTCATTAAATTACATACTTTATGCTTTCCACATAATTTCTTATCCTTAACTTAATTTTTTCTATTTTAAATATAAAGCCATAAATATTGGAACAGAATAAGCAGCACTATTCCTATTGTCAGATTTCTCTCTTTTTATAAGCGTTAAAAAAACACAAAATTATGATTTCGGGAATAAGACATTCCAGGCGTATTTAAAGAATTCCCTATTTTCCGAAAATACGTTATTAAACGTAAACAAAATAACCTGTTCATAACGGCTAGATTGTGCAAAGCGTTACCAAGGTCAGTGAGGTTTATCACTGGCTAGGATTTGTGCTGTTTTATATGTAAATACGGATTCTGACTAAAGATAACCGTAATTTAAAGCACTGATGATATTAAATCCATATACATTTGAATTAACCAGGATTAATACTAAAATCTTTATTGTCAAAGGGCAGCTGAAGATATAGTTAATCAATACTGTGCATCTTAAAGTTAATATGGTCGTGCAAGGATAAAATAATGCACAACTATTTTCTTAATTAAGTACAGAAGTGCATGTGTTTATTTACACACTGAAATGCAAGATAAGTACAAACAGAGGTAACCAAGTTCAGTAAAAGTGAAAACAATCAGTATTAACATTTAGTAATTTGTAATAAGTCTATAGTTAGTTCCTGCAGCATTTAGTGAGTTCGCGAAGCAGTCACAGAGACATACAAACATTTACAATTGCCACAGTAGCACACATTCTATATTTACAAAAAAAAATCGTATATATCTGCGTAAATAGTTACAATAAAAATGAAGAAGCAACAGCTAGAACAAAACAAAAAACCAGAGAAGCAGATAGATCACTCAATCACACAAATACATAGTTAATTAGTTAGTTCTCGGAGCATTCAGTGAGTTCGTGGAGCAGCCACAGAGACCTACGAACATTGAACTTGTCATATACAATTACCATAGTAGTTTTCAATCTGTATTTACAAACATTTGTTTGCATATAGGGTTTTTTAACTCTGTATAATATCCTGTCCCCCATATATTCCTTTACAAAATAATTGTTATTTTTACATATGTATTTTAAGAGCAGATTTAAAGGATTTATCAGAATTTATTGAGGTTTTTAAGATAGAGGGAAGAACATTTTGCATTGAAAACATTCGTAATAACTCCTTTTGATGGTAGGAAAGTGTTGAAGCCGGTCTATGTAGTTTTGCTTTTTGTCTAGTATTCTTGTCATGTATATTTTGATTTTGTACATTTTCTTTCTTTCTTATAGTTCACAAAGGATAATATGTATTCACATGGAAGAGTTAAAATTTCAAATTGCCTAAAGAGGTTTCTGCATGAATGTCAGCTATGTGTACCAGCGATTATTTCTACGTGTTTTTTGTACTTATGTATGCAAATTATTATTAAGCGTTACTTAAAGGTAATGCACATTTTTTAGATATTTACATATAGCAAATACAATACAATAGATACAGGTATAATAGTTGTTGCTAAGTTTAACATAAGTTTGCCTTATAGTTTTTTACCATTTAAACACTTCATATTCTTTGATACTGTAAATACCATGTTCTTTATTTATACAGTTTAGAACCTATACTGGGTGAATGACCTAAAATTTGCACCGCAAATATTTCTCAAATGGAAGGTGCTATTGATGTGCTGCTTTCACAGAATTGGAGTTTATGGAGTGGCTAATAATTGGAGCTCATACGCAGATGTTAATATGTATTAGAATGTGCATTTCTTGAATAAAACTACATTTTAAATGGAACAATGTCGATTGACATCAAGAAAATAAAACTATAGGAAATTAAAATGTAAATGGTGTTTTTTGCACGATTCTAGTGCAAGTAGTTTACAAGCTATAGTAATATGAAGACTTTTTAAATATCTCCAGTTGTCTGCCCCAATTAACTACTTAGTTGCTGGGCAGATAAGTATGCATGTCGAAGGCGAGACAGCTCGAGTCTGAAAAGACTGACAACCGGTGGCAGCGGCCGGGGGGGGGGGAACTAAACTGAATTTAAAAAAAAAATGTATAGATGATATTGGGTTTATTTATTCTAATTCTGTATGTGTATATGACGTTAATATTGAGACTTATCATTATTTTAACAGCGTTAAGCAATGGAGGTATGAACGTTATTACTTATTTTTTTAAGTAATGTACTTTTTGTGTATTATGAAAGGCACGAACGTAAGTGGACCCGTGCGAAGATTGGAAAGTTATTAGTATGTATGTTAATTTGAATAAAATACACTCATTCATTCATACTAGGCTCCGATGTTCATATGTTTACATTTCATTTCCTTTACACTGATTTTATGGGAGCTTCTTTACCAGTACTTTATGACAGTTGTTCGCGTAGTGCTTAGTGGAAGATGATATTTACAAGTCGACATGGAGAATGTAGGAAGAATGCTGCTCTTTCTTGTAATGTGTAAACTAAAAGATATCCTAATAGGCTTGTTGCGTTGTCTGCACCAATTGTTTCGAAATCATTCGATTGGACGAAAGGCTTGCCCGTTCACCAGACATGATTCCTTTAGGCATTTCTCTGTGGGGAAACCTAAAAAACATTGCCTACAAGGACATACCTCCTACACCAAAAGATATGACACTATGGAGTACAGCTGCCTGTTCTGAAATTTCTGCTGAAATGCAACAATGTGTGCAGCAACCTTTCCATGTCAGACTGGAAGCTGGTGGTCATCATTTTGAACACAACCAGTGTTTCGTTTTTATTAAGATAATGTTGGCACATGGTACATTTAAAACACATAAGTATAAAATGTAACACGTGTTTTCTTGGAAATTCAGAAAAAACACAGGAACATCGTAGGCTAGTAACTAAGTAGTTAAAAGGGGCGGACAACCATACACACTTAAAATGTTTCATATTACTATAGCTCGTGAACTACTTGTACTAGAATCCTGAAAACAATACCATTGACATTCTAATTTCTTTAAGTTTTATTTTGTTAATGCCAATGGGCATTGCTCCACTTGAAAAACGAACCATTTGTTAAGAAATGCATATTCTAATATTAATAACTGTGTACGGACTGCAATTATGAGCCCCTGCCTAAACTTAAATTCTGTGAAAGCTGCACACCGATAGCACCTCCCATTTCAGAAATATTTGCGGTGCAAGTTTTAAATGATTCTCTTTGTGTAATGATAATTAATCCGAGTATTACTATGTAGAATTATGGCATTTCCAGGTTGTTATTGTTTCTAGTATTATGATTAGTTCTAGAAACTGCAGCTGCACAAAGTGAAAAAGTTATTTAGTTTAAAGCTAAAACCTCATGTGAATGGATGAAATTAGCAGTGAATAATTAAAATGTTATTCATCTGAGGTAAGTGAACCAGCTAGGCATACAATAAATCATTCATTCACGACAGGCATCTTCCCTGAAAGACTGAATTTAAGCCGATTTATATAAATCTTGACAAAGGCATAATTTAAAATTATAGGCCTATTTTACTTTTAACCTTACTCTCCAATGTTTTCAAAAACAATGTTTAACCGTTTCATAATTTATAAATAACCGTTTCATAAGTTTAATATGTATTTCTTTTTCTGTTAATGTATATTTTTTAAAATAAATTGCCGGTTCACAAGCAGATTATAATAAAAAATAAAAATAAGGGTGTATCCTGTTATGCGTTTCTCTCTGAACTATCACTGCCATATAAACGGACTGGAAATGCATTACATTGCTTTTATCGCGAGGTTTATAGCTAAAGATTAATTTATTTAATCTAGCTAGGGAATTAATGCGGTTTGTAGCAGCTAATGTTATGCATGACTTGACAATAGTCCGTCCGTTGATGCAAGCTCATACTCAGACAAACGCTGACCATAGACATGTCTCAAGGTTAGTGATTCAGAGAAACTGAACACTAAACCGATGGTAGCCAAGCTTCGTTCAGCAGTTCTAAAACATACTAATGTTTATGCAAAATTCTTATTAGAATGACGGCCATTGTGCGTTCTTTTCACATAGTGCTAATGTAAATTTTTATGACAATACAATCCCATGGTGGAAACAATCTAACATACATTGCACCCTTGACGACAGAACCATGTTTGAAAGGGAATCCAGAACTAAATATATAATGTATAAACATTTTAAAAAGAAAGATGACGAGAGTAACATTAAAACGACACGAACTATTGAAGTGATTAGTTTATTATTTGTGGTTCATAAACAGTTCTACAACAGTGTGTGCACTCTTTTATTTTTATTTATGTATTTAGAAATCTATAAGTATTTTAATTATTTATTTCATTATTATATATAATGTTATCGCTTAAGAGATAAATGTTGGTTTGTGGAATTTTAAATGTTTCCTAGTGTATTGGGAAAGACGTACTGTCCCAGGAGCCGTGGGACATGGATGAGCTAAGTTTTTAACAAATATATTTTGCAAATAAATACTCTACTACTGCCACTACTGTTAACTATAATTAACGCTGTCGAACATACACACTTTTCCCAAACCCGCTGCTACTGGTGACTTCACTATAATTGACACGGTTATCTCTCGTAAAGGATTATTTCCTCCCTAAGCCCTGCCTAATCCACAGCTTAATTTTTTAAGTAGTTCTTTGGCAAGAACCACGTGGTACAAAATTACGTAACTGGTGACATCACGACAATCTCCGTCTGATTCAATGTATCTTTTTTTCGGCACGTTCATATAAAAAGTATTAAATATAATAATATTGTTTTCGAGTATTACTATATAAGTATATTCTAAAGAAAACGGTTAAAATGGGTCAATATTTTGATGATTATTTGACTAAATCTTTGTGTCGTTCACCTAAGCACAGGATCAGTTTATCTGCTTATATAATTACATAGTTTCAACACATCGTTAGTACGCACGCGCGCGTACGCACAGTAATTTAAACCACATCGAATCACAAGACAAAGGTTGGAGCGAAATCAATGATGGACGTTTTAGACGCGTTATAAAGAAAAGTACCATATTTTTAAATTACTACACTTTCCTTTTCGCTTTTTATCTGAGAGGCAACTCTAGTCCATGAAAGATCTCACTTTAAATGAAATTTGGTTGAAATAATTTACTAATCAATTTTTATATGGTGTTAACATTCTGTATAATATTCTTTCATATTAACGCCACAAATATTTCATTATATAAACTAACCTGTTATTTAAGATTAAATATTATATTTATTGTTAAATTAAATGTTTTTAATAGTGTTTAACACCGGTTTTTACTACTGAGGCAGCACATATGGTGGACACCGATGATATATGAAAAATTAATGTTTAAGGTACCTCCCCGGCAATTGCCATCAATGAGGATTGAGAAAAACCTGGGAAAAACCTGTCAATGAGGTCGGTCCTAATGGGAATAGAACCCCACACCTCCTACTCACGAGTCTGCGACTTAAGGACCTCGGCCACCCATGGTGGTTTAATTAGATATGCATAATATTTACAACCTGACAACGGGTAATATACAGCTCAAACTGCTTTTGTATAATTTCAGTTATTTTTATTATCTATTAATTTAAGATACGTTCCTACATCTACATTAACAACAAAGGCGGACGAGATTTCTGAGATGCGTTCTGATTAACCGGTGGTTCGTATCCTGTCGGAAACTTCTCCCTGACACGTTTTTTTCAATAGCAAATGCCTGAAATGTTCTCTTCCTATTAATTCATCTTCAAATTTATCGTTTTATTCAATTTTCTCCATGCCCAACGCCTGTGATAATACAGCAGTTAAAATTTGTGTTAAATACATTAATGATAATATACCTTCAAATGTATTCTTCATATCAATATCTAGAACTCAAATTCTAAGGTTTAAATGCATTTAGTTTCTTGTTTAAAACGTGAAAATGCTTAGTGTATACTTTTATTTAGGATTTTTAAAATAAACAGACATTTTTCTGAATTCTATTCATTCTACAATACCAGAAACGCTCCCATTCGTTAATTTTGATCCAATTTGAACTTATTTTTAAGGGGTTTCCTTTTTTAACGTTGAAAATATATTATAAAAATGGAGAATGCTGCTACACTTTTTGTTCAATTAATTTAAAAATTTAGACAGGTGATGTCTAACCAAACTTCGATTCCATTGTGAGTAATACTGCAAAGGAATTCATCTGGGTCAAAGAACACAATGAAACATTTTTCGATGATTGGAGGACAATTTTGGCAGAGCATTGAAAAAGAATGGTCGCAGAAACATTCTATTTTATTTTATTGTTAATTTCTGACCATCTTTTGCATTTACTTCTATACTCTGACATTTTTCATTTTATGAGTCTGGATTAAATTTCCTGTTTCAAATTACGTGCCTATACAGAGTGATAATAGTTCAGCGCTTATCAACTTTCTGTATATATTTATTTCCTTTACAAATTGATTCCCTTTAAATCTAACGATATATGAAGATGGAACATGAACATAAACCAAGCAAAGGGGCAGAATATAAAGCAAACCTATACATAGTAGATTTTAAACTCGGCGTCATTAGTTTTAAAGAAACTGGCAGAGGAACGTGAAAGCGATAAGGTCAACTTGCATGGCAAATGACGCCCGTGGGAAAGAAGTTGCTAACATGATGCCGCGAGCGTGATACGAACAATGTCGTCTTTTGCAACAGCGTTATGTGAGAGAACTGGCAAACGTAGCAAATGCATTGTCAACGAAATTAAAATACACAATAATTTTCTTTCCACTAACCTTAGCATTCCGTGACAGCTTATGACTTGAGTTCAGATTTATGTGACCTGTAAATTTAGAAATATGCAGGCACTTATGCCCTAAAGTTAGAGAAATATGGCTTAAAAGCTAAGGATATGATGTAAAATTTTACAAGACTCAATAAAGTGTGGTTTTATTAAGACAATTACAAAGCCTTTTTCTTAGTCTCTTTTCAGAGCTGTTGATAATTCACAAGAAATTGTCATAACCTATAAGATATACATATAAGCTAAATAAATATGTTTTATCTAGTGCTGTGCAATTAACTTTAATGATGGTAATATATGAAAAAGGAAGGTTGCACTGAATGACGATATGCATTTTTAACTTATCAAATTTTAATGGCATACTACTGTTCAATGTAGATGAACGGTAATGTGAATTCTCAAACGACGATTGTGGCAATGTAACTACGAGGGCCATCCAGAAAGTAAGTCCCAATCGCGTGTGGAGATGGAACAACTTGTCGGATAGGAATGCGCATGCGCAGGAGTAGAGAGGAAGTATGTGGGAATAATGCAGTAAAGTTTCAGCCTTGTGACGGCCGTGGTTACCGCGCTGTGCTAGGAGAAAATGGCTGCTCTGATATTGTCTCCCGTCAACTGCGAGGTTCGTGCAATCATCCGAGGTTTGCTCGCTCAAAAGCAAAGTCCAGCAGAGATCCATCGCCAATTGTGTCAAGTGTATGGACACGACATTATGGTAAGACGATGGTGCAGGCAGTTCACTGAAGGACGAACTAATATTCACGACGACGACCGTAGTGGCCTTCCGTCCCTGGTGACGGCAGAAGTGTTGGAAAGTGTGCGGCAGGCAATTGAGCAGAACCGGCGCTTCACAATTTCAGAACTCTCTTGTCAATTCCCCTGATGTCTCGCTCCCTTGTGCACGAAATTGACTCCCGGAAGCTTGACACAATTGGCGATGGATCTTTGCTGGACTTTGCTTTTGAGCGTGCAAACCTCGGATGACTGCACGAACTTCGCAGTTAACGGGAGACAATATCAGAGCACCCATTTTGTCCTAGCACAGCGCGGTAACCACGGCCATCACAAGGCTGAAATTTTACTGCATTATTACCACATACTTCCGCTCTATTCCTGCGCATGCGCATTCCTATCCGACTAGCGGTGTCATCTCTAGGCGCGATTGGGACTTACTTTCTGGATACCGTAATATTTACACAGTTTTCGTAGTTCGTTGCGCAGTCAGCCTACTCTTTCGCATAATTTACAAAATAAAATTTTACTGTCACTGTGAAACATTTTCTCCTAACTTTCGGGAAAAAAAAATTACTCTCGCATTATCAGATCACTTGAGTATCGTGGAGTACACTGAGAGAGACCAAAGCATACTGGAAGAGCAAACAGAATATTAGTAAAATCATTTTCTTCAATTTTTCAGAAATCAAGAGTAGGAGAGACCAGAGGATAATGGATAGAGGTCCTAAACTAAATCCTTCTCAACTCTTCTATAAGGAAAATATAAAGCGAGGATTGAACTCCCCAATTGAATCCTTTCATCCTCGTTTTTGTTTGAGATCACGTTTATGTTGTACCGCTATTCCAACTTTGACTTAAAACGCAAGGTGAATGAATTGCGTTTAACGCCCCTTTTTGCTACAGAGGCACCACAGGCGATGGACACTGGGGATACATGAGATGAAATGATATATTGGGAAAGGATTTACTTTTAAGGAAGGAATCGTTCCAGGCCTAAGTTTAGGGTACCTCTCCGGCATTTGGCATTTGTGAGGACTGGGGAAAACCTGGAAAAAAAATCTCAGTCAGGGAGGACGATCCTGGCGGGATTCGAACCCCGGACCTCCCGCCCACGAGTCCGCGCCTTTACGACCTCGGCCACCCGTGATATATATAAACGCAAGGAAAATACTTTTAGGAAAGAGACCAGGAAATGAAAATTGACGCTTTTGGTAGAAAGTATTGTGATATGTGGGGGGGGGGACTTAAATATAATAGGTGATGTCTTTTATACCACATTTCGGTTCAAAAATATGACCTAAAGCTAAAATCAATGCATGTATATCACCAATAAAGCAACTTCTTCGTGCTTGGGTGTTTTTACGGGGGCAAGGGATAAAGGATAAAAGTAAAACAGGGAGGAAGGGAAAAGGGAGATAGTATTAAAGGGCAAGGTAAGTGGAGCTGGGTTTTATCCGCAGAATTCAAGGTAAAAGATGTCTGGTATGCATTTATGCATATACCAGAGTTGAAGGGAGATTTCCCGGAAGACAAGCCTGACCGAGACTTACTTTGCTCCCGCAGATATTAACGTGAAATTTGTAAATTTATTTTTAGGAGTAGAGTTTATTTTTTAATTCACTTATTTTCTTCTGTATCTGGTTTGGTTAGCTTGTATTTTACTGTGTCGCTCAAATATGTATTCACTGGGGTTTTTCGTAATTTTATAGAAGATGGCGGGATTTGCTTGGGCTGTTGTGTTATTAGATTCAATTTTTATGGTTAGATTGTGCTCAAAAGACAAGAAGCTGACTCGGAATTCTGTGTATGTCTTCTCTAGCTTGTTTTAAGGTAACATCGTGAGGTGATAGCAGGTAATAGTCTGGGTTAGGTAGGTAATGATGCTCACTGTCCTGTGAATGCCTGCTCTAACTTCAGGTAGTATCGTGGAGCGAGGTGACAGTTCCCTGATGCAATTGATACTCTGGATTAGATTGCTAGGGGCCCAAGATCTCGGGTTCAAACAGGTCAGGCAAGTAAGGCCGTTGGTCCCGTGTCGTAGATTATGCGGCACGAAAAGATCCTCAAGTCTTAAAGGTGTCTATTAGCCAAATTTATACATTTTCATGAGTGGGACGTTAATGACCAAAACTGTTTAATAGCGTCTTTAACTAAAATAAACCTAAAATCTAAACCCTTTATTTCTGTAGCCAGTCACTTTTTGGTTCAATGTTGCTTTTATTTTCAAATTCCTTATAGTTGACCTAAATGAAGTATCAACCTTACTATTTTTTAAACATTTTAAATGTCGTACAAAAACCGAATTTGCCACAAGAAATTTAAATATGTTTACCAGGAATAACCTTGAGAGAGAGGAAAAAAAGTTTCATATCTGCGACTGCGCAAAAATTCATCGGTGTTTCCAGCTTTATATCTCATATCGCTGAGACAGCAAACGTTTTTGATGCCATTGCCTCCATTTTTAAAGGAAGTAAAAAAGATAAGGAGATCGGCAAAGGAGAATAACACAATTTCTGCGAACATGTTGAATCATAACGCTGAACCCACATTCCCCAGTTTGGTTACATTGTTCATGAAATGTGTCGATCATACATACAGTCTTTCTTTAGCTCCTACGTTGCACCCTATTTCGCGAAGCCATAACCTCAAATAGCAGAAACAAGATCGGAGAAAGGGAAGGCTTTGTCAGTCAAACTCGTATCCCTGTCAATTTTCTTCATGATGCGGTAAACCAAGAAAGAAAGAAAACACCAAGAAGCAGTCTAGTCAGCAAGATTACGTCAGATCTTTACCTTCTTTCCTTCTATTTCGATCCACTGGCTGGAAAAGTCTGACACGTCCAATTTTGTACTGTCAGGAACAAAGCGATATTATATAAATAATACGAAAGGGATGAGCTCACTTTCCTAGGTTACATCTGAATGTGGCGTGGCCCAGATAAAGGGCTCTGTTATTGCTGGGAAAGGAAAGGTAGCTATCAGATTTCAGCCTTTGCCAGCAATAACCTGCGAGCAGAGTGTGGCGCCAATGTTGCCAACCCCAAATATCTATCCGCAATCTATGGAATTTTTTGTAGGTCTCCAACTGTCGGATATTTTAGGAAGGACGTATTTTTCTATCGAAACGATGACCGACATGCGTTTGTGAACAAAACTTGCGTAGTAAGGTGTTTACAAAGAAGAATATCCAGAAATACAGAAATGAAAAAGTATTTTATCATTTTTATGTCTATATTTTGTGCCTTTATTATGAGCATTTAAGGGGAGGTGGTATCCCCTATCTTCGCAATGATAATTTTATCATGTATAGGTAGATATTGCACAAGTGCTAGGACGCTGATGACCTTAGATGTTAAACAGCGTCTGTAAATAAACGAATCAAATCACAAGTGCTAGACTTGTGAAATTTGATACACACATTAGTGAATTTGCTTTGTGTGTACTGACTTTTAATTGTTAATGTATAGGAAACTGCATTTTATAAATAATTTCCGAATTAAATATTTTATAAAATTTTCAAGAGGATTTAATCTAATAACGGCCACAGATTTAGAGACAGGAGTGCAAAAAGTCAATAGGTTAAATATACCTTGTATAGTAACCTGTTAAAGTTTCATGTTCCTACCATAAATCATTTCTGAGTTAAAGGTACCTTAAAAACAAGTTTGCGAAAAATTGAAATAAAGAAAACCACACAATACTGCTATTTGCATCACAGAAGTTGCATTTTATAAAATTTATCAAAGAACTTGGTAGTAAATTAAAATTTATTATATGGTTACCACTTGTTACTCTCTCTTCTGGGCCACTTATCTCCAAACTATCATTATATACACTATAAGTTGGGGAGAAAAACTAGAGATCTTTTTATCGATTCATTCAACACGTCACTCACCTAACCTATTCCATAAATATTTTGAATGTTTATATTTTCCACACTAATGTTATCACCAACATTACTAATAAGTATATGTACAAGAGTACAGAATTTGTTTTACCTCTTCCAGGACCTGTTTTACGCCTTTTGAATAAAGGTTTATCTCTTGGCTTTTGCTAACTTTTCGAGCAGGTTTAAATAAAACATCAACAGGTAGTTGGAAACAGTTGACAATCTGTGAGCGTTCATCAGTATGGGAAGTGGATAAATATCCCTACGACAAGGAAAAAATTACTTACAGTAGGAATTTCAAAATAGAATTGGAAATATTTTGAAGTAAGGAACTACAGCACAAAAGGGGGCGTGTCATGACATTTGAACATTCTTTAAGGCCATTTTGGCATAAACGTTCTTTTATATATTATGAATTAAACTATTAAGAGTGCAAATAAGAAAAAAAAAACACATTTTTGTCCTCTTCTAGAGCATGTTTTACTAAATGTTTCCTACTCTGCCTTCATTAGTGTTTATGATACAATATTATATAGTGTTCCGAGGACTTAAGCAAACATGCTAATGGGCAGAGCTTTCCATCAATCCTTTTAAAAACATACAAATTGCATTTATTATTTTATTTCATTTTGAACTATTCATACCTTTTATATTATAACATTATAAGAATATATACTAAAAACATAACTGCAGATTATCGTATAGCACGGCTTTTATTATTCATAGATGCCATTGTTATGATACAAACGCATGAACTTTTATCTTTCATATTATAACAGTGGAAAAATATTATTTTATTATAAATATACACGGTGGACGAAAATTCGCTCCCCAATAGTTCCTTACATTTAATTTACATTTGAATACACATTCCTTCACAGACATGTTAAAAACGAAGGCCCTATTTTTCGATACATAATTGATAGCGTTTGGTAAATGTTTTTGCCAATGGCATAGCATAACTGGGGACTTTTATTGACTTTCCCGAATGACCATTCGATCATCTATTGCAGCCATTCATGCTAATGCCATCCTTTTAATAAACAAAATACATAATATCCAAGAAACGGCAACATTAATTGCTTTGATTTACTATATATATATATATATATATATATATATATATATATATATATATATATATATATACAAACACACCGATAAACTTATATATTTTATGTGAATAATTTATATACATATATACAAGCATGTGTAAAATCCCACTCCTGACCACTCTCTTTATTTTACTCACCTCCTCCCCAGCTTTCATCTCTTCTCTATATCTTTTAACCTTCTTTGTCGGTCCTGGTGGTGTAGTGGTAACCATACTTGCCTCCTAAACCCAAGATCGCTTGTTCCATGGGCCGATGGATTTTTTCGGGCGTAAAAATCCTAAGTATAGTTTCCTTCGGAAGGGAAGTAAAACCGTGGGTCCCGTGTCGTACATTTACGGCACGAAAAAGAACCTCAAGCCTGAAAGAAGAGGCCTGTAAGCAAAATCTGTCGACCGTTTTACTCCCTGAATTGAATCGGACGCTGATGACGGAAGATGTTAAAGAGCGTCAGTAAATTAAAAATAAATGAATAAATAAAAAATAAAACTCATCTGTCGGATCTTTGACAGAAATGCTCCCGATTTGTGTATCTCTCATGCACAACACTTCCAGGCAGACGTTCAAACTTCTGTTGTAATTCGAGTGTCTTAAACAGGATACGAACAACTAGCGTGGAATACCTCACTACGTTAGGAAAAAGCGAGCTTTCCCTACTTGTTAGGAAGCCTTTGCCTTTAAGGGACACAATAGACTATCTTTATATATTGCTCTTTGGCGAACATTTATCGGCGCTAATAGCCCATAATGTTGAGGCGTTCTTAAATCTATTTTTTTCTCTCATTCACACTCATTTTGAGATGGGGAACGCAGGTAAAATGGGACGATGTAACATATCGGAGGTTTGAGCATGGAAGTTAACTATAAAGTGAAATACAGTTTAACTTCACACCTTCTCAGTAATTGGAAGAACTTCATTATTAATATCCTGTCAACAGGTAACGATATTATTTAGCTTCATCATAATCTCTAACATTTACAGATTAACCATATGTTTGCATGTGTGTAGTAAATAGGAATTCAAATGATAACAAAGTTGCAATTTATTTCCCATCCTAATGTTAACAATAACTGTCTCAGTGTTGTTACTAGTAGCGAGTTTGAGCCACCTTTTTAAACTGAGCACTTTAATTTTTCTTTTATTGTGTCTGTGTGCGATGTTTCTGTGCTATTCATCTTAAGTTTCTTGCTTAAAATGTAATTGTATACTGTACTTCATTCGGGTCACTGACTATCAGAAGCACATCCTGTGTTTGGAATTGTTTTCAACAATTGTGATCTCGAATTATTGCAACAGAAAAAAGAACATCACTAACGAAAGTAAAACAATAGTACCTGCTTTGTTTCCCTTTCACCCAACTCTTAATATACTATGTTAAGTTGCAGAAGTGCACCTCTTTTAATGAAGGTGGCAGCATTGTTGAAAATATCAGTCATTATTTAGTGTCCTTTCAAAAAAAAACTTGGTACAAGTCGTCGAATTGGATTGGATTTTTTGGATTTGGATTTTTTGATGATGAAATTGTGGACTTTGGGTCTCTTATTTAGCCTTGGCTTTGTTAAGCACACATGAGATGCCTTTGTTGAAACTGATAGCGAAGTCATACCTCTTTTGTTACTTGTAGTTGCCCGAAAAAAAAAAAAATGAACACAAGAAGCACACAAATAAAGTTTTAACTTAGAATGTGGAACTGGTTAGTGAATGAACTTTTCTCTGTTCTCTCCACTGAGCAAGGTCGAGCTACAAGTGAATGCAATAATCAGCACATGCCTATGCCATGACAAAGCAAGCTATAATATACTTCGTATGCTAATGAAAACTAAATTATCTTGAATTTTAAAAATATATTAGAATAAAAGCACTGCCTTAAACAACTATCTAATTTGTATCTCGCTGTTCTGTGCCCACCAGTGAATTAGGGATGGCAAAGTGTTGACACACGGAGTAAGGTAGCAGTATATTACGCATTTCTCGCACTGTCGAAATTAGATTCATTTTCATAGGTTTTAAATCCAGCGCTATTGTGGACTTCTATTCTTACCGCAGATCGCAAACAACTTTCCTTATGTTAATATTATGCATTCCACTTTGTTACACATTTGAATCACCTCCTTCTTAATTTAAGAACTTATATACAATATATAACTGGAATAACAACAGATAGTAATATGTTTCCACAACCTATCCTAACACTTTAGGGCATTAGGTTTACTGGTGTCCCTTTAGTATTCTAGAAACAGCTACTGACATTTTGAACAGTGCTATTTGTTCTGCAGTATCTCATGATTCTAACTTGAATGTAATTTAGGAATATATTAATTACATTTTTTTTAAATTTTAAAATCTGAAATAGCCCAGTAGTAAAAACATTTAAAATGATGTTGGAAAAACTTCTGTAAGCGTTAGAGAAAAAACGAGAAAACAATAGATTGTTATTGGTAGGCAACTTTCAATTTAGACGTTAACGACTAAAATTATATTAGCTTATAGTATTTTCTTGACCTTTTTTTGACATGTAGAAAATGTGACGTCTGTAGATTGTGATCTGAATAATTAACACAAGTTTGTAGAAATTGATGAAATGAAATGAATTAATGAATACGTAAATGAGCTCGGGGACCTTGGTGCCTTAAAGCTCTCTGGCTTTAAGAAAAATCTCCGAAAAAACCTTACCCATGCAGTCTCACCGAGATTCGAACGCAGGACCGCTAGTCACAAACGCTACCACTAGACCACCGAGGCAGTTTAAACCTGATGTATTGTATAAGTACTTTAAACTTCTTTTTTTTTTTTTTTTTTTACGAAAATGGTAATTTTTAGCTATTTTTAAACATTTAACCATTTTAATAAGTTATTTCAATTAGATTTTCGGTTACAAACAACGATAACTGCTTTTAATAGTAATTGACACATTTTTAGAAAGCATTGCAAACCTAACCTCACTACTTTTCTAAGAAACAGAAATATCACTTAACATTTTGCGGAATGACGGAAGGTAACAGATGTGAAAATATTACCTTCCGGATCACCAAACCCCCCCCCCCTTTTTTTTTTACAATTTACATTTTGGCAAGGGTTACGGTAAGGCAGCTAATCTTGAGTTTTAGCAATGTGCATTTCGATAAAACTTCGCAGGCGGGGTTTGAGAGGGTTGGTTAAGGGCTGCTGCGATGTCGATCCTTGCCCCACCAACGTTACGTGTTCCGCACGCATGCACACTTGACCAGTGACCCGACCTGTCTGTACAAAGTGCATGACCACATTAGCTGGGACCTCATTCCCATTTGCCGCAATGGGCAAAACTGTACGCAGTCACGGCAACGCAACCAGCAAAGTGCTAGACCATCAGCTTTTATGCGAGTTCTTAGCAAACAGTTGGTAATAATGACTACTACGCTGAGGTCACTTTAGTTTCAGTCGATCTCGACAATTTAGTCCAGAAAAATCGAAGATATGTGAGGCAACTTAAATTGCAAAAAAGCTATGTTCTTTCGTGTCTACAATGCACGTTATGTGGTGGTTCTAGCAGTTAATGGACTAGTCAACGTAGACCCCATTTAAATTATTTAGACTTGATTGCATAAAGCTGTAGATATCTGCTATTCTATAAAAGTTACCTGGTAGATAATTTGAATGGCTTCTCACGCAACAGTTATGTTTACACAACTATCTGTTTGGTAGCAGTATGTAAATTTCTGCAACATTTGGCTATATGGGTTTTTTAGCAGATATTATAGTGCCTGCAAGTAGCGCTATACATAGCATTTGCGAATTAGATATCCATTACACTTTCTCATGCTGAAGTTAAGTAGGCAGGTAAGAATTATTAAAAGTTGTACAGTGGGCTACATTGGCCCAACATTTCAAATTTTGCATTGCACCCCACTTTATTATTCAATGAAAAAATAGCTCTCTTGTTACTATAAAGTTCTGCATTTTCTCCACCAGCGGAACTGCATTCGCGCATATTACCGTCTACACAAGGGAAATCTGGAGGAAAATAAAATTGAGTTTGTCATCTCTCTGTAATTTTGTGGCATTTTTATGTAATGCTGTCTCAAAGTTACCATGAAACGAGTAACGGCTCTAATAGTTCTGCATTTATGCACATTTAAATTTGAAAACTACCACAAGCTTGAAACCTTAAACATAGTAACAGCTGGTTTAAATCGGGGATAGCCACGTTTCTATTTGTGTTTGGTTTTAAACTTTCTTCTGTTTCATCCATAAGCTCATCACTATTTCTTTGAGTGATGTGATTCTTTTCTTAAACTCATCACCGGCGTTAATCGGTTATTTCTTGTTCGAAACATCTGCCTTGTATGGGACCAATTATTTCTTCGTCATCAGAGGATAATGATGACAATGACGTAGCATCTGTTCTATAAATAGCAATAAGTTTTAAATAAAAACATTCAAACAACAGAAAGATCAGATTGTTAATAAAACATTAAAAATATATTGTATACCAAAGGCAACTTAATAATTCAGTACTGGGATGTACACACTATTTAAGAATTTTCACATGGGTTTTGACATAGAAAAGTTCGCAATAAATTACCGTATTATTTAAAAAAATTAATTTATTTCGACAAGTTATCGCAATATTTATTTCATAACTGCTATCTGACATTTAAGAAACACTTATTAAGCGAGAAAGTTATGAAATAAATTATTTCGAAAGCTTTTATCAATGTTTCAGAAATCGGGCTTTCAAGTGTTTTTATGGGTTATAAAATGCAATGTCAGTCCTGGTGGTGTAATGGTTACCACATTTGCCTCCTAAACCCAAGATCGCTAGTTCGAGCTCGGCCAGGACCGATGGATTTTTTCGGGCTAAAAATACTTAGTATGGCTTCCTTCGGAAGGGAAGTAAAGCCATGGGTCCCGTGTCGTACATTTACAACACGAAAAAGAACCTCAAGCCTGAAACAGAGGCCTCTGAGCAAAATTTGTCGGCCGTTTCACGCTCTGAGTTGAATGGGGCGCTGATGACCAGAGCTGTTAAAGAGCGTCCGTAAATAAATCAATAAAAAAAAAAAAATAAATAAAATGGGATATCGGACGAAAAATTACAAAAATTAACGTCAAATTTTTAATTTAGAGTATATACTACAATATAGAGTATATACTACAACATATGAAGAGGAATTTTATTTGTGAAATACGACTAACTTAGTGCCATAGTTTTCCTGGAGAAATCCGCCAAAATGACAATGATTGTCTTTTTTATATAGACTTTGATTTGAAAATCTAAACTATTGTTCATTTTAAAGCTTAACATTTGTCCAACTTAACGATTCATAAAACAATTTCATTAATCTACAAAATTAGGAGAAACTCTTATTATATGTGTATTTAAACACTTTTTGCATAAAACAATGAAAAATACAAATGACAAAATTGCAGTTATTTATACAAATGAATATGGTCTTCAATTTTTTTTATAATAGATGCTAATGTCGAAAATCTGAACACTTGTTAATTTCAAAGTTCAAAAGTTGTTAATTATAAAATTAAGATATGTGTGTTTTAAGCAGCTTTTTCATAAAGACAGTGAAAAATATAGATGACAAAATTCCCATTATTTATACAAATGATCAGATAACTTAATGGACAGTGGACGCGCGATTTCCGGTAAGACTAGAATTTACATTCCTCTGACGAGGCAATTGAAGTTGTTCAGTCGTTGTTTATCATGCGAGATATTTCAGTTGCATTTCTGTAGACTTTCTACTGTGCATTTGCATATTTTGCAATATGCCGAGAGTGAGATATACGCCATCACAAAGAATGTTTATTTCTGATTGTTATATAGCATTTTCAAAATGTTATGCTCGTTTATTCATATGCTCTGACCCGAATAACTTTACGTTTTCTATTGTAAAACCAGCCGCGCTATATATTGTAGTTTCAAGCCACATAATTCAGTGAAGGAAAGGAAAGACGGAATAAAGAAAGATGGATAGAAAAGGAAAGGAAGAAACGAAAAACGAAACAAAGCAAAATGCAAAATAGTAATTAATAAAGTCACTAAAGATAATGTATCGCCTCTAATAAAAGTACTTTAGTTGGTAGAAATGTAAACAAAACATTGTTCAGTATAATTTTTACAAGCTTTTATTTTCGCTTATGTCCACTGGCAACACGCAGAATCACAATCGCAGTTTTCTTATCTTATTCTTTCTGTGTGATTTTGTTTCTACCCCAGCTTGCTTCTATAGTTAGAGCATTCCATTTAAACAATGTGTGCCAGAATACTGACAACCATTAGGAACAAAAATATGGATATGCGAACAGATGATCACGCTCTGCCAGTTTTTTCCCCTACAACACGAATTCTCCGCAGGAGCAACTTAACATTCCAGTACGTTTATGCAATAATCTTTATATCAATTAAGCAGTATGATCGAAATTATCAAACTTTCATTACCATATATCAGATTATATATGATTATTTTCAGGGTTTTGTAAATAATTGCATGCATATTTTGGATTTTTTCTTATCTTTATGTTCATCGTATGAAACAGTTGTCCAGGTAATTAAACTTGTTTCCTTCAAGGTAAAAATATTAAGTTTCAAACTTTTGTGAATTAATGAATGACTAGTGTTTAACGCCCGTTTTTACACAGACACCACAGGCAATGGACACCGATGATACGGAATGAAATTATATATTGGAAAAGGATTTATTTTTAAGGAAGGAAAAGTTCCAGGCCTAAGTTTAGGGTACCTCCCCGGCATTTGCTAGTTATGAAGACTGAGGTAAACCTGGAAAAACCTCAGTCAGGGAGGGCGGTTCTGGCGGGATTCTAACCCTAGACCTTCCGCTCACTAGTCCGCGCCTTAACGACCTCGGCCACCCGTGGCGGTAATTTTTCACCGTGATTTGAATAAAATTATATTCAAAATTTACAGTAATGTATGGTACCATGCTGCATAACCGAAAAGGTGGAAATAAAAATGCCAATCCTACCCTTTTTATGGGTGCAACTGACCAAAAAATGTGTAGGACTATGTATTGACGATCAGTAATAACAAAGCGCCTTTACAAAGACATAGAAGCAATGCAACTGTAATTATTTGGAGGGAACCTGGTTCAAGTTCAATAAAGTCTACCAACATTTGCCATTTTGCCAAGGTAAAAGTGCACGCCACCCAGTCAATGGGAACAATTTATGGCAAAAGTGGGGAAATATATATGTTTCCGATATTTGAGCAGCAAAACAACAGATATTTACATTAACCAGTAAATGAGAAAGTTTATTCAATTTCCTACTGTCACTAGACCATAATAGATGTAGAGAAACTCGTGATATTTTCGTTATGATCTTATTTTGCTTTGCTAACCATTATACCATAAGTGTACCTCGAAGTTAAAAAAAAAATAACAATAATAACAATTTAAAAATAACATTCTCAGCCCAATTCAACAGGAGATACGGAATACAAAGTGTGCATTTAAAGTACTTCAATTAGCCATTCTTTACACTTAAGGTGTAAAGCATTTAACCTACTGTAGTATCGATTCATGAAATTTATCTATGTGTGTATGCTCTAAGGTATATGAATAAACCGATAACTCAGCTGATGAGAGAATGTAAGAAAGAGCACATTCTCACCCTCTCACATGTCAACGCTTTGCACCTTGCTCCCGCCTTAGAAAATATATGGCGTGCCAACAAAGATAGGTCAATGCCCTTGGGACCTTCATTTGTGTTGCCCCTCCTGGGTAACGGAGGTTTTTACTTTGAAATACGACGTCGGTCCTGTCTAGACACGTCTACAAGGACATAAACCAGAAAATGTTTTCTTTGGCTACTCTTTTCTTTTCATAGACTGTCTTCAGAGTGAAGAGAGGAAGAGGAAGTAAAAATTATTTTCGTTTCTCAATTTTTTGTCCATGAGCTGTTTCCGCTTCCGCCCCTGTACACTTTTTGTTTTATTTTCGCATACTGGCCTCACTTCACTTGCTTTTTGTTTATATATTGAAAGTTATACTTTTTTCATCTCAAATATTCGATTGGTGTGTAACATTCAATCCTTTTCTCAACTAAGTTTTATCTACCACTTTCCAGATCAATGTTGGTACAGTAAAACTTCTATAATTTGAAATTGTACCCACCCCCACTAAATATAAACATAAATGTATATCTGCTACAAACTTAATCATATTTTATGTATTGTAGTACGTAATGTAGATACCTTGTATGTATATAATTATGGTATGGTATAACTGCAACCTGTAAATAGTATGTCAGCAAAAGAGAAACCTCCTTGGTGTTTTGTTACAGAAGCAGGACATCCAAAAAAAGAGTCGCAAAACCTCTATTTAGAGGAAGTAACCAGAAGGTCGCTGTGTGAAGTCCTTTCTTTTTAAAAGGACAACTACTGCAGGGTTAATAAGCTCAAGGACATTTAAATTCGTTAATTACCCCGACCAGTCGTCGTAGCTGTTAGCCCTTTAAAATAGCCAATGTGGACAAAACTTTCAAACTTTCAAATAACAGCGAATGGTATGCACGGTAAGTGAACTAACAAGTCACAGGCAGTGACAGATATTTATTTCAAAATTTTAAAGAAAATTTCTAGGCTTGCGCGTGTATTTTGGCATCTCATAGCCACAGATTTTTTATTTGAATTTAATATATAAGGGAGGCGGTCGCTCCGCTAGGGCAGTCAGTTTGCATTTGCTCATTGCTCAGGAGCAGTTGTAAAGCTTGACGTGGCCGAGAAATGCATTTCTAAGTACTATACTCCGCGAGACTCATTTAGCAGCTTTCACTTCTCAATTATAAGTTCTACGCGCGGCAAGATACACTCAGTTCGCAGTACTCATAACTTCGATTTTCAGTTTCACGCGCCGCGGCACTCATCTGTAAGTATCACAAGCTGCAACTAAGTGTATATTCAACGTAGCCAAGTCTGTAATACACAAATACACCAGAGGATGCGAAATATTTTTGACTTAATAAATTACAAATATATATTATGTCGTATCGCGTGCTTATTTATACTATTAAACTCCTCTCTCACTCCTGTTGAGTCCGAATCATCAAAATAGCGGAAATTGCCCTGAGAAATTGTTGTCATTGAAACGTTTGCAACACCAATCAAGCTACCAAACCATTTTAAAATTAGCGTCACAACGAGGGCCACTCGACGCCTATACCAAACCGTTTCAAACTTAATGATTCAATAAAATTGTTAAACCTTATGAAGTATCCAAGATAAAAGGTACTTTCTTTACTTCTGCATTTTGAACTTTATGCAATAAGTGAATAAGGAGGGATCCAAGCAAGTATAAACCATATTTCGGTGTTTTGCGCTGACCATGCACACGCGTTTTCCGCCTTTGACTGGGACTAGGACACACTAGCTTCTGGCTGTAAATGATTGATTATACATACAAATGGTGCCCAAAATATGTACAAACCCTTTAAGCAAAGAAAAAAACTGTATTAACATACAACTGAATTCACACAAACAAAAAATGATGAGCACTAATCATCTTAGACTTTTACAGACACAACAGCTGCTCAAGATGCCCACCATCAGCGTCGATACATAAGCGATAATCTTGGCTCCATTTTGTTGTAGCAACGCTAGCATAACGTAATGTAAGTCACATCTGTTTACAGAACATCATACTACACATTAATCTTGTTTTTCGGTCCAACTTTGAAATATATTAATTAAATATCTGCTGTGAAAGTGTTTATGCATCTTTGATACCCTCAGTATGTGCATACACATCATACAATGTGAATGTGAATGGAACATGTTTCTATAAAATATATTAATAAATATGAGTAAATGGCGGATATGTGAGACACGAACGCTGCATCACAATCAAGCTTGACGGAACAGGGAATTCGCTACTTCAGCCTTACCTGAATCTTCTGTGCCCATGCCCTCGAGTAATGGCATTTCTGAGTTTAGATGAATAACGCTATTTATTTTTCAAACTATATATATATATATATATATATATATATATACAGGTACATTAAATTTTACATTATATCCATCGCAGAGGTCCAGAGGCAGCGCATATAACTACCATAATGTTTGTATAAAACTATAACACACAATAATTATATTACAAGAAAACACACACACATGCTTTCTCTGTCTTTCATACGTTTTACATAACATTTTAACATTGTTTAAACACACACAGCTTCTATTTAGGTGTACTTTACTTAACAACTCGCCCAGCTTTGGCCAATTTTCTTCCTGCGAAGCAAGTCCCAACATGCTAATCTGTCCGTATTCGAGTATGTAAACTTCGCTCCAAGGTTCTGATTTTAGACAATGTGCCAGTATTTGTTGCCATTCTTCCAAATTTCCACAAGGGGGAAAAAGACTATCCCAGGTTTTAATGATCATTTTTGTGTATTCCAAGCCCTTAGTCCAAAACAAAATGTATCTGATTGGTCCTTAAAGTTGAAGTTATGTCTTTATAATTTCTTCCATCAGTTAATCTTTAGCTCATTTGTAAGTTCCATTTCCGCATGCTGTCTCTATATCCTACCTATTGAAGTCAACTTTCCTCCAAACATTATTACTTTCTCCTCCCCCTTCCCATATCGATCCCATTTCAACTCTTTCTAATTCCCCATTTAACCCTTCTATCCAGTAACAATGCAGCCAGTTTTTTTACTTGAAAGAATTAGCAAATTGCCTTAAGTGAAGATTTTGCACCCAGAGTTTTACAATGAATGGTATTTTAAAACATCCCCTAAAACTCCGCAATTAGCGGTACCCCTCCCCAAGTCGAGGAATTGTTTTAAGTAATCATTTTGAATTTCAGTTAACTGGTCCACTTTAGCCGATCCCCATAATACACTGCCGATTTTATCATGGTCTCGTTTTTTCCGGGAGTAAGGGATGAGGTGAGAGAGACGCCGGACGGGCAGGAGTCAGGGTCGGTGAGGCACGAGTAGATGGGGTTCCTCAATTGTTTACAGATTGAGGCTCTCCTTTCAAAGAATTTGAGACCCTCACACGAGCTGCTGCTACTCCAAATGTTGGAGTAGAAACCTTTCCAAATGCAAAGCCATCGCTGTGCTGAACATGCTTTGATATTTTCGACCTTCCAGTCGGAATCAACGGAATAAACGAATGAAATGGAATAACAAAAATTCTTGGAAAAATACCAGGAAGTATCATGAAAAACCCAAGATCTGGATGACCGGACCCAAAGTATTTTAATCTTTCCAAGGTCTGATCCACCTCGCTCGTCATGCTTAGCACAGTACATGATTTCTGGTATTTCGAAGTTATGGAGAAAATAGAGGTCTAAAAAGAATATAACATTAAATAAATGCTCGGAAAGAGCAGAACTCTTAGAGCTATGAAGTATATAGTAATTTTATTTGATGACGAAATAATTGGTCTTTTATTCCATCTATGAGAATGAAAAATTCAAAGGTTGTTTATGCAACAACTGTGTAACTCTAAAAGGCGTAAGCAACCGAATATGTTACATATAAATAAACAGAAAGAAATTGCACTAATATCCCTATCAAAACTGCAATTATTGCTGCAAAGGCCTCGCTGAAACACATTAACATTGCGGGGAAACTATGCAGTATGTTGATACTAGAGAGTTGTGAAATGCACAAGGGAAGTGGTAGTAAATAAAAGTTTGGTCTTAATGGATGAAACCACCATTGAACTTGTAGCAAACGCCATTACCGGAGAATTGTTATATGACAGTACAGGTAAAAGCTTTCTATTGACACCAGGTTAATCATTCAAGTATTGTGAATGTTTTTAGACGTTTACTTCCCTCTTGTGGTCCAGTAGTTGTTCAGAGGAAAAATACATTACTTTTAGTTTATACAGAGCTTCTGGCTCTTTCTTTGAATCCGTCGGCTGCGTACGGCTCTTTCCCTACAACTCCCCCTCTGTTATTGAACGTCACCGAAGCAGTGCAGCAGTTGAGCTTCGCCAAGATTGGACAGCTACTCTAGAGCTGTGTGTAAATGTTACCACAAATACTCGACAGCTCGTCATGTTGGTTCAGACTTTCCTTCGCAGTTATCTGGTAAATTGTCTTCTTCCAGAAAAGAAATTTACTTATTGCAAAGAAGTTTAATTCTACTGGATTAGCGGAAAATACACTCGAGGAAACGTTCATTTTTAACATAGAATAAACTAGATGAAATCAATGCAAACCTTGAACGTTCCCCAACAAAATCATTCCCGAAATTAACACAGCTATTGGGGATTTCAGTCGGTTCTGCACATAAAGCAACAAAATTAGTAAACCTCAAAGCGTACACTTGTCCATTGTTTAAAACAACCGACCCAGTTGCAAGAGTATGTTATTGTGGTGTTTGTTCGTTTGTTTTATCTGTGAATAAAGATTTAATGATCCCAGCGCTTCTGTCCATTTCAGATGAGGCCTGATTTCACCTGGACGGCCCTGTGAACAATCAGCTCATGTTAAAATCTACATGTTGTACAGGAAATTCCTGTTTGATTGGAAAATTTGTGTTGGTGTGCAGTTAGTACAAGGCCTATTTTTGGTCCGAATTTTTACGAGACTGTAATTGGAGCAGAAGGGAAATTATGGAGTGGTTTCAACAGAATTCTGCAACTATCCATACAGCAATAGAGTCCATGATTAAAATTAAGGAAGTGTTTGAAGACAGAGTGATTAGTTTTGGTGTATGGCCCTCTCACTCACCCTATTTAACAGTGTGTGATTTTTACCTGTGGGGTTCCTTGAAGGACAGAGTTTATCATACATTGGAGATACGAAAGGAAAAGTATCAAATGAAGTCAGGAACATTACAATTGTAGAGCTTAACGTGTCATGAGAATGTGTTTTCCCGATACAATTTTGTTTAGTAGAAGGGGAACGACATTTCCAGTATGAGGTAATGACGTAAAATTTTATACACAATTTCATAAACGAAGTTAAAACGTTCCATTTCAGGCCAGCCGCCGAGAATCGAAACATTCGTGTGCGGGATAGTTTTTACGTGAGAGACCTGTAGTTTAAATTAAAAGAGAAACGTAACCAATAAATTACAGGTTTTAATCGAGCAATAGAGTTAATTGATAGACATTTAAAGCAATGGAGTTTGAAGATTAATATAGGTCAAACAAAAGGGGGGATTTATTTAAAAAAATTGAAGCCTTTTTAATTACTTTAGTTCCCTTTTAAATCTAACTAATGGGCAAACTTTATCACAATATAAAATAATAAATAAATATCCTACCCCATAGGGTATATATGATTTTCGAAAGCACAATCGTTCACATTATTGGTCGAAACAATGGGATGATGGCCAACTCTAGACTAAGCTATATAGAATATGAAACCACTTAAATGTTGTTCACTACTGCACTGTCATGTTATTAGTAGGAAATTTTAGAACATTTCAAAATGGGCTGTCAAATCTTAGGCATAATATCTGTTCCTATTTGAATTTAGTTGCACTTAGCACCTACAGATGTCCAAGGATTAGTTGATCAGCCTATCGCTTCTGGTGAGACGCTAAGGGTAAAATGCCGTTAATTTTGTCCAGGGAATCCTTTTTCAGGTATGAATTCCTTTACCGTGTCTAAATCTACGACATATCCAGTTCAATATCCATCCAGGGGACTTGCGCTCAAGGTTTTTACGTTCCAAAAATCTACGGACCTCGGCCGAGTTTGAAGCTGCAAACTAGAGGAGAGTACGACACCTCTAGACCACTTAAGGCAAAATCACAATTTTTATAGCATTAAATATGTGAAACACTGATCATAAATTATTAAAAATTGATATTCCCTCGTTCGTAAAGCATGCTTGAGACCTTCTAATGCAAATTGTATTGCATTTCGTGACTTAGCATCAATTTAATCTCCTTTTTCATCATGTGTTACTTTTCTTCTAAAGACCATAACAGTGGATTTTTGAACAGAATTGATACAGCATCATTCACTTCCGTGAAAGTTAATGAAACAAAAGTAACAATAAAATCGTTTTAAAAATATCCGTGTTTTATTTTGACGGTAATCTTAATTACTAAATCCAAACTAAAGAAATTGGTAAAAATATATTTTCATTATTTCACTCCTTGAAAAGGTTTAAGAATTTCCTCGCATTCAATTTGAAGAAAAGAGGAAGGGAAAAATTCCTTGTATCAACATGATTATGTTGCATTTCGATTACTGAGATATTCTGTTAACTGACATCATGTCAAATCGTGGACAAAGACTACAATATGCCTGCGTTCGCTGCTTATGGAACTTAACGTAAATCAGATCATATCACTGCAGCTTTTGAATTGTTATCCTGGCGTCGACTGCCTGCTAGAGGGAAGTTGCACTCCCTTCTTCTTCTGCGTCGAATTCTATGTACCTCAACTCCGCACTTTTCTTATCACCCCCTCATAGTTTAAACATCCAATCGAGTAAGTTTCATTCTCTCTGTGCGCTTACACTGAACCTCTTACTTTTCTTTATCCTTCACATATCGCTACTCGTCTCTGAAACTCTGCTGTCTCATATCAAGAGAGGATCTTAGGGTCTTAACTTCGCCAGGTAAAATAAATAAATTATTGTAATATATTTCTTTCTCAAAATTGCTATCTAGGCTCCCTCTGCAATATATGAAATTGAATGAATGAAATTTATTGACACCCCAAGAAAAAGTACAAATATAATTACCACCTATCTGGCCCAGGCCATTTTAGTAATGACCCTTCATAGTTTACAAAAATATAAACAGCAAATCACCTTAATCTAAGTCATAATTAAACACAATATTTCCCCCTTGATTGCATCAGACCCCAGTCCCGTTTATCACCAGCAGCCAACTGGGATTCCAGGGGACAAGGATACGACCGAATCCAAGGTCTTAGATAAAGGTATTCAGTTACTCTACCCATGTCATTATTTTTTTAGATAGCTACAGCTTCTAAGAACTATTAATATCTTTATTTCTCAAATGATACTACATTGATTCATCTTAAAAAAAATTCAATCTCAAACTTGATAAAAGTTAATCTACCCCCAATCATAATCACCTTTAACTCAATTCTAATATAATTAAATAAAGCACAACTCTTTAAGTTGTTTTATTTATTTCCCTTCTTAGTACCAATTTCCATTTATTTTTGACTTTATTGAGTAACTCCCCTACACTCCTGCTATCTTTACTGAAACTTTTTCATTAAGGCTATTTTTCTATCTAATTTAAACCATTTCTCGTTTATAAACTCTTTCCCCCAGAGCCCCGCCACTTTGCACTCAAAAACGACATGTTCCATATCTTTCTTTCCCCCACATACCTGAAATTATTTCGCTGCAGTTTATTAACACCCGGTAACTAAAACGCAGTGGCGGGACACTCCGCCAGTCTTTATTTTTTATAATTTTTTTTTTAACTCAACATGTTCTAGACACTTTGAAAGCTTCAGTAGTGAATTATTTCTCATCCGTGACCTAATCTTCATTTACCTCGGTTTGCCGGAGTGCAATCAGCATTATTTTTGGAGCATTTTTTTGAAGACATTGTCATTATGATCATCTGTATTCTTGAGAGATTTAGTTACATACTTTTTTTTTCTTTTTCGTCTTCTATGTTAATTTGAACAATAAAAATGTATAGTTGAAGAGTCGTGCTTGCATAATATAAGCACTGTTTACATCAAATTGTTATTCTTTAGTAGACTACAGCATTATATAAATTCAGAAGATGTGCACCATTGTTTTCTCTAGTGCATGCATGGATGACCTTAAAACAACAGTTCGTAACAGATGCCTTCATTGGACTGCACATAAAAACGTTGCCTCCCGTTTAAAGTATTTATACGCACAATTTCGTGCGGACGTTGGCCGAAAAGCGCTGATGACACATATTGCATGGTACACATATGAAGAATTTATGTGGCAGTACCGCTTCTAAAATTCCACCCACTCCAGCGAGCATCGGCGTTGTCCGAGAATAGAGAGAGGGGGAAGAGGAATGCGACGCAGAGTTAAACACTCAACAAATATGTATAATAATAAATGGAGGAAAATACATGCTCTGTACACAGTGAACCACGAGAGGTTCCTATATAGAGAGCTGGGGGTGCACTCAACCCTATTGCTGGCTTTGATACGATCTGTGGCAAATGTAATGGACAAGAGATTTAACCCGTTATCGTGACATAGCTAATTAATTAGTGATATCATTTGCGATATAAATGAATACATTATACAAATATCTCTTTGTGGGAGCAATGAATGGATGTTAAGGCCTTAATTTATAAAGTCAAACAATACAGGAGTATTCGGTGGTGTAATATAAAGGTAGCAACTAAAACATGATCAATTTCTATTTTATGTCACGAAGTTTACTCCTTTTTCCACCAGGTGAGTGCACCTTCATTATTGCTGCGACAATGAAATAGAGAAATGTGCTAGCGTTGCCAACAATACTACTACCATTATCCTTGCAAATTCAAAAGTGATAGACTTTGCAATGTAGTGAACTTTTGAAGGATAATGTACATGGTTATAAACAATTATGAAGCTTAGCCTGTGTTCTGTTTAAATTTATAAGCATTGAAAATGGAGAAACACGAAATTCGTTCACTAATAGAACACACGTTTTGTAATACACAACGTCCGCAGAAATTAAGGCGAGGCTGCACCTTTGCTTAGAATGTACCGTATCAGGCTTTCACATAAAAACTAACCCGCACTCGCGATGTTTTCATTCTCAGCGGTTGGCGTATCGCGGTCTCCCTAGAACGTACATTAACTTCTTATTTAAAATTGTCATAGAATACTGGAAATGTCCCCCTTCGGCTAAAGAGGCATGGTATCTGGAAAACACATTTTGATTGACACGTTTAAGTTCGAACACTGTAATTTTCCCGACTTCATTTGATATTGTCCTTTAGTTGCTCCAAAGCGTAAGAATTTGTTTTATAAACTGGCAACTACACAGGTAAAAATCCCACACTGTTAAATCTGATGAGCGAGAGGGTAGTACCACCACCACTATCACTCTCATCTTCAAATATTCCTTAATTTTTACCGTGGACTTTGCTATTGTATGAGCAGTTGCAGAACCCTGTTGAAATCACTTATATGCTTTCTGTTCTTCTGTAAGCTACTGAAAAAACGCGGTAAAAATGTCCCCTCTGTATCTTTCTGCATGTATTGTCTCGTTAAAAAAAATCGGCACGATAATACGCCTTGCGCTAATGACGCACCATACATCAACTTTCCTATCATAAAGAGGGATTTCCTGTAAACAATGTGGAATTTCGGTACACCAGTAGCCCGCCTGGTGCCTCAGTAGTAAAAACTGACGTTAAACACTATTTGCTACTAGGTCACCTTGTTTTAAACAATGGACACTTGTACGGTTCAGATTTAATAACATATGCAGAACCCATTGTAACCTCCAGTTGTGCTAATTTCGGGAGTGATTTTTTGTAGGCGAACTTTCAAGATTTGCACCTACTATTTGGCCAGGGGATTGCAAACGAAGTTATACAAGAACATGAACCTACTCGTAATTTCTTTTAACATTTACAAATGAAAATGCGCTGCTTTAAAGTCAACTGTCTCATCTTGGCGAAGTTCAACTACTGCACTGCTTTGGAGCGATATTTAAGGATAGAAGTCCACCGCATGTGCGGGATAGTTTAGGATCTGAGACTGAAGGAACTGGAGATTGCTGAAACTTTGGACATTGCTTGAGATTGTTTGCAAAGATAAAGATATCGTTGAGGTGTTCACAGATTGGTGTTGTTTAAACGGAATTGAAGTGGATTTTCGATGAAACGTCGATCAATTGCTATATACCGGAAACATCGAAACATTGGGTTGCAACCGGAGAAAGCTCTCTGAAGAAGGCAAACAATCCCCTCAACAGTTGATGGCGATCTTTTTGAGATTGGCAAGAAGATGCATGAACAGCTGCTTTCTGCGCTTTACCTGATTTGCACTTATGCATTTTCGTGAACGAGCAATAACCTAAAATCCATCTCGTATTGGTTTTGTACATAGACAAATTTTTGTAAATTATTTTACAAACTGTTCGAACAAAATGTCAATCTATTCTGCTATTCGTCTGTAAATCCTAGACTTTCTTGCACATTGTCACGACTTAGATACCCAGGAATAAGGGTTTAACTAACTGAAATAGTTCCTAATAAAATGAGAGGAAATTTATTAATTTAGACGATCTGTAATTCACTAAATCACATTATAAGTTTAACAAAGTGAAACAGGTTATCAAAGAGGGTTGTAATTATTACATACATGATGTAAATGACTTTCGCATGTCTGAGCGTGGCACCAATAAACACGTTCCTCTTGCGAGTCTGGAAATGAACTTACTGAACCTTTCTACACACCTCACTGTAACTGGTACATATGTGGAGCAACTACAAATCACCATACAGATTAAAGGGTAGTTTCGTTTGTTTCCAGAAATTTCTACTTAATGGACCTTTTTCCTTAACGGACTTTCCCCCCGTACACCTCTAAGACAAATACACACAATCTACTTTGACTCGAGCAATACATATACTACAATATATTTATCTAAGTACGAGATACTTTTTGAGATATAAAATTGTCCTATTCTGGCATTCTCTTATATCCTGGCAGATGCCTTTCTTATGTTTACGAAATACTTTTCTCCACATCAAAGGTTTATTCATAGTTGAATTTCACAATGATTTAAAATAAGAAACACCTTTATAGTCTTTCGAAGGAACTAAGCCGCTAGGGTTCCAAGTTTGCTCAAGCGTATTAGCCAGCAATAGACAGAAACTGTTGGTTGCCGCGGAAGGTTTATTCAGAACCTATGAACGTCGTTTAATCCCTCAGGTAGGCATTGTTTTTTAAATGCCAGTGTGTACATCATTACACTGTATGCTTTGGTCATGAAACGATGGCACTGATGAAATACTCAGTTGCCTGGAATTCCCCAGCTAACAGAACTCACACCCTCCGACATGATAGCACTGTTTCGCTGGGCGGTGTAATAATCGCAACAAAAAAGGGGTTCGGCGACATACGTTTAATGGTTGAGAGAGCATTTTGTAAACATTTGCTACCAGCCCATTCTAACGGTATAGGCGGATCGCTTTCAACGAAACAACAAAGCTCGCTTTTTCGTTCTACTTATTTTAAACGACTTGGGGAACTCCGTTAGAATGAATTCCCTATGCTCTTCATATATCCAAAACTGCTTAGAAATGTCTTATAACAGTAAGGGTGCAAGCAATAATATTTGCTGCCCACTTTTGTTTACGTCAATTCACTATGACAGGTGGCAGATTTAAGCTTCATAGAGCTGACCTTCCTTTCCTTTGACTTACTAATAGAACCTAAGAGACAGCCTAACGCGACACCTTTAAACTTAAGTAATTATTGAATGCCGTGAGAATTGAATAACAGTGCAATAATTTAATTCCTTTGAGAATTATTTTAAACACACAATTTCATTAATTTTTTACGGTAACTTCCTTATTGTTCTAAACGGTAATGATATTCCTGTTACACAATTAATTTACCTGCCTTGAGCTATAGACTGGTTACAAGGTAGGAAATAGGATGTTTCAGGATAGGTTAGATGTATAAATTGTTAATTTGCTAAACTAATTTGTTTAGCTTAAATGAATCTTATATTTAAACCATGATAAAAGATGAGAGAGGGCGCTTAACAAATATTAAGAACTCTAAATACGATGCTTAAGGGTGGTATGAAAGGCCTATCCTTGTTGTGTTATGTACCAACTTAAGGTCCCATTTTGTCAAGGACTATTAAACCTAAAGAAATAAGCTTTAACAGCATACAGATGCACATAATTGAAATTTATTTATCTGTTTTCAATACTATATCATGACTTTGAAGCAAATTATAAATTTTCAATTGTTTGCTTTTTCCTATTTTTCCAAAAATTAATTTTTTTACATTGTCACTTTTGTTCCATCCCTACCATAAGAGATGCACATCATCCCAATAATATCCCGAATAAGTGGTAAATTTTTAAAATGATATCTTATGCGGATCCTAAACAAAATGGGAAATTTATGAAAAAAATGTAGGTTTTCAATAATTGCAAAAAAAAATGTTTTTTTATAGAAAAACTAACTTTTTGCGTGAAACACCAGTTTAAACCCACCAAAATTGTAAAACAATAAAGGATTATGTCATGGAAACAAACGCTGCCATTTTTTTAATGGTGTTTAACAGTCGTTTTTACTACTGAGGCATCGCAGGCGGTGAACACTAATGATATATGGAATTAAATGATATATTGGGAAAGGAGTCTTTTTTTAAGGAAGGAAACGTTCCAGGCCTAAGTTTTAGGGGTACCTCCCCAGCATTTGCTATTTATGAGGACTGAGGAAAACCTGGAAAGACTCTTTCAGGGAGGACGGTTCCCCTGCCAATTCATTCAAGACAAACCACAGCCTTCTAGAGCGAATAGTTCCTGAGATGTAGAACTTTAACTCAATAAGTGCTTGCGAAATCTTAAAAGAGCAAATAAATAAATAAATAAATAAATAAACTTTTGCAATGACATAACTAAAAATTTATTTAAACACTTATAACCAAGGAACATTAATAAAAATCACATCAAAATAAACAGAAAGTTGCAAATGTTAAAATGGTGTAAAAATATGATTTTGATCCCCCCCCCTTTTTTCTTTAATACTCTTACAAGCGTTACTGCAGTCCAACAAATAGGACCGACGTCAACTAAGATCAGTTACTACCTCTTGTGTTTAACGAGCTTATATCTTCCATAATGCATTATCATCATGAAAATCTACGAGAAGAGAAATACCATACTTCGAAAAGTCACAAAATCCAGTGCAAAACATAAATCACAATTCCCTCCCTCTTTACTTTCGCTCTCAGCCCTGTAGGAGGAATTTAGACTGAAAATAGTTTGTAACATAAGTTAACTTGCTCACTAAATTTTGAAGCCAAGACAATAGATCCTGCAGGCTAAGGCTCCATCAAAGTGAAAATGCCTTTTGCTCCACTTTAGGCAGATAGAGGAGAGTATCTCTCTGAATGAGTCACATGACCAGATGAATAGGCAAAAGTGTCACACAAGTAATTGTTTTATATGTGCGTATAGTTACAAAATAATTCTCTTTATACCCAAAGATTGTTACTGTTATTGTTAATGTGTTCTATTGCTCTCAATCTATCTTAAATACCAATGCTTATAATTGTTTTATATGTGCGTATAGTTATAATATAATTCTCTTTATACCTAAAGATTGTTACTGTTATTGCTAATGCGTTCTATTGCTCTCAATCTATCTTAAATACGAATGCTTATAATTGTTTTATATGTGCGTATAGTTAAAATATAATTCTCTTTATACCTAAAGATTGTTACTGTTATTTTTAATGTGTTGTATTGCTCTCAATCTATCTTAAATACGAATGCTTATAATGAAGAAACAATATTATGCCCGGAGTTACTAAATGTTTGCAAAGTAATATACGATATTAGCTTACCGGCTTAACATAGAAGGGCATAATTAACTATTGTGACTTCCACTATATGTAATAAAATTTTACGAGTTTTACTGTATATTCTTTCTGACCACGCCATTACTTTCCTTAGAGAAGCTCTTTTAGAGTCAGACTTGTTGCATAATACAGCACGATGTGCAAAGTTGAATACAAAGCATTGAATACATTTTTAATTACAGAAGGACTTTTACCTCGCGATACCAAACATCATGACGGTGTATATGGGGAAGAAAAGTCTACAAAGCTACAGTGCTGTAGACTTCAGACATGGCTCTTCAAGAAGTCATTTAAATAATGAAAGATGCAATTTAGAACATTAGTGTTGTTCTAAGTGAGTTGTGGTGTATACCTGCACTGAAAGAGTTGATTTGTTTTATTTACGGACGCTCTTTAACATCTCGGGTCATCAGCGTCCTATTCAATTCAGGACGTGAAACGGCCGGTAAATTTTGCTCAGAGGCCTCTTCTTTCAGGCTTGAGGTTCTTTTTCGTGCCGTAAACGTACGAAACGTGAACCACGGCTGTACTTCCCTTCCGAAGGAAGCCATACTTAGGATTTTTCGCCCCTAAAAATCCATCCTTGCTGGCCGGGTTTGAACCCGCGATCATGGGTTTAGAAGGTAAGTATGGTTACCACTACACTACCAGGACCGATACTGAAAAAGAGTGGCGGATATTGACCTTTACTTACTGTAGAACGCTAGAGTATATTACTAGCATGTTTTTTTTTGTATAAATATCCACCTACTGAAATCTTGCGATCCTTCACTGTGTAAAAATGTAATGTGCGGGATACCAAAGTGTTTAGAAAAGTGATCATTAATTGTACATCCCCTTCCTGTGTAAATGGGAGGCACTTGTCTTTCGAAACTTTTATGTCAATTCCAATAGCAAAAGTAATTGTTTCTCTAATGATTTTTTTGAAAATATTTTCAACGTTCTTAGGTTTTGTAGCTTGAAGATATTAAAAACGAAAATATCTTCTTTAATGTGTATAACATAAAGAAATAAAACACTTGACATATAATAGTTTCATTATATATTTATGTACACGTTTCTCAATTTTATATGATATAAAACCCGGGCTCTAGTAATTATATTGTAAGTTGAAAGACAATTATTGAGAATATTCCGAGGTTGAGCAATGTATTAACTATAGTACACAATAGATAGGTTTGAATTCATGCCGATGGCATTTTGTCCTATAATTTCATCCTAAAGCAATAGCGAAGAAGGAGGAAAAGAAAAATAACACCACACAAAATAAACAAAAACCTCTATGCTTCTTCTTTCAAGGATCCTTTATTCCAGTTTAGAAACTTCTTTTCTTTTAGCTGAACAAAAGATAGAAACCATTTCGGAAACCAGGATCCACACAATGCTATAGCCACAAATAGCATTTCCTTGTAAAGCAACAGCATCCCAGGGCTTCATCTTGCATGCTCCAGTTGCCTTGCCTACGTCAAAGAATACGCATATACGTACGTGAGCCCACTCTATCTAATCTCTTTGTAGAGAGCTCTAGAACTGCATTGTAAAGGGAACTGCTGAGCGTTTTGGCGATGAATCCATTGACGTTGGTCCAAGCTGGGCCCGGACAGACGGACAGACCGACCGACCTATTGTCAGGACGTCTGGCGCCGCCGAAGTCAACATTGTTCGTCGCAGAAGTCCCCGGACCGATCGACTTGTTTGCCCCCCCCCCACCCAGTCAACCACTCTCTATCCTTGCTTCATTTCAGAAATGTACGTTTGGCATACATCAAAACAGCAATCCGCTCATTTTACATTGCCTCGCACGCCTTTCTCCTTGAAGGTTTAATCAGGGAGCTTGGTAACAAATTACCTCTTTGTTTACCAGTTACATTACCAGCTGGATAAATGATGTTGGTTTAAATTATCATGCAAACTTTAGGACCATTTCTGTGAATATCAGTAAAATATCTTTCGCCTAGTCTCTGTCAGGTTGGTGTAGTGTAGCATAAATTCCAGTTAGAATAATTTGGCAAGAAGGAAACGAATCCCTTGCCTCTCATAACTGTTATATATCACTGGAGCGCGGATTTATGCCTGAAAATATTTTTGTTTATTTGAGACAGAAAATATCTAAGTGTACACGCTATTCGTAAACTGTTATACATTATGGGAGCGTTTCATTTATGCATTTTTTATACTTTGTCGGCTATTTGGTACTACTCTACCTGTTTGTGCGTATTATTTGCAATTGTTTATTATTCTTACATGTTTTTTACTATTGTAGTTTGAATCAAGTCACAATTTAATTAGTAATATTGCATAATAATCAATTTCTTGTGTAAATAACGATGTTGGCGTCCCTTGAACCATGTCAGGATGGAAGAAAACCCCTGTTAGCTTACCCCAATCATTCCTAATCCCTAAATGAATGCAATAGCCTCTTTTAGAGCGAAAAAATTAAACAGCGATTTAGTATAGTATATAAATAAACAAATATTTAATTTGTAATTTTATCCCACCATAATACATTTGAAAACCGTTAGGAATGACTTTAATGAATTTAATTCGTAATTTATTTATAAATATTAGGGCTGTCTAAAAATAGTGTTTAAAAACGTGTTAAATGATTTTGTGCTCAGTAAAATAACAATTAAAATATAATTTAATATTCACATCTGGGTTCCACTTGTCACTGAAGAGTTTTCCCATCCAGCGAATGGTTGCTAGTAGCTTTCTTAGGACGCTTTATTATTCCACAATATCGTGCAGTCATCCATGACAGCCCTCTTAATGATCAAGTGACATTAAAATAAGAGGCTTTTATTAAAAAATTCTTTGAGATAAGTACTGCTCAAAAGTGTCTCGATAAATACTGTTATAAGACGAAGTTTGAGAGTGGAGGAGGTGAGTATAACGTTCAAACCAATACCTTTGGGTATTTATTGCTTTTTACTAGTTTACATTAGTAATGTTAAGACATCTAAAAAATGAATTTTTCTTAATCGAACTAGAGAAAAAATATTTTGTAAGCTTCTAATAGGGGCATTTATTAAGTCACTGTTTCGCCTCTGCCACGGGTGGCCGAGGTCGTAAAGGCGCGGACTCGTAAGCGGTAGATCTGGGGTTCGAATCCCACCAGGACCATCCTCCCTGACTGAGGCTTTTTCCAGGCTTTCCCCGATCCTCATAACTGGCAAATGCCGAGGAGGTACCTAAACTTAGGCCTGGAACGTTTCCTTCCTTAAAAAAAAAAAAAAATCCTTTCACAATGTATAATTTCATCTCATGTATCATCAGTGTCCACCGCCTGGGATGCCTCAGCAGTAAAAACGAGCGTTAAATGCCATTCAACAACTCTTTCGGCCATTTAACAACGTAATAATATTGTTTTGAATATAACCGCTAATATTCTATTTTGATTGTCAAGAAATTTCACTGAAAGGCATTTTTTCACTTTGTCCTTTCTTGAATTATTGCATCATAGTCACCTCGATAAACTCCTTACAACTTTTTTTTTTTTTGGGTAATGTTATATAATTTTGAGAATTGCTGCACTTCTTTGTGGTTTTAAATTTTCAGATAGCAAGAGTTTTAAAATTTTATATATATATATATATGCAAGCTTTGTTTCCCTTTGTTTTACTACTAATAATAACAAAGACCTGGGGCTTTAGCTAGCTTCTGTGAAGGAAATACTTTCGCTGTTTTTCGTGCATGTGTAGGAAGACTGCTATTATTAAACCTTCATTTATTCATCGCAGAGCAATATACCATATTTTAACCCTTAAGTCATAAATACAAATGTAAAAACTCGTACAAAATCGTTTTTTCACAATGTAAATCAAAAGTAATCATTTTCTTTTTAGACAGATGATACTAAAATTAATTATTTTAACACAAGACATTAAAATTATGAATTGAATTTTGTAATCAATCCAATGTTACCAACTTTGGTTTAATGCGGAATCTGTTTAAGAACAGAATATTAAATTACATATTTTATCGTGCATTATTACTTTTTTGATTTTTACATTTCTCAAGGTGGTGAATTCAAGCCAAAGGGGAATTAATGATACTGCAAAACTATTAAACTTATTTATAACGTGTATTTGTATTACTAACAATTTTGGCAGTCCCAAAAGTGTCAGCTTGAAAACAAAAATGAATAAAACTGATCCCACCATTGCTCATACCCAAGTTCTCATAATTAAAGTGCGGAATCTCAGAATGCAATATTTTGGAATCACAGTTTGTAGTCGAAAAGAAAAAAAAAAAAAATACAACGTGGAGCTTGGCATTATTTAGATTTTATATACATTTAATTAACAAAAAGAAATAAAACAACTGCCTGACGAATTTACACAAATCTATACTAGCCTACTATCCAAAAAAAAAAAAAAAAAAAAAAACAGCTGACAATGACGAAATAGTTGGTTATCGCTGTTGGAATGTATCTGCGTGAAAGTATTATAGTAAAATAAACAAGTTTTCCCTGACTGTTATCTTAATATACTTTGTCACTATAATGTAAACCATGCTGTTCCAGTTACAATCTGTCTGTATTTAACTAGAGAAAATCTTTCCTGTATACGCGTGCGACGAAAAGTGACATTTTTATTATGTTTAACGCTCACTTTTACTGCTAAGGATTCTTTTTTATTTATTTATTTTAAAGGAAGATGGCCAGATATCAATGTGCTTCTGTGGTACTATTGTGTTCGCCTTGCTGATTTCTGGATCGGTAACTAGTTCACCACATCTGTATTGCGGGACAGCTTAAACAAAGGGTTTCCTTTTCTTTGGTTCATTACTCGAATTGGGTTTCAGATGCATTCTAAGTTTAGGGTACCTCCTCCATTTATGAGCACCGAGGAAAACCTGGAAAAAACCTCAATCAGCGAGCACGGTCTTAGTGGGAATCGTTTCAGGTGGCGTATGCACACAATGTCTTTTATTGGCAAGAGGCTCCTTCTGCCGCTTAATACTCCATAAGCTCACCGAGACATTGGTTTGCAGGGAGACTGTAAATAAATTATGTCATAAAGTGGAAATCTAAAGTTGAAATAACTGGGGTTGGTGCAAATCGGGATCCTTCTAGAATAGCCGCCCCTTTGTTTTGTATCGCAAAGCATTGATATGGGTAGTTAAATTAAAGGTCCTTGTATTAGGAAGCTTATAAAATAAACAAATGCAACTATGCAAATTTGAGCCAAAAGGGGCCTAAGTGGTTATTACTTCTGAATTATTTAAAGTGCTCTAAAAGTTTTCCATGATATTCTGGAACATTGCTAAAGTAAATTGCCAAGGAACATTTGAAAGCCAATACCGCAGTACACTCCTTTGCACGTCTATTTGCAAGAATCGGCCATATATTTTTCATTTCTAAAAGCCTTGCACGTTCTCTCTCTCTCTTTTTTCCTTTCCTTCCCATCCCATTTTTCATTATGCACGTTGTTCGTGTTAAATCGCGAATAGAAAGCTGAACGTTTTGTGCGTCTGCAGACTATTCAGTTTTCAAACATCAATACCGTACGTAAAAGGAAAGCGAGGTCAAAAATAAAAAGTAAAAAGTGTATACATAAGCCACTAGAACGCCAGAGGAGTTGTGGTTTTTCTTTGGAGTGAAAGTCTTCAGCATTTTTTTTCGTGCAAAACTTTATGGAGTCGCTTGGCGTCAGTTCCATCTTAAACTCCTTTTTCATTCGCCCCGAGTTGTATTATGTGCGTTGCTGCAATAAGCGGAAAGCGCAGGATAGAACCCTTTTTGTGGTTATTTTAAAAATAATTCAAAGAAATATCTTGCTTTTGTACAAAGTTTGTTATAAACATCTTTAAAAATAGGAAAAACACAGTAGATTGTAGTTTGCTAAATTTTAACACAACGTTATCGTTATCGTTTATTTTTCTTCTGCAACGAAAGTATTTTTTGTTTATAAAATGTTCACAACCATATACAGGGAGTAAGAAAGTTATTACTAAAATGTCTTAAAGACGTTGGTTGCACATGAGTACGTAGAGCATATCTTCTCATTTTTCCTGTAAACATGAAAATAAATTTCAAAATTTGACATTGCTCTGTAATATTAGGGGAGCCAAGTTTAAATTCTTCCAAGCATCACAAATGAGAAACTTCATTTTAAAATTATTATTATTATTATTATTATTATTATTATTGAACCACAAAAATTAGTGGCATACTATTAATTAAATGAAATATATGTACACTGATAACCCTGATAGACAACGCTTTTCTTTGTAAGTATTGTTAAACAGTTTTAAATGTAACCATGTTTATGAATTGAGCCCTTGATAGTCTTTACATGGACTAAATAGAAAGAAATAGCACAGTTTCGAGTTACATTGTATATTTAAGATGATGCCCGTGTGTTTCAATAAAAAAAAATGTTACTATTTCAAAACAATTACAATGGAAATATACAGTAGAATGTTCCATTGATTTACCTCGCCTTCAAAATTCAATTTAACTTTATTGTAGTAAAACATGTAACGCAAACGTTTTCCGACGGTTATTACAGAGTGCTCTTACATACAAATATAATTCTTACACACATATTAGGTTAATATTTCACATTTTCTATCTTCACGACGATATTTTTGTTAAATATAAAGCACATGCATCATTAAAATGCCGTTTATATGCTGAGTTAATTTGTCTTTTTATTTTAAAAAATAGAGAGAAAAGTACACCCAAGGGGGGCTTTATAAATTTCGGTTTTCGAGTACACTCCTACACCTAAGATCTGATTTTTCCTAATTTTCAGAAATTGTTTTTCTTATTTTATTTAAATGGTATATACCAAATTTTGTTGTGAAGAAACAAATATTGGTACGCCTAGAGGGATTTTAAAATTGGATTCAGGTAAAACCCCACTCCTAATGGCCAGATTTCTCTGACTTTTGGAAACAATTTTTCTTCACTTATTTAGCTAATAGATACCGAGTTTCGTTGTAAAAACATACTCTGATGCCGCTGGGGCAATTTTTAAATGTTGGGTTTCGGGTAAATCTCATTCCTAATTTGATTTCACTGATTTTCAGAAAATATTTTTCTTATTTTTATTTCAATGGCATATACAGAGTTTCCTGTAAAAATTTAAAATTGCAGCCGGTATGGTGATTTTTAATTTTCGCTCTAATCCCCACTGGGTTTTCAAGCGTAACCCCCCCCTTCTAATAGCCTGATTTTTTTGATAAAATTATTTTCATTAATTTATTTTAACGAAATATACCGAGTTTCATTGAGAAAAACGAAAATTTCGGCCACTACAGCAAGTTTCCCTTTTTTTTTTTTAATTGTCCCTTTAGGTTAGCTCAGCCCAAGGGTCCAATTTTGCTGGTTAACGAACTCGATGAATCGTTTGTTAAATGATGGTTATAAACAGTTTATTAAGAATTTATATATATTCATTGTTATTTTCGGTACCTAATGGTTAAGATCGATAAAGATTGAAGAAACTTTTTAAAAAATCGTTTTATGGATACAATTGCATTTGCTACGTTCCGGAATTCGCTAAAATGCATAAAGTTGCATTATCTTCCTAAAACTGCGTGTCACTAGTGAATCTTCAATGTTTTACATTGTTAATTTTATTTTATTTAAATATTTAAATGCTGTATTAATGATTATTATAAGTTTTTCGTGAATTCTTTTGAATCTATTCTATGAATTTAAAATTCTTTGTGGGCTAATATGGCGTCTTGCTCTCGTTTATTGTGGCGTCACTTCTTTGGAAGGCGGTAGGGACAGTAGCTTTTAAATCATTATCGGAAGAGTATCGCTGCTCTCGCACTCTCTTCTTATAAAACCTCACAATGTGTTATTTTGTGTGGTGAGGTCAGACTGCCTGGAGACCATGATTCAGGTGACTGTTGAAATCTTCGTCCAATCCAACAACGTGGAAACGTGTCATCAAATCACACGAACAAAAACAAAATGTGTACCGTGTTGTTGGAACTAGACAATGTGCATGATGCCTGATGCATACACCTGCTGGTGTAACCAGAGGGTTTAACATTCTGAGATATGACACTTGATTTATCGATCTTTGAATCCTTAGACATATTCGGATCACATCATCTATGCGGAGGATTGTGCTGAATTTCTAGATGGCTTCTTCTTAGCCCAGAAGAGGCTGTTCCTGTCAAGGTCTAGCGCCTGGGCGGATGTCACCCATTTCTCTCCACGTCTTTAACACATCACCATGCTGAAACCTTTTTTCTGTAACTTGAACAAGCTAACTCTGATCGGTGGTATCTTACCGAAACGATCTCTAAATCCTGGGATGATCACACTCCTGGATTTTCCGGTATGCAGCCGCTCGTGGACTAGCACGGAAGCCACATGTCTCTTCTCTAAACTGAAAACACTCAAAGACAAAGACAACAGTGTAGCACGCATGTTCCGGACATGTCCAGTGAGGAAGAAATGGCTGCATTGAAAAGTCTGCTCGCAGTGGGTTCCACAAATGGTGACATATGCGTAAGGATTTGTGGCGACTTCCTCCCGGTATAGTAGCCCTATAGCCCTGACCTATCACCTTGCGACTTTCATTTGCTCTGACCTCACAAGAAATTTCTGAATGGCGCTTCCTTAACGATGATGAATTCGAGGCTGCGGTGCGGGACTGGTTCACCAGCAGCCACGAATCTAATTTTCGTAGTAGGGAGTACGTGTCTCAATGCCCAGGGTGACTGTTTTCCTTAACAAAAAAAAATCAGTTTTATTCCTTAATTATTACTACTCCAGTTTGTGTTTAGTTTGTAATTCATTGTGTTGTATATGTTATAAATGGGCCCGGGTTTAGTTGATCACGTCTCTAATGTACATTGCTCTAAACTTTGCATTTTACCACAAAAGGAATATTTAAACAAAGGTACAGAAGATGTACTTGCACACTTCTACCACTACATGACTATTGTAAGGAAAATTTTGTATAAAGTATTGGGACTCAACATTATTAATCCTATTCGTAATGGAAATTCTTATAACTAACTGTAACCTAACCACTTAAGCATTTAACAGAGTTATCAACAGGAGCAATAAATACATTTGTAAACTAACCAAACAATATATCATGTTATACAACATTTTCCTGGTAACAGCACATTACTATATTATTGCTGAAATTGAGAATAATATGTCATTTAGATTAATTCTTCTCAGAGACAAACCTCATACAGTTAAAACAAGGATTAACCTAAACCAGTAAGAGAGGAAAATATATTTGACGTACAAAATTACATAATTAATGATACCACACCACCTGCTTGTACCACCACGAGTGGCCGAGGTTGTAAGGCACGGACTCGTGAGCGAGAGTCTGCGACTCGATTCCCAACAGGATCGTCCTCCCTGACTGAGATTTTTTCCCCCCGTGTTTTCTTTATCCCTCATAAGTGACATGTGCCAGGGAGGTACCCTAAATTTAGGCCTGGAACGCTTCCTTCCTTAAAAAATCCAATCTCAGTTTATCATCTCATTTTATGTATCACAAGTGTTCACCCCTGTGATGCCTCAGTTAAAACGGGCGTTAAACACTATTAAAATCTGCTTTTAACGTCATATCATGGATAACATAAGTATGATACTGAAAATGTGGCATCAGTGCGTTACAGGATTGTCATTTCCAACATTTGGAACTAAAATTAACGCTGTTTCGCTTCCTATGGCTAACCTAACCTAACCTAACTTAACCTAATTTAGCCAAACTTAAACAGTTATTCTCATATCCAAGATAACCCTGATTTACCGGTTATTATTTTTTAAGCCCTCTAATGAAAAAGTTACCATTAATGTTACTCATTAAAGTTTGCTACGTTCGTTAATTTAAAAGCGTTTTGTAACACTAGAATAGTGCTACAACAGTGGAAAATCCCAAACAAAATATTTGAACATTTTAATAATTCTAAATAAAGTACGAATAGTGTTTAATTTAAGATATTAACAGTATAATTGCAATTCTAAAATAGGTAATATTTCGTTGCACAGATGGTTAAATATTCTTTTACATTAGCAAGAAGAATATTCCTACCACCTCTGTGGATTGTATGTAGCGTTTGCCACTACTAATCCAGAGATTCTGGATTCGATTTCCGGTAGGTCAAATTGCCAGAGAAAGAGTTTTTACGCAGTTTTTCCTTCCCCTGAGAAGGAAAATGCCAGATAACTTGAGGACGACAAGGATTACCTCATTTGCACCTTCATAATTTTATTTCATTACAGATTTACCCCTATAGAATTCACGTCTAATCTATAGACGTTGCAAGAAGACCAATGCAGTCAAAACGACAATAACACACAAAATTATTCTAAAACTAATAATAATAATAATAATAATAATAATAATAATAATAATAATAATAATAACAACAACAATGGTAGATAAGAGTTGTACTATAATCGAAAGATATTAAATTTTTCATAAAATCTTCTAGAATAGTTACTATATTTTGCGAAAAAATCATTCATATTTCTTTCACATGTTGTGAATATTGTTTCAATCAGAAGTCGTATAAACCTAAACTGGTTTTATGAATTCATTCAAAATATACACTCTGGAAAAGTAACCCTTATTAGAATGTTCACAATAATACAACTTTATAAATATTACACAAATTAAGCATAATTTAACTACAATCCAATTTACTTGCTTGGGTCTTGCTTTACACTTAGTTGATCTCTGCAGTCATAGCCAAGCGCGTATTACAAAGGTGTATTCAAGGCCAATAAAGCCACAGTACTTTCGCTGATCGGCAAAATGAAAACTAATATACGACGATAGGTCCATAATTATGATAAAGACAAAAACTATATTTCAATATAGGTACCCTTTATTGTATTACACTTATCACATCTCTGAATGAATATTTTAACCCCCCCCCCAAAATAGTCCGAAGCCTTGTCTGTAAAACGGGCATAAATAGCATCCACTACTTCTTCGTGTAACTTAAATTTCCTTCACGAAGGTCCTTCTTGAGTTTTAAGAAGAGGAAACAGATCTGGGCTGTAGGATGGTCAATCTCTTTGAAGCCACATTTCACAGCTTCCTTTGCAACAAGAAATGTGTGCACATGCGCGTTGTCGTGAGGACGCACAACACCATTCAGCTTTCCTCGCCTTTTCTCTTTGATAGAAACACGTAGTCTGTGCAGTAAGCCAGCATAGTACTCCCCATTTACTTTGGTATTCATCTCCTTGAAGTCAATGAAGAGTATTCATTCACAGTCCCAAAAGATTGTGGCCATGGTCTATTTGGTTAATTGAGTGACCTTGACCTTTAGAGGCAGTGCTTCACCACGTTTACGCCATCCATTGATTCTCTTTTGGACAAGGGATCATAGTAGAGGACCACAGTTTCATCTCCTGTAACAATGGTTTGCAGAACTTCTCTCTTGTTGTCACGGCAGAGCTCCAAAAATGCCTGACGATAGATGACTAGTTGCTACTTTTGGACTAACAAAAGAAGTCTAGGCACCAACCTTATTCACGTTTAAATGTTCATGAATAATTAAGAACTGTTGTTTTAGAAAAACCCAAACTCGCTGCTATTTCTGTAACTTTGAGCCGCCGGTCTTCCATAATTTCTCCTTCCACAAGAGCGATGTTTTTAGGAGTGAATACCTCCAAGGGCCGACCTGCACGCTCTTTCTTCTACCCATTGGAAAATGTTTGGCCCATTCTTTTACGGTAGAATATGAGGGGGATGCTTCGCCATATACACCGTCCAATCGCTGTTTAATTTCGTTTGGAGTAAGTCCTCCTTTTGTGAAGAACTTAATAACAGCTCTACACTCCATTTTGAACATGTCACAATCTTCTACACATGGCCTTCTTTATGCGACTATATCTGAACAACTGAACACAGTGGAGCAGAAGTTACAGCTGCAATTATTTACTTAACATAAGGTATGAGCTAGATAAGGGTTCTGTGAAGTCGGTAATTGTTATCGACGAGATCGAAAACTTAACGGACCTACCCTTTAATGTTATTTTCCGATCATCGATATTATCCAGGTTAGAACTTAGGCGAGTCGGTGTGGCGCATGCTTTGCTGCCGAATGCCAAAACATGTCTCGGGGAAACAAATGGGTGGCACGATGTTTCAAAATACAATTTTTTAGGCACTTTGTATTTCTGTTTCATCGCCTACTACTACATAATGGGATAGTATTCTTGTTTCTCTAATCTCTGATAAAGACACTATGGACATCATTTAGTATTCGTACATTTAGCAGATGTCTCTAGGGTATCAGAGCCAGCAATCTTATCTAGAATATCCTTGTTATACGTCATGCAGTCTTTAGATCCATCTCGCGAAACTACAGATGGGGTTGTAAAATTCTGCGCGTCTCTAACGACTGCTATAAAATATTACTTAACTCTCTGGTATTTACGGGCTATAAAATCCCCTCTGTTATCAAGTACAGGAAGTGCTTAATGGAATCTTAAGTCAGCTATACGCAATTCATATTTTTTTCGTCCTTGTTTTCTCTGTAAGTGCCCTTTGGAAGTAAGCATGGTTTAAGGTTCAGTAAAGGCAAGTTTATGTGCGGAAAAAAGTAGAACGAGTAAACAAAAGAGGGAAATAATGGGTTAGAAGTCTGCAACCGGATTTTATTGCAGCGATCCTGTATTTAGTTATTAGTTTTCTTAAACAAGGTCGGGACTGAGCTCTAATATTGTGTATTTACTCCTAAAAGGTTTTAATATCTCAAATTGAAATGAAAGAAATGGTTATTTTATCATAATATTTAAATTAATAAGGGCTTCAGAAATTATGTTTTAGATTTTGAAGTTTTTTATAGTAATTTGCATACGACCATTCCAAAAATGAAACCCATTTAGCTATACCACATTGCATTTCTTTGTCACTGTATATCCTCAATTAGCCATTACGACTCTGTTTTATAAAAGAATACAAACCGTCGTTCCCTTATACAAATGCCATATATTGGAATAAGTTTACTTAAAACAACAGCTGACGGCTTTGAGACAGTTGACAGCACATCCCTATGTTTCTTATTTAATCTTATATACTGGATTTAGTTATTAGAGTGGCTAAATATTAAATTTATTTAAACTTAACTGTGCTATTTAACATATTTGACCATTAACTTCCTATTCAACGGTTAAATGACCAATAAAGTTTGGTCTTCTTTCAGGCTTGAGGTTCTCTTACGTGCTGTAGATATACGATACTGTACCACCGCCTTTTTTTCCCTTCCAAAGGAAGCCATACGCCCTAAAACAAAGAATTTTATACATAATTTTATTATGTTATCTTTATCTTATGTAATACGGTTAAGAATAATGAAAGGATGTGTTTATTTTTGTTGATTTGTTGCAATTTTGTTATTAAAAAGCAAATCAAAACACACAAAAGTTTAACCCAATTTAGTAATAACTGACTGAGGTAACAAACATGAAATACAAATAAAATATTTTTTACAGTTCAATATTATCCCTATTCAAATTAAACTTATTGTAATGAAACAAGTTGTGAACCCATTTGCAAATATAGTCAGCTTTGGAATGTTGGGAAGATCAGACGTTTCGACCTTCTATTCAAAATTTGTTACTTGCCAACCTTTTTCCTCAGCTCATACCTGTTTTATCTCTTTTTTCATAGCTTTTTTATTAATGTAAGTCTGAGGAGTGTACTAATTATTTAAAGTTTCCTTTGTAGTTTGTAATTAGTGATGAAACTTTATTGCAATGCTATTGTGTTAAATTTGTTGTAATTTAAAGGTGCATTTCATTGCCTAATCGGAAGAGTTCATAAATGCTTATACTCTGTTAACAATTTGAAATAACTGATTTGTAATTCAAGTGCAGTATTAAAACGCATTATTAATTGCACTAATAGGAGATTTTGTAAAATATCTGTGCCGTGTAAACTATTTGCCAAGGATTTTATGAACGATTGTATATCAAGTATTTTCAAGGTTTTATTAGGTTCCTTATTTCAAAGGCGAGCTTCATTTAAATCGATCGTTATGTAATTTCTAAAAAAACTATTTAATAGTGTTAATTCTTTTTACCTGAAATTTGTTGACTTATAGAAATGCTGGTATTAAATATGGGTTTTTTTAATGAAGCGTTTTTGTATTAAACTTTTTTAAAATGTATTTTAAAACTATTTTCTTAAAATAATGCAATTTGTATTCTTTTCTTATGAAAGTTCATATTTAGGGCCTTAACATATAAATTATACTATTACAAAATTATATGTTGAATAAAATAACTTAACATTTATAAATTACTGTTCTCCCATATATTGGAAAGTTACATTTCCTCGACCGCATCCTAGTGTACTACACAATGTGTTTGATTTAATACAATGCATTAAATTAGATATTAAATATTCCATACTAAAGTATAATATAGGCATGTTTTTCATAAATACAAGCAAAGTGAAAATAAAACACACACTTAGCTGATTCATTCGATTTGTTTCTACTGCTTTCACCTCTTTTTCAACCTTTTAAAAACTGAGCTGTCTCCCTTTCATAAATTGTTTATCAATTCTCACCTCTTGTTTCTTACCTGCCAGAAGAGACCAGCACGTCCATCTCCCTCTACTATTTCCGGTATCTTTTACCTCCATTTTCTCCTACGATTACATTTAGCCAGTATATGTATCTCCTATTCCTCCTCCTCGCAAATAGTTCAACTCATTTTCGCTAGTGACCTTACTCCCTCACCATGACACTAGTCTGAGCCACCCGAGACACTGACAGGCGAGTTTTATCTCGCTCTATCCCTACTCATATTTTATCTCCGATTTTCTCCCAAAAAACCATCCCTGCATTGCTCAACTGTCTTGACTCTGCATATTCCTCAAGCGGCTCTTAACCTAAGGGAGGTGTTACGCTATGCAACGGTAACTTGCATAAATAATCTAAAGTGCGTAAGTTTAAATGGCATCTTACTCGTACAACCTGTTAAGTGGATTCAGGTATTTGAGTTTCGATTAATAGACATGATATTGTGTTTAATATAAGCTATAGAAATGAACAAGTACTGTAGATATATACGAAAAATACAAAATGTTAATTTTTAATGCAGTAGTGCCAACAGTTTTACAAAAATTCCACATTTCTCTTATTTACTCTAGAATAACAAACATTTCCAATTTGTCGATTTGGAAGGGAATTACTATTGTTTTGAATCACCAAGAAATTACTTGGAAAAGGATAAAACAATACTTATTGCCGATTTTTCAGCATTATTGGACACTTTAAAAGATAATTCGGAAAAAAAATTTATCTAAATTGGCGTATAAAGGTATTCTCTCACCAGCACAATGCGCCGTTCTACAAATTTACAGTCGCAACGACAAAAGTGCATGAACTGGCCTTTGCAGTGATACTTCATCTACCCTATTGCCCATATTTAGCCCCTTGCTACATTCTTCTGTTTCTGAATTTAAAATTCCTTAGATAAGAGATATCGGGGGAATTTATGGAGTTTTAGCATCTCCATCACGTCAGCCTATAAGGCTTATTATACTACCCCAGTTGCAGTATTTTGGTTCCAATGTTGGCGTCCTTTCACAGATGGAGAGAACAAGTCTCTTTCCAGGACTAGATATTCAAACAGGATATACGAGGCAGATTCCTCGTCCTGTTTACACATTCTATAAATGAGTTCATCTTTATATCGACCCACTTTTCATACGAAGTGTTATCCATAATTTTCGGAACTGGTGCTGCCATCTCGACATTTGCAGTAGAGTTTTGTACCGCTAGGTGGCAACACTGGCACATCTCATGAGTGAGTGTTTAAAGTTTCATGCGGCTGGGTAGATGTGTTGAGATTCTATAGTACTTTTCACGATACTCTGTGTGTAGTGTGGCAATTTTACGATGGATCAAAGATTAGAACAGAGAGTGTGCATCAAATTCTATGCAAATCTCGGGAAAAATGCTACGGAGACCCTCGCAATGATTCAACAAGTATTTGGGGGACAAAGCATGAGCCGTATACGTGTGTTTGAGTGACATGCTCGGTTCAGGGCCGCCGCACAGCTGTTGAAGACGATGCTCACACCGGTAGGTTCGTCAGTCAAGAGCATGCTCCTCGTTTTCTTTGATTCCAAGGGAATTGTGCACAAAGAATTTGCCCCACCAAATCAAACAGTGAATTCCACGTACAACTGTGACGTTTTGCGACGTCTCCGTGAAAATGTGCGGAGACGACGGTCCGAATTTTGTCGACAAGGGAAATGGCTGTTGCATTAGATAATGCGCCCTGTCACAATTCCTTGTTCACCAGGACTTTTTGACGAATAACATGACGGTTGTCCCCCCAGCTACCATAATCGCCTTATTTGGCACCCTACGACTTGGCTCTATTCCCCAAACTGAAAATCAAGTTGAAAGGACGTCGGTTCGACACAATTGAGAGGATTCAAGAAGAAACACTGTGGGTGCTAAACGCCCTCAAAGAACATGACTTCCAAGATGCATTTGGAAAATGGCTGAATCGCTGGGACGGGCGTATACGTGAGGAAGGGAACTACTTCGAGGGTGACGGCGGTCATTAGTCTCAAAGTAAGTTTTTAACCAGATGGCTGCACCAGCCCCCAATATTATGGATACCACCTCGTATATGTTTCCTGAAGTGCCCATGTTCAGTGATTAAAGCAATTACTTTCCTTATTTTTCTTCTGTCCAATTGGAGAAGAGATGCTCAGAGATTATTGCTAGGACCTAATACCATATTCCTAGCTTGTATTTGTTCAGGTTAGGTTTGCCACCTTAATTGATGTTTATTCTCAATCCATGTTTTAACCGCGATCTTGGCAGTACGGGTACTGATTGCAACCGCGGGCTAAGGGCCAAAAACACCCCTATTTGCCAACTGATCTGCCATCTCATTCCTATAAATACCCTGATGTCCCGGCTTCAATAGCATTTCAAGCCTGTTGTGGGATTCCAGGGCAGACAGGGAATTTTGAAACTCCGATGTCTGTCACCTATTCAGATACAATTCCTTACTGGACAACCTTTGTTTGATAGAGACAATTGTGAGAAATGAATGAGTTATTTTATTTAAAAAAAATATTAATCCTTTTGGTAGGTTTCAAATTGAATATATTAAATTTGATATATTCTGACTTATTATATACTTAAGCTATTGATATTAGTTTTATATATGCTGTGTCAAAATCAAGTTTATTCCCGCTACTTTAGGTTAGGTGGTGGTGTCTGGTCAAGTATTTAATAAAAAGCCGAGGTTAAGGGTAAAAATGCGTTTCGCATCAGTTGGCTATTATTCCACATCCCTGATTGTTACATTTGCTATTGAATTTTCATTGGAAGTTTAATTTATAATTGTTTCCTTTATATAAACATGCACTCTGAAACAATTGTGGGAGACCTTCGTCCGTGATTTACCCTGCATTTGCTTTTGACATCTAACCTGGTCGTAATGGAACAGCATTCATATCGAAACAGTTGATGTATGAATACATTTGCTTGACATATATCATAACCGTCACTCTATCAGCGGAATTTCATTCTCGATTTGTTTAGATATTACCCTCGATGTCGCTATAATAAAAACCTCTACATTAAAACGTTGAAGTATTAATGATTCATTATGCAATGTGAAATAGCATCGTGTTTGTTCATATTCCGGTCATAGAAACGGAAACAAAGCTGTTCTTCATTCCCGTACGCTTTTCAAGTAATAACTCTTTTCACTTTTCATTTTCGCGCACAAAAACGAGCAGAAGGGCCAGTGAGGCAGTTTTTAATACGGAGCTTGCTCTTCGCTTAGCATCACAAAAAGTTGTCGAGTTTTATTTACAAGAGGTAAGCAGGGGAAATGAAATTTAATATATAAGTTTACTAATCTAGATAGCGTATGGTTATTTGGGGCAACTAACAGTTAAATGAATTTCAGGCTTGAATTAACAGACATAAACCTAAAACTCACAACTGCAATAAAAGAATTATATACAGGGCTTTCATTTCAAAACTTGGCAGTTTGAAATATTTATGTAACGTGCATTTAATTTAAACAAATCACGCCAATTTTGATATCGAAGGGAAAGGTTAAAACCAATATTGATTACATTATACAGGATGTTCACCTTGATTATTATTAATGAAGATGCGCATAATGTGCAAGAATAAACGTCCTAGTTTTGTTATTGAGATACGAGGGCAGGTACATAACTTCCTGGCCTCGCCGATAAGGATTATTGCCTTCACAAAACCCTTATCTGGTGTCATACCTTATCTATTAAGTAAATAATTGCAGCTATAAATTTCGTTCCGCTGTATTCAGTTCAGATATACGAGTAGTTGCATAAAGAAGGCTATGTGTAGAAGATTGTGACCCGTTCAAGATGGATTATCCAACTATTATTAAATTCTTCACAAAAGAAGGACTTACTGCAAAACAGAGATTGGATTGTGTATATGGGAAAGCATACCCCTCATATTTTACCGTAAAAGAATGGACCAAACTTTTTCGAATGGGTGGAGAAAGCATTGAAGATGAGAGAGTGCAGGTCGGCCTTTGGAGATACTCATTCGTGAAAACATCGCTCTTGTGGAAGGAGAAATTATGGAAGACTGGCGGCTCAAAGTTACAGAAATAGCAGCAAGGTTGGGTCTTTCTAAAACAACAGTCCGAGATATTTATGACATTTAAACATGAATAAAATTAGTGTAAGATAAAAATAATAAAAATTATAACAAGTGAATCCTCTTTAAAATTAAGTTTCAAAAGGCAGAAGTGGCATTTGAATTTTGGAAATAGTGGCTAGAGGTGAGAGAGTGAAACAAAATTTAAGAAACATTGGTTTTAAACTTCCCTCTTTCTATGTAAATTGTTTTATTTTTGTTTAAATTAAACGTATGTAGTTTTGACACAACAAAGTTTTTAAATGAAAGCTCTGCATAACTTCTAAATATAGAATTTGTAAAAGAGTATCTTTTTAAAAGTATATATTTTATTAGTAATTTCAGATTTAGATTTATGCACGAAGAAAGGAAAATGATGAATTACACAAGTTGAAAAAATTTTGCTCATTATTAAAATTTCGCGGATTGGATCCAGGCTGGTTTTCAGTAAGTAAAAACGCAGAGTGCACATCTTCCGGCTTCCGCGTTATTGATGTACTGCACGTTAAGCAACTCCATTCCTGTTAAATGTCTTTGCCGGCCAACTTATGTAAGTAATGGTAATTAATAGCTTTATACATCGACAACTACTATATCAAAAGTGCATTAATTGTGTTTCGAATTTATTGCTCATCCATGCCATTCCTTGACTTAGCTCCTAGCGACGTGTTCCTCTTCCCGAACTTAGACTTTGGCTCTGTGAGAAGAACATTTCATATAAGGTTGTCGACACCTTCAATGCGGCGCTTGAAAATTGTTATTAATGACACAAGTTTTTAATATGCCCTCGTTACGTAAATATCCTGCGCAAAATAATATTAGTTTTAACTTACACCAATTTAGAGAACTCATAATAATTAGAAATAGAGTAGTAAGTCATTTAAATTAAATTATTTCCCGTTTCAAAGAAATAGTTCACCTATTTCTACCAGTAGGAGCGCAGATAAAACGTTGTCTGTCCTGATGATCTAGTGGTAGCCACTCTCGCCTTCTAAACCCAAGACACCGGTTCAAACCCGGCCAGGATCGAAGGCTTTTTTCAGGAGTAATAATCCGTAGGTCCTAAGTCGTACATTTACGGCACGTGAAATAACCTCAAACCTGAAAGAAAGCACTGAAAAAAGCAACAGTACTTGAATATTGATGAGATTAGCTGTTCATAATTTTCTTTCAGACTATGGTTCCAGAATGACCAACAGGGTTACTTATGCAAATACATTTTAGAAATTAGTTTAATAATTACTATCATATAATATAACTAATGCACTATGACCTAGTTTAAAAACCGCCGCGAGGGATGTAAAAATTAAGAGTAAATTAAATACAATATAAATATGTAATTTTATATTTGCTTAATTAGACAAATAATCAATCCGCTATTAAACTAAAGTTAGTAGCACTAAGAATTATAAATGTTATAGAACTGAGTGTTGCAAAGTGTTGCTTTCCGGCTTGAGTGCTTTGTGTAAAAGAACTATTGTGAAGAAGTTTAGAAGTCGCGATACATGGTTCGGCCACTATTTTCTTGCATAAACTCGAAGCGACCTAGCGCTACACAAAACTTAAGTACAATATATTAAATAACAAAGTTGCTGGAAATAGTGCCCATTTTCCCTGACACACAATCAGTATCTTATTGGAAAATTATCACTATCACTAATGATGTAAATAAATTTGTTTCTAATGTTTTTTTTTTTTTTTTTTTTTTAAAGCTTCAGCCTAAATGCTTATCTCGTTCTGCTACACGACTTTCTTACTACGGTACTATTTAGCTCTCGACTGCACAACACAACTACCCGACTGTTTCGTTTATTGTAAAACTACTAACAAAAGTAGACTTCTATAAAACCCATAACGAAAAACGGACTTTATAGTCTTTTTGATTGGAAATCAAATGTATTTAATACACTAAGAAAATATCATCTACTTCACCAACTGACTAAAAGAGAGAATGAAGCCGCGTGTCCACTTGGTGAATATGAACGAATGGAGGTGGGTAGGCCCATTTGTCCGCCGATCTAAGTGGGATTGCCACGGGTGACAAGGGTTATGAAGGCGCGGACTAGTGAGCGGGAGGTCTGGGGTTCAATTTCCGCCAAGGCCGTCCTCCCTGACTGAGGTTTTTTCCAGATTTTTTTCAGTCCTCATAAATGGCAAATGCCTGGGAGGTACCTTAAACTTATGCCTGGAATGTTTCTCTCCTTTAAAAAAAATCCTTTCCCCAATTTATCACTTCATCTCGTGTATCATCAGTGTCCACCGCCTGTGGTGCCTCAGTAGTAAAAGCGGGCGTTAAACACCATTAAAAAAAGTTGCAGGACTTTTATACTGCTAACTGTGCTTTTAGTATGAGCTATCTAAAAATCTATTTTTCTGACAGAATGAAAAAATTAAATACATAATGATTTAAATGCATCGCCGTGATGGAGATATGGTATTAAAAATAGTGCTTAACTTGCTTTTTAGCAGAACTTTAAACTAAGCCTTGATACATTTTATTTAGGAACAAACATGTTATTTTTCTTGCATATACGAAGGCGGTTTGTTAAGTTTGATAAAATGCACAGAAATGTTTTGCAAAAATAAAAATTTATTTCTCAACATAATTTCCTTTCAGTTGTATAAATTTATTCAGGGGATTCTAAGTTGTTTATTCCCTAAGAAAAAAAAAGTCTTACGAACTGTGCATAATACTCATTTGTAGCACAGCTGACCTGTTCATTCCACGAAAATTCTTCTCTTACGCCAATTTTCAGGTTAAAAAGGAGGAAAGCATCACACGAGGCCAAATATGGGAAATGTGGTGGGTGGAGAACATTTCAAACCCAAGTTCGCGCACTTGTGTCATCGGAACGGCAGACGTGTGACCAGGCGAAAGAGAACCAGTTTTGTTTTATCATTTACGCGTGTCCCTAAAACACGAGCTTTTTTCGCCAGCTAGTTAACAGTGTCAAGTTTCTTGGAGCGTGTAAAAACTGATGGTGCCACGTTGTGAGATGATCTAACAACACAAAGATAGGCTTATGTGTTGCGGCGAGTGAACCGTAGGTAAATGTTCATTACGTTGTCGTGAATACGGTACTTCCTTAGCAAACAAAAGAAATCTGCAACAAAACGGTTTTTTTTTTCTGCTCGAGATGCCAACTTGCGTTGCACTCAACGCGTCGACATGTATGGGGGAAATCATTTTAGCAGATTACCCGCGAACAAAGGCTGTTATATTCTTTTATTTCATCCTCTTATTTTCCGCATTAGTCTCAATTGTCTGCTCGCTGCCTCGCTTTCATGTTGAAGCAGATGAGGAAGAAAGGAAGATTTTTTTTTTCTGCCGCCTCACTCTGCTGGGGACTTTTCTGCTCTAAATTGTTCTTGAAAAAGAAATCGTGAGATGCTGCAGGCTCCACGTCGTTATGCCGATGTTCTTGCAAAATGATATATTCCCTTTAAGCGCTCTTTGCATAGAGTTGAAAAAGATGCGGCAGATTTCGACATATGCAGCACAAAATCCTCGAGGCGAGTTCCTTGCATTTAATTAAGCATAGGGTTCTTCCCGTCTTGTTAACTTAGGCAGATAGTTATATAGTTAGCTAGTTAAAGCTGCAAACTGCATTTCGCATTAGCTAAAATGCTTTGACTTTTAAAAGAAAATGTCTTATATATCAGGCTCTCTTGAATACACTTCTTGTTCCATTTAGTTTTTCGTAGCCTATCTCGGTTCTTAGTGATTATATCAATCTACGTCACAGTATAAGAATTTTCGGTAGCGTAGGTTGGGTACTTCGCGAGATCGAATTCTAGGCGCGCAAGTCACGAAATTGGGTTTACTACCTGCATTATCCTTCAGATGGCTCTGTAAATGAATGGATGAGAATACGAGGACTAGTCAAAAAAGACAACAGTTATTATTTTTATCTCCTGCACAGCAAAAATAACATTGTTGAATCAATGTTGCATGATGAAAACTGATCAACTCTGATTGGTGGACGAAAAGTGAAGTTCGCTGGCGCATGCGTCTGTACTCGGGGACGAGCAAATTACGTCAGTTCGTCAGTCGCCTACATACAAAAGGGAGTTGATTCGTGAAGAGCAACATGCTGTGTTGTAGTTTTGGTTTCGTTTGCAGAAATGCGGCATGGAAGCTTACAAATTGTTGCAGCAGGTATAATGTTCTGTCACAATCCACAGCACTTCGATGGTTCAAGGAATTTAAGAAGGGCCTTATTTCAACAACAAAGCAAGGCGGTCGACGTGCTCCAGCAACAATAGAAATGAAACCATGGCATCATTGTTCTTGAATACCGACGAGTAATAATTGACATACTTGCAGACATGTTACACATTTCCCACGGCAGTACATTTTCGATTTTACATGATCACTTGAACATGAGACGCGTTTGTTCGAGGTGTGTCCCAAGATTAATATTCCTGAACAGAAGATGGTATGAATGGAAGTGTGTAGGGAACTTCGAATGTGTCCCCTTCCCAAACTTAGACCCCTATGACTTTTATCTCTTTTCCTGTCTGAAAAAGCAGCTAAGGAGGGGATGTTTTGGTACTTCCGAGGCCCTCCTAAAAAGGTTGAGGCGGTTTTGAAGATATCAAAGAATGGCTTTCAACGCGTGTTCCAGGACTGACGGGCGCGTTGGACAAAGTGCATTCAACTTAACGCAGAATACTTCGAAACAAAGCACACCCATCTTGACCAAACCTGTGTATTCCTAGTGGGAAAAAAAAACTCGGTATTTTGACTAATCCTCATAGAATACAAACCTAGAAGATTTATTACTACATTTATAAGTAAACAGTCAGTTATGTTAATATCCTCAAATCCATAATATTAAATATTGCGGAATGTAAGCATTCTGAAGTATTTACTATTGATGCTAAAGTTTAGGTCATAGGGTTGGTGCTCGTTGGCGATTATGTTGGCATTGCCCGTTCCTGTGAGCATTATTTTCTAGTTGCAGAACTTAAAATTTTAATGCTGAATCGAATTTCTCTGAACATTCTATACAACCAAATAACCCTTGAACTACCAAGGTCGTGCTTTTTCACTACCGGAAAACTTTAAAAACAATGAAAAGTTCCACGGAATAATAAAATAAAACTCTAATATAAATTATTATTTTAGGTCATGTTAGGGTGTCCTTGAGTGATAAAATATTGCTTGAAAATAAATTCTGAAAAAATTAAAAACTCAAGGCTGTGAATTTGCTCTTGAATGATAGTTTATTTTATATAGTGATTTTGCAGAATACCACTCATATTTATTATGATATTCCGCTTTCCTTGCGCAATTACATGATTAAGTAATAAGTATTATATTGTACAACTCTGTAAAGCACCGAAAACAATATACTATTTTCAGATATCAGTAATTAATTCATTTTAAAACTAAGATACTCTTTGTAATTTTATTATATTATTTTACTCTAGTTATTAGGAAAATTAGTAAAATAATGAAATAAGGGATTATTGTATTGTACAGTTTATAATAACAATTAGAAATTTCGATATACATATCAAATAGGTATAGGAAACCTGGTACCAGAGTGGCCTATGCATATTTTATTTATTAATTTCGAAAGAACTTTAATTTTAATAATAATAATAATAATAATAATATCTGAAATACTCGATTCCGATACGTACACCAAGAAGGGTATTACAAACCCTTACACTTTATAGTACATTACCAAATTACATTCTTACATTATTATTTTCAAGATGATACTTATACCTAGGTTTAATTAGAAATTTACAAAAATAATAAAAATAACAAATTCGATAAATAACAAAATTACATTCCCTCAACTACATCCTAATTGCTGGAAACCAGCAATATAGGAGTAACTGAAAACTAGCTACTGCTACTTAATCTTTAACTTTAAATTATTAAACTAATATTCAACGGTATCCGGTAGAAACTGTACTTTTGCATACTTTACTTTACTTTACTACTTATACTCCTATATATCTATTCCTGTCTACATTTATGTAAAACTATATATATATATATATATAATGATCCTATATATGTTTCTTTTTCCCATATTATATCATCTTTCTATATTATATAATCTTTATAAATATATTCGTGTAATTTCACATTTATTTATTATATTATCATTTTATTGAACACTAATTATATTCTTTGTTTGCGAATCTAATTGGTATTTATCAATACAACATTTAGCCCACCAGTTCATTACTTTGACATCTTTAACAATAGTAATAATAATATCACTAGAATTAATTATAATTATAATATTTATTATAATAGTTTTATTATATTTTTTTACTTCTTTATCTTGTATTTGACTAAACAAGACACTTAGGGTTCATGTTTGACCAGTACCTTCAATTTTGTTTGTTGGCGCCTCCAAATTGCCTCGTTGGCGAAAATTACTCCCTCAAAATAGATGGATTTGCCGTAATTTGCATTCAGGGTTAGATGATGCAGATGTTGCAGCTTTCAAATGTTTCTGCTTCTGGCTCAGAACCGAATATTTCGTGTTCCTCACTGGAGTGGCGCGAAATTTGTACTACAATTCTCGTCTCAACTATCAGAAGGCCGTTTATCTTGTTTCATGAAATTTATTCAGTAACATTCGAACTGCACTATGGGCTAGTGAACTCCCCGGATGCTTGCCTGCCTCTTCGTCCTCCACCACACTTCTCGTCCACTCGGTTGTCTTTCGTCAGTACCATAAACCTTTATCTGTACGGTATGCTTAAATAATTTTTTCATTGCTATTAGAAAACACGAAGAATTAACATGTAAGGCACACAATTAAAAAACAACGCATGATGTCCTTTAAATTGATATTTTGTTAGCAGAAATTATAACATAATTCATATTGCTGTTAGTTAATATTTTACTTTCAAACTTTATAACCCACGTCCTTGTATTAAAGTTATTACTCTTAATGTATTAAAATGTGTTAATTGATTAAATTGATTACTTTTCAGTTATTAAGTTTTCAATCTTTATTATGGGTCATGGCAAGCAAAACTTTGTTCAAGAAAGATGATGATGATATATCTTCTTAATTATAATTATGTGCCTTCTGTGTAGTTGTGAATTGTATAGCTATTACATCGTCCATAAAATTAACATTGCCAAGAGATGTGATGTTTTGTTAAGTCTAAGCCCATAACTGCAACGGCAAAGAAGATCAATATGCGTTCACGTTAGCTCATTGTAAACATGGGTAGAATAACATTTGATGTTGCTCTCTGTAATGGCATGGTATTAATCAAGATAGCTATCAACCTCAACAGATAATCGACTGGATTAATTAAAATTTGCCACATAGCTGCCAGAAGCTGCAGTGCTAAGTCCCATCGGGGAGGATTCTTCTCCAGGTAATTTCAATGCACGTGTGTGCTTTTTATCTATTATTTGTTTTCTTTAATGCGGGACTTTTTCCCCCCAAATTTAGTTATATATTTCCTGTTTTCTGAGACGAGACTTAAACATTCGATATGAAATATTTTATTTTTAATTAATAATGAGAAACATGCCATGTTGATTTACGTTTTATTTTTTTCCCACAAAATTAGATAACACAGGTCTACAAATTGCAAATTTTGAAACCTGATTTTCTTTTAAAATGCGACTCTTTTAAATATTTTAGTACTGTATATAAAAGAGCAGTTTTTTCCCATCACATAATTCTTTTTTTTACAAAACAAGAATGCCTTTTTAATGTTCTTTCTTCGATATATGTACATTGCTCAGGAATTGTTGCATAAGATTTACAATTGAAATTAAATATTGTTTAAAGTTCAGTTTTATATTTCATATATTAGTACATCAGTATTTCAATAAAACCTCATTTTCTTGGATTTTTTCTCGTGTGTTTTCGTAAAATTCCGACACGTTATCCAACAGTAATTATATTATTCCATCACCCTTGATATTTATTTTTCATTTCTCAAATATCCTGATGGAACCTTTAACCTTGCTGTTCACTGGCAGCCCCAGGTTTTCAGTAACATTCAAATGGGAGACGAGAAAGTCTAATTTGAGACTCGTACGGCATCCGAAAATTGAAACTCTTCTTAAAAGTTTTTCATAGTTTTAACATAATGAGACTTGAATTTTTATAGGAGTCTTAGTTTCCAAACTACCGGTCTCTAGTGCTCTGATTTGCGAACCGATAAAAAGTCATTTTATTTTTGCAACCGAAAGAGCAGAATATTTGTCGGCAAGTTCTTGGAATAAGTCTCCATATTTGTCAAATGCTCTCACAAATTGTTTCATCACCCCAGTTTAATATAAAGAGATGGAAGAGTTTTATTAGGATCCTATAGTCTACCCTTATACTTTTACTACCCTGTGTTATACTGGTTCTTTTATGAATTTTATATTGTTTAAGTTACACTTCTCTACCGTTGTTAACATGATAAAGATAGCGAATTGAAAGTTTTTTATGATCAAAGCTATTCCTTTCAACGACAACTATTTAACAACTGAATACACAATATAAGATGTAAGTAATGGAGCAGTAATAAGGTGGGGTGCTCGGGGGATGGCGTGTAGTTGATCGCTGAGCTGATCGTGGTTTCGATGACTCTGCCGGGCTGCTCACTGACGTGACGTTTACTCCAATTCTGTTGGATTTGATCTCAGGGTCCCCTGGAGTGTTTCATGGATCAGTATAGATCCACGGGAACGAGAAATGTGTTGCCCAAAAATATACAAGGTTGACTTGTTTAAAATACTTTTATTCACATATAAAATATTGGGGCTACTTCCTGACTGTTCGCCGCTGACTTCGCTACTCACTTAGACTGGCTTTAGAAATGACTTGAACTGATTGTTTTCGTGTGACTTAGGCGAACTGCTTTGGTGTGACTTAGGCTGCCGGGTTCCGAATATCTCTGGAGTGAATTCTCTCGTGTCTCGCCTAAATGAATGTCTGAATGTCCCTCTGAATCTATGAGATGTGAATCTATGAATCTGTGAATGCCTACTGAATGTCTGAATGTGTGCCTCTGACTTCTGTACTCTAGTTTTTCTACTACATCGCCACGCCTTTCGCTAAATTAAATTCCCTCGTATTTTATCCTATTTTCGTGTTGTACTTTCATCATTGGCTATCCTAAAATTATTTATTTGTATGTAAGTTCTCCTGATTCGTTAACTTTTATCCGAAGATCATTGGCTAGAATTATTCTTTCCCCCTTGATCTAATGTCTTCTCACGAACTTGAACTTTCCCAGAACAACCTGTCGTAAATTTCGGCACTTTCCTTGCATTCTGATTTCTATTGAAAATCTTTTGCCTTCCTTAGTCTGTAGATTTCTAAATGTTCTCGGAGATAACGCACGTGTTGATGGCTGTTTTCGGCTTTCCTGTAATAAAACATTTTCGTCTCCGTTCTGACATTTTCATTTTCTCTTAAATTATTGCTACGTCTGACTTTGTTAAATACTGTCCCGTTACGGCCACACGTTCCTCTTATTGTGAATTCCTAAGTATTTCCTGGGTAGAAGGTTCGTGACCTAACAAAAGATAGTTTACCCTTTCTTCAGCCTTGTCTAAGGAGCGGTCAGTGGAGAGGTGTCAGGTATACATCTGTCTCTTTCTAACATATTTTACACAAAATGTATACAAAACCCTTTTGTAAGTTACAAGTTGCAAATTATTTCTATTTCTGATATCTATCTCTAAATGATTTTCTTATATATATATACATAATAATTATCCTTATCAAATATAATGCCTTTATAAATATAACTCTGCAGGCTTTAGTTATTAAATTAATAAAGGCAGCCTTAATTCCGGCTTCAGTAAGCAGCATGGGATATGCTGCCAACTGTCCGAAAATAGTTTTAAAGGTTTTTAAATTCATCTAGATGACATAAGTTTAAAGAGAATAATTATACTCATTTATAAGATAGATTCATAATTACAATTAGAGAATGTATATTTTCTGAGAGATGGAATGATATACAGTAAAGTGGGCTTCAGTTTTGGAATCGGCATATGCAAATTATTATAAAATTGCTTCAAAGTCTAACTGCAATGTGCAACTCGGTAGAGAGCTCCACCTTCTCCTTGAGCTGTATACAAATGGGCTACTGGCATGGCATACTCTTCTGGTGTAGTTTTTATCCGAGTGGGTCTTACTCATGCCTGCTGCTTCCGGTTATTCGATACAGCAATCATGACCTTGCAGGTGTCCCAGTTCATCGACTGGACTTTGGCTAATGGAAGCAAGTTTCAGAAAGTCACAAGATTGCTGGCTTTGCAGGAGATCGCTGCACATGGCTTAGCGCTTTTGTCTTAGTGTTGCAAAGGGACTTGGCATTGTGGTGTCTGTTCTCTAGTATAAATTCCTCCAGTCTCTCCTGAAGTAGTTCACTGTTGATATACATTTTCATTTCTAGCTTTCAATCCACTTGTGCACGAATTTTCGTGTTCACACACATTATAAGTTGCCTGTGAATCTTTGCAATGGTCATTTCCTCTTTCCAGAGAAATTAATACGTCCACGTTGCCCTGGAACACTTTCCATGGTGTCTTTTTTTTAAATAGTGTTTAACGCCGTTTTTTCTGCTGAGGCATCACAGGCAGTGGACACTGATGATACATGAGATGAAAATATATATTGGGAAAGGATTTTTTTAAGCAAGGAAACGTTCTAGGCTTAGGTTTAGGGTACCTCCCCGGCATTTGCCATTTATGAGGATTGGAAAACCTGAAAAAACCAGTCAGAGAGGACAGTCCTGGTCGGATTCGAACCCCATGTCTCACGAGTCCTCACCTTAACCACCTCGGCCACCCGTGGCAGTTTCATGGTATCTGTCGTATTGGAGAAATGCGCTGTGGTATGCTCAGATCGCAATGTTCTGTACTGTCACCAGGGGGTAGACTACTGTACTACAGTGTTTTGGTTACGGACGCTCTTTAACGTCTCAGATCATCAGCGTCCCATTTAATTCAGGGCGTGAAAAGGCCAATACATTTTGGCCTCTTCTTTCAGTCTTTAAATTCTGTTGCGTGACGTAAATCTACGATACAGGACCCACAGTTTTACTTCCCTTCCGCCCTGGCTAAGATCTTGGATCTACCACAAGGACCGGCACTATAGGGTTAACAGATAGACGGAATTACGCTGCACCCAGAATATCTTCAGTGGTTGGGCTATGGAATCTTACATGAAGTTCGGCGAATGATGGATTATTGCTGTTGCTCACTGTAACATCGGATTAATTTCTTTAGATGTCGAGGTAATGGCGAATGAAAAAATCAAAATATTAAAGTATGCTTAAAATGAGTTTTACGCGATTGCAAAAGTGTGTTATATTATATTTTATACAGAACGAATAACTGTACTTGACATCTATTGGATAGCTCTTTATGTGTCAGTACCGCACAGATTGTAATGGTCAACTTATGGTTTTCGTATCCTTAGAAATTGCATCTTGTTCTGGGTGGTGTTAAGAATGGTGCTCTGTTAATTGTCGTTCATACTACAGTACAGCTACCCTTGTAAGCTGAACTGGTATGCTAAACAATAGTTCAGCAGATAATTTAATTATATTCCTATTAGGGCATGTGCCGGTACCTTCTGCCGGAAGAGCACTCTCAGAATATTTACTGTATACGATGCTGTATTTCTTTAAGTTAGGACAACATCCTCGGGTTAGAACTATCCAACAGCTTCAAAATCCAGTTACAGGCAGTGCACCAGACATCCTCTTTTGTCCGTTGTTCAGATGAAATTTTAAAAATTATGAAATGCCCTCCTTTTCGAAACTTTTTAAATTATCTACCCTGACGCCTTTTAATTTAATTCTGTAGGTGGCATCATCAACAGAATATACTCTTTGCTCACACCGCCACTGGAAGCAGAAGTCGTTAAGGCGCGTGAGTGAGAGGTCTGGGGTTCGATTCCCGCCAGGATCGTATTTCCTGACAGTTTTTTTTCCAGGTTTTCCTCAATCCTCACAAATGGCCAATGCCGGGGAGATATCCTAAACTTAGGCCTGGAACGTTCCCTTACTTTAAAAAAAATCTGTTCCCAATTTATCATTTCATCTCATGTATCATCAGTGTCCACCGCCTGTGGTACTTCAGTAATAAAAACCGGCGTTAAACACCATTAAAAAAAAATTCTTTGCTAACAAATAAGTAGTAAATCGGTATAGAATCGGATTGAGATGAACTTGTAGATCCAGAATCTAATAACCTCTGAAACGCACGAGAAACTAATATTAAATTCACAGTTCGTACTGTCATTTTGTATATGGATACTTAAATCGTATTTAGCATTATATTTAATTTCGCTTTTTTATCCGGCTAATTGAAAATCATTATTTTATTATAAATGTATAAAACGAATATAAACAACCTTTTTAATATACTGCAAATCTAAATTGATAATTACTGTTCTTTTTTTTCGAACAATGTCCTTTTTGAAACTTTTTGACATCTTTTTTTGATGTGAATCTTGCCACCCCAACTATAGCTATCTGTTTAGCTTTGAATTTAATTCAGATATTTTATAAAGTGCCTTAGTTGCTCACTATATGGCGGCGTTTAGTCGCTCTTTACTCGAGTTCCAGCAAACGAAACCATACCAAATTTCAGTTGTAGGCCATTAATCACCTTGGAATTGAATATTGGTATTCATTTTTCTGTATAACTACACAGCTAACCATTAACGGTCTTTGCAGGCAAGTACTGCTTCTAAGCATGGTAATAAGCATCTGCAGTCTCGACTGAGTAACGGAAGCCCCTAGTGAGCCTTACAGAGTAAATACAGATAAGTAAATTAACTATATCTCAATTTTGATGCGAAATGTTTTGTTTGAACGCAACAAGGACATGCAAGAGAATGATTACTATGCTGCCTTTTCTTTGTGTAGCATGAACGTTTAAGACATATGGGTTCTTTTCTCCAGGAACACCACACAATTTCTCCGGAAAATAAGTAAGTAAATAAAAAGCAGATAAACTCCTTAAGGTTTCAGTCATCAAAGAACGGCTAAGCTTAAATCTTACTCCAATCTCAAAACAAAGTCCCAATGTTGCCGGAAAACATATCATACATTTTGCATATTACAAAGGTGTGCTTATGTTCTAAAACGCACCCGAGAGTTCCTAAAAACAGGCTGCATTACGACAACATAGAGAAATCAACAGTGTCATTTCCCTTTGGAAAATAGCAATAACATTATTGACGCGTCAGAGATTTAGTTCCAACTGGGCTCCATGCTACGTCTTCTTGTTCCCAAATAAGTAAAAGTCGGGAAGAAACCTGTTGCTTTCTCTGAAGAGGTGCTCAATGGTGTGTGGGAGTGCGAGTTGGTTTCTGCGAATGAATTGTGTTTATAATGTGCTGGAAAGTATTTGAAAAAGCGCAATAGGCAAGATAATTTTCGTATTCTTTGATGTATGCTTAGTTAGGTACATCTGTATTGAGATGAATCTCAGAATAAAACCATAATGTTTTGGGGATGCAGTGTTACAAAAATAATTCTAATATCAATCTAGAGAACTTTCATGTAAAAACTGTCGCACACGCAATGTTTTGAAGATGTCGACTGCAAGCGGCGTTCTGCACTCTTTTCCCCTACGAGTCTCCCCCTCCTGTCCTTGAACGTCGTTTCGAAGCAGTGAAGTAGTTGAACTTCACCAAGATGGAGCAGTTGACTCCAGAGCAGTGCATTTTCGAGTGCAAATGTTACCACAAATACGAGTCAGCTCGTCGCGTCCGTGCACAATTTCGTTTGCAGTTCCCTGGTCCATTGCCTCCTTCAGAAAAGCAATTCACGACATTGCGATAAATTTGATTTTATTGGACAGAAAACACATGCGAAAGCGTACAGTTTTAACACAGAATAAAAATGGCAAAAATTGTGCAAACTTTGAAATCATTCCCGAAATTAGCACAAGTGGAGGTTTCAGTGGGTTCTGAACGTAAAGCAACATAATTAAAATTCTTATCGTGCAACTGTACACGTGTCCACCGTTTAAAACAAAGCGACCCAGGAACAAGAGTGCGTTATTGTGAGAAGTATTTTTTTTTCTCTCTTTTTTCTATCTTCGAATGAAGGTTCAATGGACCCAGCGCTTCTGTTCTTTTCAGATGAGACCTGGTTTCATCTGAACGGTCATATGAAAATCAAAACATGCGACATTTAGTGTACCAAAAATCTATATCGGGTAAATTCTCTTTATGATAGGAAAATTTGGAGTTTGGTGTCAGCGCAAGGCGTATAATCGTCCTATTTTTTTTTTTACGAGACTACAATAAATAAATAAATAAAGGTAGAGAAGTGATATTTTGAACCCATTTGTTTCAGCAGCTTACAAAAGAAGAGAAAACATATGTGTGATTTTTACCCGGGATTTGCCTAAAGGACAGAGTATATAAAACAAACCCTAACACATTGGAAGAAACTAAAGGAAAATATCACAAATAAAGTCAGAAACATTAAAGTGGCCGGACTTAAACGGGTCGGTCAGAATGTGTTTTCGCAATACAATATTGTTTTTTTTTTAGCAGAAAGAAGGGGGATACATTTGCAGATTCTTCTATGAGGTAAGATTTTATACACAATTTTTGAAGCGAAATTAAAGTACGTTATCGGTCGGCTGCCCAACCGCCGAAGTATCAAAACACCCCGTGTGCGGGATAGTTTTTACGTGAAAGTTTCGTTATATGCAAGCTGTCCAACCAGTGGTTCTTAATTTGTGGGAGACCCAGGGGACTTAAGAAATATTAACAGTGCTGTTAACAGCATTACTTCTTGACTTTATTTTGGGGATGGTCAGTTGAAGCCCAATTACCTTGGTAATCAGTGACCTACGAGAGCTGGGGCAGAGCTAACTATACCCTTAGGAGATGCAGTTGACTTTGTTGTTATATTTTGCAGTAACTGAGTAAATATAGTGACAACCCGTCGGAAGTGGATCATCGTGTTGTGGTTCAAGTTTTGACAGCGAAGAACTGCCAGACGAGTGAAATTGATTGTCACAAGAATGCTGTATGTGTTGAGAAGTGAGTATGGAGGACGGCGGAGAGGGGTTAGCGCAAATGTTCAGATCATAAGACAGTGGACAACGCTATACGTGAGGATCTTCGCAACGTTCATTTGTTCCCTCAAGAAATTTCTGAAAGGCAAATGCTTTCCGGTATCCGACGCTTGATGAAGCAGTGGGTGACGTCTTCTCTAAAGAAAGCACTTTCGGACGTATAGAACAAACATTGAATTACAAGAAAACTGAAGATACTAAAAATTTACAGATGGAGGCAAAATTAATATGATTTACAGAACTTCCAAAAAGACGTTTCAACAGTTCGATTGAATTGGGAATTTCAGTTCACATTGGAGTAAAAATCAATACAAAGATTTTTTTTTCTATGCCACTGAATGGAATGAGAGTCTCTACGTGGAGTGTGGCCTTATTTATAGAAAATAGCGGTGTTTGCTAGCCGAACAAAACGCCTTGGTTTTTAACTCAGCACAAATATTGTTTCGTCCAACCATTCATACAAGTCCTCAATTAAAAGACTAATAATTACACAATTTACATATTCAATATCATCGCAATTATTTCAACCTTTCAAAAAATTAATGTAACTTTCATCTCCCAAGTCTTCAACTCCAGTTTTTTGTCAATTTTTTGATTCGTTATTGTCTTGGCAATCCAAGATGAAACATGAATATTTACATGTATTGAATATAATTAGAATTAAACTAGTTTTAAATCGAATAATGCATTTTACATTTAACACTTTCCTTCTCTATAAACAGGTCTTTCTGATTATGTCAGTGTTTCCTCTTCCACTTTCTTGATGAAATGCATCCTTTTTCTCCTTAATTTGCTCAAATGGGTGGCCTTTATTTTACTACCTGTATGTGTCGCTTGTCTCAAGGATGCTGGACGTAACGTAGTAATTTTATTTCACTTTTCTTGAGAATTCAAATTCCATATTAAATTCCCCATGGGCAGAAATAACGGGAGCCTGCATTCTTTGGCTGGTTACAAATGTCTATTTGGAGCATTTATTTCATAACATTAGTAAGCTCCCATCTCTTTTCTTAAGTTATTCCTCTCGAGTACCTTTCTGGCAGTTCATTTACAGCTAGCCTTTGATACGCAGGCATTATCTTGCAGGCAATATTTGGTAAAAGTTTGCCTTTTACATTTTCTTAGTGGTTAGCTGATATTTCTCCTTTAGCAAGAACTAAGCTATAGCATGATGTGTCACCACATGGTGGACTGTGAATGCTTGGGAACCTTTACCGGTAAACAATGGTAACGTAATGTTAGTGTTTAGTGCAGTAGTTATGCGATTGTCTGCCATGCAGCACATATAGTAAATGTTCCATAATTTTGAATTTGTCTCTATTATCACGAGTTGGCGCCCCGTAAGTCGGAATAGAGTGTTGTCTAAGGTTCACTTATTCTATTGGACATGTCGAAATTATATGTACGAAACTTCTTCTTATTTTTGTAAACTAATCTAAATCTGTACAGTAGTATATATATATAGTAAATAAATAAATATAGAAAACATTCCTAATACTAGTATATATGTGTGTGCGCGCGTGCGTGTGAAAAGTTGTGAGTGCACGTAAAAATAGCAACAAGTTACAAGATATTTCGGATAGCTAACTATCCTTCTTTAAACTGTTAATTGCTCTTTGTATTCTCTAAATTATTAAATAAAACCTTTTCTTTTAGTTTAGTATAAATAGGTATTTTATTTCACTCGAAGCCCTATGAGTAAAAAACTTACGAGGGTAGATCCATAAGTTCCCGGCCTAACCATTTTCTAGGTATGATAAAGACAAAAACTATATTTCACTTTTCAATATAGTTACCCTTTATTGCAATGCACCTCTCGCATCTTTGAAATAACATTTCAACAGTCAGAAATCTTGTCTGCAACAGCATCCATAACTTCTTCGTCACACTTAAATTTCCTTCCTCGAAGGTTCTTCTCGGGTTTTGAGAAGAGGAAATAGCCATTGGGAGCTAGAGCTGGGCTGTAGGGTGAATGTTCGATCTCTTTCAAGTCACATTTCTTCACAGTTTCCTTTATAACAAGAGCTGTGTGCACAGGTGCGTTATTGTGAAGAAGGGGCACACCACCATTCTGCTTTCCTCGCCTTTTCTGAACTGAATATCTGAACAACTAAACACAGCTGCAATTATTTACTTAACAGATAAGATATGACCCCAGAAAATATTTTATGAAGACGATAATCCTTATCGGCAAGACTGGAAACTTATGGATCTCCTTCGTAAGTGCAAAACATTAATTTTCTTTAGCTTTTTGTTTCTCTCTCACTCAAAGTTAAATGAAATGCATTATTCGTTTTTAGATATTTGTGCAAAACTTTGCAATTACGATACAAAGACACGAAAGAACTCTTTTTAGAATGTAAGTTCCCATAATGCAAATGGTGTAACGTAATCGCAGACGTTTCCCCACATGCAGTGCGCAACAGGCAGCGGTTACATTTTCCCTCCTTCCCATGCACAACACTCACCTGCACATTCCAGTAGCTACAAGAGGAAAGCGCGGTTGCCAAATGTCTTTTTTTACAACACATGTTTCCCACAATCTATAAAAGATCGAAGAAAAGTGATCATGATCTTTTTCATTGTCCTCATTGAGATTTCTTCCTGACTCAAAGGGTATTTATATCCTCCTACCGGGTATATATAATGTCTCCTAAAACTAACAACCTTCTGTAAAACATAGTATATTATCTTATATATACAGAACGGAGATTATTTGCTCGCAGTTTATCAAAATAGAAACGAAAATAGTTAAAAAAATATATATATATATATATAAAATTTGATGAAAACTGCTGCCACGTGCTCTATTTACTGTTCTCTTCTTTATATTTTGTTTATATCACCCTTATCAGCACAGCTACAAGCTGATACAGAAATTTCTTTTTAGATTCCCTTAACACGTACTTAAACGCCCAGGAATTTTCAAACGATTACTTTCAGTTTTACAGAGTTTGCAACGCTATTGATCTAAGAAAGCGGGCAGGCGGGTAGAAACCGGTAGAGAGCGAGGTAAACAAGCTGCCTGTCTGCTGGATCAAGCACGAGCCGAATTCTCCGTAGAAGAGAAATTGTTAAAGACAGAGGTATGGTTTATAGGGTACAGCACACACACATTTAAATTATTACGTGGCATATCGTTAAAGCGAAAATAACTGAAAGTAACTTCAGTACATTAAATCTACAAGTACGAAAATTTATTAATATTAAAACACAATCTATTTTTTTTATAAAATTTCCAACCCTTTTCACAGGTCGTTTTCCGTAAAAGCCGGCTATTTTCATAAAGGGAATATCATGATAGCACATGATAGGAGTGGGGGGAAGGCAATTTTAAACCTGTAGAGAGAATTTTGTGAGCCAGATGTCATTGTGAAAATATTCCATATACATGAGCAGGTGGTCCGCGTTAGATTGGGCATTAAAGTCTAAACTAAAGGACTTTACGTATTCAATACGTCTACGGTGTATAGAAGGCAGTAGTTAAACAGGAGGTTGGTATTCTGCTCCATTGGAAATACAGTAACGTTGTTTTACATTGCAGATGAGATAGCAACTTTACCTTGTACTGGCATGGATGATGCATGAGGTGAAGACGCATCTACGTGTTCTGGACACCAGTGAAGGTAAGTGAACTAAATAATTTACCACCGCTACACAGCCCGCTCTCCAAATGCGATGGTGTTTTCTCGTGTTTGCCGTTGGTCCTACCGAAGCGCCGTTAAGTTGAGGTAAACAATAGAAGTTATGTGCATGCGCTACTATAACTATTAGTGACACGTTGTAGCAAGATAGGACACTAAGTGGAAACAAGGAAGAAACACGCATTGTCCATACTTTCCCTCATATTTCATTGTTTACCTCTTAGGAGCTTAGACTAAGGTAGAATTTCCAGCTCTGAAACTTTAGGTGAACACAATGTTGTAGATGGTTTCAATGATGGTGGTGGCGGCGGTATCTTCATTGTTAGAACATTCTATGCATTACACGTAACTACGATACCCATTTAGAGAGCGAAAAGTAAGAAATAATAAAACTAAAAATAATTATTAACACTGAAAATTGTAAATATTATTTATAGTTTTACTAGTTATTACAGTCTAACAGAAAAACAAATTCCTTCTTACTTCGCACATTTTGGCTAGGGAAGTGCATTTATTTATGTCTCTCCATTGCAGTCGACCTCTAAATGCTTTAATTTTTTTTTTTGGAATCAGTTTTACTCATTTGCTACCAGGGACACATTCTGTATATCCGACCTCCCAATTTTCTATACATTACTTATATGTTCAAACAACGTTTCTCTACATAAGTACATAAGCCTAACCGTGATTGGAAAAGTATTAAAGCTAATCCTTGAAGACCTGCTGTGTGAACTTTGTTATTTAGAAGTTGCTTAACTTTTTAAATTTAAATTCGTTCTTAAGATAGCTAGTTAAAACTTTCCAAAAGTGATTTTTTATCCCTCTCAAAACAAAGTCCTAAGGTCCTGCGTTTCCGTTTATAATTGAAATGCATGGTTTATTAAAATTTAAGATCTTCTTTCTGTTCTAGTCCTAAAATTATAATTTAATGCCTCACATATATCATTACATATAATTACTCACATATCCGCTATTGGAAGTGGACTCATTTCTGAAACATTTGTAGGCTTTTAAGCTCACTTTTATAAATTCCATTCAAGCATTTATTGCAATATAATGAGTCATTTTTTATTTTGGCAATTATTTAAGGAAGAGGAAATTTGTTCACTTATGCGCTTTTAGGGATAACTTGTAGACACATAACTAACTTTAACCTGGCAAAACAAGTGCAGTGAAGCATTAAATATCTAGAAACTTTAAATCATATTTTTGTCTACAGAATGGAAGCCACTTTGCTCTCTTATAGTTTCATTGCTCATAATATTTGGGTCATACACCTTGGTAACTTTTCTGTTAATTAGACTTTGAATATTCGTTTTAGAGCAATTATTTACGAGGATGGATACAGTTATTTTACCCTGAGCATGCGCCTATTCCTCTGGTGTACACTGGAGTAAAACTGAAATAAAAGTTTAGTTATTTCCGGACCGCCTTAGTACATTGAAAAAGGACCATGTTTTTATATCTATTAATTCAGAATGAAAAAGTTACCAGTTGAAGCACAGTGGTTTAGATGTCATTTGATAACTTAATAACTTCGATTACAAGTTATAAGCTACAAACCCCCCAAATTAGCTAATATCAATAAAATCAGATATAAGAAACCTACGTAATTAAGCTTATTTGTCGGACAATAAACGAGCAGCGTAAAAAATAAAAAATATATAAAATACTGGTTTTAATTTTGCTTTCACAGAAGCATTTTCTTGCATACTTAGTCTCAGAAAAAAGAAAGCTATGCTATTTTTAATTGCAAAGAAACATGTAAGGAAAATTTCTATTGAAATGGGTTTCTGTGCTCGTCTAAAGCTATCGTAATATCTTATGTTAATTCTACTTAATTACTATGCACATTAGTTCACTAGAACAAAATCTACTCTATTACGCTGCAGAAATAACTATACAATTATTTATAACTTCCGCGTTCTTTTTCTTGCGTTCTGTACAAATGATGCATTTGAAAATAAACTTGTCTCCTAATAAATTAATTAAAAAGTGTTTAATATTTTTATTGTACACACAATCGTAGACTAAGTATATTTGTAGTGAAAGAAGGTGAATGGATTTTGTATTAGAAAGCTGCAAACGTCAAACATCGTCACCTATTTCCTCTTTGATTGTTGTTATATCAATTCTTCTCTGTATGTCCCGTTTAGTGTGACCCCCCCCAAAAAAAAATCAATTTTAAAAAAAAAGGGGGGGAAAGAGAAGAAAACTACAAGTTATCTGCCAACTATTTCAGATTACCCCCAATTATAAGTGAATCCTCCCCTTATTAGTGCATTTCGCTTAAAGGTGGAATTATCATGGCAGAGCAAAATTATTATATTAAAAAACTCTGTATATTTGCACAACATCTAGCAACAATGCAGGGACTGGAATCGTCACCTCCGTTAAAACAGTCGTTGGTGTTACAAAATACAAAAAACGTGGAAGAGCTTAAATAGCTCCACTATATTGTATAGTTGACAAATCGTTAATTTTTCCCTTCTCAGAACTTATATTATAGCATATTTAGAGTATTACCTTGACATATTACGCGCGAGGAATGCGTAGTATCAGAATTTGGACAAGAAAACGAGTATTGTTCAGTGCTAACGGGGATAAACATATTGAAGTGAAAGTAAATTATGTTTATTTATTAAAGCGCCACTATCAATATGAAAAATGGGAAATATTCACAGTTTCTACTCAATCTTTGATATACGAAAGAAACAGCGGCAACGCTGGAGAATTACGACTTAATCTCGTGTCAATTATTGCTGTTTAGACGAAAGACAAAATAAGAAGCTGGTAACTAGGTTTGACTTGCCCATAGAGGAAGTTGCATCCTGGGGAAAGTCACGCCTACTTTTCGCGATCGGCAGCGGAGAAAACCGAACGCTTCTTGAGCTTAGGAGGTGTGAATGCTATCACGTCGGTTCGCTTTCTTTAATGTTCAATTTTTCGAAGAAAAAAACTCTTTTCTAAAAATCGCATTCTCCTTGCAAAATTGAATACAATGGATGCCAATAAGATCGCGATTTCATTGCTGTGAGAGATGGAAAAGAAATGACATCTCATCGCATTCACCTTGCAAAACCGATTACAACGTACACTAGCCCCGTCTCAAATGAAGAAATATCTCGCTTATACAGTGCGGATGCATGGAAAACTTAAACTGTTAAAAACGCACGCATTTTCCAGTTTATTATCGTTTCCGTTACGTACTACATCCTATATTAACGTTCCCCATTTCCTTTTGCGTGATTAACTTCTAACATGCTTCCCACTGAGTTACTTTTGGCGTAAGATTGCTTGTTTCCCGTGCGTTACCACCACATACTGTACATCCGCTCTACATTGATGCAGTCAATATTTAGAATTGCACCGGGTTTTCTCCGGGACCTCCATTGCCGATCGTTAAAAGCAGGCATGATGTTTTCCAGGACGCAACTTTCTCAATGGGAAAATTAAGGTTTGTCCCGCACTTTTTGATATTACGTTATATGCTATATTTATCTAATCTATTTATCTAAAATGAATTTTAATTGTAAGTGAACAATTTTCCAAAATTAATCATCCGCTAGTACAGATCACAGTATTACAAAAATATTGAGGTGGTTAGGTCATGCTTAGTTCCTTCACATGTTAGTGAAAACACATTGTTCAACAATCTGTGCTTGTAAGACGTTTCAATGACTCAGATGACTGCAGAAGACGCACTGATTCTAAGAAGCAAAAATTAAGACAATGTAATTAAGAAAATAGCCAATTTCGATATTCTTTATTATTTAATATAAAACAAATAATACTAATATTAAATCATCAGGTCTGAATTGTCTTAAGGGGGGGGGTCTTGACAAAACATTGCCTAAGTGCGGCTCTACAGATTTAAAATACGCCGGCTGTTGTTTACCTCACTAAAGTACCTGCAGATTTGTATAGAAAATGAAAAATAGCACGTGAATTAGCTCTGGCTTGATGTAAACAACACGGTGCGTATAACACGCCACGCAGTTGGCTTCATACGTTTTGTGTTTGAACATCCATCCCTACTGATAATTTACTAGGTAGGTTGACAGATTTGTTTAAGCTCTTTTTGGTTGCCAACTTAGATTCCCCATTTTTTAAATGTGCTCTTAAAATCACGTGCTTATACTGCTATTCAGATACTTCAATATTTATTTAATTTTGATTTATATTGATAAATTTTCATTCAATAGGCGGTCACATTCATTAGTAAGTAATTCTGGAAGAAAACTCACAGAGTACAGGCCAAAAGCTCTGCATTAAATGGTTCGAAAGTATATTTCCGTATTTTTGCCTGACTTTTTTATTCATAGTGATTTTCTTTCAATGTCTTACTCCTGTTTCTTTTAACGAGTTTGTTGGTGTTTTTAGTAATGAATATTATTATTGTATATTGTATCAACATCTATATGATCGCTAATGCTCATTTGCTGTAAGAAAACAGAATGCTAAGGAAAATGGGAAAAACTGATATGTACAAGTGTATGACAATCGCTGTCTGCATTTCTAAATATTTGTGCATTTTTTACTGTTTCGTGCATTTAAATCTCTAATTTGATTATTGTAACTTCTATTGCTCCGTGCAATAATTTATTTTTTAAAAAATATACAATTAAACTACCGAACAATCCATATTAATTTTTCATGAGTATATGTTAGAAGTTCAGTGACTAAATTCGGTGAGCGTATTATACATTCATAGAGAAAAGTAGAATTTTTTTTGCGAAACATCATTCATTATTTATAAAAATGGAATGTCTTTTTAAGGTTTATAATGATCATGTTTGTAGGTCACTCATAACTTGGAAGTCTGCTTTAAATAATTACAAATATTAATTTGGACATCGGTTTACCCTTAACTAAATTATGAATGATTACTAGGAACTTTAGAATTATAAAAGTGTTCAATTCGTTTTCCAACTTCATTAAACAGATAAATACGATCCATTAAATTTATTACCTGTTGTTTGATTCATAACTGACTTAATCATGCTTCCTAAATACTAAACTAGCATGCTGCAGCCAACTGTTGAGTAAACGTCATTCTTACCTAATGCACATGCTAAGGAAACAATGCATTACGTTTTCTAATATTCTGTTTTATTAAACACACTTCTGAATCTATTTTACCTCTTGAGTAAACACCTTGCTAGTGGTTTATACTTGTATAGCTCACCCACTACTTCTGTAGAGAGTAATTTTAATATACATATATTTGCAAAAATAAATATTATTTTATGTATTTCGACTCTTAATTTAATAGTGCATTTTGTTAGTAAAAGAGATACATAGAGAACAAAAATACATGGGTTAAAATATTGTGCTCTTAGCAGTAATACGACAATATTTTTGGGACATAAAACCGTAAGAAAATTTCAGCAGTATATTTTATTTAGACTATTTTTCCCCCTTAAAATATACGCGTAAGAAGATTTATATAACATTCCCTGCTGTTGTCCAACCCGCACACAAATAAAATGGAGCAGCACTGGCCCGAGGGAACTAATGACCTCGTGAGCGCCAGCGTAAAATCCAGTATAAATGTTAAAACCGCATCGATGAAATGCGCCCAGGAATAGATACAATTCATCCAACTGGGAATAGTTAATTTAGTTAAGCACAGCAATGCTGTTCTAATTACGCAGGTATTTCAGTCATTTGTGTATGTACACCGAGTACAGACGCTAAATAATCGACTTAGCTCATATATCTGCTCTACTCATTTCTTCTGCTTTCCCGGATTAGGTCCTTTGACATGTTTCGATCTTAGTCCATCTTCCTGTATTACGTTTTCCCTAAATTTTGTATTCAAAATCTTTCTGAAAACATTTTATTTTAATGTTCTATCCATTTATGTCTATACTCTAAAATTCATGTGCTTTGCAAAGTATTTTAAGATCTCGTCTGATGTTTTCTTTTAAGTTCATTTTTAAATTTTCCTTTCTCTTACTGTACACAAGGATTTTAATTTCTACTAAAATTTCCGCCGATAGAGCCTTGCTCTTGAAATAATAGTTTGCAATTCAACATTTTGAATTATTTTCTAAACTAAATTATACCTATATGGTATTACTAATACCATTAGCAGTGTGATGGATGTGTTATTTCCACCACCATATTTTCTGACTGTTTACTTAATCTAAATCTCTTGTAGAATTCAGAATCGCTCCATAAATTAAACTGATTGTGTTCTAAACGTTCTGCTCTTGGTCTCTACATCCTTTCAATTTGAGGAGAAGGAACTGAATATCTTCGTCACATACTTTCTTCCTAAAACATTCTGGTATACATTCTAACTTGCTGCACCTCAGCTTAAGTCAAGAGCTTATCACTCAATTTGTACCTAAAACGCGTGTGTAGCTTAAGCCTGGACTGTACTACTGGGTCTTATGATCACAAGAGAATGTGCATAATTTATTTGTATATATTCAGGAAATTTGCTAATTACTCAGTACAATGTAATTAATACGGAAGCGTTTTTGCGCACAAGTACCCACTAAAATATCCATATCAGTGACACATATATTGGAAAACACTTCTCACATCTTGAATTAACATTTCAATCCCTTCGAAATAGTCAGCAGTCTTGTTTGCAAAATGGGCATAAACAGCATCCACTGCTTCGTCACACTTAAATTTTCTTCCTCAAAGGTCCTCCTTGAGTTTTGAAAGAGAAAATAGTCGCTGGGAACTAGATCTGGGCTGTAGGGTAAATGGTCGATCACTTTGAAGCCACATTTCTTCAGAGCTTCCTTTGCAACAAGAGCTGTGTGAACAGGGGCGTTGTCGTGAAGAAGGTGCATACCACCACTCAGCTTTCCTCGCCTTTTCTCTTTGATGGAAGCACGTAGTCTGTGCAGTAAGCCAGTATAGTACTCCCATTTACTGTGGTGTTCCTGTCCTTGAAGTCAATGAAGAGTATTCCTTCACAGTCCCAAAAGATTGTGGCCATGAACTTCTTGGATCACTGGGTGACCTTGGCCTTTAGAGGCGGTGCTTCACCAGGTTTACGCTACTCCATTAATTCTTTTTTGGGCAAGGGTTCATAGTACAGAGGACATAGTTTTATCTCTTGTAACAATGGTTTGCTGAATTTCTCTCTTGTTGACACGGCAGAGCTCCAAAAATGTCTGACAACTGATGACTCCTTGCTGCGTTTATAATGAGGAAAGAAGTCTAGGCACCATCTTGCACTACTTATTCCTGCTTAAGTGTTCATCATGAATAATTCGAAGGATTGTTGTTTTAGAAAGGCGCAACTTGTTGCTATTTCTGTAACTTTGAGCCACCGGTCTTCTATAATTTCTCCTTCCACAAGAGCGATGTTTTCACGAATGAGCACCTCCAATGGCCGACCTTCGCGCTGTTCGTCTTCAATGCTTTCTTGACCCTTCGAAAAAGTTTGGCCCCATTGTTTTTGGGTAGAATATGCACGTACAATCATATACACATGTATAATTTCATTTGGAGTAAGTACTCCTTTTGTGAAGAAGTTAATAACAGCTGGATACTCAATTTTGAACATGTCACAATCTTCTACACATAGCATTCTTTATGCAACTATATTTGAACAACTTAACACAGCGGAGCGAAAGTTACAGATGCAATTATTTACTTAACAGATTAGATATGACACCAGATAAAACTTTTGTAAAGGTGATAATCTTTTTTGGCAAGGTCGGGAACTTAGGACTTATGCTTGTATGTGGCTTAACAAGGCAAAGGATGGTCTATAAAAAATTAATTTCGGGAACATGTGGAGAACTAGAGGATCATTAGGAAGGGGTTTCTGGAAATAAAATAGTTTGAGTCGAAGACATTAAAAGGCAAGAAATATTTGCTAATTTTAATTTCAAAACGTCATTCGAGTGTATAGGGAGAACTGAAAGTGTTTTGGAACAGGAATAATTATGTTGAAATATGTGAAAGGAGCAAGAGAAAGCTTTGTATGAGCGAAAACAGGGGTTGTGAAGTTGAAGCGTTTAACAGCAAGGATAATTGTTTAGTTAGCAAAATAATAATTAGCATGTATTTTTTGAATGCGAGCAAACTAAGTTTCTTAGGTCGAAGCTGAGAAGAAGCGATGATGCAGTCTGTCAAAAGAAATTACAGGCAAAAAGATGTCGAATGTTAAATCAAGAAACGTCGTGTTTGAAACTGGCATTTATGTACGTAAAGTGAGAGCAAAATGGTTGGAAAAAAAAAAAAAAAAAAAAAACTAGTAAGCAAGTCAAAGAAGTTTCTAGTGTGAGGAGTTAGATTGAAACAGTAATAAAGTCCCTATAACTGGCAGTGTTTGGGCCCCAGGAAATATAGCAACTTAGGGCAGTGAATTATAGTGAGATTGCCGAAGGCACTGATCCTCTGATCCTATACGTTATATTTTAATCGGCTTTTTTGTTAAATTTGTCATAAATATTTTGCAGTCTGTAGGGGTATATTTTTAATAAATTTCAATTTTAATAGTATACCTGAAGCCAAGTTTTCCGGATATTCCAGTAGGAAACTGCATAAAGAGCCGAAGACAGCGGTTCAGGAATTAGTTAAATAAATAAAATGAAAGGAAAATGATTGAACATGTATAACATCTTAAGCGATGTAATTTAGAAAGTTATGAAACTTCCTATATCTAGCTATAAAGGTAGGGAGGAAAAAATATAAATTTTATTTCTAATGCTGTTTGTTGAAACAAATTCATTCATTTATTCATACTAGAACAAAATTCATATCATTCATTTTTATTCCCTAATAGCACTGATCTAGGTACTTTTGCTTATTTCATGCATAACTGTAAAAATGGAATGCACAGACCTTGACAGGGCAACTATGGAAACAGAATGGAGAGAGAAAAAGAGTTAACTTTCATTTTTGTCCGAACTCGCAGCTTTTCCCCCATCGACTCCATTAAAAGTTTTAGTTGAATAATACAGGAAGTCTAAACCACGGGTGTGTTAGCGAAAAATTTCATTAAAATCTCACCGAAACCTGATGGAATTCACCTGCATTAAAAAATATCTTACGCTAATTGAAGTACGCGTTGTCTGCGACAAAAGGGTCCCCTGTTATGTGCAAGTTGGAATATTTCTGTTCAGCGTTCCCTGTGGCATTACAATATTCAGGCGCCATTTGCAATTATTATTAGAGAGTGAACAGTTAGCCATTTAAATAAGGGACGCTGTTTTACACCCTGGCGAATTGGCCGCACGACAAGAAAGTATTTATAGCCTCGGAAATGCGCCGAGCGAAACTTCAGGAGCAAATATCTGCTTTAGACCAGAGTCTACGAACCCGGACAAAGTTGTAATCTAATCTAATCTAGTGGACGGAGCCAAAAAGAAACTTCAAATATATAATAGGTATAAGCAGTAAAGAAAAAATTAATATTATATGTCCAGGCATTAATTTTTTTAAACAAGTTAGGCAAAAAGGCACTTAAAATATAATAGGAAGGAAAAGAGGTATTAACTAAATATTACTTTATTCATCATTATTTTAAATTATTAACTACCTGAAGTTGTATACAGGCGTGATCAACTGAAACCTTCCCGGCCCCCATTGCCCGCTCAGCTGCACGTACCAATCAGCGGTGGTAGGGGTGGGGGAAGAGGTAACTATATAGATCATCATAACTCAATAGAAGGTGCAGTTGGATTGTGTTGTTTGGCTTTGCTGACACTGAAAAAATAATAGCATCGATTCCCAAACTTATCAAAAGCAGGTTAACTTACTGTTATTAAGTTTGGACACCAAACGACATGTAAAGATGAATTTGTTGTGTCATAAAGTTTGTTCGCACGGAGTTCCGCGAATACTGACCGGGACTTGGGTTTGTATCTGCAATATGAGGAAGATGATAATTACTTTCTCCTACAAATAGTTGCGTTACAGTCCTGACCTGCCACCTTGCGACTTTCATTTGTTCGGTGTTCTCGAGAAATGTCTGAAAGGCAAATTTGCGATCACACAGTAACGATGACCCTTCATTCCGAATAGTACCCGGGCTATTGTGAAGCACAGAGGATGTCTGAATGCCCAGGGTGACTTTTCTAAGATAGTAGATCTTAAGCAGACAAGTTTGCACTTAAGAGTTCGTTATTGTGAGAAGGAGCTGCTCAGTGAGAGCGATAGAACATCCTGCGCCTGCGCAAACCTTCTTCCGCGGCAGCTATTTTTTCTACGAAAACATTAATGTACTTGCCAACAAGTGAAAGTATCTGTATGCCATCTTTTAACATAGTAGGCATGCAAATAGTTAGTTAAATGCAATAGACCAGCGATTCCCAACCTTTTAACGTTCGCGGCACCCTTGGGAATGTGGTTAGAAAATCGAGGCACCTTTGTTAAATTTTTATAATTTGGAACATGTTAAATTATTTAAAAGTTTAATTCTGTGTTAAATTATGTTTATGTTTAAATAAGCATTCCATAACTAACGTAAAAATATAGTTCGTGTTTAATAATAAATTAAACTAAATTAATAATAAAATATTAATAAATAAACAAATTAATTTATAGCCTCCCATTGGACAAAGTATACTACATAAATATTTAATATTCACTGACTATGAATTATTAAATTCAACAAATACAATTTCAAAAGTAGAGGACTGGAATGTAATTGTAAATCATTAAAACAAAATTTGTCTCATTAATGTGAGATTTTGATTGATTTTGAGAACACAAATATTTTATATCAGGCCTATCAGTTGACAACGAAACACGCATATAGTCCTCAAGGCTAAGCAGTCTGTTTCTTGCTTTGGATTTGATCGTCTTTGTTTTGAGTTCGCGTCGTATGAGTGATTTCATTGTTGCCATGTTTTCAAAGTATTGAAACTTAGTTGTTCTTTTAATTATTGTACAATATAGTTATAAATGTGTCAGCGTTTTCCCTTTTTGGATGCTCTAATAACTCTGGTATTCATCCCCATGTAGGATATTGTCTCAGCAAGGAAAATTTCTAAAAACTACATAAAATAAAACTGTTGAATTTATGAGGTTGTCTCTTCTTAATAATTGACGGGTTAGGCTCTTGAGACGAAACTAAATTCAACTAATGATTCGTCTTTCTTTTCTTCATCATCACCAATACCAGTAATTGATATATAGTACTTTAATAAATGTGTTTTAAGAAGTCGCTACTATATTTTTACTTATTCCCAAAATATCTGGCAGCACCCCCGGCCAATTTCGCGGCACACCGGTTACCGGTTGGGAATCCCTGCACCTATCTCACTTACTTTCCCAGAAAAAAAGTTTGCGTTGAGCTGTCGTTGCGTTACAAAGTTCAATAAAACCTTTTAAACATTTGTAAGCTAATAATTAAAATAGAAGAGTATATGAATGTCAACACAAATATGTGTATTAAATATGAGAAAACTTGCAGTTGTTTCAATGCTATTTAAAGTAACAATGCTCTCGTGCAGATGCACTTCAGCAGCGGCAACAATAATTACTTTCGTTAGTGGTCAGCTGTTGGTGAACGACAAGCTAGTGAAGTTTTCATGTGAATTCATGAAATAATTGCTGATTTTTGTTTTGTATTAATTGACTGTAAATAAAATGAACACTATATAAATCTTACATTCTAAGCTTATTCCCTTGAGACTTCCGAAAGAAAAAATGAAATTTAAAAAACTGGGTAGGTCCCACCAAGTATAAAAGTAAGTAAAATTCTGATTTCTAAACATAAGAAGTATGCAATGCTGTCTGTAGAAACAGCCTTTATGCTGTAGATTTCAGTATTTAATCAAAAAGAAAATTATTGCTTCGTTTTAATAAAATTTCCTCTCTATGCCACCCACCTATGGGTTTATTCTAGTTATTAATATATCAAATGTTTGCGAACTATAGTCAGCATTAGCAGTACATTTTTTTGCTGCTACAAACAGCCGCTGATTACAGAGGATATTTTGTATAGAAAGGGAGATGTTTAAAATAGCTAATCATTGTGTGATGTTGGGTCACAATGAGTGTCTGTTGTCAGTTAAGATGGAATATTTCTCTGAAATTATTCATTCGTAATTTATTTTGCTATGGTTTATCAACAGCGAAAATATGTACAAGGAAACCAGGAGTAATAAGGGCGGTTTCTGTAACTTCGATGACTTCAAAGTTACAAATTTGTGTATGAATGTTCAGGAGGACTGAAAACACAATAATTTGCCTTTTTATTCTGTCAAATACAGAGAATTACTTCAGCTAGTCATGTTAATTGAGGTTTAATAACCCTGGTCTACACAATTTTTGCTGAATGAAAACTGTTCATATTTTCTGATTCCTTACCGTATGGAATCTCCCAAACCAGCCTTAGTTTTGTTTCGTCGGTTACAGTGTTTCAAAAATCGGTTTTATAGAAAATAATTTTTATTATTTTTTCATTGGGCAGATACATAAAATATATATTCTGAGAGATTTAAACAACATAATAAATTGTTCACTTTGTGAATGGAACAGTAGGGCTAAATCATAACATTAGACCGGAAAGCATTGGCCACAAAGGAGTAATTTAATTCCTGGAGAAAAAAATGTGAAGTATGAACCATTGGTTTCTCCTTCTGATGTCCTTCTACCTCTCCATATTAAATTAGGCCTAATAAAGTTATTTGTTACTGCTCTGAGTAAGGATAAGGATTGTTTCAATTTTATTGTTACAAAGTCCTCACAGCTAAGATAGCAGCAGGTATTTACGATACCCCAGATTCGTGAGTTTATGTAGGATGAGACTTTTCCTCAGTCGATGTCCGAATTATAGAAGTCAGAACGATTGGGTTACAAAAAAAGTGACATAAAACTTTCTTGACAACAAGAAATTTGAGTACTATAAAAAACTGTGTAGGAAATGTTGCAACATCTTAGAAATCTAGGTGCAGAATGAGTGAAAAGTGTGATTTCTCAACAATCATGTTGATTACTTCCCTGCGAATCTTGGGTAATACGTGAAAAACAAGGTGAGCGGTTTCATAAAGACATTAAAATAATGGAAATCAGCTATCAATGAGGTTTGGTTTATTTCTCTTACAGATCCTGTAATAGCAGAAGTAATAATGATTAATTGAATAAATCTATTATTAGTGATTGCATAAGAAATTAATGGTGCAATTTTAATAGAAAGTAGAAGAAAGCAATTTATTCATGAAAACTAGGATGTATAAATGATTGTTGATTACTTTTTGTGTTTGAAAAGGAACACTAGTAAAAGATATATCAGAGCTTCGGATAAAATGAAGTTTTCTTCGCCCTGATAGTGAAACGAGTTTGAAAGCTCCTAATTATTGACACATAGTTCCCTTTTTTCAATATTTAAATTGATATGCAACCTACAAAAACTGTTTGTCTTCTTAGCCATTTGTCTTAAAATTTAATAGTATTTCATAAAAAATAAAAGTACGTTGTAATATTTGGTTTGATTTTATTTAAAAAGCTAGCTTGATAGAGTAAAACTGAAAATATATTTGAACTCAGGGCATACATATTACATGTATCCAGGTGGAAAAATAAAAAGCAAGAAAATATCTTTTTTTTTTTTTTTGTATACCAACTCGTTCATAAAACTGCAGCTATCAAAACGTTACCAATTTCATAATATCTGTACACTCAATGATAGAGCTTGACTTTCGGTTAGATCGAGGTGTAGCCTGCTTATGACTGCATCTAAATCGATGACATTAGTTTACATTTGCTTCCTATGAAAACCAGTCACATCACAACGTACCTACGACGTTGATCCATATCGATTCCTGTAGCTGTATATTGAAGCGTGTGGAACCATTCGTTCCCATGCCCATAATACCTCTTTCTACTTCTAAGTAATTTGTATATTTTGCATACTTTGTAACAGTTTATTAGCTCTACTGTTTAAAGCAAACTGATCTGTAACACAGACAGTTAATTATACGTTAAACGGATACCGCTATTGTTAAGATGTTTCCGTTACATTTAAAGGTAAGAATTTACGAGCATTATGGGAAATCACATTTTCAGAATAGTTATTTGTATTTTAGCAGTTCATTGTTTTTCTTTCCAACAAAAGGTAGAACAATACTTTTAGATAGGAGATAATCTGCATGCTGCTACTGTGCTAAAAGTCTGCAAACGTCTTCTTTCACAACGTCGTATGTGTTTTGTTTAGTGACCCTATTTCTTATCTTTCTCGTTTCTAATGGTGTTCCCATTCCCTCAGCAACAAGCCAAATGTACTTTGCTCCTTATATCGAGAGACCTCTATTTTTTATAGAGGACGCGATAACGTAAACCGAATACGCTGACAGTCGTTTTGGAAGTTGGAGTTTGCTTCCCAATGGGACATACTCAGAGACTGGTCTACATTTATATCGGGGCGAACGCCCCGCGAGGTAACGGCTTACATTTACATCTCTGTTGAAATGTTACCCTCGACACCTGGTTTTGGTATCTTCTTTGATGTCAAGACGCAGAAAATGCATACATAATGTTTGTGCTAGGGAAAGATAAAGTGATATTATTATTGTCTTTCTAATATTTATTTTTAGATGCTTTCATCATAATCTGGGCGAAATTTGGTATATGTAGTTAGAAATTTAAGAATCGTTTCTAATTGTGTAAATTGATGCTTGAAGAAATTAAGTTAGATAAATGTTTATGATGAAAAATAGTCTGATGCAACTGGAATTTAAATGTCAGATGTGATATGTCCATGAGGCGTATCAAGAATTTAACAACACAGAGAAACAGTATCCACACAAACCAAGGATCACAACTCTTGATGGTCCTTTCTTGCACCAGTAAGAGTGTTTTACAAAATGATAATGTAACTGTTCAACCATGGTTGTTAAGAGTAAACTGCACAAGAGACTATTAAGCGCTTTCGTCCTGTACGTCGGTCCTGTGGTGTAGTGGTAACCACACTTTGCCTCCTAAATCCAAGATCGGAGGAATCCCGACCAGGATGGATTGATTTTTTCGAGCGTAAAAATCCTAAGTATGGCTTCCTTCGAAGAGAAGTAAAGCCTTGGGTCCCGTATCGTACATTTACGGCACGAAAAAAAAAAACTCAGGCCTGAAAGAAGAGGCCTCTGAGTAAAATATGTCGACTGTTTCACGCCCTGAATTGAATGAAACGCTGATGACCTGAGATGTTAAAGAGCGTCCATAAGTAAACCAAATCAACAACAATTAGGCAAGTTAATGTGTATATAATAAAGGCTAATTTTTTATTAACATGTACGTTTTTTAAACAATCCACTACTTAGGTTTGACTATTAGTAGTTCAAAAGTTCACTCACTGAATTTGAGGCTGATTACCTCTCTTTAAGGGACTTTTTTCCTTTTAATTAGAAAATGTAACTTGAACAGCCTAGCATGAAACCGAAAAAATAAATATAAATAAAAATAATAAAAATTTTACTCTATAGGCAAGATTAATTTGTATATAAAATAACTACTAAACATTATTAGCCTAAAACTTGATTACAATCCAGATGTGACAATTAATAATTCGGCAATTCACATACTGAATTTGAGGTTATTTAGCTCTATTTAATGGATTCTTATTTAGAAAATAATAGTTTACCACACAGTACAAATGAAAAAAGTAATTAAATAAAAATAATTAGAAGACAAGCTTATTTCTTAGCCAACTTTCATAAGTATATAATACATTCTAATTGTTATTAGGCTATAATCCGAAACGCAACACAAATATCATTAGTAGTTCGGAAGTTAAATATACTGAATTTGAGGATTATTATAGCTTGCAGAACACAGTATGAAAATGAAAAATAAAAATGTGTTCCTTAACAAAATGTAACGTGTATATAATAAACACTAATTATTGTTATCCTGTAAATTGTATGCAACAATGCATTGCATAAATGGGACTAATGGTAGTTCGCATAATGTATTTAGGGCATTTATCTCTCTTTAAGGCCTTTTCTATCTTTTATATAGAACATTATAGTTTGCGCAACACAGTATTTTGTTTAACGCCCATTTTTACTACTGAGGCATCACAGGCGATGGTTACTGATGACACATGAGATGAAATTATATATTGGGGAAGGATTTTTAATTTTTTTTAAGGAGAGGAACGTTCGAGGCCTAAGTTTAGGGTACCTCCCCGGCATTTGCCATTTATGAGGACTGAGGAAAAACCTAGAAAAAATCTGTCAGGGAGGACGGTCCTGGTGGGATTCGAACCCTAGACCTCCCGCTCATGAGTTCAAGCCTTAACAACCTCTGCCACTGTGGCACATGCAACACAGTATAAAGATAATCTTTATCAGTGAGATTTTTATTCTCATATGTCTTAATTCTCATCTTCTTAGGTGGAAAATTAATAAAAAAATAATATTTTCGGCGGCAAGTTTAATTTGTATTTAATAAATGTTAAATATTGTTAGCCTACATATTGTTTGCAGCAACCTGCTATATAGATGTCTATTAGTTTTGCGGCAGTGCTTATACTGAATTTGAAGGTAATTAACCCTCTTTAAGTGATTATTTTCACTTTTATTTGGAAATTAAAGCATGGGCAACAAAGTTAGGAAATTAAAACAAGAAAGTAATAAATACTAAGAGATAAAATACAGATATATATAAAACACGTATAATACTATTAAAATGTTCAAAAGTTTTCTTAGTATTGGATTTGCTTCTTTGCTAGATATGTAACTGAATAAAAACGCAAAGAATAGTACAGAATTTCCACTTCAAATCTTGTTATTTACAGCTGACTTTGGATCGATGAATTTGGTGAACTTTGAACATTAAGAGAAAGTTTTAACTTCTAAAGTGAAAACGCATAGAAATAAATACAAATTGATATGTGTATGAACTCTCAACATGTATAACTGCCCTCAATCCTCAGGGCATAGGTGTCAGATTTCTATAGCAACGTGGATGAGAGGCGACAACATCCCAGGCTTCTTGAATTTATGCTCATAAGTCAACTTTTGTCCTTCGTGCATGTGCTGTATATTGCATTTAGACAGAACAAAAAACCGAAGAAAATAGTATAATGTTTATTTTAATATATAATAACGTTAAAACTTGCTGTCTATGGGAAACAATATTACGGAACTAATTTGTCATAATACGTTACAAAAGTTTGTTATAAAAAAAGTGATTCACTCCCGGATTCTAACCTGCGCTTCTAATCACCGGTATCGCTGCACACTCTGCCACAGAGATAACACAATACACACATGTCTTTAGTGCATGTCATATAACACAACTGCTGCAGTGGCTATACACAAACTTGCTGGTTACCTTGTGAACACAGCTTTGTAACGAGTATGACTTAGAAGAATTTTGCGTTCAGTAGATGACTTTGGGGGGGGGGGGGGTTTAAAGAGTGTACATACATAGAAGCCTATCCGTAAATCAGAGCGTCCAATTTCAAGTACATTCAAACAAAACCAGGTCTTGAATGCTTTCCGTTTCTTTCTCCACAGAGTGCACGTAGAAGCAAACGAGAGTGGAAATATAATTTTCTGCTTTCAGCACAGCAGTCTGGTTGGGCAGTGCTCTGAGGAGATGGGATAAGCAGGTGCAGCTCTGAATAGTGTGGAAAGGGAGAGCAGATGAGATAAAAGTGTGAGCAAGCTGCAAGTTGTCGCTGCAAACCCAGTCGGGTGTAAGAGCCGCGCAGATGATCACCCCTTTCCACAACGATGATGAGGGTGGCTTTAGAGGAGCAGAGATAAGCGCACACACCAGAAGCCTCTATAGAAGTCGAGGTTAATGCGCAGCTTCTCAATGTGAACGGTTCGCCAAAATTGCACTACATGCTGCCCGTTCTGCTGGGAGACGTTTTCGTCTGCATCTCTTGCAGCTATTTCTCTTTGCTTTTCAATATAGAAAATCATTCTTTTCTATTGTTTAAATACAAGAGTTTAGGAAGATGAATGGAAGGTACTATGTCATGTCATTTCCTGCACAACAATGGCACCTCGCCTTGTCCACATTTTTGAAGAATTTCGATCTGATTCTAAAATTGAACCATTGTGATATTGGCTTAAAAGCATAAGAAAATCACAATTTTATTTTGTTATTTCTCAAAATGGAAAGCAAGAGGCAACATTTCGCTTAAATGCGTAAATGTTTTACTAGGAGAGAAATTCTGAATTTGAAATTAGAAAACTCTTTCACAACGAGGTAGTACTTCAAGCATCATTCAGAGAAATGAACCGTTTAAAGCAAATCTCGATTTGCTGACTACGCACAGAAGAGCAACTCTATCAAAGCGCTCAAATGCATATGCAGGACCCTTTGGTGCCACGGTTGAAATTTTTCTGTCAATTGTGAATCAGGATTAGGTTTATAACGTTCTGTTTGAGTTACTTGTAAACTTGTCCATATTTTTTAGAACGTGTTCTTAAAATGGAAGAAAGAAATTAATCGAATCGGAACTGATATAGAGATTAATTATTCAACATTAAAACAAAATTATGTGAAGAGAAAACTATCGAAATTCAATGAATTATCATATAATCATGTTCAAATACAGAAGTTAATTATTTAGTCTTTAAAAACGGTACAAATTATAAACTTTTATACTTAAATTTTATGTTAATTTCATTTGGCTTAATGTATCTGTTACAAATTACTGTACGAATCCCAAATGTTATTCATTTCATAGAATACCCAACTCGTCTGCTTTAAAAAGTATTATTAGCTTAGATCATAAGATCTGTTCAGTCTCTACATAATAGAGGATATTTATTGAAATTGATCTTTCCATATCATTCGAGGGCGTCCAATATCTCGTCATCCTATAGGTTTATAATCATTTACTATTTTGGGGATGCGATTGTGATCCATTTTGTGATCATGCCGTTCTAATGTTTATGATGCTTGTAGTTCCAAGTTCTTCGCGGATATTCGACTTTTGTTTATGGTCTAGCCTGCTATATTGGTCCCAATAATTTCATTTCTGGGGCCCCTATCCTTTGTTGTTGCTTTTTTGTTAGGGACCAAGTTTTTGAGTCACAGAGTACCGTACGGATAAGACTGTAAGTTTTTATGGCAGATCTCTTCTAACTGTTTAATTGTGTCTAATAACTGCTGTAACTTGGGTATTTTAGCATCTATATAATTTGTATAGTCATACGCTACATTGTAACCGAAACAATTTAACTCATTTACTTGTTATATTGCTTCATTTTGATGACGGCTTTTATTTTTTTTTTTTTCCCCGAGAGGAATTTTTACTCGAAATCTCATTTTTTGTTGATTTTTATACCAAGTTGCCCAGCAATAGAGTTTAGTTTAAATAAACTTTTCTGTAAGTTACTCTCTGATGTTGCTAATACAACAAAAACCAAAATACAATATTTAGAGGTGTGTCATTTATTATAAAACTATAAAAAATAGTTCTGATTGCATATTCTGGCAATCTCGTATGCTATATAGTAATTAAGATTGGTAACAATGAACATGCTTGTCACACGCCTCCACTAATATCTCTACCATCCATGCTTACTCCCTTGTTCTTTTTACTTTCTATACATAAACTTTGTATTGCTTTAAGTAGATGTTGCGGAACACGTCTTGATCTTAGAATTTCCCATTATTACGAGCGGCAGAGCATATCGAAAGCTTTTTCACAGAAGATAAAGGCTTATAAGGGGGAATATTAAATTCTCTGTTTCTCTATCAAAGCTTTAGAAAGTAATGCAGTATCTTATAAACTATTTGAAACAATTGTTTGATTTTCCAAATGAATACTAAGACGTAGATACCAACGTAGAAACAATTAATTTGACAATTGCATGGCCAACTAAGATGGAGAAATTTTCCAATAGCCCTTTTAAACAATTTATTTCTTTAGTACGTCTGCTGTTGCAGCCAAAGTTGAAACATTTTTGAATATTTATATTAATTTAGTGAACACTTTTTTTTCACCATCTTAATATTTTCACATTTAGAGCATTTTAAAGGTACACCCTTAGAAAAGCCACGGAACCATTTTGTTTTGGCTGCTAATAAAATGAAATCTGGTTGGCTACCGCCTCAATGTGGCGCTTTTATTAAAGAAAAAATGCAAATTGTTCTTGCACATTTCCCCAGGACAGAGAATATGGGCCGCGATTAAAATGGGGGTTTCCACAGCGGTGAAGGAAAACATTTGGAGCATGTTTTGTCCATTTGGAAACCATTAGCCGGAAACACAAATATATCATCTCGTATACAAGAGCGCGACGTAGAACAGGCGGAGAAAACATTTCCACCTCTACCATGTTTTGGTGCAGAAGTCAGGAACCGTTTGACGGTCGACGTAATGTGTTTCACATCGTGGTGCGTGGCGTGAGGAATTTGTTATGCAGCCTTCTGCTTTCAACACATTCGGGCACGCGGTTGTATAAGCACTGCCTCCTAATTTATGTTATTGCCCTTGTATTGTTTAACGGTTAAGAATAAACAGCATAGCTGTAGGTGAGCAAAGGATGTGCCGTCACAACACAATGCGTTTGTCCCATAGTTGCGCGATTCCCCTCGCAGTCGTTTGCATGGATTGTTTTTGATCAGTTGTGCGAGTTGGAATGAAGAGCAACAGTGCAAGTGAAAATGAAAATCGGATAATGGTGACAGTGTCTTGTAATAAATTTTCCTTTATTTCAGTTATTTTTGATAGTTTTAAATATATTTAGATAACAAATCTTATGTTCTGTTCTGCCTCTATCAAAACCAATCTCGTCATCTTTTTCCTGGTCTTAAAGTCGTCTTTTGGATTTTCAATACATGTACTTGACATTTCATTTTTTACCACCACGGGTGGCCAAGGTCGTTTAGGCGTGGATTCGTGAGAGGGAGGTCTGGGGTTCGAATCCTGCCAGGACCGTCCTCCCTAAGTGTTTTTTTTTTTTTCCAGGTTTTCCTCAGTCCTCATAACTGGCAAATGCCGGGGAGGTACGCTAAACTTATGCCTGGAACGCTTCCTTCCTTAAAAATATCCTTTCCCAATACATCATTTCATCTCATGTATCATCAGTGTTCATCGCCTGTGGTGCCTCAGTAGCAAAAACTGGCGCTAAACACTACTAAAACAAACATTTCATTTACATGCCTTTCCAATTATTTTCATCACTTAACTTATTCCTAATATCTTCATTTCTTATCCAATAAAATACTGAGGGTTTATTTGAATTATGAGCAGGCGCAGCCCGGTTTCGCACTGGCAGATGTCATTCGTCATAGTCTTAAATGCATGTGTAGCTAGTAGCTTGTATTTAGTTTGAAGGGGCATTGTCTGCAAATGGTTGTGAGTAACTCATGGCTTTCATTGTGTGTAGATTGTGTGCTTATTGTTCTTCGTTAGTTATGTCAATACATAAAAATATATAATTTTGAAGAACGGGGTTTTATGTATGCGAAAACGAATTCTTGCAGAGAAATGGTAAAGCAATGCCTGACAAGCGTGTTCCAGGTAGAGAAAATATTCGCTAACATAAGAAAAACAGAATCAATGACAAGAAACTTTTTTTTGAACTGCCATCTTCTTACGGATGTAATTTATTACCCAAATTATCAGTTTTAAATACAGTATCAATTTGTGGTTTCAGTATAAATATAAGTACTAAGCCGGAAAAAAAAAAAAAAACTACACATGGCAACTCGATCTGCTTTTTGTGAGTGCGACTGCTTACTGGGAAGTGTAGCCGCACTCAGACGGCCCGTAACTCAAATAACCTCACTGTATATTCGGATACATATTTGAGAAAATGAATTTCTATTCTTTCAGTTCTCCTCTTTTGACTTTTGTTAAGACCCAAGATTCACTGTCTCGAATAAAGCAAGGACTGTCATAACTTTATAAAATTTAAGGTTTCTTTGTTTATTTTTTTTCTAACGGTTATCAAATTATTCCACAGAAATAAAGTTATTTAATTTTCCTTCGATTTCATATTTTTCCATGTTATAATACCGCTCAAAAATTTAAATTTATTAGTTTATTCCACTATTTTGTTATATAGGATATTAACTTCACTTATATCGGCTGAGGTTCAAAGAAAGACATTGCTTCTTTTATACTTGTAGTTGGTATTTGATTTAATATGAAAATTGCTTCCTGCAACGTATTTTCATTTTCATTGATAACAGTATCAGAAAATAGAACCAATAAAATTTACATAATTTAATCTAAAATCTTTCAGCCAAATTCCTATGACTTCGTCTATATACAAATTAAAAGGTGTAAGCAATAAAAACACTCTTGATGAAATTCTACGCTTATTATTACCACTTCATTCTTGTTTTGAAATGTATTGTCTGAATTGTATTATATTCGTAAGGACACTATTTACTCTTATTAAATAAGATTGTGTTCTATTTTAATATATTATTTGCAATAAAATGCATTTGTCAAAGGCTTTAATATAGTCGATAAAATCTAAAATCCAAATATTTTGGTAAATTGTCATTTTATAAAAATGGTATGATAATCAAAACGTATTATGATATAGTTAGGAGTGAAGTAAATAATTGTTTGAATTTGAGAACAGCACAAAGCGGTTGGTTCAGGTGGTGATGCTTTGGAGTCTATTCGTGGAGTCCCAGGTTTGCATCGCTGCCGGCTAATATAAATAAAGTTATTTTCATAAGTTAGGTTTCAAATACCGACTTATTTATTTATTTTACACAGTCTGGGGCACTGTTGCACAGTACACCATGTCAAAATAGTAAAGCATTTAAAAGTATTTTAAATGTATATCTGAGTTAAACAATTCATTCATGTTACAAAAAATCTTGTTAATCAGCCAACTAGAGATACATTTTATAAATTGACTTTTGACAATATTAAATAACTAGTGTGGAAATTTATTCGCTGTCTTAATAGTAATTAATTCAAAATTCTTGTGATTTCTACTTAATCTCCTAAAAGAAACTTGTTGGTCCTGGTGGTATAATGGTAACCATACTTGCCTTTTAAACCCAAGATCGTGGGTTCAAACCCGGACAGGGTCGAAGGATTTTTCCAGGCGTAAAAATGCTAATTATGACTTCTGAAGGGAAGCAGAGCCGTAGGTCCCGTGCCTCACATTTACGACACAAAACAGAACCTCAATAATGTATCTTTGATCTTTGTCTTTATTTTTTTTAAACGAACGAATATAATGATAAATGTATTTGTACTCCTCTTTACGTCTTGGCCAGCGCATGAGCGGTAAATTTTGAACTACGGAGCATTTTTTTAAATATCTATTGAAGGGGTCTGTGCCATTTGTTCCAGATTGCGTCCCGGCAGAGGTTGTGTTCAGAATGTGGGAGGAAGTTAGGCAGTCTTTCCATGTATGATATTTAAGAACATTACATAAAAATTATCAGATTTTTACAGCTTGAAGCGTATCTATGAATATAGTACAGCACGTCAGAAACAAAATACTTGTTTGAAACACTTGCCTATTCTCGAGTCTATGTCTTAATGCAGTGATATTCCTGAACCACGCCTACCCAAGATGAAACTCGCAGCACTTTATCTGTATTTCTAGAAATATGTTTAGAGTAGCATTATTTCGTCTTTTTCAGAATTTAACTTTACTAATTGCGACTGGAACTAATTCTCAAATAACTGCCTAATTCTTCATTGCACAATTAATTCCTTTTCACATGTCCAAAATCTGCTTTAATTCATTGATAAAATGCACAACAGCCTATAACAGATATACAAAAGTGCAGGAAATATGTACATACTACAGAGAGGTATTTTTGGTCTGCGTCTGCAGCTGAACACGTGCAAAGCGGGACTGAGATCACGCCAATTTCCTGTTCCGTCTACGGACAAGTTTCTCTTGAATGTCTACTAGCGTATCATACATACGATGTTAATTTTATTTCAAAATAACTACTAGTGTGCGTTACAGGAGTTGTTCGTTTGCTGTCACACATTTCTTCCGTATTTTAATGCAATTTATGTCATAAGTTGCTGTGTATTATTGCAGTAGACCATATGTTTTACTCTGCTCTAACGAACACATTTCATTACAATACATTGCTGTAAAATTTACATCACTACCACATTGTATCAATAACATTGGAGCGCCAATGACCTGTAATAAAGCAAAGACTTGAATAATACTGATCTCTTGAGAGCAAATGAGTTATAACAATACAAAGAATGAAATAATTCTGCTCTATAACAGCAAAATGCGACTGACTATCCGTATAGTCAATCTCAATTATCTAACTAGAAACAGAGGGAATACAAATAAATATGAATATAGTAAAAAAAAATTAATATTTGTTTCATATATTACCTATAAATTTTATAAATACTTGCCATCCGGAATACGTTGTCTGCCCCTGAACTCTTATAATAGATCGATACGTAACACACTGATGGTAAATCTTATATATATGATGAATTATAAAATATAGTATTTAATGTGTAATTTTAAATTGTTCCCTTTTAATTGACGATGCTACACTGGATAGTCACGGTAAAAAATTGTTATTAATAAATTAAAAAATGTTTTATTCAAATATGTTAAAAATATAGGTTCTGAGTATGATACTTTTCAACAGTGCTCTTGTTATACATTTTAGAACCAACCTGTTGTATACATAAATATAGACATAACTTCATATAAAATGAAGTCCATTTGTACTCTACAAAAAACATAAACTTAGTATTGAGTGTAGTAAGGGAAAAAAAAAGTTAATTTAGTTTTACACTCAGGAATTATATTGTATAACACCTCGACAAATACAATTCGAAGCTGTGATCAATTTAAGAAAAAGGATTTTGTTAGAGAAATTCGAGCATTCTGTAAATTAATTCATGAAAGAATGTCGGGGGAACACCTCCTAGAAAATGCTGTATGTGATTATATGCCACGTTGCAGCAATCTTCTTCTCTATGTTTTATTTTTAAATTTAATTAAGACCTGATGTGTCCTTTATCAATGAAACGGGTGGATAAATATAATATACTATACAATACATGAACACGGATACTTTTATTATGTTAAGCAACTAACATGACCTTGGCACAGAGTGCGCTGCGCTCAATTGTTGAATACACCAAAAGTAATTTTCGCTATAATTATTGAAAATGATGGTGTTAATATTATAGTGTATGAACGAGCCATAACTACTGGCATAGTTTCCTGAATCATTCATATTTTATGTCAGGTCTCTAGATTAAAATGTCTCTAGCTGATTTTAGGTATTGAACTTAAATCGTAATCTCATCATTGTGACTTAACAAAAGATAACACAATGAACTTTTAACAGATTGCAGACACCTAAGACATTTTCTCCCATGTATCCTACAGCTACCAGAACGCTTTTACTAGACATTTATACTACATAAGTAGGTCATCACTGTTAATAGCGACATTCCTGCAGGCGCCATCATTCGTGGGAAATAGCTGAAGCATTGCTGCTTTGGTGGTCAGGAATTTTTGTTCGAAACCTCATCTTTCTACGTTGACAACCATGATATCCAATACCCTCTTGCTGTTAACTTGAAGCATCTCTGATGTGAGAACCACAAGATCACAAAGTATGACTACAGATAAATGTACATTAAAGTGAACTCGACAATTGTTAAAATCCACAGAATGTCATCAAAATTTCAGTTTTTAATTAGTTAAACCTAATGGGACTGAGCACAGGTAACGGAAAACTATTTGCAACCTCTCGTGGGAAAGATAGCTTCCAATTTTAGGTCTGTTGTTGAAATAGCTACGCATATCGTTTAAGAGCACTGCTACAGGTGTAATAATATAATGGCGAATAAGGCATCAAAATTTTAATTTTATTTCTGAAAAAAAGTGATGTAAAACGGGGGAACGCGCTTGTGCATATGTAATCCTCCGCTGAAGGAACATTGAGCGGTTTGTTGGGAACCGTACAGATTAACTAAATAAATTCTGCTGAAAGGGCAAAAGAGAGCATAAAATTCTCTCTTAATAGGAGAGAGTTGGCATAAAGACTAAAATAAAACAGCTTTAGCAAATCACATAAAATATGAATTAATAAAGTAACAGTACTTAGATTTCAAGAAGTGTATAACCCTATGTTTAAAACTTAACACATGGGAATACTATTTCGTTTACATATTAAGTATGTTAATTGTAATAAAAGGTCGAAGCTACTGTAAAGAATTGAAATACTGGAGTACAAAAGAACCTGTTTCTTATTTTGTGACAGTTAAAACTACTGTTTTGCTTTACAGTTTCCAATATTTTTTTAAATCTTTGTGCTTTAAGCTATTAACATGCTTAATTTGAAAATAACTATAAATATATTTCCTTTCTCGGTAAATAAAAGTATTTTTTTACTTTAACTGAAATGTTTTTTACTAAAATATATAAATGTATTATAATTAAAATAGGAGGGTTGTAAAAAACATGTTTTTGAGAAGCTGTTATTGTTTAACAGTAAAATCGTAAACTTTCTTCGTAATCCCCTGATATTTACTGAGTAGAAGAGTTATGGATGTCATTGTTTTGAGCTAGTACGAAATCTCAAGTACAACGAGAAAGGTATTACTCTTTTGGATCTCTCACTAATTTGTAGATAAACGATTTAGGGGGAAAAAAAACTTTGACCACGCCTAACTCTTATAGCTACTGTGCTGGTATGAATAGAGCGTTGGTGGTGGAAGGAAAGTGTGACCATTCCCCCACAGTGCCGTTGAGCACTGAATGTCGCAAAGCGGCCGCGATTACGTCGCATCAATTGCAATACTAAAATGATATTAATGTTTATATACTGGTATTTACTTCCTAAGTACTGATATTTGTATTAACTGTTTTAAATTTTAATTCAAGTACCTAAAAAATAAACATATTTCTTTAACTTTCAATGAGAGTAAATGTATGTTATACTCTTAAGCATTTAATAATACGTACTTGAAAGTAATCAACAAATAGGTAAACTTGTTTTAAGTTCAACTATACTTATATAAAATAAAACAATGTTTTACGTAACAATGCAATAAAACGAAACAAAAATGCAAAATTTTATTGTAATAACTTCCATTTATATAAAATTAAAATTACCACATTTATTTAAATAGTCTGAGAATGTTGCCATGATTTCGCGTGTATGTGAAGAGGTCCAGTTGTAGCTGAACGATAAACCCACTTTGTAACTACTTCAGTTTAAAACATACCCAGTCCCCATAGCGCGCGCACATTCTTAAACTACGCTGGTTTAGAGTGTGTCCAAGGTATCTTCGAACTGCTGCAACCCCACAGTGTGGAGCACAATCTCAACATTGGACACTGGTTACAATTTCGATTGGCACAAAACAAAAATACTAAAATGTGACGAAACGAAATGCTTAAGGAAGAGAACAGAAATTAATTAGATGTGTTTTATAATGTATTTACATATGCATTGTCCTAATAATTCTGTGTTTGAATAATAAGGCAATGAAAAATACTAAAAATTTTATTTTGTTTCTTGAAATACGTTTTCAAGGTCTAAAATGTATTATACATTTTCCTTTGTTTCTCTATATAGAATCATCTCCTTAACTGATGACATCTATAACCCCCTCCCATCTGGTATATAGCTCTTTGATGAACACCGATGTGTTGATGTTGGCGAACAAGGATTTTATTGTTCGAGGAATTTCGTTTTTGTGTGTAAATGCATTCTCTTGATTGGTTGTTTTAGTGTGAAGAAAAGGTCAAAATCGCGAATGTTTAAGTCTGTGAATATAGAGGTTGTGTGCATTCCACCCCACAATATAGTGTTGAGATTGAGCCATGAGGCAACCAAGAGGATGCAATTTGGCAATAATCAGGCAGGTTCTTCAACGCGTACAACACTGAAGCTATCTCTGAAAAGATTATTGCCCCCAGTGTTGAAGCAACTTCACAAAGTGCGCTGCAGTGCCTAGGTGACCTGCACATGACGCACCCTCCAACCTATTATGTCACTGCGGTAACAGAAAATCTAACATGCCACTGTCAGATATAGAAATGCAGCATTGTCAAAAGTCTGCCTTTGACCTACATTCTCATTGTTAAAATTTAGAAAATGTATCGCATTGTTCCATCTCTTATACGCTCTGCAATATCGGCAATGTACAGGCTGAGTACAATATTACTGTGCAATGTTGTCACTTCTTTTTTGCAACCATTGTAGAAGTTAAATTTAAGTTATAAAATGTAGTTAAATGCCAAAATTACCACACTGGTTTAGAAAATTAAATGTCTTACTCATGACAAGGAACAAAAGGTATTTCTAACGCAGAATTGGAATGTAGTTTTGTATTAGACAGTGTGTTATGACACACGTTTAAAGATAAAAAATAATAAAAATCGGACTAACGTAAAAAGTTGTAATTATATTCTTATATCAGATAGTCAACGTACAGGAACCTCATTCACTTTGGTATCTGTGTTTCATATTCACAGCCCCAAGTTTTCTAACGGGTGTAAGTGGGAGTTCAGAAGGTGAAATTTTAAAGTAAATCTATTTACTACATCTTTGCATAACTTCAAAAAAAAAATTGCTTAATGTTTACGAAAGTTTTCTGAGTATTTTCCTAGTACGAAAACAAAAACTATTTTTGAGCTATATTCAACGTGCTTTTTTCAGTGACTTCAACCCCTACGCAAAATTTTCATCATCTATTTATATTATTTGAGACCTTACTTTCTTAACATTAACTTTGAGAAATCTATATAGTGGGAGCAGTTTAAAGCATTCGCAACTTAGATCGGCAGATTAGCCATCCAATCCTTGAGATTCCCCATGCGGTGCACCGTTCTCTACCTTCCAGAACGCAATTTCTACAGTGTGCAGTGCAATCGAGAGTGAGATTTCATTAAATAATGCAGCATTGGTGTTCAATGGTGAAATATTCACTTCGTCATATGTTCATCTATAAGACATACTTCAAATGTACAAATTGGGTTTCAGAAGGAGATAGACATTTAGGTGGTAGCTCGATCCATTACGAAAAGCCATGTTATCGTCGGTACAAGATTTTAATGAAGCCCGTAGTGTGACTGGCCGGAGAACAAACAGAAGACGTTTCATTAGTCCAGGAAGGAATTGCGCGGTATATTTTGTCCCACAACTGTGTGTCTGCTTCTTTCCCTGTATCTTTGGAGATCATTGAATAATAAGAGTATATCAACTCTCCACACTGGTGAATCTGAAACATTCGAAACTAAGTTCATCAATGATTAGGAACTGATGCGACACAGATGATGTGGATGGTAATTGCGCAAAATGTCCAGCAGCATTAGGGGTGTGTGTGTGTGTGTGTGTACCATTTTCTGTAATTTAATGTATTATATCTAAGTAGTTAAATAGCGCCAAGTATATATATGCAAGAAAATACCGCGACAACAGGATTATAACGCCTAGCTGAACTATGCATCAATGCTTTTAAACTGCTCTATTAGTATTTAAATGCATGAATGTAACAAAATTTAATCATTGACTGATATAAAACTGTTAAAATAGGCCCCAATGGAATGTGCAATGGAAATAAATGCAATGTTTCAGATTTAATTTATGGAACTTTTTACGCATATTCTGCCAAAGAGTAAGAAATTTGACCCTTTTGTTCCTTAACGTAGCAACATTTCTTATCACTTCTATCAATTCCTACAACACACTACAGCATTTTGCATATTGCAATTGCAAACAATTTACCTATTTAATTTAAAGCATGTATAGTCGTAAACATTTCATGTTAGATGTTTAGATTTTTCCTTGTTCATATAATATTCATTTCAATATTGTAATACCCGATTGATAGATGATCATGATCACCCAGATGGTAGTTTTTATGAAAAACTTACAGGTAGAACAGCTGATTTAATGGAGATTTGGAACTTATAAACATGCTTCCTTCTGCAGATAAAATATAAGAATGCAGTAATTTAATTTTATATATTTGTAACTATAAAGTCAGTCAAATAACTATAAGTAACTTATTTCCTCAGTATTAACTCGAATTTATATCGTTACCAACTGGATAAAAATATAGCTCAAACTTTATTACAAAACAAGCCTTAAGAGATTTACATTAATCAGTAGGTTACAACTATTGGAAAAAAGAAAGTAATAGAATTAACTAAAATCGTGATACCAGCTAGTCTTAGGTAAAACAAGCGTGTATCAATGTTTATATATTCTCTCAGAAAATTTCATTCACTTTAACAAACTAATCTTCAAACTCCGAACCATCCCTGTTGACAGAAACTGTATTCAACAGTCTTGAGATGTGTATTTGTAAATGCTATATTTTCTTATCTGTATCTGTATATTTGGTTTATAGACTTACATTTATCTATTCGCATGTTCAAATAAACATAAGTTCAGTAAGTTAACATAAAATGGTAATTTTGTTCTTAATGAATTTCAAGTTTTCCTTGTGTTTGTTCATAACAAGCATTTAAACTATTTGACTTGAAATATCTTCCTATTACTAAGTATGATTTGTCAAAATTTATCACAGCTCTAAGATAAGTTCTCAATTAGTTAAATATATAAATAATATGGCTAAATAATATACTACTTTTCTAATGATTATTTCCATTTTTGTATAGAACAATTTTTTAAAAAAAATTAAGTATATATTTATAGGAAAAAACAAAAGTATTGAGGTATAGTACTTTTAATTTGGCTATATTATTCTTAATATTCATGCACATAATCACCTGACGATAGCTTAGAATCTAATAACTGACATTTTACCCCTCTGCACAAAAATTACTGAACAACAAATTTTAAATGCAACTGTTTATTAAACTGTTTTTGCTGTTTTATAAATTTATCTTTATGTATATTGTATAGAGCAGCAGATATAAATAGCCAATTCTTATTTTCAGTCAATATTAACATTTTCTGTGAAGTATTAGATCTAAGCCATTGTCAAGTGTACACAAACTTTCAAATATGTAAAATCCATGAGAATTTTATGTTTATTATCAATAAACAATGATAGAATGTAACAAAAATTTGAAGGCATATTAGTATTTTCAGTAACTAAGAATGGTGCATAATTTTACAAATATCTGTTATAAAAATTTGGAAACGACCCAGTTATGTTGGAGAATTCCATGTACAGAATGTTGAAAATACTCTAATTGGATGTTTGGGCCTCAATCCATGTGTTTAGAGAGTTCATCATCAAGAAGGGCATTTTTATATGTATCAGTATTTGATTTTATTGTAATCCAATTGATATTTAAATTATTTTTTCTTATTTATTAATAAGCATAAATTTAAACCATAATGTTAATATTGTTCAGCAAGTTAACCTAAATATATAAATTTGTTCTCAGCAAACTGCAAGTTTTCTTTGTGTGTGTTCACAAGCAAAAATGAACCATTTTACTTGAAATGTTTTCCTATTACTGAGCAGAATTTATCAAAAGTTATCTATGCTAAGTTTTGATATTGAGTTACAAATACATGAATAATATGGTTAAATGATATACTAAAATTTTCAAGTGATTATTTCTATTTTTACACAATATTTTTTTTTTAAAAAAATAGCATATATTCTTATGAAAACATAAATGTGTGGAATATATTACATTGAATTTGGCCATATTATTCTTAGTATGCATGCATATAATTGCCTGATGATGGCTTAGATCTAATACATGAAAATTTACCCCCCATACAAAAAAAATGCTGAACAACAAATGTTAATTTCAATTAATGTTTTTTAAACTGTTTTATAAATTTGTCTTTGTGTATATTTTATAAAACAGCATTTTTAAATCACATTCTTGCTTTCAGTAATATAAAAATTGTATAGTATATTAGATCAAAGGCATCATCAACTATTAATACACATTCAAATATAAAAAGCCAAGATAATTTTATATATATTGTCTATAAACATTGAAAATATGTAAGAAAATTTGAAGGCACTTTGTGTTTTCAGTAAACTGAGAATGGTGTGTAATATTTTAAAAATATCTGTTATAAAAATTTGTAAATGAGTCAAAGTTATATTGGGATATTCCATGTCCAGAATGTTGAGATTACTATAATTGCCTGTTTGGATCTCCATCAGTGTGTTTAGTGAGCTTATCTTTGATAAAGCCTTTTTTTAGAACTTTAGCTTGTGAATATTTTCATCTAAATCATGTTCAAACAGTTTGAAACACTATTTGTTCCATACACAAACTGAAAATAGATATCTTCGAGCTCATACCCATTTTAAGTTGAGTATGTAACAGTCTTGAAATGTATTTTTGTAAACTTGTGCTCATTTTTTTATCCGTATTTGGTTTATATATTTTTCTGATTAATATCTGAACATTATTTTGTTTCTTATTTAATTATTAACACAATTCTTAAATCATAATGTTAATATTGTTCAGCAAGCAACAAAAATAACAAATTTGTTCTTAACAAACTGCAAATTTTACTTATGTGTGTTTACAAGAAAAAATAAACTGTTTGACTTGAATTATTTTCCTATTATTAAGCAGAATATGTCAAAATGTATCATAGACTTATAAGTTTTGACATTGAGTTCACATATATGAATAATATGGCTAAATAATATACTAATTTTTCAAGTAATAATTACATTTTTACACCTTTTTTAAAAAAAATAGCATACATAATTAAGAAAACGTAAGCATTGAACAGTATTTTGATTTTTTTCGATTTTGTGGCCATATTATTCTTAATATGCATATAATCACGTGATGATAGCTTAGATCTAATATCTCGAATTTTACTCCTCCGCACAAAAAATTGCTAAATAGCAATTGTTAAATTCATATAATGTTTATTACACCGTTTTCGTGATTTCCTAAATTTTTCTTTACCTATTTTGTATACAACAGCAGATTAAATCGCCAATCATTGCTTTCATTCAAAATTACAAATTGGTGTTATGTATTAGATCGCAGGTATCATCAAGTATGGATCAACTTTCATTTATATATAAAAAGACAAGAATTTTATATTTATTATCAATAAACATTGAAACAATGTAAAAAAATAAGAATACATGAGTGTTTGCAGTGAACTGGGAATGGTATGCGGCATCTCAAAAAATACTTTAACCGCATCTACAGCATTTGCGTACAGTGTCAACCACGACTTGTTCCACGCGAGCACACGCGCGCGCGACCTCCAACTGCGGTCATTGAACTCGATGCCGTGGTACAGAGTTGCAGAAAACCTAATCTCTGGAGAGAAATGTACTTGCAGTGATCTTAGTTGACTTATAAATGAGTGAATTAATATAAAAAATGTCGACCACACTGTTCTTAGTGCACATATATGAGAACAGTGTATATTGATTAATCTCAGTGGTTATTAGTTAAGGTAACTCCATATGTTCAAGCAGAAGGAGCATTTATGTTGAAAAATACAAGAAATTAATTGGTATGAATATAGAAAATATATGGCAACCTATAACAATTCTGTAATGGTATTTACTATTTGCTGACATGTCCTCTACAATTAAGCTACAAACTGCTAACAAAATCTAAACAGCACCCCTTCAGGACATGCTACTCTTATTAGAATGAAATGCTGTGGGTTTTAAGAGATGTGAACATTTTGTTTAGCAAAAACAGCTGCAGTCTCCTTAAAAATGAATTGAATGTCTTGTTAGTATTTATAAAATATTTGTTTTTGTAACAAGTTAAGGCATAGACCTAATTCACACTCAGAGTAATATGGCCATAACTTTAAAAATAAATGTAGGACAACGTTTTAAAGTATCATATTCTGAATATAAACTCAAGTAATTATTTTATTAGTGCTCTCTGATAGAAATTAACAGAAATAATCTATATAAGTTCCATATAGAAAAACACTATTAACACAAAATTAAATTTTCATAGTTATGGCCTTATTATTCTCAGTGTGCGAAACATCAAAGTAAAGAGGGAAGATTATTTTCTGTTGTATTCTGGAACTGACATATAATCCTACTTTTTCAGTGAAGTGATAACTAGAGTACTGCGTTTATATTTAGAATTTCCAAGTAATTTATAAGCTGCAACTGTTCATGGTGTATTGCTCGGGGTACTATACACCATAGAAAGTCAGTTTGTAGACTAGATAAACAACCGAAGAGAAGGTTTCATGTAACTTCAATTGTTTATCTCGGCATTCTCTCCGTTTAAATATACGGTTCTATAATTGAACATTTAGCGTGTATCCTCTGTTACTAAACGCTGGACTCTAGGCATGAAACTAACTTAATTTTGCCCATTCTTATCAATAATAAACTTGAAGCAATAAATACTAGACAAAGAGTGAAATTACTCAGGAAAAGCTATGTTTGTATACTAATAAACAATGTTCCAAATGCTAATGCTTTAAAGCACTAATGACTAAAAATATTCATTGTGTTTTTAGATAATGGTATATCATGTAACTTTGTTGAACAATGCTTCTTTCACCCGCAAAATAAAACATCTTTTAGCCTTAGTAATCACATTATCTCTAAATTAAAGTATGATATTAAAAAATTTTTTTAACGCTTTCCATTACAATAGTATATACTCAAAGAGTAAATTTTGGTAACCAGAAATTGGAGTTAAATATTCGAAAATAACTGATTTTTTCTCAGTAATACTATGGCACTTTTGCTGTACACCTGAAGAGACCTTAATTTTACGAAAATAAATATATATGTTTGCTACAGTTTTACTAAATTCTATTTACATATGTATTCATTTTCATATCATTTTTAAACTTGAACAAATCGCAAGAAAATTGTCTTTGGAATAAGAGACTTCGGCCAGAATCTAAAACATTTTCTCAAATCTTGAAAAATAAAATATTTACATAGTTTCATGCAATACAAAACTTGTCGTGTATATTTCCAATGTGTTGACATTAAACAGGTGTTTTTACATACCGCCATGGGTTGCACCTTGTTATTTTTAACGTAAACTAAAACATGCATAAACAATTCTTACCCTGCCTCAAAACTGATCATGTTCTCAGAAATTTTCCATAGCTCGAAAGAATTTTGTGTAAAACAAACATAATTTGTATGGAACCCCTTGATGTAATCCCAAAAATTTTGTATTGATGTGAGGGTAATTTTTATGTTTTCGCTTTCTAAAATTGGTGATTGATGGAATTTGTGATTATGGACTGAAAGTCAACTATTGATTAAAATGATAAAAATGTGCTTTCCAACTCTATACATTTAGAGGTTACCAACTCTAAATCCTTAAATTACAATCAATGTTTCTCGCTTGAAAGAAGTCAAGAGAAGACAGGGTAAGTAAAACGAATAAGTTCATCAAGGTTATATTTTAATTGTGATATTCTAAGCTCCTGATCAACATTAGCCTGGTCGTGACAAATGTCAAAGCATATTCACACTAAAGGCAACAATGAAAACACATGAAGAATGTTCCAAAGGCACAGTCAATAGGATCCACATCACAATAATGTAAAAATAGTGCTAACAGGGTTCTTTTACATCAATATATATCTTCCTTCATGATCGTTTTCTGAAGAGAGTAAACGCATGCAAGTAAACATATCTGTAAAATCTTAGGTAAATAATTTTAGATTGAGGAGGTTTCAAAGTTCATGTGTTGGTAGTGGGTGAGGACTCGTTTAGGACAGCCTCACTTAGGGCGTGGCGACCCTACCGATCACGAAGCCACAGGTCCCTCTGGCCCGGAGGGTAGTACCTGGCAAGGGCCCCTACCCAGGGTTACGGGCGGACAGACCAAGGAGTGTAAAGGAAGAAAACCCTTCATTAAAACACCCAACATGTACAGCTGAGTGTTGGATGCATACATAGACCTGTAACGACGCGAAATTTACCTCAAACCTCTGGATATCTCAAGACGTGTATTCTTTGCTGGGACATCCTGGTGACAGCTGACTGTCCCCGCCTGTCAAGATCTACTTGGATTGATACTGAAGTTACATAATAAAATATTTGCAGTACTTGTATGGAAAATATAATAACTTCCAAGAGGAAATTGTGAGAATTTAGGGAATACTTAAGTAATTTTCTTTTGAATCAGTAAATTCTTGTATTTTAGTTTTGGTATTCAAAGAAATGTACGTGCCTACTATATCAGTTCGGCACCAAGCTATTTTTTACTTATATTTTTTTATCAGCCTCTGTTCATATTATTTTCCAAGCAAGCTGTATCCTGCCTTTATTCTTTATGAAAAATACTTTCCCTTCTAACGTATAAGCCTAGGAAACTAATGCGGGCACCAATTGTTTAACATATTGATGAAAACGTTTTTCCAAAAACACAGTAAAACGTAAAGAATGAACTGTTAATGTTCCGGAGGATTATTCAAAGCCATCTTGGTGCTCTTTATGCATGTCCAATAATGTCTGTTCTTAATAGTTGCTGTTATGTCAGGGACGATGAAATGGTTCCCTAGATGTTCAAAATGGCTTGGTAATTTCCGGACAGATGTATTTATTTTGTCAACTCTGTCACTATGCTCCTGAAATAAGCCTAAATACCCTGCAGTGCAGTTTGCCAAATTACAAATTTTATATCCTAAACCACGAGCTTTGAGTTGTTAAAAACACTTTGCATGTAATACATAGCTGTTTTTAGGGGCAAAGTGACATCCGTCAGTAAATATATAATCTGAAACACAATTTATCTGAAATAAACATATTTTAGATTTAACCACTTAATCTAAAATGAATAAAATTTACGTTTAATCAAAAACTAAACGATTTTCATCTCATGTACTGTTATGCCACAGACCTATGTTCTTTCTAAATATCTATTATTGATTAAGGTTCTAGATAGAGCAATTTACTCTATATAGATTGTGATGATGGTCATCCATTTTATCTGGAATGGAGAATTTCAGAGTGTATTTTTACTATATTGATAAAGAACAAACTGTATATTTTTTATTTAATTTTCAGTTCAACAGTTTAAACTATAACAAAAAACTGAGTGCATATCTTTTGGTTTGAATTGTAAAGCTTCCCCAAATACTTTAAATTTATATCTCAAGCCTGTTGCAATGATGAAATTTATGTCCAATAACACTCGAAGTATATATTACAGAAGTACATTATGGAAATTAAATGAAATTTTCTGGCAGCTTAAGTTTCTCATTTGTATCAAAGTAGTATAATTACAAAATATGTTAAATCAGATTTGATATTTCTCAAGACGTACTTATAAAACAATTTTAGTAATGTAGCTAGAGTTTCATAGTTTGGAGGATTTTGTGAGAAATTACTCACTATTGAAGATTCTATCAAAATTCTAAGACTCACAATATTTATCTTGAAGTTCCAGGTCTCCAAATCATTTGAAAACATTTTTAAAAATACCTCTAGATTTTCTGTGAAAGTTCATAATCAGCAACGCTATAAGTACGAGCAGGTGTATTATATATTTAATATCCCCTGAAAACTGATCATTTTAATTTTTAAGCAGCATTTCGCAAACTATTACAGAAAATAAGATAGTACAATTCCCTTTTCGGCACCACAATATATAGATAAAAGGACAAAATACCAGGGGAAAAGGATATACAAAGACGAAATAAAATATAAAATATGTATACACAAGTTGAAAGAAGTATATATGATTAAATTTAATGGCTTTTCAAACAGGATTGAACCAGAAATGTGTGAATCGGAAATTGATTTTGGATACCGGGATTAACTATACCGTAACCAAGACTAAAGATTGCAGGCAGGCCAGGAATATTTTGAAATATATAAAATATTATTAGATAGCTTTATAATATAATTCCTAGTTGGTGAAATATTTATATCGAGATGAATTGTGAAGTGTATTACAAACCATGGGTTTTGACTTATTAGAATTTTATTTTCAAAAATCTGTAGATTGAAACAGAATTCATTGTAAGTCAACCCTAAGTGAAGAAAGTTGAATACACAATTGTATATTAAAGGTAGCGCGGAACTACTGAATGTTGAATAGAGGGCGAAGTTTAAAAATCGTGAATTTACTTGCGTAATTTTTTCCTTAATATGCGTTTTCAGAGAAAATCTTTTATGTAGATGGAGGTCATGATATTTAACAGCTTTATTATCAGGAATAAACGGAATAAAAATATAATTAATCGACAGTGTGGAATACACTAAGATACACTTAAGAGTGAATAATTTAATGAAACTTTCTGGAGGGTTTAAACGTATTCGCCATTTTTCCATAGTGTCCTTAAGTTTTTAGAGTATATTTGTAAATAATTAATTTCAATATTAATATCTGTAGATGAGTGAGAACAATTTCATCGTCTACATATAAACGGATGAACTTAAGTACTAACCAAAATCTGCAGAATAAAGATGGGAGATATTTGCTTTTTATTGCCAGAAACTATTACAGTATAGCAACGTCAAAGGGAAAAAGACAATATAAGGAAACTACCATTTTACATTAAATAAATAATTTAAGTGAATAATGTATTAGCTACCAAAGTATTATGTATATTCCTCTTAAATGTTATTGATTCTTTTTGGAGGATTGTTAAGCAGTTTGACATAGAAGCAAAAACCTCTCCTGGATTTTAGAGTATTTGAATTTATTAATGTATTTAAAATATTAGTGCCGAATGAATATTTGAGCTTGCTGTAAAACTGTTTACATTATCCTTGACATATAATGAACAGTCAAGTATATACATCGATGGCAAAGTCAAAATACTCTAGTCAATTAATAGAGGCTTACAAGGATATATGGAACCTACACCGCAAATCTAACTTCCTTTTTATGTAAAATAAAAATCTTAATGTCTAACGTGTTATTGCTTCATAAGAGAAAACAATAATTAATGTCTAATAAACACGAATAAAATAAACATTCATTAATATATAAACATATGATTAATATATACGCTATGATTGTAAAACTTCAGAAATATCATTTAGTAGTATTCCTCTCAAGTTTTCTGATTATATTCATCATAATAACAATAATATTTCCATAGCTATTTCAGGACGAATTTTCCAAAACATTCAGTGAATCCACACTCTTTAATCTCTGATATTCCCCACTCCACACACGTAGTACAATTCTTTCTAGCAGTCAGTTGCAACGGGATGTCGATAGAGTCCGGCACTTAAGGTGTTGAGCAGTCGAGAGTTAGATTCACTGAATAGCAGTAGTAATTTGTATTGATGAGATATTCACTATACATTTTCTGACATCCCCTTCCAAAAAGAATAACTGTTATATCTAGTACAGAAATTTAACGAAACAATTCTGTGACAGACCGGAATAAAATAAAAAAAGATTACTCATCATTCCAGGACGGAATTGTGTGGTATATTTGTTCCTTGATTATGGTCTCCTTGTATAACAGTTGTTAGGATTTTTTTTTTGAGCCATCAGTACGCAACTAACTGAAGACCACTGAAGGAACTTAAAACAACATTCGAAAAGAAGTTATTTCATACCATCATATGACTTCAATCTTTGTATCCTATAATGAGTTAAGCAACTGTAAAATAATTAGTCTAAGTCCATGATGTAGTTACGTACATTATATAATGAATTATCTTAACTGGAGTAGTAATTTATATAGGGGGAGTTCGTTCATTAATAGCCGCATGCGGATGATACCACTTGAAGCGGTGATAATAATGGGGAGGCTATATAAAATACATAAAAGACGTTTGATTAAAGGTGATAACGCTGCCCGTCTCCTAGAATGTTTCTAGTAGATGTGTTGTAATTGTCGTGGTTGCCTCGACTGTAATATGCTGAATTTTGTGGTTGTTTTGACCAGAGGGAGAAGGATATGGGGGCTTGCTGGAGATCAATAACACTAGCGATATTACTGGGAGACATGATTTATACTATTTCGTTTTTTTTTTTTTTGTCGCCGTTAGTTAGTGTGAGTTTTATGAACTACTTATGTTACCTTCACATGCGCCTAGTCCAAATTATCACAATTAACTGTATCATGTCACTGACGGTACTGAACACAATAATATCGTTCTAATCAGTTCTAATCGCAAGCTAATGGTAAAATAGTAAAATTATAAATGTTTTGAATAGTGATCAACGAGTTAATTGCTTTACCCTATCATTCTTATCACTCTTTTTGTATAAGAAATACTTTTTTGGCATTTGTTTAATTTTCCTGTAAAATTATTTCATAAGTCCTTAAGGAATATAAACATGATTAAAATACGTTCCAGTATGCTCTTATTTATAAAATTAATTATGTAATTTGAAAACATGCCAAGCTTAGTGAGGGTAAAATGTAATAAATATGGCCTTTCCAATCATATTATGGTTAATTATAAGATTAAGAAATTTTATGTTGCAGACTCGACGATTTCACGGCCTTCCTATTGTATCTGTAGGTCTGCAACTTGTTATTTTTGTGCGAAAGTTAATCTATTTACTTTTTTCAAAGTTTATATGAATATTGTTACTGTCAAACCAGTTATGTAGTGTATTGAAAAGGATAAATCTGAGAGGCGGCTGAGTTTGTGTTCTTTAACTGTCATCATCTACAAAAAGAACTGAATGTTCATGCTTGTTTATTATTAAGGGGAGATCATTGATATATAATAATGAACCCAAAATAGAACCATGAGAAACACGGTGCTTTCCTGCTGAGTATTCCGAGTACATGTAATTATCTGAAAAATGTATTTTTTTCCTTTGTTTTCTATTTGATAAGTATGACGCAATCCATTGATAGCCTTTGCCTTTAATACCATTATAGGATAATTCTGATAAGAGGATGTTATGATTAAACATAGTTAAACGTTTTGATAGATCACAGAATATTCCTAGTATATTAAATTTAATATCAAATTATTTGAAAACTTCTAAGTTAATTTCAAAATGACGTCATCGTTTGATATATTTTTCATAAATTCAAAAATTTCAGAAATTTCATAAATTTCTTTTTAACTTTCAAGTACTTAGCTGTTAGTAACGATGCTGGTTTGTAGTTCGGCATTAGCTATTTTTGCCCTTTCTTTTATAATGACTTAACAATACATTTTTACCTATCTGAAAATGTTCCTGTTATGACTTAAGGATATTCGTCATATCCTATAAAGTTGTTTCTTTTATTTTATTTACTTTAGTTGAACTTGTGGGTACTCTCTCTAGAAAAGTAAGTTTTTCAATTGCGGTTCATTTAGGTTGAAATTGGGTCTTTCCCGTGTTTTTTCAATACATTTTCTGCTATTTGAATGAAATATTCTTTAAATAAGGTTGCTATTTGTTGCTTATCTTTTGTGCTAATTTAATTTGCTGTGATTTCTTTTATATCATCTTTTGAGTAGCAATACTTGCGTGTTTTCAAGATACCTTGTGTTAGCCAGTAATTTCTAGATATATTATTTTCTTTATGTGAGATGGAAATTTTGAGTTCTGGACCGTTATGAAAGGATTTAAGGAGGAGTTAAACTTGTCGTTTACATTGTTGGTCTTATAAGTGTCTTCCCACGATTGTTATCTAAGCTGGCAATGAAAGGGTTTGACGTTTTCGTTGTTAATAATTCCTTATCTAATTATACGGTTCGCTATTCTCCAATTGGGAGCAAATTAATTAATTTGCAGCAACTATGCATATGTTCTGAAAGTCTATTATTAAGGATTGGATTTCACGATGCACAATTTTAGAAAATAATAGCATTATCAATAGTTAGTTGTTTTAGAATTGTTTTGTATTCTAATAGGAACATTGCCTTTGTACATAAGGTTATACTAGTATTTAACAAAGTATTCTTTTTGATTACTCTCGATTATGAAGGCTATATTTAAGTCACCACAGATAATTAATTCCATCTTTGATTAAAAGAGGACTTTTAATTTTCTGTAGTATTCTATATACGGCTAATATAATTAGTTTTTCATTTTTGATATTGATACGAGTAGCAGAACATTCAAAAGTTTGTTTGTTTCAAAGTACTTTTCCAGATTAATTATATAAAATTCCACATTATTCCCAACAAAGATACTTTAGACAGTTTTTGTCTACAGAAATAAACTGTACAGCAACTAAAAATTAATTTAGTATTTAATAAACTAGTTGCGCAGGTATTTTTACGTTTTATTCATTTGTTTCTAAACTTTTTTATTTTATATTTTAAAACACCAACCTTTGATTTCAATCTATAGTAAAAATAAGGGCGGTGTCATAGGACGGTGGCACCGTAGAGTACAATAATGTTTAAATTTTGTAAAAGCTACGAGTATTTTATAATTATCAATAAAAATTAAAAAAATCCTACAAACATTTGAAGGCACATCAATGGTTTCAATTATATGGGAATGGTGTATGTCATCCGAAAGACTATCCAAGATATACCAGAGAGTTCCATGACTAACATTCCTTGAAGCGCTGTTTGGAACATCGTCCGTGTATTTAGAGAGCTCATCGTTGGGCAGACATTGGTTTAGACTGTGAATAGCTGGATATAAAATATACAGTGAATCACGATTTGTTACACACGCACAAACTACATGTGTAAAATTATGTGAGCAATCATTGCGTATAATGCAGTTCTAAGAGTTTCAGAGGACTGTCTCTAAACGGAAATGTTCCTCAAATATCTTGGTTTATTTATACATGAGTGAATTATCTGGAATGTAACAAACGAGTACATTATTAGGTATATAAGAGAAAGTTGATTTTGATTAATCTCAGTGATTATTAGTTAAGGTAATTCCATGTTCAAGCAAGAAGGGCTTATTGGTTAACAAAATACAAGGAATTAATTATTTAGGTCATATGAATAAACATGACAACATTTAACAAACCTGTAATGGGCATTTGTTGCTTATTGTCATACCCTTTAAGATGGCAAACCACTAATAATGACGGCGGTCCAAATCTATAAACACCCCTTCACATGTTGCTCATAATAGAAGGCAATGCTGTATTTGTACGTGGTATGAACATTTTGGGCAGTACACTCTGTTGCAGCCTCCCCAAAAATGCATAAAAATTCTTATTCGTATTTAAAACGTAGTTATGTGTTCTATAAGTTAATTCATTGACATTTGATCAAGTATAGAGAAAGCATTGTTTTCTGCAGCATGCAGGGCACTGATAAAATTTTTTCGGTGATGTGATGCCTTAAGAGTCCTACGTTTTGTCACCGACGGTCTCAAAGGAAACTACAAAAGTTTAATAGTTCATGGAGTATTGCTTAGCGGTAATGTAAGTAAATTCCATGACGTACTATATAAATAAGACTGCAGGTGTATAGCAGAGTTTCATATAGTTTCAACTGTATTGCCTCATCCTCTCCGTTCAAATATACGGTTCTATAATTGACGAATATTCAGCGTGTATCCGCTGTTACTAAACACAGAGCTCTAGATATGACATTAACTTCTGTTGGTCCTGGTGGTCTAGTGGTAACCATACTTGCCTCGTAGACCCAAAATCGCGGATTCAATGCCGCCTAGGATCGATGGATTTTTTCGGGCATAACTATTCTCAATAGAGCTTCCTTCGGAAGGGAGGTTAAGCCGTGGGTCTCCTGTCGTACATTAACGACATGTAAAAGAACCTCAAGCCTGAAAGAATAGGTCTCTGAGCCAAATTTATCGACCCTTTCACGCCCTGATTTGAAAGGGATGCTGATGACCTGAGATGTTAAAAAGCATCCTTAAACAAACCAAATCAACAACTTTGAGTTAATTTCTCACATCCTTATCAATAATAAATTTTAAGTAATTTATACTCCAAAAAAAGGTTCTCAAGAAATACAGTACTCGCATGCTAAACCACGATCTCCTAAATGTTTAATAATTTAAAGCACTAACCTATCAACTAAGAAAGATCCATTTAATTTTAGACAATGAGATGCTACGCTATAACTTTGTTGGACAATGCTTCTTTCAATTAGTAAACTAAGATATATTTTGCCTTTAGTAATCATATGATCTCTGCATCCGAAAACTTGGATAAATATACTTTAAAACTTTCGTCAATCATGGTAAATGCAAACTTTTGGTAATCTGAAATTGCAGTTAAAAATTCAAAACACACGAAAATAAAATAATGTTTTGGCATAATTTAATGAAATATAATATCAGTATTGATTTCCAGTCAAATTTGAACAAATCTAATAAATAACGAATTGGAATAAGAGATTTTGGACAGAACTTAACATATTCATTGGAAACTTGAAAAATGAAATGTTTATGCCGTTTTAGGCAATATTAAACATGCCGCGTATGGATACATTTAATGTATTCTTTATTAATATAAATTAAACAGTTTTTGTTTTTTAAATTTTTATTTAGATTTTTTATTATTTTCATAGTAAACTGAACATTCCCAAGCAATTTTTTACCCTCCATCAAAAAGGAACATATCTTACAGATATATTACAATAACTTAATGGAATTTTGTGTAAATCAGAACGTGATTTACGTTGTTAATTTGTATATTTCATTTGTATTTGTATAATTGATGTGAAGGTTCTTTTTAACTTTTTTTTCATTTCTTACAAAGTAAGGATTAATGGATTTCTATAATTATGAATATGGCTCCAATATTGACTAGAATGATAAAAGAAATATAAGAAATAGAGTTCATGTATTTTCAAATTCTAACCCTAATCTCGTTAAGTATAAAGCCTTAGATTGTAATATTCCTCACCTGAAGGGTCAAAAGACAGGAAAAATAGTAAATAAGGTTCTATTTTATAACTTCGCGGTACTGCAACCAAGTGATGTTTGCATGAAAACCCAAGCATGCGGCCATTTAACTCTGTAGCCTTCTTGAGGAATTTTTTTTTGCATATTGAACAACTGTTTCGGGCGATCTTTAATTAGGGATTCCCTGGACATACTATGGTTTTATCTTCCTGGCAGTTCGTTTTTTAACGTAGCAAAATTTAGCACTTCTATCACACTTTTACAACAGACTATTAACATTTTGTTTCCCAGTTTCATACGAAACTCATTTGATTAAATTGAAATTTTACTACATGATGTTTTTTTTTCCGTCTTGTGCCTAGAAATTATTTATTTTTACTATATCAATATGCTATAAAACACTCTCAGGTTAATATGATTGGATTTTAGCTAATATACACATATTATCAATTTTATTGTTGTAATATCTGGTTCAACCAGGATATTATAATCATCTAAATAAATTTTCATAAACTTGCTGATAAAACTGTTGATTTACTATTAACTAAATGGAGATTTGCAACGTACGATTTTTTTTCCGGATAAAGTTGTATATGTTGTATCATAATGATATATGCTTGTAATTTAGATGTAGTGAAATATCTAGTAATATATGATTCCCTTTGCATTTAAAATACATTTTACTAACTTCGCAAGAATTTACCATAATTTTTATTTCCTATTTTCAATACAAGTCTTAGAGTTTTACATGAAGCACTAGCTTCAAGTAATTGACTTCAACAAAGTAATGAATTCATAAAAATTCATGATACCAGCTAGTCTTAGAGACCACACAAATTTATTGAAATATTTGCGTATGCTCTCGGAGAATTTCATTTACTTTGTGAAAATAGCTTTTCATAGTAGTATCATAAGATGTTGACAAAAATGATATTGTGTAATTTTTTGTAAATTTGTGCTATTTAAATTTAATTTTATCCTTACCAGTTTTTGTTTATTATACTTTGTGCTTATTGGAATGTTAAAATGTTGTTTTATTACTTACAATTTACAATGCACACTTTAAAAGCAAAATGTTATTGTTCAGTAAGTTAACATAAGAGCTAAAAACTGATCTTAACAGACTACAAATTTTCTTTGTGTGTGCTGACAAAAATAAGTTATTGAACTTTATTTTCCTGTTACTAAGCATGATATTGCCAAAATTCGCCACGTATACTTTGTGTTCAAATATGTAAATATAAAATTATTTTAATTTTAAAATTATTATTTCAATTCCTTTTGACAATACTCCCTAAATAATAGGTATACATTTTTAGGAAACCACAGAGTATAGTGACTGAATTTGGCCATATTATTCTTAATATGCATTTATATAATTACCTGACGATAGCTTCGACCTAATACCTCGCACCTTTCCTCTCCCCACAAAAATTGCTGAACAGCAATTATTAACTTAAATTAATAATGCATAAAATGGATGTATAGTTTTCTAAAATTTTCACAAGTGTTTTTCACAGAACAGCAAATTTAAAGCACCAACCCTTAGTTTCATTCAAAAGCAAGAATAGATGTGGTGTATTAGGTCGATTATATTGTAAAGTGTAAATTATCTTTAAAATTTAGGAAAGCCAGGAATATTTTATATTATAATCACACATTGAAGTAATGTAATAAAAACCGGGCTGGACATGTGATAAGAATGACAGATAAATAAGAAGATATTAGATGTTAAATTCTACAAGGCCAGGCAATAAGGAGCCCCAAGGAATAGTTAAGGATGCATGGCAGCTTTTGGGACTAAGGATGTACAGAATAAAAGCCTTAAGAGTGGGATGGATGGAGGTAAAATCTAAGGGACGCTATGGTACACAGTGCGACATCTCCAAAAGTATATGTTAATCTCGAATCAAATATTAGCCGGGGACTTCCATGTCCTGAATGTTGAGATTCTTTGAAGCCGCTGTTTATCTATCTGTGTATAGTGAGCTCACAGTTGGAACAAGTATTGGTCAAGATTGTGAATAGCCGCATCTAAAGTATATACGAACAGTGTAAATCAATACTTGTTCCACACACAAACTGACAATCTGGCGAATTAGGTGCTGTCATTGAGTATAGCACAATGTACGTCTAAATAGTTCCAGAAGACGTATTCACTGAAGAAAGATATACTTGCAATGATCATAGAATTAACTAGAAAATAAGAATTGTAGACCACAGTATTCCTGTTTCACGTATACATGAGAATGTCGGCATTGATAAGCTCAGTGTTTATTATTTAATGTTCAACAGGAGGGACTTTTAATGTTGAAAAGTACAAGAAATTAATTAGTATGATCATAAGAAAAAATATGACAACATTTGAAAATCCTGCAACAGGTATTTAATGCTTATTGAAATGCCCTCTTCAACTAAGATGACAAACCATTAACATTGATATCGGTCCAAATAGAAACAACACTCCTTCAACAAAGTTGACAATAATAATTGAATGCAATTCTATAGGGTTGTAAGAGATTGTGCACCACAAACGGCTGAAACCTCCCCAAATATTTTTAGTTTAATTCATTGACAGTTGTGCAGGTGCAGTCAAAGATAACCTTTAGCAGTATTCTGTGCACTGACACAAACACCAAAAATGTCGGTTAAGAGGTGACTAAGAGTTCTAGGTCTGGACACCGAGAAGATCTAAGCAGTCGACAATAGTGTAGCTGTTTATGGAGTATTGCTTGGCGGTTCTACACAAATAAGCACAGAAAAGCAGTGTGTAAATTTTACTAAAGCATAGACACTTAACGAATAATAATTAAAACAGGCACGTGAAAGTTAAAAATGACTCATGTGGACTGTATATTTCTGTTTGATAAAGGATGTTCAAAAACACAATAAAAATAACGCTAATTCTACCATGAATGTATAAGAAATGCTGGGCAAATTACCACATTTAACTCGTAAACTTTAAGAAATAACAGAAAAGAATGACAATTTCATTAACAGGAAGGACAGTACAAGAAGAGTTCCGTTTCATTAGTAAATATATTCCTTCGAGATTGCCTTCTGAAGAGAGTAAACGCATGCAAGTAAACATATCTGTAAAATCTTAGGTAAATAATTTTAGATTGAGGAGGTTTCAAAGTTGATGTGTTGGTAGTGGGTGAGGACTCGTTTAGGACAGCCTCACTTAGGGCGTGGCGACCCTACCGATCACGAAGCCACAGGTCCCTCTGGCCCGGAGGGTAGCACCTGGCAAGGGCCCCTACCCAGGGTTACGGGCGGACAGACCAAGGAGTGTAAAGGAAGAAAAATGTTCATGTGAACATTGGGGGCCTACAAAGGCCTGTATCAACATGTAGCTTAACTCTAACATCTGAATTGCTCAAGAGATCTATTTTTTGTTGATCATCCCTGTGATAACCGGCAGTCTCTGCCTGTTAAGGTCTACTTGTATAGCAGTTGGTGCTGAAGTTAACATAATAGTGTTTTCAACACTTGTATAGAAAAAATCATTACTTCCAAGTTGAACTTGCTAGAAATGAAAGATTAGATAAAGATATTCTGCGTTAGTGAACGCTTGTATTTAATTTCGTTATTCAGTAAAATACAGAGGGTACCAAACATTTATACAAAACTTTCACAGTAGATATCTATTTAATGTGTTTCAAAGTTGAATCGAAAAACAACAGTAATGTGTAGTATAATGTTCTGTAAGCATATGTGTCTCACATGCATTATGATAGCGTTGCCACGTGACAGATAAATCAACAATGAACAAATGAAGCCAAGATTATCGTATAATGTTCTGTAAACAGATGTGACTGGCATTACGTTATGCTAGCGTTGTTATAACAAAATGGATCCAAGAACAACGGAAAGCAATTTTGTAGTGGTACTGAAAAACGTGAATGTTGTTGAAGTTCAAAGGCAATGGAGCCGTGTGTAAACAGAACCGCCAACGCGAGTAACAATTGCACGCATTCCAGACAAATTTGAGATTCATGGTACCGTATGCGATGTTCACAAGGGCAGATCTGGGAGAAATCGCACAGTAACAAGCCCCGCGTCCTCGGCTATGGTTTTAGAACGTTTTGAGCACTCACCGCAGAAATCCACCGCACGTGAGACTGGGATTAGCGGTACCTGCGTACGTCGTATTATTGAACAATAAAGTTGAAAGTTTTCAACCCAAGACTTTTGCATGCATTAAATGAAGATGACCCTGATCGGAGAATGTGAGTGGTTTTGGAACATGGTGCAAGAGGATGAGACCTTCGTACTCAGAAGTGTATCGACGCCGATGGTGGGCATTTAGAGCAACTGTTGTAGCTGTAAAAGTCTAAGATGTTTAGTGTTCATCATTTTCTGTTTGTGTGAATTCAGTTTTGTTATGTTAACACAGTTTTTTCTTTGCTTGTAGTGTGAATACATTTTTTTTTTTTGGCATCCTCTGTATATGTACGCCCTAAATCTTTTCGGTATCAAGTCATTTAAAATCTATAAAGTAACGTGCTTATAAAAATTTACCCCAGCCCCCTTAACATTTTCTTAGAAACAATTTGTTTCATCGCTTCATTCTTTGCGAAAAATACTTTCCCTTCTAACGGCAAAGGACACAAGTCCACGGAAACTAAATCCAGCCATCAATTGTTTTAATTTTATTGATGAAAATTCTTCCCCCAAATTACACAGCAAAAACATAAATAATTGCCGATTACATCCTTGGATTTATTAAATGCCATATCGGAGCTCTTTATGAGATTCTATTAAGGCATTTTGTGACTGATTTCTGTTACATCAAAGGGGATGAAACGGTTCTTCATATGTTTAAAATGATTTGGTAATTTCCGAACAGATCTAGTTAGCTCATCGGGTCTTGTCACTATGTTCCTAAACTGAGCTCCAATATCCAGCAGAGCAATTAGCCAACATTATAAAATTTATATTGTATACCCATGAGCTTAGAGTTGTTAAAAATACGTTGCATGTGGTAGGAGAGTCACTGCGAAAGTTTTGAAACGAGGAAAAGTAAATGTTAACCATTTAAAAGGAATTGGACATATGGTAGCCTCATCCTTTACATGTAAATTGATCCTCTCCACTCCCGTATTCCAGAGTGTGGGAATAAACACCCCTTGCCGTGCACAGGCAGCCAGTCGTTACGATGGAGCTGGAGAGAGAGCATTTTCGCGCTATGATTCTTTATGATTTCAAGAGTGATTTTAATGAGTCTCAAAGCCTTGAGCGCACTGCAAGATGAGAAGAGAAATGGGCGTCCGGCAACAATAGTGGCTGAAGCGAACATTATCGCGGTGTAAAAATTGGCTCGCAAAAATAATCGCGTAATATTTAAAGACGTTGAGACAGCATTCCAAATTGGATCGCTAGCAGTTTAAAAAAAATCTACATGATCATCTTAGTCTTCAGGATAGTTTGGGTTCCCCCAAAATTTAACAGGGGCCCAAATGTGCATGTGGTGAAGAAATGCTGCACAGATCCGACGTAGGGAGCTCAAGGTATTTTGCGTTGCTTTACCAATTTGACTCGGAAACCAAACGACAGTCCACAGTTTGGTTGGATCTTTCCAGACGACGATCTGCCAACGAAAGTGAAGAGAAGCCGAAGTGTAGATAAGAAAATGGTGGCCACATTCCCTTGAAGGAACAAATGAACTACTTATTGGTACACCAGTATCTGCCTACCGACATTTTTCGACAAGCTCCGAAAACTCCGTCAAAGGACTGGACTGAGTAGAATCCTGCTTCACCACAACTTCTCCGCTCATGCGGTTGACACCACTAATCAGTTCCTGACTCATCCTCCCTACAGCCCTGACCTATTTCCATTAGATTGTTTTCTCTTCCCAGTGGTAAAATCGCATGCAAGGAAAGCGATATTCCAGTCCAGAAAAAACTGTGATATTGAGGAAAATGAGTGGCAGGAATATTTTGATAAGTATTTTTAGAGAATGAGAAAGTGTAAAAATTGTTGTGGAGAGTATATTGAAAAGATGCAACTAATGGAAGTGAGTCTACCTACTCCCAATTTGTCGTGTCTCAAAACTTTCTTAGTGACATTCTTACATGGCTCTCTTTAGGGACATAGTGACAAGCTGTCAGTAGATCTCATCTTAACATATATCTGAAATATATATTTTTTCTATACACTTCAGATTTCAGCAGTTTCATCTTATATACTGTTATAACACAGTTCCACATTCATATCTATTGTCGTCTAACATTGCAGATAGAGACTTTTCCTTAATGTAACTTGTAATAAGACACACCCTTCTTCTATGGAGAGGTTGCTGTAGAGTATACAAATATTTTCCCTCCTTTTTGCTAATTTTATGCTCCATTACGCTGTATTAAATTTTATTGATTATATTTGTTAAAGAACCCACTGTATATTTTAGGTATACTTTTTGCTTCAACATTGTAAATTGAAAAAAAAAATAATAATAGTAATCTGTACATATCTTACATTGTGAATTGTAAATCTCCTATGACTGCTTTTCATTTATACCTAAAGCTATTGCAGTGTTTAAAAACTTTTATGTCCAATTTCACTCAAAAGAATATTTAGGTATTTATTTAGGTATTTATAGTAATAAAGTTGGCAAAGTTTATAGTAATAGAGTTGGCAAAGAAATGAAATTATCAGGCAGCATAAGTTTTTCATCTGCATGTAAGTAGTATAATTACAATATACGTTATATAAAATAATCTTTCCAAACATTTCTTGTAAGAAAATATAAGTAATATAGCTGGTTTCATGGTGTGCAGGGTTTTGTCAAAAAAGCCAAAATAAGTTATCACATTCTTTTATATATATATATATATATATATATATATATATATATATATATTATATATTTTGGAACGCAGTTTCCTCTTTTAATAGTTATAACAGAATCCTAATGTGCTAATATCTTTTGATAATTAAAAATACTCTCAAAACTCGAAGATTCACAGTTCCAAGTCTCCAAATCAGTTGAAGACATTTTTGAAAACATATTTCTAAATGTTTTGTGTAATTCCATAATCACAAACACCAAATGTGCCTATATATATGTATATTATACATATATCGCCTAAAAACTAAACATTTTATGTGTGCCATGTTATATTCATTTGAAAGGCAGGCGAGAGATTTCAATATGGATCTGTTTTAATTTTGTTAACTTTTCTTCCAATTTGATTTCCTACATTTAGCTATAATGTCAATAAAAAGCCATGTGTTTACGAACAGAAAATTAAGGTTTGTTTAATATTTGACAGTGCATTGACACATTCCAACATAAAATTCCCAAAATAACGCAGTAATGCGCCTTAAATTTTACTAAAAAATCAGTAGTACTACTCTCAGTATTTCACAATTTCGAATTCACTTGTTTACTATGTCTTGCAGCCGCAAATCTCAGCCATTCACAGTAAGCCCCATTAGTTGGAGTTTTTTCCCTCGACTTTCTCACATAATTATTACGATGGAAAGGTAATAATCATTCTAAAAATTCTCAAAAGCAGCTTACACTTTTTGCAAAATATTGCTTAATACTCGCTGACACAGATGTATTATAATGGCGGATAATGCTGCAAAAATTGAATTTTATTTCGGAAAAAAGCTGCTGTAAAACGTAAGAACAAGCTCATGTTCATGTTTAAATATTCAATGTTTTCACAAAAATATTTTTAAATGCTTTCACAACAATGGGTAGCAATACCATCTACTGTCGGTGTAACGTTGCAGAAACTGAATGAAAATTTCTCAGCACTTTCTTTTATACGACCTCTCTTTACAAGACACCCAGGTAATAGAACCTTGAGCCGTTGGTTGGAATTGTACAGATAAACTAAATCAATTCTGCTGGAAGAGCTCAAAATAGATCATGGACTTTTCTCTCGATAAGAGGTAGCTGGTACAGAAGATAAAATAAACTAAAGTTAGTAAACCGCACAAAATAATAAGTTAGGAAGTAACGAAATGTTTATAAAATAGAGTTGGTAAACGTTTAAGTACAAGTGTATACCTATATTTCAAATTTAGGTATGCAGCTACCTTTAACGGTTTAAATATTGGAATGAAACACAATTTATTTGTAGCGTTGGTATCGTTAGCGCCACTATTTTCTTTTAAAGTGTTCTGTTTAGCCTTCCTATTGTTTTTCTTCGCACTTGAGGGAGTTCGAATCTTACAGGCCACATTTGCACACCGAAACTCAATGATGCATATTGCCACCGATTAGTGCGCCTTTAGATTCGGTACAGCGGTATTGCATTTTATTCCTGTTTGCTATTATGTAAATATTCAATATATGTTACTGTTAAACACACGAAGCAACTGTTTTTGGGGGGCCATGCATTTCAGATATCTACATTTCATAAAACTGTATTGAATTTGAAAATAGTCGGTCCTGGTGGTGTAGTGGTTACCATACTTGCCTCCTAAACCCAAGATCGCGGGTTCGAACCGGGCCAGGAGGAAGTATGGCCTCCTTCGGAAGGAAAGTAAAGCCGTGGGTCCCGTGTCGTACATTTACGGCACGAAAAAGAACCTCAAGCCTGAAAGAGAGGCCTCTGAGCAAAATTGTCGGCCGTTTCACGCCCTGAGTTGAATGGGACGCTGATGACCTGAGCTGTTAAAGAGCGTCCATAAATAAATCATTAAAAAAAAAAAAAAGAATTTGAAAACAAAGGAATCAGAATTGGACAAGAAAATAAGATGCAGGAATCATGTGTTAACACAGAAATCACTGGATTGTATCAGTATTTGATTAAAACAATAAAATACTTATACAATTTCAGTCGGTCCTGGTGGTGTAGTTGTAACCATACTTGCCTCGTAAACCCAAGTTCGTGGGTTCAATCCAAGTCGATGGCTTTTTTCGGGTGTAAAAATGCTAAGTATGGCTTCCTTCGGAAGGGAAGTAAAGCTGTGGGTCCCGTGTCGTATATTTACGGCACGATAAAGTACCTCAAGCCTGAAAAAAGAGGATGTGAGCAAAATTTACCGGCCATTTCACACCTTGAATTGAATGAAACGCTTATGACCTGAGATGTTAAAGAGCGTCCGTAAATAAACCGACAATTCAATATACAAGTTCAAAGTACCGGTGCTACAATACCAAACTATTACATTTTTTTCCTGCTTTGAGCTATTAACTGAACATAATTCTGAAGCATGTTTCAGTATGTATTTGTTATCTCAGCTATAAATGGGTAGTTACACTATAAGCATTATAAATAAAATATGAGTGCTGTACATGGGAAGTGACAATAAATCCTGTATTTGAGAAGACGTTTTTAACCAGGATATTGTTACATGTTTTCAATACAGAGCCCTACCTTATTGATCGCCAGTGGTCATACTTCAAGCAAATGCTGAAAACCAGTAGCAGTACTATGTCGATGTTAGCAATTAGAGTCTTTCTGCAAGAAGAATTCTTTCTCTTTCTCTTGAGTTTGGAGAAGAGTCGCAAGGGCTCGTATTTGGTGAGCAAGGTGGATATCCAAATGCAATGTAGTCAATTTTCATTTTACCCAAAGTTAGCACTACACTATCCAAGTCTCTGCCCCAACTGGCAGCCATCTACTTCACATCTAGATCACACTCTCTCTCATCTCAGGTGACTGTGGGCTTACAAGTGATAGAGTCAGGTAGACAGGATGCATCATAGTGCAAACATTAATTTTCCCTAAAATACAATCCGGTGGTGCACCTGTCGGATGGTTATTTCTACATACTTTTGAAGTCATCTCTCTCACCCTCAATTGCGTATCCCATTTCAGGAAGGGTGGGTTCTAGTGCTGTAGTGCTAACCATACTTGCCTCCTAAACCCAAGATCGCGGGTTCAATCCCGGCCAGGATCGTAAAAACCCATGTATGGCTTCCTTCGGAAGGGAAGTAAAACCGTGGATCTCGTATCGTAGATTCACGGCATGTAAAAATACCTCAAGCCTGAAAGAAGAGGCCTCTTAGCAAAATTCATCGGCCGTTTCACGCCCTGAATTAAATGGGACTCTGAGATGTTAAAGAGCGTCCGTAAATAAAACAAATGAACAATTCCAGTAGATGTACTGCGTGTTGGTGTGACCTCCATATTATCACGTCATTACATAAATGGGAAACCTAACACGCCCATTGTTAAAATGGGCATGTTCAATGTCACATCATCATATGCATCCGTTAAATCGGTTACTACTAAGCAATGTGGTGAACATGTAACGACTTTTTTGCAACATATGTGAAATGTTTAAGAAATTTAGGCGAAAATATGCATTTCAAGCATAACAATAAGTCGCTTGTCCAGAATAACAAATTTGTTGCTTATTACAAGAGCTAAATGAAGGGAACCTAAGTGTATTTATTATGTAGAATTGGAATGTGCCTTCAAATGTTTTGTATAAGACAGTAATGACGCAGTTTAATGTTTAAACAAGATTAGGTACGTAAATAAACTTAAAAATAATATATATAAAGTTCTAGTATATTTTGTCTGCACAGTGGCCATTAGGAGGCTATCTGTAACCAAATAAGAAAAATAGTTTTTGAAAATTATAAAATTATTATACGAGCTGAAAAACTTTTGTGGGTTAAGGCCAAATATAATCATCACCGCAATTTAATTTTTTAAGGAAATTCGATATATGCCATTGAAATAAAATAAAAAAAAAATAGTTTCTGAATATCAGTGAAATTGGACCATTAGCAGCGGGGTGTTTACCTAAAATCAAAAAACGCTCTAGCGGCATTAATATTTGTTTCGCAACGAAAGTCTGTATATACCATTTAAATAAAATAAGAAGAAAACAGTTCCTGAAAATTAGAGCAATTGGACTATTAGCACTGGACGGGTCTGTACCCCAAAATTTAAAAATCACTCTCGCAGTACCAATATTTATTTTAATTCACAACAAATTTCGGCATATACCATTTAAATCAACTAAGAAAATGTTTCTGCAAATCAGTGAAATCATTTTATTAGGAGTGGGGGTTTACTTGAAATCCAAAATTTAAAAATTTTATCTAGCGTCGTCATTTAATTTTTCGCAACTAAAATCTGCATGTACACGTAAATGGGGGAAAAAAAAGGAAAGAAAAGAAAAGAAAAGAAAAGAAAAATGTAGATCCTGAAAATCACGGAAATCAGGCCATTGGGAATGGAGGTATATTTGAAATCCAGAATTTGAGAATCCCTCTAGTGACACCAATATTTGTTTCATCAAAACAAAATGTTTGTTTTAAACTTTGAAATTATCATATTGCATTCTTTGTTTATTTTATTTAATTGGTATATTGCTTTTTGCAGTGTTATTTTCGTTGTCAAATATTAATATTATATCATCTGCAACATTCTGTCCTAACACTATTCCTTTATGTGTAATCTATTTTTCAATCTTTATGAATGCCTCTCTCTCTCTCTCTCTCTCTCTCTCTATATATATATATATATATATATATATATATATATAGACCTTTCACTTGTCTAGCTTTTTGCCATTGAAGAACTTGCAGTAGTTCGAAATATAGCAATTTCAAGTGTGACTCTTTCTCTGTGTTTTATCTTTATCTACTTTTATTATTAGTGTTAATTTATATATATATATATATAAATTAAAAGTAATTATAGAAGCTTTAAAAGGATAAAACACTTCAGATAAAGTCACACTTGAAATCAATCTTAAGTGTTTTATCCTTTTAAAGCTTCTATTATTACTATTGATTTGTTAATTGCTAATAGTGTTACTTTATTTTTATTTTTATTTTATATTATATATATATATACATATACATATAAATTTTGCTATAAAGGTCGGTTACTAAGGAGTTTAAGAACTGTAATGTGGAACTGGAGAGAAAAATTCGAGTCAAATCCACATCACGTAAGATTGTTTACAAAGTAATTCACAAATTTGAAGTTGAAGGTTTTGTTGTGAATGCGCCTCGCAGTTGAAAATCTAGGACAGCGCGGACTGAGGAAAAGTAACTCAATTCTGTCTGGCTGTCGATCCAAGGAAGTCCACCAGACGATTAGCGGTAGAATTTTCAGCAGTGTCACGTTGGTCAATCCAAAAGATATTGCAGCAGCAGAAGTTAAAACTGTACATTCCACGTCTGTTACAAAATTTGTTGCAAGATGATTCAGACAGGCGGCTACAGTTTTGTGAGATTATGCTCTATCAGTATCGACATGACCCCAATATCTTTCTGTAATTAGATAAGGCCACCTCTAAGTTATCGGAACATATGAACCGACATAAACCATCATGTTGTTTTGAAGCACGCGCTAAATTAACTCTGCATAAATGTGAGGGGTGCAATATCGACACGTGGTGTAATTGGACCGTACTTTATTGAATGAAATCTCTACGGTAACAAGTATTTGGCTTTACTTCAAGAGGTTATGTCTATAACCATGCATTTGGACAACTTTTATCATATTTACTTGCAATGTGATAAGAGTTCCTGCGCATTATGCTACAGTTGTTCTAGAACGGTGCTTGGACGTCGTGCAGCAATTGAATTCCCACCAAGATCCCCTGGTCTTACCTGAATGGATTTCTTCCTTTAGGGTATGGTTAAAGACGAAGCGTAAGAAGGAAAACTGTCGAAGAGTTTGTCTCTTTATATTGAAAAGGCTTCCAAAATTTGAACAACATTCATCTGTGTTTGCCTGAGTGCCAGAGTGTTCTAGGTAGACTTCTGCATTAATGCAGAAAGGAAACAGTTTGAAGATAAAAAGTGCAATCCTTTGTTAACTGAAATTCAGTAAGTATCTATTTACTTTTGGGCCATCCTGTATATTGGATAGACTACATCCTAATTTTAGATCACAATTTGTTTTTATTTCTTCTGTTGGCTTACCATTTACAACTATTATCATTTTTACATGATATTTCTGTACTTCATTATAGTATTTTTCGAGGGCAAACCTTTCTCTACAATTTTTTTCCATGCCATAATATCGCAAAAATAGTTTTGTAAAGCCCTGCAAAACTGTCGATGGTGAAAACTTGTTCCTTAAGTGAAAGTCGTATGTTCGAAAAGGGATCCAACACTGAAGTTTAAGTATCGTTTATCTATGGTAGATTTCGAGAAGTATAAAATCGTTTTAGATATTCTCTTACAAGAGATTCGAAAGTAGCTTAATGCACACACCGAATAGTTCAGCACACGAAAGATAATCGTCTGAGAAACTCGGATATGGAATACTTGCGATTCCAGCAGATACTAACAACACAGTCTAGCCAAATGAATTCGAAAATATAAAACATATTCGAAAATATTGTTAAGACATATTCCCCTGGGTCAGAACAGATGTATCTATTATTACTTTTTACTAACCTTGCTTTAGTTTTAAAAAATTATATGGTAGCTTTACAATATATGTTTTGGTTCACTAAATGACAATCAAAAAGTTCGCTCTTTTTCTTTTAAATAATGTGACAATCCATAAAAACACAAAAATGCTATTTTGTACAGAAAGACAGTGCTTCTGTTGACGTGATAGGTATAGAAAAGTTCTGAATCTTTCGATACAACCAAAGTAAATCAAAAGGGAAGTAACAATGCTTCCCCGCCGCCATATTTTCTCCCTTGCTTTTCACTAGAGTAACATGAAAACTTCTCGGAAAGAAGTGTGAAAATATTAATGTTTTTTTTTAATCCCTAGTCTCCTTTAACACTTATTCACTTTGTGCAATAATATTTAACAACCTGTAGTAATCCCATCTTGGAAGTAAGATTTCTTCACTCCTATAATTATTCAGGAAGAACCTGCGAATAAAATATTACTTCAGCTTTGGGAGGAAATATGGAAGTCTAATGGAATCATATCAGATGGGGGAGGGAAATGGGGGGGGGGATAACATAGAAAAATTCAGATCGTTAATTTTTTCCATTGCAACAATACATATATAGAGGCCCAACACTATCTTCTTTGATAAACTCAGCCTTTTCTCATAGTATTTGTTTTTCTTCTTTATTTGGTCCAAAATATGGTGACTATTTTTCGATCTATTACACGAACTTTTGTTTTCTTTGGCGTTGATGAATTAGGATATTGTCATTGTTTAGACTGCACTTTTATTTTTCATGTCTAGTAGATATTGAGGTCATGTCTCTTTGGTCTTGTGCTTAGCGTTGCTGACTGGGAGGCCCGGTTCGATTCCCTTAGGACTTTTTCTTTCTAAGTTACGGAGGTTTACAAGATTCATGAGGACAATTGGGAAGCTGCCTGCTAGAGAGGTGCAGTTCTTCAATCATGAAAGTCAAGTGATAGGCGACCGGCGGGATATCGACACGCTGATCACACGCTCTCCCCCTCCAATACTGCTCTCTTATCACTGAAGTCGTAAGATGGAGGTAGAGGAAACATAGGTCGCCGCAGCAGGCAGGACCAATGTTCATAAACCTATTGAATTGCCATAGAAATTTTAATTTTGCTTTAGAAATTTCATTTTGTTTGAATAAGGCGTCAACACTTCTGTACCAATCAAGGAATGTGAGCACACCGCAATCGCAAGTTAGAATTCAAGCGCAACTTACGTACTGCGATTAAGGGCATACATATTTGGTACTTAATAAAGGGTTAAAAATGGACGTTTGAAGTGCTGAAACCTATTAGGCTCTTTTTCAAATAATCGTTAATTACTTAGTGCACTTATATGTTGCCATGACTACGTGAAGCTATCACTGTGGGTGTGTTTTCGCACACGATTCCTGGTGTAGAGCAGTATTTGCTATTTTAGTAGCAGCAGCAGATTCCAGCGCATTGCTAACAAAAAGTAAACAAGTTGGCTCTACTCTAAAACAGCCGTTCCATATACATTGCGTTTAACTCTCAACAGTGGAACTGCTCGCTTTGGATGTTTCCAGCTTAGTGTTCATAATCCTCGAACAAAATGAAGAAGAGCTGCAGAGCAATATCATCAGCTATGCTGTGACGCAATCTTGACGTAAACACACCTATGTTCTTCTATAGCGCGTATTTCTATAACCCGTGCTTCTTTTCACTTTTTGCCGTTAGCTACTTAAAGCAAGAAAGTCACTTTCTAAAGTTCTTGTTAGAGTAGCCGCTAATGTGATAAATGACTCTTAACAGATGACCATATGGACCTTGTATAAATTCTGTGTAGAAGCTGCAACACTTAGATTGTTTTTAATACAAAACATTGACGATGACAATATGTATTAATTACTAATGTTGACCAATTCTTATATGTTCTTCCGTAGTGCTAAAAGTACATTTTTTCATATTAGCCAGGAAATGAAACTATTTCTTATTTCAGAATAAAGTTAAAATTAAATTGAACACAGCTAAATATGATTTTGCACAATTTCTGATGCTTATGATGTAGATATTAGTCCTGAATTAAATAATACAATTTCTCTTTTGCACTCTCAGTATTTTTAAAATTTTGTTTTTTATTTTTTATTTATTTATTTATTTATTTATTTTTGCGTTGGGCGTAATGCTTATAAAGAAAAGCTCATAGTGGTAATATATTTTATTTTACTGCTTTAGTCAGTAAGAACTCTGATATGATATTTTTACCTTACGCAATTTATTTTATATATGAAGTTAATCAACCGATTGAAATTTCTTCATTCCTAGTAAAAACATGACTTAAAATTTCACTGTTGCAAATTTGTTCGTGGTTCATGTAAATTATTAATTTAATTTTGTGTACGAACATAGAAAATAGAATTTTATTTCCCAACAAACTTTTTATATATTGAAAAATATTAACGTTTAATTCTGTACACTTAGCACATTGTTCATAAAATACTTTTTAAAATTTTTTTTCCTGCTCTGAAAACCAGTGCTCTACAAGGCTTATGACTGCATCATTTGATGACACTTTCTTCCCTTTTAAATTTCTTTTTATCTTTAGAAATAGACACATATGTCAAGGGGCTAAATCTGGCGAATAGGAGAATGATCAATTCAAAGTCTCTCTCTCTGCAATTCTCTGCCTTGCAATCAAGAGCTTGTGAGTGCACTGTCTTTCATAAAATCACTCATTTGCAAACAAATTTCCCCCGTATTTTTTCAAAAATGTTTTTCTGAAGCTTGGCCAATTATGCAAAATAATACGTCCCCATCAGCTGTTTCCTTTATTCTAATTATTATTTCATAATTCCTTTTTTATATTAAAAATTCAATAACCTTCCCTGCCAATTTTTTGACACCAGTTTCTTTGGGCGGGACAAGGCGAACTATCGCGTTTTCATTCCTTTCATTTTTCTTTTGTTTCTGGATCATAGTAATTGATCCTGTTTTGTTCATAGTTACAATACGATCAAAATGATATAAGTCGATTTGAAACTGTCACTCGAAGTTGTTTTCAAACATTTTGGGATTCATTATGAATTTTCTCATAATTAAATAATGATATATGATGTTTCTAGGAAACACTCAAAGTTTCTGCATGCCTTTTAGCCCAATTTATCGATCATCAAAAATCATATCATGCACTGCATCACCATTTTTGTGAGTAGACAAAGAAACTGATTTTTCCGGTGCGTCTTTGTTATTTGTTCTTCCTCTTTTAAACTCCGCAACTCAATTTTTGTACTGGCACAAAAAGGACAGTAATTCTTGTATATATCTACCGTATCCGCATGATTTTCCTTGCCGAACAAATCTTTAAAAAATAAATTCTTTTATCGCCGAACGATAATTCATTTTCTCCAAATTCACATTCTTCTCTGCCACTTGTACTTTAAAAATTCACAATATAAAATCAGCTGTACTTACGATCACTAAAATAGAGAAACTATTCAAAAAACAACATACAATCCAAGATAACTGTTTTCGGTTCTGTTAATGGAAAGGGCCCCAAGTTAAAACTTACCAAAACCCTCTCGTATAGACTAGTTTAATTATTTTAGTATATAAATATATTAATTGAAGTACTAGAACAAAATGTTAAATATGTAGCAAAAACATTACAATATCCTAACGATTTCTCATATGTGCTGGTGAACATACATTTAAATCTAACAGAGAACAACACCTTTAATTGAAAAGACTTATGAATACAGTTAGGTTGTTTGAATTTCGGGCCAGATAGAGCATTTTCCGGTTGCAGCGGATGAGCTTCCTCAGTAAGCATCTAATGTGGAATCAAATAATATAATAGCATATTTTTATGTTGCAAGGTAATCAGAATCTAATTTGGGCTCATAGTTTGGATTTTATAAATTTGCAGGCCGTTTAAGGGGTGGTTAAAGAGTAAATAGAGGTTTCTAAGCTCTTTGGAACTTCAATGTCATGGAGGAAATCAAGAAACTATATTGATTATTTTTGTGTGACTAAAGGAAAGGACAAAAAGAAAAGTTTATATCCAAACATTCCCAGTGCACATAGTTCATGTATGCGAAAGTAATTGTATGTATAAACATTAATATTTATATTTATATTTATATATTTTAAAGGAAGAAATTTTGTTTTTCGTACTTTGTAGATAAGAAACCTCACTTTGATAAAGAACAGTAGATCTAGTTTTAAAATGAAAACCATGAGTTATACGCTTTTAAGGATCATTTGTGATTTTAACAATTAGGATACATATTGAAGAAAATATTGCAGAAAATTTGTAGCGGAAATATTGCCAAAAAGGTGCTTAAAACCAAAAATGTACCAACATTTCCAGGGATTCTTAATTTGCAATAATGATATCCTCAAAGATGATGCCTTCGGCATACTGTCTGTAGCCTGGAAGGTATCTTGTTCGATTCTCGGTATCTATGTGGACATTTTCTGAATTAGAGAATCGGTCCTGATGGTGTTGCAGGTTCAAACCCGGCAAAAGTCAATGGAACTTTTAAGGGCGTAAAAATCGTAAGTATAACTTCCTTTAGAAGGGAAGTAAAGTAAAGACTTTAGTCCCTTGTCGTAGATTTACGGCAAGTAAAAGAACCTCAAGTCTAAAAGTACATCTGAGCAAAGTATCGGCGTTTTACACTCTGAATTTGGAACCTGATTGTAAGGTGGGAGATGGGAATTGGGCTATTTGGGTGAGGCAGTAAATAATTTATGCCCCTGATCGCAGGTTTCGCCATGGCTACTGCAGACCACTGCCACTGTTCTTCGATGAGACTCTCTCGAGGGAGTTTCGCTGTATTTTGGCGACCGTGAGCAAGCCCCCGGGCCTGAGTGGAACGGGACTCCGAAGGTGACTACAAATAACGCTTTGTTATTTACTGTACTGATACAGTTTATTCTTCTAACATGAATATTTGGGAAAACTCACATCTTACGTGGAATCACAGGCAAGATAATCTTGGCAAACGCGTAAGTTTATTGCGTCGATCAAACGGTGCCGAGCGCGAGGAAATTGTTAATTTAACTTAATTCAGCTCAGTAATGTATCGGCAGTTAGCGTAGAGACTGATGCTCAAGCTTCGTTGCCGGAACTGGTACTTGGTACTTAGGTCGCTCTTGCGCTGATCTCCGCGCGACGGCAGCCACACGTATCTGGGCCTGAAAAATTCTGAGACTCTCCCTTTTTGGGCAAAATCTAGCTGTTTAATACACGTGACAAAATGACGCTATTCACGGCAACGGCGCGAAATACTCCCAACATTTTTGTGTTAACGTGTCTCATAGGTGAATGCTTACCTCACTGAATTTCATTTCTATTCGCTGGAACCAAATGCTTCGCTATTCGTTAGTAAGATGAATTTAAACAGATTTCATACGTTACTGTCAACGACTCTTTTTATTCGGACACGTGCAACTTTGTCACCAACAGGTCGCTTCAGCTCTGAGGTGGGGCATTTTCAACCTTAACTGCATACCAGAAGGGATTACCTTGCATTGTATGCTTTTTGCCAAGTCTTTGTTCGGAAAAAGACTAGATTTTTCCCTTAACCTGATTGCAGTTTTACATGTTATTTCTTAAATATTACAAAAAATATGCTTTATGAATGCATTAAAACACTATATAATATAATTCTACATATACAAGTTATGTATTAAAGTTTCTCCAATGAAAGAAAATGCACAACATATACACAAAATAATAATAATAATAATAATAATATTATTATTATTATTATTATTATTATTATTATAGTTTATGGCGATCTGAAAAGGTATCCGCTCTTGATGGAATGGCAACATCCTTCGATTAGGAAGGCAGCTCGCGTAGAGCTGATGTGCTATTGAGTGATAAATAGGAGACGCATCAAAACATTGCCTAGATACGGCTACAGGCCGGTTGTAGGATGTCGTCAGCTTCTATTGGCTTACCTGTAGGTTACCATAGAAAATGAAAGACGCCAAGTAAAGACAGCCCTGACTTGATTAAAACAACAGAATGGACATAACACCTGACATAGTTAACTTTATACGTTCTGTGTACAAACTGAGCACATGCCACTTGTAGTGCTGCCCTCTGCCAGTGATGTGAGACGGTAGCCGCAACCGCCTTGGCCCTTCGAGAGCTGTCGCGCTCAGAAAGAAGAGAGAGGAGCTTTTAAAGTTAGGCAGTAAACTAATTTTATACCCTATATTAATTAAAACTCTTTTAAAAAGCCGTATTTTTAGACTTTGTTAATTCTGACAAAACCTCGCTCTAAAAAGTAATGTACTGCTAAATCAGGAGTTTACTGTTGGCTACACAACTTTTTTTATACTTTTTTAATTAGTGTTTAACTCCGGTTTTTACTGTTCAGGCATCACGAGTGGCAGTTGCTAGAGATATACGCGATAAAATATAGAGAAAAACATTTTGTATTATATTTATTTACTTTTTTAAGGAAGCAGGCGTTCTTGATCTAAGTTTAGGACACCTCTTCGGCATTTATTATTTAAGAGGACTAAGGAACACCTGGAAAGATTCTCGTGCGAATCGAACTCCAGACTTCCCGCTCTAGAGTCTGTACTTTCTACACTTATCAGCTGTTCCATATATCATTATTTTATTTATATAACTCTGCTATGAACGAATTCTAGTATTGTATTACATTTACAAAACTTAATATTGTACTGAAACTACATAATCAAACAACCATAATTACTTAGTCTGTTATTAAATGAGGGCATAACAAAAACAAGTTTTAATGGCAACATGACATATGTCTAATAAAACAAATTTATTTTGTTGTAAAGCTAAAAATTTATGTAAAGTGACTTAGCAAAGAGCCAAGAGTGGAATTGTTTTAATAATACGTTCATAGAAAAATAATTTATACCTGAAGTTACTTATTGAAGAGTTTAATGTCCATAAAGTAACGCTTTTGTAATTTTAGAAGCCTATGGAGAATTTAAATAATAAGTCGATTTCTTGATAAATATTCAGTATACTGTTTCGTGTCATTCCGGAAGCAAGTATTAGCAGTCAAAAGGGCGCATACATTTCATGCTCTAGGACAGATTGTCACATAATTTTTCCCATTTCAAACGATGATCAAATGAAAAAAATTGAATCAATAGCTGCCGTTTCACTTCCGACTTTTTCGGCATTTTCATGCATTCACCTCGGGCAAACGAGGTTCGAGAATTGGTTTATGTTAGCGTTGATTTTCACTGAAATTGTATGCAGATTAAACGTATTGGTTGCATAAAGAGCAGGCTCGGAGTTAGTATAAATGAAGTGGAAATGGCATTTTCCATTCTTTGTTCCCAAAAGTCCGGTTTAGCGCTAACCTTTATTTCTGATGCCCAGGTCTTCGAAATGTTCCACACTCTCTGCATAATTATTAGGCATTAAGTCTTGGAGACCGATTAAACAAGTTGACAGCTGACCTCATCTTGGACTGTAGTGAGTGATTGTGCAATCAACTGTGGAAGTAAGAAGGTCTTTATAGGATGAGGCATTTATACTGTCGCGGCCATTTTCCTCCGAAATAAATGGGAAAATCAAAAAACGCCTCAGACAAAATTTGAAGTGCTCTTAGGAGACATAAGAAAGTGGCCTTAACTCGTCATTGAAATGCCATTCTCAAGGTCATTTCAAAGTCAGTTTTATTTTTTCAAATGGAATGGTGTGTTTTCTTTTCCGGGAATAGAAACAGCGTTCAATTTTCAGTATAACGGTTCAAGTACATCTATTAGCAAGGGGTGATAAGGTGAGGTGATATTAGACAAATAAGGCAAAACGTTTTTCACTCACTTCATTTCTCTCTTTTGTTATTGCTATGAAGGAAACTCATTTGTTTTTACGCAGATGCTCATTTGTTGACATCGGTACACAAACGAGATGTTAACATTGCCAATTCAAACTTCAAAGAACATTATTCTTAAACAGTTTCGCTCCAATTTTCAATCATGGATGTTCGATACACGATGAATGAGAAGATCAAATGATATTTATGACAAAGCTCATAAGAACGCTAGAGCAGCTTGCAACTTATACAGAGATCGATATCCCGAAAGAGGGCTGACATATGTTAGAAATTTTCAACGACTTGCGAACTTACTTTCCGAAACGGGAGGTGTCGCACCAAGAAAACGCCGTCGAATGAGAAGTGCTACTGAGGAAAACTCAGAAGTCACTATATTAGCTGCAGTTGCCGCTAATCCTCATTGAAATTTTCGTCAACTGGAACGAGATTCGGGAATCTCTCAAAGGAGAGAGATTAAACGTTACAAATACCATCCATATCACATTAGTCTATATCAAGTCCTTCGTGATTTTCAAATGCGTGTTAAATTTTTCCAACGGCTCTCCTACAAATTCAAAACGGTAGCTTTTCCAAAATAGGTAAATTGATGCCAGTGAGTGAAAAACGTTTGCTGCCTTATTTGTCTAATATCACATCACCCCCCACGTCTAGCTGATAGATGTACTAGAACTTTTATACTGAAAATAGTATGCTCTTTCCATGCTTGGAAAAGAAAATAAAGCATTCCATTGGAAAAAATCAAGTTGACCTTGAAATGACATTGAGAATGGTATTTTAAGGACTATTCAAGGTCGCTATCTTATGTACCCCTAAGAGCACTTCAAATTATAACTAAAGCATTTTTTTTTTATTTTCCCCTTCGTTTCGGAGAAAAATGATCACAGCACTATAAATAACTCTCCCTGTGTAAATAAGCAAACGTCTCTAAAATTAAAAACGACATATTTTATTGAATTTTCGTTACACAAATTGACTGCTGATTTCACTTGTAACCTTGCAGTCAATTGATTGTGCGATCAACTGCGAAAGTAGGAGGGTGTGTATAAATAAGCGAACATTTCTAAAATTACAAACAAATAGTTATATAGCATTAAAACGATATATATTTATTATTCTGTTCATCACTTTTCGTAGTGTGTTGAATGATTGCAATAGAATTATTCATCAGTGTGGTATTTCTATACCCTTCACGATTCTTACGATACACAACATCTACAGTGTCTGTCATAGACGATGGTTGGTGGAAGTTGAACCCCAGGTCTCTCCTTCACGATTTCGAGCCTTAACGACTCTACCGCCTGTCACTTATTGTTAAAAAATAAGTAAATAATAACAGTTGTTAATGTTCGTTTTACCACTTAGGCACCACAGATGATGAACACCGATGATGCATCATATTAAATAACTTGTGGAAAAAACTTTTTTTTTAAGGAAGGAAGAGTTCCCTGTCTGGAACTTAGGGTATACGTGGACTTAAAAAACTTAAGTTAAGGAGGACGGCTCTAGCAGGAATCGAACCCCAGATATCCTGCTCGCGATTCCGAACCTTAATGACTCAGTCGCCCATGTCGATAATCGTGGACCACCGTGAATATGAATTAAAGTGTGTTTTTCCTTCTAGCATGGTGTGCTCTGAGTTAACTAATCCAGATGTGAAACATACTACCAGAGTAATGATTTGCTTTGTTATCGGTGGCAAAGGCGTTAGGTGTCTGCATATGTTTCAAGGGTTAATGTGGCAGGACCAGAACAAGAACGTGTTGAAGACGAGATTACTGCCTCAACTAAGAGAATTGTTCCCAAATGGAGAACTCTTGTGTTTTTATGCAAGATGGAGTTCCATGCCATAGCGTCATATCTGTACAAAGCATTAGAGAGGGGAGAATGTTCCTTTGCAGTCCTGGTCAGGAAATTTCGCCGAATATGATTGCAGCCGAGTATGTTGGTAAGGTGGTTAGAGGAAAGTGAAGAGAAAATATTTTAATTGGAATATATGTTCCTAAATATGTAGAAAATAAAACATACATTAAAATAACTCGTAAAGCTACAGATGTTATCCCTAAATATTAAAAAAATGTGCACATTCTAACTGCATAATCTCATTTGACAAAAATGAATAAAGTGTGTGATTGTAGGGGATTCAAAAAGTAATGGAAACAATGCTGTAAGTCAGTGTTCCTAGTGGTTATCATTGAAAAGGAATTATTTCATAAATCTGCCATATTGAAAGTCTTTAAATAATCGTATTCAGTAAATACAGCGATTGTTTCTTATTTTTAATAGCAGATGAATTTTTATTGCGACAAGTTTCGAAGTACACAAATAATTATATCCGTCACCGTCCGTTTACCAACAAAAGATATACTCAAGAACGGTAACATTTGCTTTGATTAACTTCGAATGAATACACACACACGCACACACGCACGCACACACACACACACACACATATTTGCTATGTGTAGTTTCATATACATATATGTGTAGAACCCTTACCCTTTCCATTTACTCATCTTCCCTTCCCAGCTCCGCTCTGTTCTCTTTAGCTAATAGCGAGCTTTGTCGTGTATTCGGCAGATATGTTATGCCTCTCATGTACTCGCTTCCAGACAGGCCTTCAAACTCCTCTAGGATGGTAAATGCTCATTTCCTTATAGATCTGTCCTTGTATTCTACCAGTTTATCCCTCCATAGCGGCCAACTTCTCTCCCCGGAGCCTTTGATTATTTTATTTCCCTTTCCAAGCGCCTAATCTGAGCCATGCGTGACCACTTCTTTCTTCTCTACCACAGACATCTAAGTAATTCCCATTTCTACACCCATGACCTATTTTAGCCTGCAGGTTAAGCGATACTTTTTCTGAGCATTGTGCCTCAGTATTTGTCTATCTATATTCCGCAAACACCTGTTAACTATCTTCCAGCTATTGTCACCTTAATTCCAGTCCAGTTTGTTCTAGGCCTTTCCTTATTTTGGATGCCAAATGCACACCCCACCCTTATTTACTCCCGCAAACTCACTGTTCGATCCCTCCGCGTATTATCCAATCTTTAATTGTTCTTATTTTTAAATTTGTATTTTCTTATTTGCTTTTTGCTATACCTACCGTAACTGTAGCACTTGTTTCAAAACTCATTTTTTACATGATTTAATTTTTTGGTGTTTTCCATCCCCTTAAATTTCGGCCCCGTGCTCTATAGTTGACTTAACTGCTCTGTACCCATCTCCTTTTCCTCACCGGCATTTCTGGTGTTTTTTTACTAAAATCTTTAATTCTTTTTTATTTTAATGTGCATTTGTATTTTGTAATGCTTACATGTTTTGCGCAGCTTCCATTCATAAATAATGCGATTTCCAAATATATGAATTTCTTCTCATTTCTAATACCTGCCCGAACAAAACTATGTTCAGTACGTATGATCAAAGGTGTTTTATAAAAATCGAAGTTGCGGTCACCGTCAGTCCAATGTCAAGGACGCCTGTAATATATCACAAACACAAAAATACGTAGACATGTGTAGAGATGGGATAAGGATGAGATGAATCCATGGCAGAGAAATGCTAACCGGGCCATTTCTGAAAATGGATTGGGGAAAACTACGAAGAACATTGAATTATTCGGCCGCACAATTTGCACCTGAAGTCCCTAGCATTCCCACCTAAGTAATTTGGTTCTAGATCATAGATTCTATGGTTCAAATTGATTGTGTAATACTTATTTTACAATCTCTAAAATTATTGTGGTGCAGTTCATTAACATCCTATAATTCGCCATTTATAAACCATGTATTAATGTTGCTACATTATTCAAGTAGTGATTACGATTTTTATTTTCCTGTTCTATAGCCGTTGCTCGGCTCCACATTATAATAGCCCATGTCTATTTACAAGCCCACCTACACAGCAGAGGTTTCACTGCTGACAATCTGTGTTCTCTTTGTCGAACGTCAAGGATGGAGAGCGATCATCTATTCACATGTCCAAGGCTGATATTACCTGCGCTACTGGGAGGCTCGACGTCAAATGGCCTAACAGCCACAGACAGGCATTGGCTAAATAAATAAATAAAATTTTTCTGAGTTGCTGTGCGACAAGTAACCAACATTTAAGATGTGTTTGAGTTGAGTTTCTCTGCTGACAACTATTAAAACTGTTTATTAAGTCAATTTTGTCAAAAATATAGAGAAAATGCTAAGCAAACAGCAAAAAGCATTCTATGTGCCGCAATGTTTAAAGTTGGAATCCATGATCATGGCGCAACGGGCGTTTCGTCGACGTTTGGGAACTTAGGCTATTGACTTTGTTGTTGTTGTTGTTGTTTTTTTTTTTTTAAGTATGTAAAGATGCTGTGTGCATGCCACTGTTGATCACAGCCATTTATGAGTACAAAAATGATATTGTCACAGCTTTGGACATGCTGGAGCAGGTATGAAAGGAACACGATTATCTGCTAGATATTGCTTTTGTAACCATGGGAAGTTACTTAGATAAATTACGAGAATAAGTATTTAAACTTCGAGGTTCTACTAAGCAAAAGACCCTAACTTATTAACACTTGTTCTTTTTCTCTTCAGCCAGTCACCCCTATGCTTAAGATATAGTGTAATCTCCTCATAGGTCCCAATACATACCAATATGTAGCGTCCCTCGCCACAACCGTGCCCTAGAGGGACAGTAACACGAGGCGTGATTCAGGCATCCTAAGAGCATTGAGAGCACCTTAAGGTGTTAGGTAAAGTTAGCATTAACAAATATATCTTCTCATTCACTTATTTATTAATACAATACGACATCCACGTAAGTGAGGCATTTAACAACCGGCGTCTATGCGTCCTGGGTGTTCGGCGTTCTCCATGCGACTCGTAACATCATCTTCCTACTTGTCAGACGAAACAAGTAAATGGCACAGGGAACCAGATATGGACTGTGTGGTGGGTAGTTCAATCCCAAGGCAGTGTCACTGCAGAAACTCCGTTTTTTTTCAAAGCGGCGTGTGCAGAAGCATTGTCGGATTAAGTAACAATCCTCGCAGTCTTCGGTCTTCTCTTTGTTACTGTTTTGAAAATCCTGGGGTATATTAGTTGGCAGTAATGATTAATGGCTGCAATACGGACACTAGCTGAGAAATAACTGTAATTATCATTTTCCGGCCTACACTTCGACATCACCTAATCTTCAGTGGGGTGCTATCTTTTGAGAAAACCCAGATCGCCGGCTGTACCTTTGGTGCCGGGTTGTGTTGTCAAATCCAGCATATTGGGAGCTGCCATTGTCGAAACGACGAAGCATTTCCTGGCATACTCCACGCTAGTTACTGTTCGTCTTCTGTGAGGTTGTGGTGTAATCAACAAACAGCAGCATCCACACAAGAAAATATTTGTGTAGAATTTCTGACACCTTCGGCAATTAATAAATAAAAGTTACTCGGGAATCATTCTATACTAGCAATGTTTTCATCTGCGACTACTGTTACTAGAAGATCCGTGTAATCCTCGTCTATCAAGATTGTCCAAACTAGGGAGGACCAGAGCTTGGAAAAGTTCTCTTTAATTTGCCCATGCCGCACTTCTAATCGTAAAATTTAATCGCTCGAAAATGCTTCCGAGTTACGAAGGTAGACCATAAGTTTACGGCATAACCATTTTCTAGGTATGATAAAACAAAAAGTATATTTCACTTTTCAATATCGTTACCCCTTATTGCAATACACTTCTCACATCTTTGAATTAACATTTCAACAACGTCCCCCCCTAAACAGTCAGAAGTCTTGTCTGCAAATGGGATAAACAGCATCCATCACTTCTCCGTCACACTTGACACATCTCTGATGGCGAGCATGCAATCACAATAATCATTTTGCTGTAGCCGCAACTGTGGGTTCCGAGTGTTAAATTCCGTTTTGATTATTTTATTTGGAAACCGGACTCATATGTAATTTTCCCTTCAACACAGAATAGCAAATGTTTATATATTTTTAAAGTTTTATTCTTGCTTATTGTTTATTTACCTTACGTTAAAATTACAATATTATAATTATAATTATTATAACAATGAAACAACAATTAGTGCTGTAAATACTATGACACGAAACACAAGAGTAACAAAAGTATAGATACGTTGGAAAAATGCATTATAATGTCATAGTAATAACAAAGTAAAGAACAACAAGTGGTGTAAATTCAATGAAATTATACTATAGTAATATTTTAAAATTATTTATATGTTTTTGAAGAAAGGAAAATAATGTTTCGTAGAGTTATTAATATTGTAAACATTACTTCTGAATGACCACAAAGTAATTAATAATAATAATTATGTTTCATCTTCATGGATTTTAAAATTTTGCAATTTTTACATCAGTTTAAAATATTGGAATATGTAGTTCTTTAGCCATTGTATGCTCTTTCCGGTGCTGCCAACAGCTTCTTAAAATGTCGCAAATTGAATGGTCACTGTCACAAAATGTAAGTGTGGACAGTTTCTCTAGACTGTTTAATCTTAGAGAGTTCCTCAGTCATTTGATGTATTGATTTAACTATTTCACTTGTGTGAAATCAATTTTAAATCGACCAATGGAATGCAACGACATTTTTAAATTTGAATCAATCACAATCCGATTTTGCACAGCAATTATCGTAAAGTTTTATCAAATCCGCTTTATCACCGATGTGCGTTTGTCTTGCGGTCAGTGTAGCCAACTCTATACCCTCACTATATAATTTCTGAGCATGCATCACGGACTACTTTTCTGTGTTTTCAGTAATTGTAAATTTAACTAAATGTGTATTCGTTGAAGCAATTGTTTTTGGACATTCAGCCAATCAGTTTGAAATCATTTTATGAATTAAAAAATCTCTCCAAGCAACACGCTGTTCAGAATGGTAAAATTGTGTTGTTCGCAATTGTTATTAGTAAACCGAACGATAGCGATTGTAATAGATGACTTTCGTCTAACTCTGAGTATGTAGGCATTTACAAGTATAAACGTGTATACAATTGTTAATATTCTGTGCGCTGATTTCACGTATAGGTTTTATTGTTATCCAATGATGACTTAGTCTTAAACCCACATATAGATTTAAGCCTAGGAAATGTTGAGGGAAGAAGGTTAGGTTAACTCCTAGAAATATAAATAGCAATTGACTTTTAAGTCAATTAGAATTTATTTTAGCTCTTCTCTATTGACAATCGACTGACAATCGACATTGGACTGTTGCAAGAAAGTTTGAAAAGGTTACTTATTTATAATACAAATGTACAATTATTACAATATTGTAAACAAATTTTACAGGAATTATGTTTAAATTGTTATTTTATTCGTGAAATAGTGCTAATAAATATCACTTGAGGGTCTGAGATAGCCGATAAATTCATGAATGTAGTGATATTACATTTGATTGTTCTATGGTTGACATGTGAGGAATTATGTTTATTTGAATTTTGGAATTGAAAGACTGTTTATACATAAAGACATTTGGTATATAATAGCTGTAAAGTGGTGTATGAAGCGTGTGGAGTGCAATAAATAAATAATACATACATAAAATAAAAAGAGCTAGAGATGAGTAACCGATGAAACGCTTAAGTAACAACATAAATATCGACCAACTTAAAAAGTAGTGAATTTTAAGCTTGAATTTCGTGAACATTTTTTTTTTCAGCAGTGGATTAGTTATCTGTCCAGATGATGCAGGCAGGAGTTGCGACGTTTCACGATGACGGCACTTCGCGGCGGCTATAAATATGCGCTCCCTATTGTGTTAGCCCGTACGTTCAAACTGCGCCATTTGCAGTCCTTCGTGTGCTTTTATGATACTCCCATATGAAGTTACGAGGTGGCTCGCTTCTTCGTCAACGTGCTTCATAATTCATTTTCACCTCCATACACTTCACTACCATTAACGACAATAAAGTTTCAGCAAAAACGTCGCTACACAAACTTTTGTAAAGCTTTGAGCTCTCTTTACTGTTTACGGCTTATCTGCTGCATTTTTTTATACTAAATATCCTTCTCTTAGCGACTGAAGGGTGTATAGTGTTAGACAAAGGGATTGTATGTTCCTGTGTAACAAAACCGTTGTGTGAATGTACTGTAGTAGATCTGATAGTCTACGTTCTTTTAAGTGATTATTTTGGAATAAAAAAGACGAGATTACGCTGTTTGTCAATATATTACTCGCTTTAAAATACTTGTACAAGAGGCTTCAGTGTTTATTATAGAGCACAGTAAGCGTGGTACTAGCATCTTTTCGACACAATAACAGAAAAATATCAAAATGAGGAAAATATTGGCTCTTCTTGCAACGCTTAAGTGTCATGCAAATAATAGAATTAAATTTTCCCCCTCCTATTTGGACAAGTTGACAGTTTTAATTTAATTTTTTAATTTGGTTTATTTACGCACGGTCTTTAATATCTCAGGTCATCAGTGTCCCATTCAATTCAGGGCCTACAAATTTTGCTGAGGCCTCTTCTTTCAGGCTTGAGGTTCTTTTACGTGCCATCAATGTACAAGGGACCCACGGGTTCCCTTCCGAAGGAAGCCATACTTAAGATTTTTACGCCCGAAAGTCGAACCCGCGATCTTGGGCTTAGAAGGCAAGTATGGTTACCACTATACCACCAGAACCGACTCGGTGAATAGTGTAAAGTTAAAGGTTAACTAAGGAACTATTTACCCTTCTTATATATGTAGGTACTAATCTAAATCCGAGTAGTTCTTAAGGTCCTTTAGGATCCAGAACAGGCCTTAGGCTTAATACTTGTAAGTTGATGCTCTGAGAACGAGTAGATAATGTACAAATTCAGACTAATTTTCTGAAAAGAATTCTAAGAGTGAGAGAAAAGTTCAGCAGTATTTGTGACACTATTTTCTAAAATCATGGCGATTAAATATTCGATACGTTTAATAAGAGGGGCAGACACAAAGTTAAAATTCATTTACTATCAGGAACAATTGAAAAAACTGGAAACTGGAAAATGTGCATCTAATATAAAAAGGAGTTTGGAAGGAATAGGTAGGCTGGGTGTGGAGATGGAAGTTAGAAATAGAAAGCATGTTTGGAGGAAAATTAAGAGATGAATTGATATTGTGGTTATTCCGTTATATGTTTATTTATTGATGAATAATGAAGTAGATAACTAATTAATTTCTTAGTATATTCAAGTCCTTTCTCTTCCAGTTTTAGCAGGGACAATTACTACACTTTTAACTGACCGAAATCTTAAAACCTCTTTCTATGATCCTACATCAAATCACCATTGTGGGTGTGAAGCAGCCGCTCAATACTGACACTTAGGCCTGGACACCGCCTTTGGTGCCTCAGTAGCAAAAACGGCGTTAAGCACTAATAAAAAAATTAAAATAAAATTGTCCAATTATATTTTAAATGCAATCATTCTATAATTTTATTCAAATATAAATTTTAAATATATCGTCAACATATTTGGGTTTTTATGCGCCCTTTTTCGTTTATATTTAAGTATTTGCATTCCTATTATAGCGTTCTATATTTTTCAAAGCTGTAAAATGTACTTGATTCACTGTTCAAAACCGAAAATTTTCTGTAGATATTTCTTTACTTGTTCCGAATAGCAGACAGCATACTATCCATTCAAAATTTAGACTTATCCTAGTTCTTGGTTGTTAAAGAGTTCAATCAGCCAGCAAGCTTATCCCATTCTCTATACATGTCCATGTATTTTCATGCTTGATCCTTAGCGCTTATACCCCTTCTCACATTCATTTTTTTACGTCTCATGTGATCCGGTAAAATTATTGCACAACCACTTTGTCAAAATGTAGCTGTCATAACTTTTTATACAATAATTTTTATTGTATAATTTTTTATACACTCCGTTCATTGATTTCCAAACTCCTACCCCATTATTTCCTGTACATTATATTGTGTATTGTTATTCTAAAATTGTTGTGCCAATTACAAGATATAACTAATGTGTTATGTTTTGGTATGGCAGCATTACCCTTAATGTCTGCATCACTAGTATGAACTTTATTAAATGTAAATTAAGATAAATATATGGCCCCTCTAACAGTGTTTTCAAAATTAGATTCACAGATTTACATAAATTATTTATATTTTAAACTCGCAATTTAAATAATTTTTATCTTCTGCCAATATGACTTTTATCACCAGAAAAAGGTATTTTGAATAATCTCCAATTGCAGTATTACAATATTTAAGTCTGCAAGTATTCACTGTTGATTTAAGATATAGCTGAGGCAGCAAGGTAATTATGAAACATTCTTGACATAGACATTAGTTCCATTAAATTAATTTGCGATAAATATTTATATTTCTTAGAATTCCTTAAAATTGAGGCTGAAATATTGAAAAACGACATTTCTGATAGGTATTTAAATTACTTGTACGGCAAACTTATTACTACTATAGAACATTTTTGCATCCTACGCCTTTTCTGTATCATATGAACAGAATGGAACGTGAGCCGAAACAGTAGCTAAGCACGCCGGAAGCAAGCCTCATTATATGTAACGCATTCCATGAACTGCAACTGGAGCATATGATCATAGGTACCAGGTGCGCCGCAGCTCAAGTTCCCATAATTGATAGATCACTGCGGCGCCGGTAGGTTAGACCAGACACAGTACTATGGAGAACGTATTACATGCAAGCGATACCCCATAATAGCAGTGACACAGTCACAGTGACACATCCAGTGATTATATAGATTAGATTACTTCATTCAAATTATCCTTATGTTTTATCCGAAGTATAACAATTGATTCCATTCTCTTTCACGACTTACGTCGATTTATGTGTGTATGTGTTGCCTTTGTTGTACCCGATTTATTTTATTGCTTTTTTCATGTTATATTATATTATCATACATTATTAATGTTCACCATTAATGTTTACTAGCGCACATTTATTTCTCTATTGTATGTTTTAATACGTTTATATTTGTGTTCTTTCTACAGTTTATATTATAAGTGCGGTATTTCACTGAAACTCGGTGAATTATCATCAGATTGACAGAGTGTAAGAGAAAGCCTCATGGCATGAGCTCTGCCACAGTAAATAAATAAATAAATTATATATTTGATGGAAATCAGTGGTAAAATCTTACACTGCAGAAAACTGTATACAGTATAGCGGTTTATAACTTATCTAGGGTTGTTTGAAAGATTCCGTGAATTTACATTAAACTTATGCAGACATATATTGGGATGGTTTTTACTTTGTGGGATTGCTCCACATGCAGTTAGCGCAGTTCTACAATTCAAGTCTCATTTCCATGCTTGCAAGCCTGCAGGGAAGCAGAAGGAGAGGTCAGTACCAATTTAATTTTAGGAATGTTCGAACTTATTCTTGCGTGTTGTGTGGCAGTGTATAAATTATTCACTAGGCGGCGTAATGCAGTGTAATATTTACATAAATATGTCTAAATTCAAATATTATATTCTACCAAAAGTATTTATTTACGAATCATGCTTACAGAATTGACTCACGAGGTACTCAGATTGTTTCAAGAGAAATTCCTTCATATTCAATTTTCAATTCACAGATTGGTAAATACATTTTGTGAATCGGGAACTATTCTTGATAAAAAGCGCACACACTACTTACTTGCCCACAGAAGTGTTATATAACATTGGACATGCTCCGGAACGTTCCTTTAAATTTTTTCATTTCTGTGTCTTTCTCAGCAAATAGCAATTTCCTAATGCTCTGTTCCAACGGCTATAAAGCTACTAAAATTAAAAACATATAAAATTATTGTAACAAGAATTTAAACCGGGTAACCTTGCATGCAACAATGGATTTTGTGAATGGATTTTGAGTAGTGTGCATGACTGAGAAATTGATCCTGATATACTTTTCTTTACAGACGAATTTTGGTTCCACCTAAGTGGATATGTTAATTCACAAAAATGGAGTTGAGAAATACCTGCTTCATGAGGATCCCCTGCATGAAAATGCATCTATATTTTTTTAAACTTTATTTATTTTCGAAATCCAATATTACCTTTAACTCGAATCTTGCATCCATTTTTCTGAGCTGTATGGGAGCGTAGATTTGACTTTCCAACAGGACTCTGCAACGAAACACACAGCCCAGTCCACTTGCATATAATTCATGAAATATTCGACAATAATCCTCAATGACTTCATGAATCCCTCGATTTAACACCGCTTGAGTTTATCTCTGGGGAACATTAAAGTAAAAAGGGTAAATGATATATCCACACATATTAATGAACTGAAAAATAACATTCGTAATGAAATTTCTTCAATTTATCAGAGGGAACTGCAGAGGATAATGGTCAATTTCATAAGGCGATGCTAGAAATGTATGGCAAATGAAGGGAGGGAGTTTCAGCATAGTCTTGTTTGATAATTGTGAGCAAATGTATCTTTTAAGTGTTTAAGTGCTAGTAATGATTTAATAGCCTCGGATTCTGACTACTGTTCACATCGATACCAGCATGAACTGATCGACCAGCCATTACGCGTAGAGCGTTCCCGCGAAAAATCACTGATTAGGTAGTAAGCATTGCTTTTGTAATGATTTATGACGCTTGCTAAGTGTAGTCAATGTTTTAAAAGCTGTCAAAATGCACTACCGTTTTATATACCTTAAAAGCAAACAAAGTTCTAAGGGAGTAGCCGTTTCCATATTTCCAATATTCAATTAGTCACAATTAAACCCCATCATCTAAACATCAACAATATGTATTAATATACAATTTTACACTGTATAATTTCAAGCTATTACGTTTAACTATAAATTTCTTTGAGACAAAGTATGATTACAAAAGACTAGATTATATTCTTACTTACAATTAATTTATAAATATTGTCACGCTTATGGCGTGAGCTTACGGGCACTTACCTTAGAGGCGATGTCACGAATAGCCGAGGGTGCAGAGCGGCCAGCAGCAACACAAGGTAACTCAAGCGACAAGCGAAGGGACAGACATGGAACAGGTACTTCTTGAGTCTCTGCTATCTCCTAATATAGCTTTGCAATCGCTTAGAGGGGGTCTTTCATCATGTCGTATTGTCCACCAACTATGGTATACCAACGCCCTTTAAGTTTGAATTATAGTGGCCAATGAGAAAAGGGAACGCAGGTGTAGGAAGAATCTCTCAAGTCCAGCATAATTCTGCTGGTTGCTAAGCGGATGATTGCGTCACGGTAAATTCCTTTAAGTCATCTACGGAAGTGGTAAACCAAATGAATGTAACTAACTTAGCATTTTCTAATTCAACTAGACCATGCAGGAATATAAAATATTCAATAAAACTAACTTCGCATAATACTTTTGACCACTTAACAATTTAATGCACCGCTCGGCCGTACATGTGACAATATAAATGGGTGACTAAAATATAGTCTTATGATAACATGTTTATGACTTGTCATATATTTTGTTTCTATTTGTTATTTTATCATAACCTAAAATAATCATGGATTGGTCAAATTTGATTCAAATTATGTGTTTTTTGATCATACATTATATTGCTTCTGCCGTTACAGAAATTCATTTTGCATAACCCTGAATTGTTGCAGACCTAGGAACACTCTCAAATATAGTAACATTTTAGCTCTGTAATCGTTTTAAACTTGTGAAAAATGTGTAAAGCGAGTTGAGGGCTGCATGTGGTAAGGTTGGTGAATGTGTTAATGCAAAGTAGCGAAGTGCTGGATCGGAATAAAGATACACTGCAGGATTGGTGATACTCTGAATGGTAATTCTAATTTTAATTATGCCTTAACATCATCCTGCGATATTCAGCGGGATTTTACTCGGTACAAGTCGATGCTGAGTAACAATAAACAATTTATTTAAACTTTAAAATGTGTCTTGTTACTGCGATTCTCTGTGATCATGTCGTGTTATATATAGTTTTGAGTGCTATCTCTTATTGATTAAATACTTTCAAAATGTAATAATAAAAATTAATATTTTCAATAGGTCACGTATTGTAAGTATTCAGTAAGATTTGAATTTAAACAATGATAAGATTTGAAAATAGGTCAAAAAGTTATGTTTTCGGTTATATTATTGTCATTTTTTCAAAACTTTTCAGGTCGTAAATTCTTGCATACTTATAAAATATAAAAAATATATTTTTTTCAAAGAATAAGAATATTATTTCAAACATTGAAAAAGCATATAAAATGTGAAGAACGCCCATTATGAATGACATACAGTTGGATTCAGTGAATTTGTTCCCATCCACCCAACCCACTACCAGGTTATCAGCATTTTCAAACATAAGCTGTCTCTCACCCTCATCATAAATTTACCTAATCTCTCTTCTTCTTCCTTGCCAGCCAACAAAGCCCAGCATGACCATCTTCCTCTTTTCCATCCTGTAAAGGAGTGCGTTGGAATACACGAGGGTAGGTCCCTAAGTTTCCGGCCTAGCCATTTTCTAGGTATGATAAAGACAAAAACTATATTTCACTTTTCAATATCGTTATACTTTATTGCAATGCACTTCTTACATCTTTGAATTAACATTTCAATCCCCCCCCCCAAAATAGTTAGAAGTCTTGTCTGCAAAATGGACATAAACATCATCCATTACTTATTCTTCACACTTAAATTTACTTCCTTGAAGATTCTTCTTGAGTTTTGTGAATAGGATATAGTCGCTGGGAACTATATCTGGGCTGTAGGGTGGATGGTTGTGTGCACAGTCGCGTTGTGGTGAAGAAGGCGCACACCACCACTCAGCTTTCTCCTCTTCAGTAGAGGAGAGTTTCATCTCCTGTAACAATGGTTTGCAGAACTTCTCCCTCGTTGCCACGGCCGATCTCCATAAATGCCTGACAACAGATGACTTGTTGCTGCTTTAGTGCTGAGGAAATAAATATAATCTTGCACTAACCTTATTCAGTTTATTTGTTCATGTGTAATTCGAAGGACTTATTTTAGAAAGGCCCAATCTTCCTGCTATTTCTGTAATTTTGAGCCGCTGGTCTTCCATAATTTCTCCTCCCACAAGAGCGATGTTTTCAGGAGTAAGCACACCTCCTAGAGTGGACCTGCACGCTCTTCGTCTTCAGTGCTTTCTCGACCCAATCGAAAAAGTTTGGCCCATTCTTTTACGGTAGAATAAGAGGGGGGTGCACCGTCCAATCGCTGTTTAATTTCATTTGGAATAAGTCCTTTTGTGAAGAACTTAATAACAGCCCTAAACCCAATTTTGAACATGTTACAATATTCTACACGTAGCCTTCTTTATGCAATTATGTCTGAACAACTGAACACAGCGGAGCTGAAGTTACAGCTGCAATTATTTACTTAATATACAAGGTATGACACCAGTTAAGAATATTGTGAAGGTGATAATCTATATGGGCGAGGCCGGAAACTTATGGACCTACCCTCGTACTTTTCCCTCCATTCTTCCGTACCATTACATTCGACCAGAATATGTGTCCATGATTCCTCTTCTCAAGATGAGTAAATTATTTGGTCATATTCGTCAGTGATCTTAATCATCCACCATGCCCAGGATCCAAGTCATGTGAGCCCCTGTCTAGTGAGTTTAGCACCTGTTTTGCTCCATCCTCCAATTCCGATTTTAGCAACGTTTGTATTTCCAGTGAAGTCACCTCTCTGCATTTGCGCATTTGTCTACTGCCTATCCATATCTCTCAAGTTTTTCCTAACCTTTCTCCATGCGCTCTTTCTATTTCCCAAACACTCTGACCCTAGCTGTGATCTGTATCAGGAGTATCACAAACATCATACTTATAAATTAAAATTCATGTTTAACACTTGCATCTTAATTAACTATTTTTTCCCCTAGAAATTCCGCAAAATTGAGATTTTTTAATCTATCCTTATTACATTACAGAATATTGATTTGTAGAATCCTATATTTTGCAGGCGTTATAAAATGTTAGTAATACTTTTAAATTGTTTCGAATTTGAGTTGCCTTTGTACGCAATTTTAGAATTTTCAGTGTACAAATCTGCATATTCGATATGTATTTATATCACCACAGAACAAAATATACGATGTTGTAAGGTGTTGAATGAGTGGAGACCCTGGAATCGAACGCCACAAAATAGAATGTGGGTGAAAGCTACAAAAACAATGCGTTTATGAAATCAAGTGTGCGAAGATACTTATTTTAATCATTTTAGGATGTAACCAACTATAATTCCGAAGTATTCAAGAGCATACGTGGTCTGTTAGTACCATTGTCACTTCAGGTTAACACTGGGCATTAACACGGTGACAATAAAAACCAATAGGGTGCGAACCTAACTGTGCTCCTGCTCATGCAAGATAGTAATGACGTCACAAACACGAAGCGCCCATTATCGCCGAGTATACTCAACTTTAGCTGTTGTCGCATCACTTGAAACTCAACTGCGTCCAACGCAGGGAAAGAGGGCGGCGAATGGTTACAAGTGGCTACATACGGTTTACCTCTTTTAACTTAGCTAACGGCTTCCATTGAGAGAACGTCACGCAGAGTTTGTTTTTTGTTTCCTTTCGTGTTCAACGTTACTTTAGTACCTACAGACGTTTATAACTACATGTGATTTTAAGGCGAATGATGCACGTTTGAACTTTAATTTTTTAAAGATATTAATTCATGATTTTTTGAGGTCACTATATATCAACTGCGAGTTTTGCAATAAAACATAACTTTTCTTCTCATTTTTAAACAAGAAAACGTTTATAAAACTTAGAAATTCAGCTTTGTTTTCTATTTTCTGTATCGTCATAGGATGGAAAATATTACAACATTTTCCAAGTTATTTTCACTAATTATTTATATTTGCAGCATATTAATAATGCCCCATTTTCTTATTACTTAAAAACATCCTCTTGTTTAATTCCCGAAAAAGAACTAATTGAAAAGTTCGGTAAAAAATTAAGCAAGTTAAATACATTTATTAAAAAATATAAATTTTAGTTATCAATATTGAGAGTTATAAATTTGTTCCTGCAATATTTATATTACATTAAAAAAAACTATCATACCTGAAAATTATTTGTTGAAAGCACTATGTGTAAGAGATGAGGGTTTATCGAAAAGCCGTTAGGTTATTTTACAATGTATGTACTTCAGAACACGGGACAGTTTTTTTTTATAGTGTTTAACTCCCGTTTTTACTACTGAGGCAGTGGACACCGATGACACATACGACGAAATGATAAATTGGGAGAGGATGCTTTTTTGAGGAAGGAAGCGTTCAAGGCCTACACGGAACAAGTGAAGATATACAAATTTGTTATATTAATGATATCTATATAGGCATTTAAAATGGTTTAAAGTGTATAATTCACATGCTCAATAATCTCATACATATAACAAAACTCTTTAAGCTGCAATGCAGATAACAAAAGAGCAGTACATTTACCTTGATAGATATTTTGGCCTATGAACGAAGACCATTTTGAACATTGTGCGTTATTCATTTGTGATTTCGTCTACTGAATAATAGGTCTTATTGCATAGATATTATTTTAGAGCAGACTTGAATCTGTCTGGTGATAATATGAGATGACTGGGACAGAATTGATGCATCGTAGTAAACTTATTTAGATAATAACTTAAATTTGGAATGTACTTATGCACATTATACTTTTGTGTTATATTGTACATTTGTGAATTAGTGATGTTAATGTACGTAAACGTGCATAAGAGAAAGTATATATTCATAAAATAGTAAAGGTTGTTAGTTTCGAAATTGATATGTATATGCTTTTATTTATTTGTACCCCCATATTATTTCTGCTTCTTTCTTTTGCAATATAAAAAGGAATATTTTTTGTGTTCTTTGATTCGTCATTTAGGAGGCATAATTATCGAAGAACAAGTATTTAACAATTATAATTCGATATTATTCATTTATGGAGCAAGTAACCTTGAAGCAGATTACAGAAGGTGTCGAACGTTCTGTCCTGAACGTGATCACATTCACTGAACGTCGTAGCAGAGCCTGTCGGACTGTGGCAAACATTCCAGGCCTGTGTAGCATTTGATCAAAAGCAGCGAATATTCCCTCAATCAGTTAGTGTCTTGTGTCAACTGTGGTTGTATAAACGGGTGTTTACATTCAACTGCACACGCATTGACACACACACAGAGGTATATGGTGAGAACAGGACAGTGTTACGTGGTTTAAATATAAATAAACAAGAGTGCACAGCTTCTAAACAGCACGTCAGAGGAAATAGTTTAGAATCCGTCGCACACTTAAATGCCCATATAGGACAGTTCGAGAAGACGTTCCGCTCACGTCCATGCCTTAACTGCCTCGGCCACCCGTGGCGGTAAAGAATGGTTTGCTAATCAGTCTTAAATCCATCCCATTCGAATGGTCTACCTAAGACTCATATCTTAATCTAATAGAACATATGGGTCATTGCAATTTCTAATAGGAACAACAGTGAAGAAAGGACGGAGGCTGCTTTTTGGATGGATGGATGGATGGATGGATGGATGGATGGATGGATGGATGGATGGACGGACATATTGGGAATGTGCAGTTTGAACAGCCTGTAGCTCGCCAGTCTTAAAACTTATTGTGCTATCCTTTTGAGAAAGATGCCCTCATTGTTTCCCAAAATCTGTTCCTTGTACAAATTGCAGTATTTTGGTTCCAATGTTAGCGTCCTTTCCCTGATATTCCCTGGTTTTAGAGAGAACAAGTCCCTTTCTTTCCAGAATTGGACACTCGAGCAGGATATGCTAGGTGGATTCCGCAAGTGAATGCATCTTATGGACACACATTTTTCGTAGTGAAGTTACCATGTTCAGTGATTACGCAATTATTTTACTTATTTTTTTCTCAGTTTGAGAAGAGACTTGGAAAGAATATTATAGGACCTAGGATGCATTTCCTAGCTTGCGTTTGTCCATGATACGTTTGCCATCTTAGTTTGTGTTTATCCCCAATCCATGTTTTAACCGCGGTCTTGGCAGTACCAGTACGGATTCCAACCGTGGGCTCAGGGCCAAAATGATATATCAGCACCCCTTTTTGCCAACTGATGTGCTTTCTCATTCCCATAAATGCCCTTATGACCAGGCATCCACCTCAATTCAAGCCTGTTGCTGGTTGCCGGTGCATTTTGACACTCCTATACTAGTTTAGATTTCACCTGGTCAGAGGAAGGCACTTTGACTGTCTGAGAGAATATATAAGATTTTGGTGAAAACCTTTCTCAAGTCCTCTATAAGCATAGTTCAGGATAGCACGTACTTCTGCCTGAAAAACTGTGCAATGTATACCAGTCATTTACGAGGGAGCTCTTACAAGTTATATAAAAGAGATATGAAAAACATCAAGTTCGACTCCACTCTAATTCAGTCCATACCTCGAAATGCTGAGATGGTGCATTGGGTATTGGAGTTATGAGCATCCCGTTAATATTGTCATTCGTTTTTCTTTCCATTAATTCTGTTTATATTGAGAAGAAATCCTTTACTTTTCTTTGTATTATTTATAGGGGAAGACAACCTACTTAAGTTATTTATTTTAATTTCTCTTTCCGTTATTACTTCATTCTTATTGACAACAAATATATGCTTTTACGTTATACTGTAAGACAATGGTAATTGCTTTATCTTCCATCTTATTCTCCCTTCCAACTTTATCCTATTGTTTCCCGCAAAAAAAAAAAAAAAAAAAAAACTTTTTTTTTTTTAATTTTTAATAATTGAGAGATATTTTTCTTTCGTTGAGGCCCTTACAAGCAAGGTCCCTTTAGAAAAAGTAAATTTGGACACTTTTGTTCTCCATTAAGAGTTCTGCAAGTCATTTTTTCAGATTAACTTCTGATATTGTAAAACAGAGATGAATTCTGCGGCTGTTCCACTGCATGACACTTGACCGTTTTGCGTTAGAAGCTGAGGATCTGTTCAGATTTGCTTTCCTTGTCAACGTTTCTGCTCTCTGCTCTCCAAGAGTTACTCTGATGGCAATGCCGCGAAACTAGTCCATTAAACTATGCTTTCTCCTATAGAAGTACCACTTCAGTACCGCGTAATGATACAGAATTATGGAAACTACAATAATAAAGCTGTCCCATATAATTTGACTGCATCGCCAGGATGCTTTCAGCCTCATAATGGAACCCCAAACCATCGATGAACAAGCGCTGTTTAGAGAGAATGGTACCAGCGTTTTTGTGACCCTAAGTCCTTATTCCCTTTCGAGAGTATCGCGGTTTTTAAGTACAGTTTCTAACAAAAGTTTAAGCTTTTAAATAACCGTTCCCCTTCGTTGGGATACATTTTAATACTGTTAAACCTATTTCATTTGAAACTCATGATTGCATTTTTAATAAAAGAATAAACTTGTTTGAACACTTTATGCATTTCAAAACCGTGAAATTTAAAAAGATTTCGATAATTAAAGAGCAACTGGCCTGAAAACATTTTGGAAGTTGTTAATTAAATTGCAGAGGAGAAACATTAATAAACATAGCCTAATAAAATTGTATATGTTTCACATATTTTGAGATCTTTAATCTTAGTTCATCTTGTGGAACTCTTGAGGTTCGATCCTTGGCAGCGGTAGTATTTTTGTGTTACCCATATTGACACGGGCTCTGTTATTCTGATATCCAAAAGAGTGTGCATTCCTTTACCGTCTTTTGTTCCTCTATTGTAATGCCTATCAACGATAAATATGATTAAAATAGTAAGGCTGATAAGATGATTCAAAATCAAGTTTTCATACAGCCATTTACGCAAACCAACCTCGCTGCCTCCACCCCCCCCCCCGAAACTGAGGTTTCAGTCATCCAGCTGTTTGTTGCTTACGTTGTACGTTGACATATACAATGTTCGCTTAAGGCATTCTCGGATACTTTTAATAATGTTATAAATATAAAATATTTACAATTTACGTTAGATGTATTAAAGTAACAATAACAACGCTGGAAAATTTCCAGGTATCTCGTGCTTAGCGTTGCCAACCTTTCCTGAGAAAATCCGTGAATGTTCTAAAAAAAACAGCTTATCGGGTATGAAAATTGCCTGACATGTCTCGAAAAATTTTAACTGTGGTTTAGGGAGTCGAAGTAGGAACGGAAAAATTTTTAATAGTGTTTAACGCCCGTTTTTACTAATGAGGCACCACAGGCGGTGAACACTGATGATAACAAGATACATGAGATGACATATTGGGAAAGGAGTATTTTTTTTTTTATTAAAGGAAGCAATCCAGGTTTAAGTTTAGGGTACCTGCCCAGCATTGGACATTTATGAGGACTGAGGAAAATCTGGTAAAAAAAAAAAAAAAAAAACTCGAGGGTGGACGGTCCTGGAGGAATTCGAATCCCAGACCTCACGAGTCTGCCTTTTAATGACCTCGCCACCCGTGGTGGTGGGACGGGAGATGAGGCATACAGAACTGATTAACATTATATCATTTACTGTTGGCAGGAGCTATAGAGAACAAGCGAAACGTGTTAGTAGCTAATTTAAGCGAATTGATGTGATTGGTAATTCATCATTGCTGTCAGGTGGCATTTGTATATAATATTATGTTAATCACATTTGGAACGCTTTAAAATGGGAATTCAGAGCTACAACTTTTTGAAAAGCTTTAATGATAACTGAAAATCATTTCTACAAAAACGTTATTGTAATATAAAAATAATTAAACAATGACATTAATAAGCTGCGTATCTATTCATTCCCACTTTCATCGCTGCTACCTTCTCTTTTGTGATCATAGATTTTCCCTGATTTCATGAGTTATCATAACATAAGTAATACGAAAATTCTAACAATATGCTGACTTAGTAAACAATATTTTTGTCTGTAAAACTCCCTATAGGCTAATTGCTGAGATTTTGTTTCTAATTTTAGTTTTGTTTAAGTTAATGGTAGAAAAATTTCTTGTTGCTGTAGCACTACTATGGTAGTGATTTGTGATTTTCTTGTTTGTTTAAATATGCAATCTTACGTTAATTACTGTCCTACCTGACTAATAAGAAGCAGAGTGATATTTGTCTGGTAGTCCGCTAAAAATACTAAAATGAAATGGTAAAAAAGCATAAACGATTTATCAGTTTCAATATTAAAATAATATTATGTTATCCAAAAGCCTTACATTCAGTTTTAAAATTCGCATATCTATAGATGGTCATAAACACCGTAGAACTGGCATCGCTGCTCATGCTATTTAGATAACAGTAGACATTCGAAACTTGTGGGATTGGGCGAGATTATTAAGTTTCTCATACATGCTTCTGTGGAGCTTACTGTACTATTTTATAATTCACCTCTGAAATTCAGCCAGCTAGTATTATTTTCGAAAAGGGTTCATTTGAAGAGATATATTTAAATTATAAATAGAGCAATAATGAAACTAAATTCATTTAGCACTCGACAATGTGCTAACTGGTTTCGCGGGAATTCAGTTGTACATGCAGTCATTGTCGCGCTCATTTAGTTAGTTTCAATTGTAGCAAGGAAAAATAGCCCGAGATAAATGCTCCCAATGGTAAGGGGGGGGGGCGCTTATCAGTTCATAAGACAAAACCGATCCATTTTGATCGTCCTGTTACCCATTTACAACATTTATTTTTATTTACAATAAAACTACATTACAGTACAAAATGCTACAATAAGCTGGAATGTCAATACTTTGAAAATGATGGTAATAACATTTTGTTTGTATTCTGGTAGATTAGGTTTGGTTACAACTGCGATTATATAGTGCTGCGATTATATAGTGCTGGATTATTCACAAGGTAAGCGCTACTCTCCCGGATTCGATCCAATACAGGTCTTACAACCTGATTTTCGTGTCATGTGCAGCAGTGTATTTCTCATAATCCTGCACAATCTCCAACGATCATTTGGGAGCTCCAACAAGTCAGAAATCACTTAAAGAGGAACCCGGCCTAGATCTTTCTCACACAGCTGTAACTTTAGAAACAATTGAAACTGCGCGGAAGTTGCTCAAGGAGAAACCTCACAATGTCTTTGTGGAGATCCAGAGCACCAACAGCAGGAACATCATCCATAACAAAAATCTTAGTCATCATTGTTATCGCTAAATATCACATTCTTTAACTGAAGAAACTGATGCTGGTAAAATTTGGCAAGACATCTACACCGATAACTTCGTTCATCATGATTGTGACTGATGAAAACTGCAGTTGAGAATGTGGTGTCATTCAAATAACCAGCAATAAAAGTGCGAAGGAAGAATTTTATATCTGTCTTAATGAAAACTCGTTATTTCTGATATACAATATAAATAAATAATTACCGAAAAGGGGTTTGTGAATACTTGTCTTCTGTAATAATAGTAAGGACCCCAAATTACTAAAATTCAAGAGACTACCAGCCGCTTCACCAGATCATGACAACAGTGAAAACACTCCACATTGTTGAGTACTGCCAAATTCCCCCATGAGTCTCTTTCTTTTCGCTTAAAACCAAATAAAAGCTTCATGGGCATCATTCCCCAACATATTTATAGGCCATAACTGCTCTAAATAAAGCTCGATAAAAAGCATTTTCAAAGTGGTTTGAACTAGCCTTAATGTGAACGAAAAACTGAAAGTTTCAGCTAAATCAAAATGTTTTATACTTTGTGCCAACAGATGCCAGAATTAATCATTTTATAATTAATTATTCTCGAAGTTAATTATTTCGAGGGAAAAAAACTACAAGCAATGCTTATTTAATTTAGCTTCTCAACAAGTTCGCATATCATTTCTCAATGCATGGTGAAGGCAGTAGCAGTTAAAGGGAATTCAGGCACTAATCTAACAAGAGTACTTTAACCTTTGATGCACACAATACAGATAAAAACTATGATGTTGAATGTGAGCGGCAGAACACCGCAATAGACAGCAACCGGTGTGGGGACATTGAAAACTGATTTATCAACTACATTTACGGTGATTTGTTCTTTATAACTACGATTAATGGCTAAATGTATAGTGTTCTTACTTTTTAGTGGTATATACGGCCTATGGCATTTTACTAGCTAATAATTATATGAGCTAGTAACTTTTTTAAAAATATTTTTCTAAACATTTTTTACATGATGAAAACATTAGTTTTATATGCATATCAAAGGATCAAAAGACTCGGAAATATTTAATTTTCGTTGTGCTTTCCTGCTTATATTACTTATCAACATGAATGTCTAGTTCACAGTTTATGTACACTTGAAACAGGTATTTTAAACTTTTATTTTCACTGAGAAACGTGTATATTTAAAATATAAAACACAATAAGCAGACAGTTCACCACTTTTAAAATAAAAAACAACATTTCCAGTGATCTGTTTCTCAAAAGGTATAATTTAGTTAAATACCAATGAAAGGATTTTTATTTAACAACTTAAATCATTTTTACTATACGTTCGTCTGTCACCTTAATGTAATAGTAAATTTCTTCATTCTGTTCTACACTCCCGTTTTGTTTTGTTTTTCAGATTCTGCACTTTTATCTGTTATTTTTATTACATTCTCTTCGCCTAGTTCTTATAATGTCATGTCTATCATTTTACTTTTCTTACATTTTAGTGATGATCCAAAGTTCAATACAGAAATTGCCTTAACATTGTAAAACATTTTTTGTCCTTGTTCTATTGTTTTATAGGATAATTTAATAACGCAGCAGAGATGATATAATTTACTAATTTTATGTTTAGCATCTCGTTTTTATACACTAAATGTTGCATTTATTTGTTCAGCAGATTCCTTCCTAACACATTTGGTTCTAAGTGTTTCCGATCCTTTGAAATGCTAAAGCATTTGTTTTATTTATGATATATTCAAATGAAAATATTAATTTATACAATTTGTGAGTTAACCACAGAACTGGAGCTCACATTGTCATTTTTTTTTTTCTTTTCAGAAAGATATGCCCAGAGTTACGTAATAAAATACCTTTGTTTTGTAAACTGCATTTGAAATTCATAGCTTAATAAAATATTTATGAGAATCTTATATAACACAAACGTGGAGGAAACAAAGTCTAGGGTAATATAATGACATTACTTTTTATCAATTCTTTACGTCGCCACTGCACTTCAGTCTTGGTGTCTTTGCTTCTTTTGTACATTCTGGAAGGTCGTACTTCACTGAATAAATCATGAAACGCGCATTTTCTTTCTTTCTTTCTTTTTTCTTTTTTTTTTGTTCAGTTTATATCACGGTCTCACTTCAATCCATTCAGATGTTTTATCTTGTTTCAGTATGCCGGAGGCAAAATGTTTTCTTCTGGTATCTCTGGTTTAGTATATGCCCCACGCTCAGTAAACCACACTTCCACGTATCGCTTTTGCAACATCTGCCATTGTTGCCTGTTTCTCTCGAAACACCAAAGAAGTATTAAGTAGCTAAATGAAAAATGTTTTTTACTTGAAAAATCTATGGGCATAGCACATTAAAAATTACGAGGATTGTTTGTATAATTTGCTAAATAATCAAATTAAATAAATAGTTGTGCTTCTAAACCAGGAAGGAAGTATCAATCTTGTAAACTGATCATAAAAAAACGAGGAATGTATGTGTTAAGGAGCACACAAACTTGAAAATAATAAATTAATATTTTATAGGAATTTTCTCACTAGTATCTTGATTTTGGTAGCCCTGGGGTTGATATTGTTCAACATATTTATAGTTAAATGAACCAGTACAGTTCTCGGACCCTTATGATAAAGTTTTGATACTGCGATAAAAAAGTGCATTTACCATAAGCTAAAGCTGTCAAAAGCCTGATTGTCAACAAAATTAGCTTCTTCCAAAGTTGCCAGATCAAGCAACATACAATAACTGACGTTTATTTCAATACCTTAAAGGCCAACTGGACCTGAAAATTTAACGTCTTATGTAAAAGTGTAAAATGAGTTTCAAAATAGTACCGACAATGCAACATGCTTATATAACACTGAATAAAACAGAACTGAGTTATCCCTAGGGGTTCATCTTATTAATAATGGCTGCGGAGAGAGGAATATATATATTTTGAATAGTGTTTAACTCCAATTTTTACTACTGAGGCACCACAGGCGATGGACACTGATGATACATGAGATCAAATGATATATCTGGAATGGATTTATTTAAGGAATGAAACGTTCCAGGCCTAAGTTTAGGGTACATCTCCGACTATCGCCCCTAACCTAACCTAACCTAACCTAACCTAACCTAAGTGGCCTGCCCAAACTACCGAAAATTCTTGCTCCATCCTAACTAATCCTGTTCAACTTATACTTATGATTGTCAATACAGGTGCTATAAATTGTAAATTTTTATATCATCTATTTTAATTCTTTTCATAATTTTCCAAATTAGGATACAGTAAAATGAATTAATACCAACTTATGATAAAAAAAAATGAATGTGCAGAAAATCTGTGTTCTTCATAACTTCAATGTGTTAGCTTTTTATTATTGGTAAAGATAACAGTTCATTTATTTTATCTAGAAATGCAATTGTTTCGCGGAAAGTAAAGATCAAGAATGGAAGAAGCATAAGATTTATCCCAACTTGATGGCTGTGGATCTTTTGTAAGGAGCATCTTGTTCCCCTTTTTGTTTACTGCTGTATACGGAAAATGTCACGCTAGCAGCCAGTTCACAGGTCATTTGCTGGATGCTTCTTATCGCCGCGATATGTTACGAACATATACATTATCTATACCGTGCTGGGTTTTCGTGCAATGAATGTACGAACAGTCCCACCCTTTTCCCACCCCACTGACAACCATACTGCCTGAGCTGTAAACAAACACAGGACTTGGATATCAGTCTGCTTTTATAGGGGGGAGTATGCATGTCAAAACTAAATTATAGAAGTAAAAGTTTCTTAAGCATGTCAGTCATGTTTAATGTTTCGGAGTTCTTCCCGCATGTTTTAGAAGTGAAAACGCACCAATATTTAATTTTTTTTTTATTTTTGGTAATCTTACTAGAAATTTTTCGTTTCATAAATTTTACTAGGTCCGCAAACTTTTATTTTCCTATTTTTGAAGTAAAGTAAGGAGATAGTAATCCAGTATTGAAGATTTAATGTCTCTTTTGGCTACAAAAAAACCAGCTGCATGTCTCGCAAAAAGGGGGGGGGGGGGCTTAGCACCTGCTGCATCAATTTATGTATCGACTCGGAAGGATTTTCGAGCAACTACTTGAGTATCTGCAACCAGAACAGGTGAAAGAACGGACAGGTATCAGTTTTATTATTTCATTAGCAACTTATACCGTTGTACCTTTTTTAATCAAATGTTTATACTAATTTAACAGGAAGTCCCAAATCAGGAAATTTGTCTGCAAAATTCTCTCTCTCTCTCTGTATGGAACCGGTACGTCTCCAATATTGCAGTTCTTTGTTACAGAGTAAATAGCCACCACCAATGGGTTGCGAATACAACCTTTCCTTTCCCCCCTCCGCCATTATCTGACTCGCCGTGGCTGGGTTTGTATTTAGTGAATCATGATGTAATTTCACATCATTGCAGGCAAAATGAAGACTTTGGAAAAGGTTTAGATAGGATTAACTGTCGTTTAGTATCTTATATGTTTCATAAATAATAAACACCGAATTTCAGTCTTGGTGTGCGAAATTCTAAATAGAACAGATCGACAGATTAAATCTGATTCTAGATCTTTATTTGTTAGGAAACAGCTATTCATAACTTAGAATTTGCTTACTTTTCTGCACATTATTTTTTAATATTTAGAGGGTTTGTTTGAAAAAAAACTGTTTAAGTGAAAATTTCAAATAATTCATTTGATATACAATATACTTTTGATGAGGTTTGTCTAATATATACTCATATATATTCAACAAAAATGTTTTGCATACTTTTCATAGCCTCATAATTCAAACACAGAATGATAACGACAAACCATGTTAAAAGACAGGATAGAACATAGCTGGTCAGCATTTTTCTTCATTTTCTCCACAAATAAAATATTTTATTTTTATATAAATCGTTTTAACCCCAAATACGACAACGCCTGGTAGCATGAGATTGGAGAGTTTTCTAAAGTAGTTTGGTATAAGGGGTGCAAGTGTTGCAGAGACTGGGTGGATTTAATTTTTTAGCTGGATTTCGGCACAGTGTTTGAACCTTCAGTTACAGTTTGCACCTTTGCATAAACGCACATACTCTTCTGACATACACTGACTTTTTAAATAAATGCAGTTATTTTATAATGGTCTATTAAGTTTGTAAATAAAAATAATTCCTTTTTTCCATTTGTATAACGCTACTTAAGGGAACTGGGAATTGTATAATTTATCTGAGCATACTCTGAATGCATACGTTTGGGCACCCGTGATAGATCAGTATAAAAACGTGCATTAGTATAGTGTATGTGTTGTTTTATCTGAATGGCGTTTCATGTTTATATGTGTAATAGTTATTTGAAAAAACATTTAAGTTCCAAATAATGATGAAAAGAAACATTGATGTTTTAATTTAATTTTTTCAATAACAACTCGAAGCAGAGATTGGAATTTCTCTAAGTATATTAACGCTGGCCATTAAAATTGCAACACATTGTGCATATTCTTAATATACACGAGGAAATGTTCTGTCTTCTTGTTCGGTTGTTTGACGGAATCTTTGAAATCCCCCATGTCTGTGTGTTCGTCCTACTTCGATCCACTAATCCCATAACGCATTTCGCCGCGGATGCACGAGCAACGCATTTTCGGAATGAAACCGCACTCCCGGTATGCCACAATTCTCTCTTGATGAAATTCAAATGCCTGCTGGTATTGATGGTGTATTGTCGAAGAGTCATAATCGTTATTTCTGAGAAAATGTTGTGTTACTTTTAACGCGTCTCTTATGGGAGTTATAATTTTGATGACCAGGTCATATTTACATTCCAAATTTGAAGAAAAATATTAAATTTAATAAAACATGTTACACTGATAAGTATAACTATAGTTCAGTGAATTTAACGAATTTTTTACACAAGTGTGCAAAATTTCAACATTGTAGCTGGAATAGTTTCTGAGAAAAGTAAACTTACGTCTAAATTTGATTTAATAAATATAGTTTTAATTCATTCTAGAAGGGAAACCATTAGCATCCTCTGTTGCCTTTTGATTGGCTAGTCTGCGCTTTTAATCCGGGATTATTTTAATAAGAACATAAAAGCAAATTTTCATGATAACACTTGCATTATTAAGACTTTTACTAAGAAACGTAACACACAAAAATGTAATATATATGCTTAACCAAAAAGAATCGCAGCGTTTATTTTCATTAAGAACAGAAAATATCAAATACTTTTCTGTCTCTTAAAACCTGTCAGCGCTAGTTCAACTAAAATATGCTGTACTATTTGGTGTTCACTTCAAGTACATATAAGTAAAGTTTCGGTGCAAAACTATTATTTTCTTTTGTTCATTTATTCAAAGATAAAAGAAAGACGTGTTTCGTTTTTAAGGTACTTTCATAAAACGTTGAAACTTTCGGTGCAAAATACGGGTATTTAACATTAATACCATTATAGTAATGCAATTTGTGAGACGTAATCGAGACCGCTTTCCTACATTCAGTGCACACCAGGCAGCGGTCATACTTTACGTTCCGAACCTCCCATCCTTAATACTCACCTGCACAGTAGTCTTTCTACACAGCCCTCGTTTGAACGCGTGACAGGGAGATTTACTTGGCATGAGGAAGCACGCCGTTTGTCGGCGGAGTCGGATATTCGTAGCCGATATTCAAGCGCGTGGATTTGTACAGCATACCAAACATTAAATTTTTTATTCATACAATGACATTTCGTGTACAAGATCGGTATTTTCTGCATTCTGGGATCTATTGTTTTGTGTACTACATGGCCATGTAAATAAAACCATGGTGGGGGGGGGGGAACACGAGTCAATAGAGCAAACATATTACATGGTTGCAATTCCTAAAATACAGTTATCTTATTCGGTTTTAAATTTAAACGTTTAGTAGCATTTCAAGCCGAAGTCTGCGAAATTCCTAATTTCTATGCACACTTTCTCTGATTTCTTAGGAATTTGTTCTAACTTTTCTCCAATTTCATCGAGTTTTTCCTCTGTGAGAATAAGGCGTATTTTATTAACAACAGATCCCGTTTTCCTAAACGGTCCTGGTGGTGTAGTGGTTACCATACTTGCCTCCTAAACCCAAGATCGCGGGTTCAAACCCGGCCAGGACCGATGAATTTTTCCGTCCGTAAAAATCCTAAGTATGGCTTCCTTCGGAAGGGAAGTTAAGCCGTGGGTCCCGTGTCGTACATTTACGGCACGAAAAAGAACCTCAAGCCTGAAGGAGAGGCCTTTGAGCAAAATTTGTCGACCGTTTCATGCCCTGAGTTGAATGGGACGCTGATGACCTGAGCTGTTAAAGAGCGTCCATAAATAAATCAATCAAAAAAAAAAATAAATCTACTCACAAGTTTACTCACCATTTCTCTGTGAGACGGACGAACAGCAGAGAATCTGTCTATAAATCGCCGCACATTTCTCTACAAGAGTTTGTTGTCACATAGGAATCATGCATGAATATTCTGTGTGCTAAAGTATACAAACTTTTGGCATTTAACAGCGCTAATACACTGAAACACGTTCGACTTTCGTACAGCACAAATACTTCGCGTCAGGCGGGAAAGTGGAGGGAGGAACAGAACCGGTTAGATCAGGGAAAGCAAATCCCCGCTAAGGCGGCCACACGTCCAAATGAAGGGTCTGTAGTAGCTACAAGACGAAGGCGCATTAGTCAAACGTCTCTTTTTTTAAAAACATTTCCACAAAACTATACAAGATCGATAATTTGTCATAACCTTTTACATTGTCCTCATTGATAACGCTTTCTGGTTCAAAACACGATGTCTTCGAGAACTGGCGTAGCCTTAAACAAACTTCATATATGGACTTCAAAGAATCCGGTAACAAGTTGCAGAAAACTTGTTATGAACTATTTCACTGGAATGAAATCCAACAATGATCAACATACATTTGAAAGATAAACCCCTTAAAGCTAAAAGAAGAAACGTACACAGGTTTAATCTTTTTGAAAAATAAACGGGGGGGGGGAACATTAAAAAGATCACGCAAAGAATGGAGAAGAAATAAAAAAAATGTTATAAGGACTAGCAAGAGCAAAATGGGACTGCTCAAGGAAAGTTCTCAAGGCAATATTTAACACGTACAGAGCTGCTGAAATGTTTAATTCGCCCCGCTTCCTCACATACTAACTCATTTAAACTTTAGCGTGTGTGCTTAAAATCAGTTACCATGAACCAAATTATTACTGAGGCGGTTGGAACGATAAACCGTGTGGTAGAAGGTGGAAAAAGCAGCGTAAGAGGAAACTTTAGGAATTCAAAAGTTTGAAAGGAAATGAAGTTGGCTGTGAAGACGATTTCCACTATCATGCATGCCAAAGCTACCTACATTCATTTCGTCGTAATATATGAAATTCCGCAAAGTCCCCGGTCTAATAGTTCTCGGGAAGAATCTGCCGACGTCAGTAGAACTTGTGGCTTAATGCGGTTTACAACGATGTAGTAAGGAGCTGAAATTCCACTCAATCAATTAGCGAGGCACCATCCTCCTTACAGCCCATCCCGGGTGAAGATACCCGCGTTATTTGCCTAATCCCTGTAGACAGCGAGGTCGCGCGCAGAAGGGAGACGGGGATAAGGGGACAAAAAAAAAACGGTAATGAGAAGCAAGATTCCCAAAGGAAGCTCAGACGAGGCGAAAACTGTCTTAAACGACGATGATATGACGTCGACCCGTTAACCGGATCGTTTTGCAAGCAAGAAAATCTCTCTTGTATAACAGAACGTCGTGAAGTTACATTTAACCGGCAGTTAAAGTCCTTGTATGGTGTAGGAAAGGAAAGCTTTAAGTAATGTCGTAGTTTCTTCTATGCCTCCAGTTTGAGACAAGGTTAGAGACTTATATTTTCACACACAAGGATAAACGCCTTTGTATACTGAATCAATATTAAATACAGGAACTGAATAGGAATTAATATGAATACATGAAAGCAGTTGATTAATGAAAATACCTTTAAATAAAATTATAGAGCTGATTGCATTTCTATGTTTGTTTTTAATGTACGGGAAAGTATGTACACACTTTGAAAGAGAGGAAAAAGAAAGAAAGAGTAGCCAGGAGAACTTTGGGGTCACTCGTAAACACTGTATTCACAACGTGCATGCAACGACTGGCACATTGCAGTGGGCGCTTTGCCTATAAGCGTAAGGTCATAATCATAAGCATCTGGAAAGAGAACATTTGGATGCAGTAGCGGTGGCCGAGCGGTTTAGAAGGCCTCGATTGTTCTTCTGCTCCTGAGTTATATCCTCACACAACATTTTTGTTTTATATTTTGTTATTGGTTTTATAAGTGTATATCTAGAACATCGTGTTGACTTAATATCTAATTACATTTTAAGGAATTATTTATAGTTTTATGACATTAGTTATGGGCACATAAAAACTTAGTTTTTTAATGTTATAGTATTCTTTAAAATAAACTTAATAAATACCTGAATAGAACATTTTATCTTCCAAAGTGAAATTACATAGAAATAAGCACAAATTAATATCGTGTATGAAACCTCACCATGTATAGCTACCCTCAATCTTCGGGGTATAGATTATAGATTCTACACTAGTGTGGACGAGAGGCTACAACATTCCAGGTTTCTTGAATTTGTGCCCATAAGCCACCTTTGTTCTTCTTGCATGTGCAGGGAATGTGTGTACAACATAGTGGATATAGACAGAACAAATATGAAGGAAATATAATATATTTTATAATATATACGATATATATGTGTTAATGATAAAGCTTGCTGTATATGGGAAACCGTATTACGAAACTAATTTGTAATAATATGTGACAAAGATGTATTTAAAAATGCTTCATGCTGGGAGGCAAATTTGTGTTATCACTGCACACTCTGCCACAGAGATAATGGAACACGCATACTAACCAGTGCCTTTGTTGCATGCCATATAACACAACGGCTGAAGTAACTATATAGCTTTGCTGGATACCTTGTGAACCGCACGCTGTAACAGGTAGAACTTGGAAGAATTTTGCGTACAAGAGATTAGTGTTTTTTTTACCCAAAGTTTACAGTTTTACAGAAAGTTTAAACCTTTATTTAACAGCAGTGTACATATTGTTTACTTGTCATATCACACAAGGATGCTGTAAGCCGAAATTAATGACAATGTTGTAAACTAAAGTGAAATTTTTTTAAATTAATTTCAATTTTGCACATAAAGGAACACTTCAATATCTGGTATGTCCTCCTTGTGCCTGAATTATTTCATCGAGACAGTCTACGCGCCTCCTCTTGTGGGATGTTCTCCATACTTCAATAAGAACATCTGAAAGAATCTGAGGGACTACAGGACGTCTCAGACTCCTTTCTCCTATAAATGCTCTTTGGGGTTAAGCTCATGACTCCTAGCAGACCAGTCCATTGTTTGAACCTGGGGTTCTTGTAGGGTGGCCGTGGTGACTTGTCTTATGCATTGTTACCCTGCAGTATTAAGTCGGTTTCTGATCACTATAAGGTCTTCCGGCCATCCCACACCATGACTGTCTATTTCCTGACAGCTGTTTCTGTAAAACGTTAACCACGACGACGATACAGAAGCAGATGTCCCACCACACTGATAGACGAAAGCGAGATTCGTCTGTAAACAGCAACCACATTGTGCCAGTGAAGAAACTGCCAGTTCCTGTGTTCCTGATCAAATCTCAGCTGGGCTCTCTTGTGAGCAGGCGTTGATCTCGAGGTCGTCGTAGTCTTAAACCTGCTTCTCTAAGGGAGTTTCTTATTGTTTGGTTACTGACATTTGCACAAGTTGCCGCCTCAGATCATTTTTGTGGTCCAAAGCAGTAGCTCTGCTCACAATTGATTACATCTCCTCTGGCCGATGTTTAACGTTTTAGACCACGTCCTGGTTTCCCAGAGTACGTACCTGTTTCAATGAAGCGCTTCCATGCCCTGCATGAATAGCTCAACCTTCCTGCAGCAATGTTACCGCTAGAACAGTTTCTACCTCAGTGAGGTGTTTCATGCTATGTAAATGTAAACAAACAGTATAAAGGTAAACGCTTCACCTATAGGCACTAGATGTCAGTTTCAAACACCGCTAATCCTTGAACACTAGTTTTCAACTTACAGTATCCTTGTGTTAAATGAAAAGTAAAAATGATTTACACTGCTGTTAAATAAAAGTTTAAATTTTCTGATAAAATATTTACCACCCTAACCCAACTACAGTAGCAATACCTAACATATGTTTAAATTTTTTGTTCCTTGTTTTGAGCAGTATATTTCATTGCAGCATTTTTAATTTTCCTATTAATTTTACGATTCTGAACCTAATTGCTTACAACCCCTGCATTTATTCCTTTTAATTTAAAGAAAAGAAAGTAAACTTTTTATACGTTACCACTTTTTATGTTCATTGCCACCTTTCATTTTTATGGATAAAACTGAAAAAACAGTACGCAGAAACTTTCTGAGAACAAAAAATATTTTAAGTAACTTATATTTTAGATGTAATTGTCAAACGTGTTTACTACTTGCCAAAGTGAGCCGACTATTTTATATATAAAATATTTATTTTAAGGAGTGTTAAAAAAATACCGCACACGGTCTCTTGGGTGTTGTTTAATAATCTGTGAAATATTTCGGGAGGATTTAAAAAACATTATTAATATATTTAATTTGTATTTAGGAGCATACTCATGACGCCATTAAAGATAAAAGACAAAAATTGTCAGCAGTTATAAAAAGAATGCAATAAATTTGTATGCTTTTCGAACACAAATAACATAATTTTAACATCCAGAAATGTTCCTCAGATTTTGATAGCAAGCCTACATGAAAAACTCATTTTACATAAATAAATTATAAAATGTGTCATATATTTAAGGTCCCATTTTGCATGCTAGGAATACACTTGCATCAATTACACTCTAAGAAAAACTCTAGTTTCAGCATTTGAACCAGGTATTCCTTCAGTCTTGTTGAAATGTTAAAAAATAATCTTTGATTATCGTAATTGTTTTGAGTTTCTTCCTGAAAATAGCAAAAACGAAATTGTTTAAAACTACACGAAGTTAATTGCAGAGTTTGCGGAAACAAGGTCAGAATTTATCATCATAGCTTAATAAAATTTCTATAAATTCCTTAATGCAGTGGCACCCCTTTGCTAATATTGAGTAAAGTATCTTGTGTAAATCCATTGGCTTTAATCCCTTAATGCTGACTTCTTAGCCTTGCATACAGCTGTTCAAATTGTTTAAGTGTTCAAAAATATCGACAGATTAAGAAGCTAAAGAAAAGCAGTGCATCGGCGGTAATAATTTTAAGTGCTACAAAGTAAATACGTTTATGTATAGAACATATCGTGTCAAGTTGCACTAAGTGAATCTATTTTGGGTCATTCAGGAGCTGCGTAAAACTAGCAATCTTTTATATTTTACGACGACTTTTATTTTTCGAAGTAAGTGAAAGCCATGAAAAAATTCTTAACCCACATTGCATTCAGGAAGTTAGAGAGCTTTAAATATGGAACATACAGGCTATAATCTATATCTCCCAATTAGTGTGTGTTTAATAATCAAAATATTTTAACTTGAAAACATAATTGACAAATAAAGAAAATTAGTGCAAATTTCAATTTATATACAATTTTAATAATTTTTTGATTTGGTAACGCAACTAATATTAATATGCAGTTTTCCTCCTTTAAATTAACATTTTTTGAAGTTACAATGTTTGCTAATTAGTCTGACGAACCCTTGGTAAAGTTAAATTAAATTTTGTTGCAAGAGAACTTGCCAGAATTCATGAGCACGCATTGCGAGCTACCTTAGTATTGCGTGCTGCCTAGGGACATGGCAAAGTTCCGCTTGAGGGTACATCTATGTACTTCAAGCAAATCTTCTTGTACTGAGATTTTGCTCTTAATTTGACGTTAAAATGGGTTGGACTACTTTTTTATTTGTTATTATAAGTACTAAGCATGAATTTTAAATATAATATTATTGAGAGTTTTAAATTATTAAAATAAATAAGGCGAATACGGGAAAATAGGGTTTCTTAAGAATATTTGTTACTAAAAATGTTAGCAATAATTGAAATAAGAGCCTTAGCAACTAATCTGATTTTATTTGTATTAGTAGGCTTAAATATATATTCTGTTTTAACTGATTTTAATTGCATAGTAATATATAATTATGGATGTCGGGATAACATGATCGTACTTAAAAAAAAACAGTAACAGGAAAGACATTATTAGCAATAATGAACACGTAATCACGAGAGACGCAAAACTATCTAATCTTCGTTCAAACAGATAAAAATTGGAAGAATATATATGAAATGCTCACCTTTTGTAATGCACAGCTTATGAGAAACCATATACAGAGTTCTCCTTTGGACGCGTGGCCGGCTTAACGGGAATTTGCTTGGCACTGATAAGCACGCTATTTGCCGGCGGAATGGGATGTTCACAGCCCCTTGAATTCAGGCACATTAGAGTTCTACAGCACCTTAAACACAAACTTTTTGACGATACAATGATATAGTTTTTTTTTTTTTTTTTTTTGGCACTCCAGTATCTATAGAAGCCTTGTTTCGTCAAAAAAAATAATAATAATAACAATACTAACATTATCTAACACCAAATTGCGGAAATTAACTCTACTCACTTTATCGCGTAGTAATCTGTAGTAAAAAACGTGGTCATCTCCAGCATATTCATGGGTTCCTGCAGCAATATCAAGATATTATTCCTTGGTATATATAGCAGCAGCATGTGCGAAGAGTAAAATATGCTGCCAGTAAATTCAGCTGTCTCAAATAGACTTGGTCAGGACAGAGGGAATGGAGCTAACAGTTGAACTTAGCATACCACTAATAGGGGTCGAAAAAATGGACTCTTAGAAACATGGGGTAGACAAAAATGATTCTAGAGATGATCTAGAAAAGAATTTTGGTAGCCACTGGCCTACATCGGCGAGGAACAACGAAAAATGGAAGCGATATAAAGGCCTCCAAATCTTTGTTTGCACCTTTCCGAATGGCATTTCGGAATAGCATTACTTACAATTGCCACGCCTTGACACAAGGATTGGTTCTTCTTCGGTTATATTCTTATAATACAGTTTAACACCTGTTTTCACTACTTAGATATCATGGGCGCTGAAAGAGATGAAATGATAAATTCAGAAACAATAGTCCCTAAGTTTAGGGTCCCTGGACTTTGGCATTTGTTCAAACCTCGGGTCATTGAGTACAGTTCTGGCGGAAATCGAACCCAAGCATTTCCATTCATGAGGCTATTCTTATCGGCGTTGGTCATTCTTATCGGTTCTAGGGATTTTAATTGCAATGGATGAAAAAAAATGAACATGGCACCTAGATGATCAACAGAGCTGAATTAGCTTCACATTCATTTTTGCAGATTCAAAAACCGGATAGTGGAATGAAGTCGCATTCATGGATAAAGGGGACAAACTACAGACTTGTCGATCCCTACGAGGGACAGTGCTTTCTCAATTATAAGGGCTCATCCTTATATTTTGATGAACTTTCTCAAAGTAGTCCACCTTGGATGTAATTCATCTGTCTCAGTGTGTAAGACATACTGGGAACCGTTTCTTGACTGGTCCTTCTGAATCCCGTCCTCAGCCTTCATCATTGCTTCTGATGTAAAATACCTTCCACGAAGGTATTTCATCAACTTGGTGAAAATAAACAATCACACGAGGCTAAATCTGAACTGTAGGGAGGATGAATGAGCGCTTTATATTGTTTTTGTCCGTGCATTATCGTGGTGCTAAGAAATGTTTTATTTTGTGTGATGTGCCTCTGTACAGATCTCTATAGCGTTGCTCAATTACAGTTGTATGTGCTGGTACGACATGCTGGTAAACCATTCCTTGAATACGCAAAACTGAGATGACCATAACTTTCCCAGCAGGAGCAACTTTTGATTTTTTGATGGAGATTTCCACACACAACTTTACTGTTTGTTATCTGGGTTGAAATGGTGTAGCAAGTTTCATCAGCAGCGATTACGTGTGAAAGAAACTCTCCACGCGAACGTTCTTTTGTTCGGGATTCAGCAGTCTTGGAACCCGCGTGCAAAAAAATGTCTCATGTAACTTTTCAGTTACCAACATGTAGCGAAACTTTCAGAATTTCTGAAAGTTTTTTTAATGTAAGTTGATGAACCTCTCTCACAATGACAACAACGTTGTTAATTTGTCTCACTAAGAGTGTAAACTGGACTTCCTGGTCCACCTTGCTTTGAAATTGATTGCCTCCCCTCTCTAAACATTTTAAGGACACTTTGTAAAACAATCGATATGAAATAGTGCAGATTATGCCCGTATACACATTTTGTGTATTTACAACATTTCAATGGTTTACATATGACGGCTTGGCTGCCACATCCCATTTCTACTGCTTTCAGATTTTAGGTCAATAATTATTTTTTGATTTTATGCATTGTATGAAATCACATAGTTTGTAGATAACGACCAAAATAATTTTTATTTTTTGGGAGCATTTAAATTGTTTAAATGGTAATTTAAATGTTCCCACCATGCTGTTATACCACAAAAAAATAAATAAATAAATAAATAAATAAATAATTTTTTGTCATTTCCCATAACTTGCATATTTTTAAATATTAGGTGCATTTCTTAAAAACCGTGTTAAGATAGAGTTTTGAATTCTTTTGTAGAATTCTATAAAAAGCATTATGGTTTGAAATATACATTAATGACACTATAAGCAAATATTTTCAAAAATTAATCTTTTACTTTAAATTAGTTTTATTTTAACATAAACGTTAAGTAACGTATTTTAAATTATGAACATGCTGAGAATAGTAGTTTATATGACAGTGCACTTAAAGCAGCAAAATGCTAATAATTAATATTTTTCTGGAGTATTACATTATTATAGAATAACAATTAAGGTTATCCAAAAGGAAAAACCGTTTGTAATTTAGAAATAATTTCTTAAAAAGTGCTAACATTTTCATTTGGATAGAGAGTATAGTTTTTCAGAAAAATCGGCTTGTATTCCGTTCAGCACCTAAAGCTTTTTACGTCTAGCTGTACTATAGGAATAAATAAATTCTCCATAGATTTCCTATAACGTTGCAAAGACCTCAGCTGAAGATTTGTTGAGACGAAAGAAGAATTTCAGAGCAATATATCGCCATTTCCATTTTGCTGCAGGCGGAACTGAAGGTACTCAACTAGCACACTTCTCAAGGGGGGGGGGTCGAAAATGACAACGAAACTACTACCATGTTACCATCTGTTACGTATCAAGCAAAATATTGTAAATATTGTAAATATTGTAAAGTTAAATACAGTATATTATATACGAAGAAGTTCTGAAAAGTACCAGACCTTGAACATAGGTGGCCATGCAATTGGCAAGACATTTTATTTTTCTTTGGTTTATCGATTCATTTGAATAATTATTTCAATTAATTTATTTAATACTTTCAAAAGTAGAAAGTAGCTATGGGTATTTCATTAATGGGATAACGTGGAGTATGTTGCAGTGACAATGTTTGTCATTAAATATGTTTTTAGTGATATTGTGGGGCATTTTAACTGATTTATGGATCGACCAGTAACTATGGATGGTACCTGAATTCACCATCACTCATCAGAATCAAAACAGTAGTCAAAACAATGAACAGGAGCCGGTTGTTCAGCGTCAAAGAAGATAAAGTGGGTTTCACCTGTGTGACAGTTTTGGAATTTGATTAACTGATTGCCTTTAGAAGGAGAGTGTTATTTCAAACTATTAAACCAACTAGATAAAAATAATTCATGTTTGCAGAGTAATAGAATAATTTATCATATAGTGCTCCTGCTCAAGTGACGAGACAAATTGAAAGATTTGAATTGTTGTAGCATCTTCCTTACTCCCCAGATTTGCTCCCTCTGGTTTCCATCTGGTCCCAAAGCTCAAAATGTTGCTAGCTGGCTAGTATTTTTCATCAAAATAAAAAGCACTGCAGCTCTAGAGGAGCAATTTGGAGATTTTCCAGAGCTTCAGAGATAAGATAATAGTATTGAAACATCGCTAGAATAAATGTATTAGCCTTAAGATAGATTATGCTGAAAAATACAAATCTTATCAAAGTTAAAAACTTGATTGTTCACTATTAGGTCGAGAACTTTTCAGACAGCAGTCGTGTTTCTAATGATTTCATAATTAAGACGTGTTTACTCTGTCGTAATCTAAGAAGAGTAGGCTTTTTAATTAGTTACGTAACTTTCCTTATGAATCCCGCATTGTTTGTACTGGATATTTTCTACCAAAGTTTGTTATTTTATGCTCGCATATAATTATATTGTTGGTGCAAGTAATTTATACTTAAAACGTATACATTTGGAACTCCCTGCCACATAGATGTATATTGTACACGAATAACTTTAGTGCTGTGCGTGGAGGGTGAAGCATAACAAAATTAGAGTTGTTTCTGAAACACACGCTTATCATTGGTTGCGCGCCTGGAGCACGATTTCCAAAAATTGCGCGTGATGTTTCGGGAATACCTGGCGGTGGTAAGGGCCTAATATGAGGGCAAAAACTTGGCGAGGCGCTCCTTCCTTCTCCTGACTCGCCGCGCTGCAGGCGCGTACATGCGCACGAGAACCTTCTGTTACCCCACGGTGGCCCTCGGTGTGTCGCTCCCTCAGTCAGGTTCTACTCGAGGCCTGGACGACACCGCGCGGGAAAATCAACAAAAGGACGCGCCGGCGTTCGATATCAAACTCGGGCGGAACCTTTTCGAACATTTACCCCGTCAGTTATTGCTCCCCATAGAAGTAAACGCAAAAGAAAACTGCCTCAGTTTTTACATGAATGTTTCTTTTTTTTCTTTTCTGAATTTTTTTTTAAGTGTTCATGAGATTGTATCGCGAGGACTTGCCCTTCCGAACGGCACAGTAGCTGTGGGGCAGAAAAAGTTAAGATAAAGGGTAGAGACAAGAGAAGTTTTAAAAAGTGATGTCGCCGTTGGCTATGGAAGGCTACAATGGCAACGCTGAGAATGTCGTAGTGTTCATGCAGACGACAGGGGATATCGGCAAATAGAAACTTTTCTCATAAGACAAAAGTCAAAACACATTTAAGTTAAACAAAGAAAGAAACTTTGATAAGATTATTGAACGATCTGCTAAAAAGAATGTCAGATATTATTCTCGCAGTGAACACTTCTGTGTTGGAAATTGGCATGCGCTGTCTTGTTGAACAAATGCTCCCTTTAGAATATCTCATGCGTTCACCACTTCATGTTACCTTCAAAAGAAATTATTAATCATGCTGTTTTTCAATTTCATCATATTTTCTGAGAAAACACTTTAATCGGCGTCTCTTTTAAATTTACCAGAGTGTTGTATATTAACGCAAGTGTGAAAGCATCCTCTATAGAAGTAGCCATGCATAAATGTGAAAAGTGGTAAATCGAGTTATGTTTCCTCTGAAATTTAGCGGTAGGCACTGAACCTTAACGCTTTTATTTGTCGGTCAAAAGCATAGCTCGCCACAACAGTAAAGGTGTTGCAGAAACAAAGTTCCCAGTCTCTCTCTCTATTTTCTGAAACTGGTGCGAATTGTGAGTTAATTCATAAAGTGGTGATAGCGCGGGAAGTTTCTTTAACTGCAAAAGAATTCCACCGGCGACCACTGTCAAAGACGTAAAACCCAAAGTGGTATATTCATTAGTGCAGAAGAGATCCGAGACGAAATATCCGCCCTCTCTTTCGCTGTTTACCGGTAGTGGTTGTGTTGTGGTGATGTTTTGTGTATCAGGGTGTGTGGTGTTGCATCCAAACCGCCTCGCCTCCATGATTCCTGCACGCCAGTAATATTTTCACATCGTTATTCAAGGTATTTAACTTGCATGAGCACGTCTTAAGCACTGTGATATGTGTTAAGTCTTTATAAATGGGCATAGCACGAGTTTAATATTTTATGATTACTTTTTATGATCCCAAATATTTTTTCCTAATTTCGAACAGTTTTATTTTTCCATTCGTTTTCGTTTTTATTTTCTTACTCTTGAAAAACATGACTTGAAACCTTTCTTGAAATATAGTACTTACATTTTTATGTGTCTTTTCAACCTGAAATTCAGTGCTGTCAAATTACTCTCGACACACACTGGCGTTTATGCATGTTCTTGCTTATGTTGTTAACAAGCAAGATATCATCTTATCCGATACAGAATATGTAATGAACATGAAGACGGATCGTTAAATATTTACTTAGTTGAAATGCTTGCACTTTAACAGGTTAGACATTGTCTTCTGTTATAATACACAGCAATATCCACTATCGACTTGATCCAAATTATAGTTTAAAATAAATTTTCCAACAATATTCTTTGTGGTTTTATATTATCCTTCTTTAAACCAGAATCATGTTTAAGTAGCTTTTAGGCAGGGGCTGCCTTAGTTATTATAGAGTATACTACATCACCTCGCACTTCGTTGCACGGTCACTGAAAACAAGTTTTCTGCGACTTTACTGTGCCACAGTTCAATGCCGGGTAGAGCAACATGATATTCCTTCTGTGTAGTATAGACCGCTAGCCACTCGCCTAGTGTGGTCATTCGACTGTCTCTAAGCAATGCGCAATTGAAAACAAAGCTGTCAATCATGGCAAAAACAAACACACATAAGTTGCTCGTAATTGTTTAAGAATTTCCTTATGAATATTCCACTATAAAAGGAGCTAATATAATTTGTAAATTATATAACACAGAGTTAAAGACCATGGAAGGTTTTCATTAGAGTATTCTGCATTTCTAAACAACATATTAAAAATGTCAAATGCTTCGGTAGAAATGAAGGCGACGTAATGTACATCAAGAGATTAAAACTTCCTATGCACTGTCAAGAGTTTTGAATATATCGACATTAAAACGATGGTATACTGCAACATTCCCCTTCACAAACTATTAAATTTGATTTAAAAATATTTTTGCAGAAATTGTGAGCGAGTTTACGTAAATATTATTTAGTGACTTGCTATGATGGCATTATAAATAACTAAAAAGTTCCTTATTGCCTAAAAGTGCACCAAGAAAGCGAATGAGTTTTTTTGCCACTTTTCAAAAATATAAGAAATAAATTAATAAAATTACCTAAATTTTACTTTATTATTAAGCTCCTTTTTTCTGAAATACTGTACTGAAAACTTTTGGAATAGATAATGTAAATCGGCCTGAGCAGCAAACTACTTTGATTTTCCACTATACGTTTGAGTACACCAACAGTACTCCCTGTGCTCTAATTGCAGCTAACTTCACGAGAGTCGGCAGTGGTGTCCGATCTTTACTACTAGCATATATGGCTACAAAGTTTTAGGAATTTAATTGTAAGAATTTATTTAAACTATAAAATATATTGAATTATCAAAGATGTAACAACCTCGAGGCATTTCTCAATGCAAAGTAACGTAACTCCGATTGTAGATTTTTTTTCAACGTCGAAGAGTTTGTATAATTGCAAATTTTACTTATTTTACAATCAGTTATAAGGGCTAGTTATTATTTTGCGAACGGCCGAGGTTGCGTAGTAACGCTAACCTGGCAAATTTAAATAGATAATAGCATGCTTTTTTCCAAATTGCGATACACACCTAGCCAAAGAATGTAACTTCAAAGCTATAAACTATATCACTACATTTAACATTTAAATGTAATTCACATGCTGTTGAAAATAGGCATTTATCCAATATAATGAGATGTTAACAATAGTCGTTTTAAGGCCTATTAAGACCACCTGCTTTGATATTAGAAAAATTATTTTTTATGGCCCATTTCTCTTTCAGTGCTTTATTTCATCCCTGTAGTCTTAATACGATAAGACAGTTTGTTTAACAATTTCTTGTGTTCTTTCTAATGCTTAGTTTCATTTCCACAGTTCATTAAAATAATTACATTATTAATTTTTTCACTGTAAATGTATCAAAGTAAGTAAAAATTAGACTTTTAAAACTTTTTAATATGTGTTGGAAATTACGCCGGGTACTAGAAGAATGGCTAAAAGGAGGGACTGTCCAATTTTTATAAAAGGAGAACATTTGAATAATTCAAAATATTATGCCCCTGTGATTTGATAATATATAATTATAGAGGAAAAAGTCATTTTCAAACAGTATATCAAATATATGTAAAAATAATTTCTAGAAGACTAAATGTTATTAGTGAAGTACTGCTATAGGAAGAACAATGCTGTGTTAGAAAAAGGCGATCATGTGCAGGTTGTATATTTACATGGAACAATTAGAACAGAAGAGAAGGGAATTTAACTTTGCGAATTTCATATTATTTTTACATTATGAAAAAGCTTTTGATAGGTTTCTCCGATTTAATCTATGAATTGTAATGCAAGAGAAAGGATATCCGAGTTATCTGATCAAGTTAATTCAGAATCTATATAAAAGTACGAGAATTAAGATTGACATTGTCGTTAGCATTGGAAACAAAACAGAAAAAATAAACCAAGACGTTAAACAGGGATGTCCTTTATCACTAGCATTATTTAATATATATATATATATATATGTAACTAAAATAACAAAAACTACATAAGCAGAAAAAGGATAAAATACTTAGAAAGTCACAGATTTAGTATTGCAATATTTCAAACAGCTCGTGAACTTCTTAGGCAAGAAGACAAGTAAATGAACGTAGTGAAAATAAATATTGATTATCGAAGGTAACGTAATACATGGAAACATTAAATAAGCAACAAGTGTATGTGAGAGAGAGTATAAAATATATATTACTACATAAAATATACGGTTGTATACGCGCTTATGCAAAGGTATAGCTGCCATCTCTCTATCTCTGAGTAAACTTTCACAGCTATGAGTCGGTAACGTATCAAAAGTGTTAAATTAAATGCACCATCAAAATCCTTACAGTGAGACAGGGCATGTTAGGCAACCGGCAAGGGAGATTTGATTTTAACTGAACATCTATGATTGTTCATACGGAGAGAAACAACAGGAGAAGTTAAAGCAATACAAATGCTTTGCAACGCTTAAAAGATAACATATATACGACGTTCTTAGAAGAACAAGTAGAAAATCAAGAAATGTTAAATTCTCTGGATGAATTAGGGCTGCGAAATGAATGACATGGAACAATAAGCACACAGGTTTTACATTTAGGGCGTTGGCAAGTATATGAGCTTGCAACGGGACGAAGTAAATTGGAAGGAGATAGGTTGCGGCGAAAAAGGGGTGTTCTATAAGGAGGAGTGCACATTTAGAAAAATCACTTAATTTTTTTTGAATGGTGTTTAGCGCTCATTTTTACTACTGAGGCATCACAGGTGGTGGACACTGATGATACAGGAGATGAAATTATATATTGGGAAAGGATTTTTAGGGAAGGAAATGTTCCAGGCCTGAGTTTAGGGTACTTCCCCGGCATTTACCATTTATGAGGACTGAGGAAAACCTGGAAAAAACCTCAGTCGGGAGGACGTTCCTGGTGGGATTCGAACGGCAGACCTCCCGCTCACGAATCCGCGCGTTTACGACCTCGGCCACCCGTGGCATTCACTTAATGATGAATGCAATAATAAAGTATTCTTTATATTCTTTCAAAATAGGTCTGAAGCTTTAAATTCCCTGGCAAGTAAGTAGTAACAAAGTTAATGAAGTTTTTATTGAAAGTTTTAGATTTGCATTGGAAAGTTTTGAGCGCTAGAATAATACGGGATTCTAAAAGAGAGAAAGGATATATATACGAAGCACTTAAAGAGTGGAAAAACTATTCTACTGAGGGTATTCAAATTAATAGATATAAATTGAAAACAGTTTTATTTGCTGACGATCGGGTTATTTTTGAAGAAACGGAAAATGGTTTTCAGAGAAGTGTTAATAACCCGAAAGTTGTCTTGGAGACGTATAATTTAAAGATCTCGGCAACAAGACAAAAACAGTGACTTTTAAAGGGAACGATCATGTAAGAGGTAAGATAGTTATAAATGACGAAATTATAGAACAAGTCTCTAGTTTTAATTATCTAGGTTTTAATGTATCATGTAGTAAAAATGAATATCTGAATATAAAACTAAATAAATTAAGACAAATGAACGGAACAATGTGGAAAAAATTAAAGAACAAGACGTCTAAAGCAACACAAACGAAATTCTACAAAGTAATAACATGGTCAGCGGTAACACGGAAGTTGAAACTGAACTATTAATAGGAACAGACAGGAAAAGAATAGAAACTGCAGAGATAGATTTTTAAGAGCAATAGCTGGACAAACTCTCTTAGACTAACAAAGAAATTAAGAAATTCAAAAACATTTAAATGTATATAATGTAAATGAAAAAATAATGAAAATAAAAATAGTTGGTGTTAGCATATATTAAGAATGAAAGCGGAACAGATACCAACAGTTTTACTAAATTACAAACCTAGAGGATATCGCCAAGTAGGAAGACCAAGGACAAGATGGAGTGATATGTTTAATTGAGGACAGAACAGGTCGACAGGTCGAAGAAGAAATTCTATTCATTCTATTCATTTTTCATTGTCTTCATTGTTTAAGTTTTGTGGCCATTTAGTAGCTCAGAAATTTTAATTTCTCCGCATATTTTAAAATTATAATACATACAGTAATGTTTAAAATATATACTGACTTCAGTTTTCGTGATATGTGTAAAGTCGATTGTCACTTTTCACTTTGGTGATGTTGAATAGGTAACCTAGGAAACGCTATTTTACAAATGTGCATAAAGCTTAATAACACAAACTAGCTACATAAAATAGAATGTGGGTTGTGGAAGACCGTACATCACTTTAACTTCATACCAACTGTCCGAGCTTCATTCCCCCAGATTTGTGGCTAACATAAAGCTTATTAAACTAACGAATTATTGAGCATATCTTGACGTTTGCCCAGAGTTAGCGCTACTAAAAGTAGATGACTTAACGGGAAACGTTGGTGGTTCTATAGAAGCGTGCTGCATCAGATCTGAACATTGTGTTCATGTTATTAAGTAGTACAAAGTATAACTAAAACGCTGTTAATTGCAAATATCACCAATTATAACAAAAACTAAATGTACATGGACCGTATTAATGTATAAATCAGTTTTGCTGATACAAGCTTTACATATTTGTCACTTTAGGCAATTGTGTCGAGACAATCTTAAGAAAAGACTAACTTAACAGTAAAACATACATGTTTATAAGTCTATTATGATAGGATAACACAATCTATGGCTAAGAAAGTAAGGTTTAGAACTAAACATCGTCACTTCTGAGCATTTATCGAGCATTTCGAACTTTACAACCACCGTAATCCTTAGTTGTGCCAGAAGGCCTATGTTTCGAAAGTTCGACTTTCATTATTTTCTCAGTTCGAAAATACAATAAAAAGTTTGTTAATAAACACGTTAAGTGTAACTTCCATAAAATAATATAATGAGTACATTTGATCTAAACCAGAAATACTAAGGCGCTAGATTTATTTTCCTTGTTATTTCACGGAAAATTAAAATGAAATAGAGATTTCAATTTTTTGTTTCGTCAATTTGGCTAAGATTAGTACATATTAGTTCTATAGTTAGAAATTTCAACGAGTCATTTATCATGTAGGTTAACATACACGGAATCTAACCCACATATCTAGTATGTTAGCCAAATATTTTAATGCCATACAGCATTTTCTTAACATAATGCTCTTTTTAAATAAAATGTAAATTAATTATTTTATATTTTATTTATAACAGCTGTTATTAAAATTATGAAGATGTAGTCATGTTTCACTCCATTATGAATTTTCTCCCCATTTTTTATTACTTTTGATTTGTATTGGAAGTCTGTAGTTATACATTTGACACATATAGCGGTTGTTAATGTTCTCCAATTAATTTGTGTTTCGGTTTCCGTTATATTTAATTAAATACAAAGACAAGTTACAAGTTCTTATTAATTTTTGAGAACAAATATATAACGCAAATGAGAAGTTCTTTTTATTATAATCCCTATTCAGTATATTACTTTTATCCTCTCTATTATTGGAGTTCTTTCTCCTAAGATTTTTCACCAATTTAGAGAAGCACAAATGCCCCTGAATGCTAGATCTGGAGATGGATGTTGATACACGTTCTAGGTCCTTCACTGCAGAATTTGCATGTAGCTCATGTAATTTGTGGATACATATTGATTGATTGACGTTGTAATGTGTAAATACACCTTGATACTTAAGCCTTAAGGGTCTTTTGTGTCTCCTAAAATAGTATGGCATAACTTTTTTCAGTCATGGGCCAGATCTTTTCCCAATAATGCATTGAGTTTCACACTTGCATTATTATTATTATTATTATTATTATTATTGTTATTGTTGTTATTGTTATTAAAATAATTACTACTAACTTCATAATATGATCTCTAAATCATAATATAACTGAGAAAAAAACGAAGTGAATTTAGAAATTTTGAATGATTGAATCCAGAATTTTATTTGCTAACGTTTTTAAATATTTATTAATTTTTTCAGTGATTTAAAGCTGTTGTTAAAACCCGTCTCCTCTCATAAAATTAATATTTTCCTGCAAAATTTTGTAACTATGTTGTAAATATTACCTTGCACAAAAGTTAGCATAAATATTTAATTATAAATGTTGAACATTTTTAAAAATAATAAAATATGCATTTTAATGTAAAATTACAGAAAGTGCAGTAATTGATGGTAACTGATGCAGTAATTTTGTTCAGCTGCTTTTACCTTCACAGAAAAAAACGAGCAAATTGTACGAAGCAAGGGCTATAGGATGTTTCAAAATAGTTGTATGCTTGTACGTAAAACATTGTGATTTGAATTTTGGAGGCTAAAAGTTAAAGGGGAAGAAATGGGTATTTAAAAATGACGCTAAAGCAACTGTTTTAAGGGGCATAGGTGTCTGAAATTTCACTGGAAAGTATTGGTTTTTCTTTTTACGAAAATTTAAAACTTTCTTTGTGATGTCCACTTAAGTAATATATTTACTCTTGAGCTCATTCATATAGAACATGTCAGCTCTAAAACGCTATGCCAACTGGCGACTGAGTGTTAAATAACCAAAGACACAAGGAAAAAAGGAGCTATGATTCTAGCTCCGTTATGAATTATCAAGTTTGTCCTTTCTGTGGACATTCATCTTGGTGCAGAAGGTACTTGCATTGGGGTTGGTTTTGTTCGTAAAATGCAAAGCTCCGCAATTTTCTTGGAATGTTTAACATAGTCAGAAAGGACGAAGGAAATTATTTGTTCTGAATTCAGCTTTTCTGTTTCTCGTTTCCTTCTTCAAATGACTTACATTACTTAGGTATTAGATTTGATTACTAATTTTTAACTCTAAGGAATAGAATAAAATATTCCTTTTCGAGTACACACAAAAAGTAGCTTATTGGACCACGCTGTTTTAAACGACAATATTCTAGTAGAAACCCCTCCCCCAAGATATTTAAACTCTAGTGAGTGAGTTTTGTAGACTCTGTTCACATAGAGGGTAAGGGTAAGTGGGGTTTCCATGGTAGAGTTCCATTGTCCATAGATGTCTCCATTCGTTAATTACTCCTATAGTTTCTTGATTTGGTTTGCTTTATGTCCCTCAACAGGTCCTTAGATGGGATACCGTATGTTTTGACAAACATTTTACCGAGTACTTAAGTAGGAAATTTCTTACATCCTATCTAGTATTCTTTCTGGTCTATTTACTAAGCAATTTTCTTGCTAATGTCGCAGAAAGGTTCTGTTCCTGTGATGTTTTATGTTAGAGCCTTCTTTTGTTGGTTTTTCTGACCTCTTATTGCTTTCAATGAGATGATGTCCAAGCATGAAACAAAGTTCTAGTTGATTCTTTGTGGCAGGATTAACGAGAGCTTGAATGCATTACCATATAAGTCAGAATTGACCTGATGAGATTAAGTGCATTGTCTATGAAAATGAATATACCTTGATTAGATTATCGTATAATAAAACCAGAAATGCAATTGTTTCTTTTTAAAAACGCTAACAAAGTTCCCCACATTTACAATATCTTTGTTTTTGGAGACTATTTCGCCACGTGACGTCATCTCTTTAAATCAACTAATGAAATGAAACAATTTTTTTAATTTTGACCAATCACAGTTGGATATCGCAGTGGGTTTATCGAAAAAAGTATTAAATCCCTTTTATCACGCGACGTGATTTGATTGTCTTATGGCTAACTCTTCTGTATAATTCCTGAGCACGCATTACTACCACTACCACTTTTCTGTGTTTTCAGTAAATGTAAATTTATCTAAGTTTATGTGTATCCATTCAAGTGTATTCAGCCAACAATATGAAATATTTTATAAATTATGTAACAATACCTGCCTAAGCAACCATAAATTTTAACAAACACGTTGTTCAGAATAGTAAAATAATTTCTATTTTGTTTTTCTCAGTTGGTATTAGTAAATCTAAAGGTAGCGATTGTAATACTCGACTTTTGTCTATTTCATTCTCACGATTTCTGAATAGGTAGGTATTCATAAGTAAGAATAATAACGTATACAATTGTTAATAATCTGTGCGCGTATACATATATATACATTACATTTATTCTTATTATAGTAATGAAATAGTTCCAAATCTGTATTTGAATCTTTTCTATTGGTATTACTGACAATCGACATTCATCTGTTGTTAGATGTCTTGAAAAGGTTAAGTATTCATAATACAAATATACAGTTATTAAACTTTTGTAAGCCAAGTTTACGGGAATTATACTTAAATTTTATTTTATTGGTGAAACACATCTGAGTTTTAATGTTAAATTAACTCACTATGTTCAGTAATTAATCGGCAATGAGCTTCGTACTCTTAAGCGATTTGCAAAAAGTAACAGATGGTCATCAGACGAAGTGGTTGACCTTTCCCCATCAGATCGATTCTGAATTGTTTGTTTTGTAAAAGTATGATTTATAGACATGCAGTCAGACGGCATATCAAACACTGCGGGGTCCTAATTGAAGAGTGTAGAGCCCTATGATGGCATTTCTTAATTGTATGGACTGCTATTCTGGTCTTTGCTTTAATATACAGATATGTGTGCAGAATTCCTAGTAGTTTGAAGTCAATCAAGGGAAATTCCTTAGCAAACCAAAAATATTTTCTTTTTGATGAACTGAGTGATTTGGGAGTTTATCAGCACTGTTAAGTGTTTTTAATGGGAAAAGATTCATACTAATACATACCCATGTTTTTGTCTTCTGTGACAGTTTTTAGCAGAATTAGCAATAACATAGAGCCAAAATCTTGCTGAGATTCCTTTCAGCTTCAGCCATCTATTATTAAGTTGTTTCTGAACAAAAAAATAAAAATGTTTAGTACTTGCTTACACAGATCGATTTTTCCTGGAATAATTTTAAATAGTGACTACCTCAATAATATTGTAGTTAGCGTATCTGACTGCAAATACAAACTTTTATGTTGAACTTTTAAGGTCAGCTGCCTGAAAAGAAGAATGCCAGATAACTTTCGGTGGTGTTGACTCCGGTTCGTTTTTATCGTCTCTTAAGACCAACTTTGTTATGAAAAAAACATGTTCTTTTCCTAGATAATTTCTTTACAATGGAATATGAACCAAAAACTTCTTCGTTAACACCATACAGTTAGATAGCATACGCCTTTTATGGTAAATAACATGTCATAGGGCGATTCTTAAAATTAATACCACAGCAACATAGCATACAGCGCGTTGGTCAAAGATGTTTAGGGAGTTCAAACTTGTACATAAGTTGTGTGTGTATGTGAGAGAGAGAGAGAGAGAGAGAGAGAGAGAGAGAGAGAGAGAGAGAGAGCGTTCTCATGGTGTTTGCGATTTTATTTCAGGATAGAAACTTTATAAATCTGTTTTGCATTTCACAGTAAATAAGAGTAATTTGTGTGATTACCTTTATAGGTTTTACACATACTATTTCTCTTATGTGACGTAATAATAGAGGGCAGTTTTTAAGATGCAAAATTATGGTTGAAAATGGGAAATAATAATTCTAAAAACGTAAAGATTGAAAAGATGCTGATATTTCTGTTTAAACCAGTATATTAATATTATTTGTTCAAAAATGTAGCAAATAACATAAAGTGAGCAATATTTAGGAGGTAAACGTAGCATACACTAACTTTCAACCAGTTTGTTACACTGGATTACGCACATGTTTAGTTTTCGAACGTAAGTCGCTGGCGCTTTGAGTTCTGGAGATTCTCATATATAAGCTCGACTTAATTCTCCTGAAACATATTTTGAAAGCACGGAAAGAGAGTTTAGGGGTGCTGCAAAGGCTTCCACATTCGTATTGTTCCTCAAAACGAATTAAAGTTTGGCTTTGGCAAATTCGTCAAATTGTCCCTCACAGCTGTCAACTTCTTCCACTGTTCCTCCTCCTCTACAACTTATTGTTCTAAACTCTGAAACACACGAGGCAAAAGCCTATAGCCATGCACTGCGAAAACTTGCAACGTAAGTCTCTGACGTGGAGTAATTGTTGGAACTGCTTGATGGCTGTTGATTCTAGAACACACATGAAACTTTTGATTTTTTTCTCGAAATTTTCGCACAAGAACACTGCCCATTTTATCCAAGTGCCCCATCTGGTCATGACAGGAAATGTGGTCATTTAATCTATTGTATTCCTCTCTTACTCACAAACATTTTGTAGCGGAAGATCTGGGGTTTGAATCCCGCTGAATGGGGGAGGGGGTTTCCCAGGTTTTCCTCAGTCCTCATAACTGGCAAATGCTGGGGAGGCAACCTAAACTTAGGCCTGGAACGCTTCCTTCCTTAAATATCCTTTCCCAATTAATCATTTCATCTCATATATCAGTGTCCAGTGCCTCAGTGGTAAAAACGGGCGTTAAACACACTACTGATAAATATTGTAGCTCAAGCACAATACATGCCACATGGTTAAGGTAGGAGAATACTAGACCTTCAGTTGTTCGAAAGCGGCAACCTTGTAACATGCTTGATGAGTCATCACAAACCTGATTTTTTTCATATTGCATGCCCTCTGGCCATACCTTCATCACTGAAGCGAGAAATCACTGAATTACTGCATTAATGTGCAGGCATCTGCATCCTTGAATTAATACATCTCTAAAAGCATGCGTTTTGTCCTTAAACTAGATAATGTAAACATCAGCACATCAGTAGCTCATCTATTTAGAATCACATTTAACGTATGCCGACTGACTCTCTTTTCTTCTCGAAAACATTCTCATAAATTGACTTTATGCGAGTTTTTCTCAGGGTGCTCTCATCCGATATTGATTTTTGTATGTATTTCTCGAGGATTGAAAGCTGTATGTCGTTTTCTTACATTACGACTTGTGGAGTTAAACATTCTTCGCAGGATTGCCATATTAGATGTGCTGGTCTATTCATGTACTTCGATGCTTCTCATCGATTGCAGCATTTACATCGCAGACGGTATATCGAGCAATTAAACCACACTTTGCGACTGTCTCTTAAATTCTTCTGAAAGTGCATAAATTTTGTATTCTGAACTTTTGAGACAGTAGAGTACGTGGACTGCCACATTGACTATCGGATCTAAAATTGATAAATATACCATGCTGTAATTCTTGTTCTGCTCTCTAAAATGGCATGCTCAAAAAGAGTACAAATCATCTCAGAAGTATGAAAATAGTTTATTTTTCCGCTCAATTTTTTAACAAATCATAAAATAAAAGGCTCAAATAAGGGGTTGAAGCATCAAAGAGACGAAAAAAGGGGTTAAATGTACTAATCTCAAAAATAGCAGTAAAAAGGTGCAACAACATTTGCCAATTTTGCTTTATTTCGTGTCCTAAAATACAAATCTTAAATAATCATTATGAAAAAATCTATAACAAAATCTGTTCATAACCTTTTCTACAAATATAATACAACGAATTTTGAATTTCAACGCATTACAGCCCCATGTCACTCAATTTTTTGTGATTTTTACAGCAATAGTTTTATCACATGGATGTGCATTTAACTTCTTATTGCTGCCAACTTTGTTCTTCGTAAGTAAGAATTGATTAATCGCAACAACCAACAATCATACTACAAAATTGTAAAAGGAGGAAAATAACCACTCCAGCTGGTCGACTGTTTTATTACATAAGGTACAAGCCGAAATTATGAAAATGTACACCTATATTAATAAAAGAAAAGTGCAATGCATTAAATGAGCATTTAGATTTTCTCACATGCCATTAGTGAGTAAATCGAATTGTAGTAATCGATCTTTGTCTCGTCTATTCCAGACGCACCATTTCTGAATTAGTAGACATTAATAGATTACAGTTAAAGATTTTATATATTTAATATTTAGTGAGCGAATTTGAAGAATGAAACACTTTTGTTTAAATTTATTCGCAAAATTGTCTTAATAAATATCACTGGGTGTTCTAAACTTCTTAGATAATTTAACAAAGATAGAGAGCTACCAGTATCAATGATATTGTTGCAATCTTAGGTAGAACCCTCGCTTTTACTTTTCTTTTAGCTAACTTGGACGAGGTTGGGCACGCTCCTGACTTTAATCATTAAAAATGCCGAACATCGTGAGTTAAAATATACATAAAGGACGAGGGATACATAATACTATGAACTGATAGTTGTGTTGAAGCTGCAGTCTTGTATAATCTGTATTATCATTCCTATTACATTTTCAAATGTTACCTGTACTGTAGGACGCTGTTACGATGGCCAGTGAGAGAGTTGCGCACGTTCACTCGCTCACGTCTCTCGATAGACTGATATTAATCCTAACCAAAGCCTCTAAACATGCAGCTGTAGGCATGCGCAGATCTTGACTTTTTCTATTTCATGCATACTACGCGAGCGTGAGATTAGCTGGCAATTGTTGACTTCAAGAATATTTACTTTTACAATAATCACTTCTACAATGTTTTGTCAGATCACACTATACCCCTTATTAATGCATAATTTCCATTACTAAATCCCCCATATGCCACAATATTGCTTGTATTAAAAGTACTTTTCACTGTTGACATTTTTTCTACCTTTCGTCCAGAGAGACAGTTTGTTGCATTAATAATAGTAATAATTATTTTCGTTTGAGACACCATCAATATTTTTATCAAATTGACACACTGATCTAGTCAAAATTATTTTACCAAGGATAGTTCATATTATTATGTAATGTTGTGACGTTATACATATTTGATGTCGAAAGTAATGAAACAATGCCCTAATTTAATAAACAAGCCACTGAATTTGAATGCAAATGTCTGATTCAGAAAATTATATTTCTTTTAAGAATTTTAAAAGAAGCTGTTTTCCAGAAGTCTACGAGCAGATAAGTGAAGGAGTTATTTTACGTTTTGAAAACAGAAATAATATAGGGCTATAAGTTGTTTGCAGTAACAATTGGTTAGTATGATTAATTTGTTTGCGCTGATATGTCGACTTTGCGGTCCATGTACGACAAAGTTCAGTTCTCCATATGCATATAGGAAAGACAAACTTCCCAATAAATGATCAGTTACATGAAATGATACTTTTCATTTCGCTGTGCCATAAAGCAACATTTTTATAGCGCAATCAAAGAATAAAATACTCTTGAATACGTACACAGTAACGACGATACAGTTGGTGGCACCTTTGGCTGTTCACGAGATTTATTTGTAATAGAACGGGGACAAAATTAAAACTCCCTCATAGCACATATAGACATATCTGAATGTTTATGAATAAATTTATCATAAATTAATTTTTTTTCCTTTTCAATCTTTCCATGTTCCTTGTTTCAAAAAAATAGTTCACTATGAGGAACACATTAGCGAATGGGGTAAAATTACAAATACAAAAGTAGTTATTATTATTACATTTCTATAGGTTTATACTGAACTATTTCAAATTATTTTTCTCGCACTGGAAAAAAATGTAGTTAGACATGCGTTAATTATGGAATCAACTGTCACTGGTTTTCTGAAACCTCAGGTTCAAACAAACAAAATTTAGTTACAGGCCAGTTGCTTACCTCTGAATTCAGTGGTGATTTTCTTTTTCTGTAAATACATCGCAGCTGTTTACTAGAGATATTTGATCAGGAGTCGGTCCTGATGGTGTAGTAGTAACCTTACTTGCTTTCTAAACCCAAGATCGCGGGTTCAAACCCGGCCAGGATCGATGGACTTTTTCGGGGGCAAAAATCTTAAGTATGACTTCCTTCGGAAGGAAAGTAAAGCCGTGGATCCCGTGTCGTACATTTACGGCATGAAAAAGAACCTCAAGCCTGAAAGAGGCATCTGAGCAACATTTATCGGCCATTTCACGCCCTGAATTGAATGGGACGCTGATGACCTGAGATGTTAAAGAGCGTCCATGAATAAATCAAATCAACAGCATCTTTGATCGAACTAGCACAAACAAAACAGCTCAAAATTTAGTTATAGGCTATTCATTTATCTCTGAATTCAGTAGTGACATTAGTTTTCCGTAAAACGCTGCAGTTTCTCACTAGAAAGCCCTGCTCTAGTCTATTGTGCAGATGCGATTTATATCTAATTATATTAATTAGATTTATTAATAAGTTTTATCAATTTAACGAAAAAATATTTATTTTGATTTCAAACTATTTACTATATTATTTTTGTCCATTTTTTTTTTGTTTTGTTTTTGTCATTTTTATCGTATGCTACAAAATGGCACTTCTCAAAGCCTATAACTGAGTTTTGATAAGGTTTTGTTTGTTCGAACCCGATGATTTTCCTTGTTAGAAACAAATTAATGTCATATCATTAATTCCACTTTGATTTCGTCGTAAGCAATGCAAAAAATAAATAAATAAAATAAATAAAAATAAAATATGTAATTTATATCTGCTTAGATAGACAATATTATTCCCAATATTGTATTAAACCAAAGGCGGTCGGTAATAAGGGAGCTGTGTAAAAATGCGTGTTTCAGCTCATTTTACAATAATTATGTTTCGTACCTTACAGTTGCAGGTCTTCGATTTATAGCATACGAATTGACTTGATAAGGTTGCATGGTATCATAGAAGTGCGGAACAAATGTTCTTCAAATGCTTCATATTGCAAAGGAAAAAAATGAGCATCTTAATTATGATTTACATAGTTAAAAACCTATAAATACAAGATCAGGAGTAAATGTAGATCATATTTATGCTTAAACAATATAAGTAAGTGACTTTATTCAAACATGGCACAAATTAGAAAGGAGATATTCCGCTTTCGGCTCTTGAAGGAAATTAGGAGCTAACTAATCTAACTGCACTTAATCCTTGGTTAAACTCCGAGATTGGGCGCATGTTCTCGCATTAAGCAATGGGGAAAATTTTCTCTTTCACGGTGTATTTTATACGGAGGGCCTCTTCTCTCTGTTTTTTCTTTTCATGCTACTTCTAACACGTTGTGCCAAAGGTTTAAAAATAATAGTAATCTGCCGGCTCTGAGTTAATAATGAAGAACGATAGAACCTGTATTCAGCACTGTACTGTTGGACCGCACATTATGAGCGTTTTACTGAGATTTTGTAAGGAATAATGTTATAAAGCTAGGATAAAACAAAATATCGGCGTAATTATATCGAGCCGGCATATATCGAAAGAGTTGGAAATGGAAAATATATATATTCAACATACGATTTTTCAAATGGCTCACCAAATACAACAAATATAAAATACTGACAATAATGAATTTAAAAAATATTAATCGATTTATTAAACTTTTTAAAGCATGTAAACACCTTTTATCGAACTTTGTATTTATGAAACTTTACGTGAATAGACCACTGCCTCCCCTATGACTAATGAACAGTATGCATTCTGATAGAGCTGTTCGGTCAATCCTGGCCAAATCGCAGAATTTCTTCATAGAACCACGTGGAAATTTCATAGCTGCACGGCAAAAGTTTTGCTCCTTTGTTTTTATTCTCTAAGGATTGGTGACATGTTGAAAGAGGCCTGTGATTCTATTTCAATGAAGTTTCGTATTTGGATGTTTTGGAAAGCGGAGCACAAATGAAGTAATTCTTTTTTGTAGGCTCCCTATATTTGGGAAAAAAGAAACAAAAAAAAATCTTTGTAATTTCATTTCCTTTGCAAATGTGAACTAAATTGCACCATTTCTCTTAAAATCCATACTTTTATCGACCCACATCATTCTCAAAAGGGATGGTGCAAAAAGGGATGCAAAATCTATTGTCCCCTTTGAATGAAATTTAATATTTCGAAGTTTTTGGAATACCAAATACGATTCATGTAATATTTTATAGACTGTATTAAATTTGTGACGAACTACTCCATTACTAATTTAACCCCTTGACATATAAAAATGCAAATTTTTATTAAATTTCATGGTTAGGTTTTTAATTTTGGTTTTATGAAACATCTTCTGTTCTCTCTCATTTTCATGCCCAGAGGGCGGTGATTCGGAGAGAGGTGGGAAATCACTTGGCCTCCTACCTTAATTAAATTTCTTGTTTGGGAGTTTTTCGAAACGCGGAACAGGAATGGCATAATTCTATACCTATGCTCTTCTTTAGCTTTCAGAAAAAATAGGCCCTTTCAATAATTCCATCCCTTGACGCACAAAAATGCAAATACGCACAAAATTTCATAATTGCTTTACATATATGCGAAAATGTTTGCCTTACATACATGACGTGCCATCTATGATTTCATTCTCTAAAAGGGAGGTGGAACTGAAAGAGATGGAAAATTCTGTCTCACTGTTTCAATTAAATTTCGTATTTGAGGTTATTTGGGATTTGGAACAGGCTATGACAATTTCGAGGGGGAGGGGTTCATATTGACGCTTGGGATTCCAACACCTTACAACGGAATATTATATGGTATGATTTTGGACATATAATCGATCATGATTTCAGCCACTATGTTATATAGGTATTTTGAACATTTTTCGTTGTGGCAGTTAAAGGAAGGGACTTGGGTAAATATTTCAGGTTATTCTAATAATCAGAGTTTGTTTTTGGGGGAAAAATTAAGCCTGCATCTCTTAGGGGAAATAGCTGTTAAGCAATATATTTAATATTTCTTTTTCGAAACTAATGCGCCACAGAGACAGAACTCGCTTTCATATACAGTGAATGGATGAATGCCTATCAAATCCCTTTAAGAGCAAATGCTACTTGCCGAGATAGGGTAACTAGTTAATACGCTTTGATGAGTCGGTCCTGGTGGTGTAGTGGTAAGCGTACTTGCCTTATAAACCCAAGATCGCGGGTTCAAACCCGGCCAGGATCGATAGATTTTTTTCGGGCATAAAATTCCCAAGTATGGCTTCCTTCGGAAGGGAAGTAAAACCGTATTTACGGCACGAAAAAGAACCTCAAGCCTGAAAGAAGAGGCCTATGAGCAAAATTTGTTGGCCGTTTAACGCCCTGAATTGAATGACAGGAGATGTCAAAGAGCGTCTGTAAATACAAAATCAAATAAACGCTTCGATGAGCCAATCCAAGTTATATACAGTAGCAGATATAAATATTGGAACAAGACGAACTCTGCATATCAGATGGTATAATTGCATAAATAAATAGTAAACTGAAAGTATTATAGTGCAAAATTACTTTATTTTTATATTTAAAGAAGTGTTTTAATAAGAAATTAAACCATAGTTTTATTTCTGAAAGGTTAAAGAAAGCTTATTTCATCTTGACAAAAGTATTGGATAAACGTTTTGTAATTGAATGTTCTGTTAAGCGTTGTTTTCTTCCGATGGTTGCAGAAAGTCGTTTTTTGCATTATATGAATGTAATTCTTTGTTACTTAGAGTTTATAATGGGCGACTTTTCATCTCCTACCACAAGATATGTGGCTATTTTCATTGTAATTACTAAAACTTGAAGTAGTTGCATAGAATCTACATCTACTTAGCCGGGGATTACCTCTCCAACTGCCTTGTAACGGTGACAAAGCATGAAAGATGCAATAATGGTCGTAATGTCACTCATTCTTGATTGAAATGGTGTACAACCATATTTCAAAATTCTGAACTTGTCTCTGCATTTTTTGGTTCCATGATGAACTAACTGTTCCTTTCGACTTATCGACCTGAGGCTACATATATTCAAATCTTACTGCAGTGGAAAATGCACACTGAACACAAAACAATGACAGACTCTTATCGTCGTCAACTTTTAACGAATTCCGAAGGAATGTAAACTATAGCGGTTGTAGCAATGGAAATATTTTTAATAATGCGTATATATATATATATATATATATATATATATATATCAATGTACCCACTAACCCACTAACCCCTACAATTTTAAAATTGATGAGGGCAATCGGGCCCTTAGTAGTAGGGGTATACCTGAAAAACGATTGGAGTTTAAAGAAAAATTTAAAAAATGCTTTAACGGCCGCAATTTAAATATTTTAAAAGGAAATTAGGCATATGCTATTGAAATAAAACAAGAAAAAAAATATTCTGAAAATCAGTGAAATCGGATTATTAGAAGGAGGGTTTACCTGAAACCCAACATCGAAAACTCGATCTAGGATCACCAATATTTGTTTCGCAACGAAATAGGTATATATCATTAAAATAAAATTAAAAAATAGGGATTGGGGATATTGAATGAATGAATGAATGGTGTTTAACGCCCGTTTTTGCTACAGAGACACCACTGGCGATGGACACTGATGACACACGAAATGAAATATAGGGAAAGGATTTTTTAAGGAAGGAATCGTTCCAGGCCTAAGTTTAGGGTACCTTCCCTAAATATGAGGACTGAGGAACACCTAGAAAAAACCTCAGTCAGGGAGAACAGCCTTGGCGGGATTCGAACCCCAGACCTCCCGCTCATGATTCCCCGCCTTAACCCGTGGCGGTCCTGTAAGTGGTGTCTTGACTTTACAGTGAAGTCGATCAGAACGTTTGCCCTTTCTTCTTATTTGCAGGAGTCTGGTAGAATTTTCCATCGCAATATCAGTCAGTATTCACTGTGCCCTCTGCTTTGTTGAGCTCTTCTGGCTGATGAAACAAACATAATTATCTCTACATGCTCCTGTTGGAGCCGATTGGAATACATGTTGCCGCAAGCCCCAGGCTGTTTTTGTTCGAAATCAAGCAGCATCGCTATCACGCTTTATGCTTTGAGGTTATTAATTATTATAAATGTTCACTGGATAAACTGCATGAATCGTGACATGCAATTACAAGCGCAAACGTGTGCAAAATGCTGTGTTGACCATGTGAACAGTTTACATGGTGTTTTGAGAGCGTGACATACAACGAGACGCTCTATGTGTGCCAATAGGTACACGTTATTGGATGACACTCGCACTGAAACTTTGAAGAAATGATTTGACGTGTACATTGTCAAAAGTTAATGGCGGCCGGTTCCTTGCTATGTCTGCTAACCACAGCAGAAGTGACTGACCTTGGTTCTGGATTCCAACATGCTTGAACAGATAGAAAATAAACATAATTCAGAAATGTTCATGAGAACAGTGTAACCGACGAACATAAAAGTGAACTTTTATGGTGATAGAGAAACAACTAAAACTCCGTTTTTTTTTTTCAGTAGTCTTTCTCAGCAATATATTCATTAACTAGGTCCTTATTGTATTGAATTATTTGTTTTCATTTTAAATATCACATTAAATGCAATATTTCTACTTCAGTTCCATATGAATTTATTGTTGAGAATAATTACTTACCAATTTCAGAAAAAGGTAATGTTGAATCTATTTAAATTATTAAAAATGGGGGGCTACCTTATCCTTGTATAATTATATATTATTTAATATTTCTCCAAACATGTGGATATAAGTTTACTCCTTAAGGCCCAGTTGTATAAAGCACTTGATATCTATTCCATAAATATCCGTTCAAAAAGTTTATTGTACAGATAACTTACATCCGTTTTCCAGCGAGAATGCAACCTTTCGACAACTGTATGATGTTGAAGTTCGGAAATGTCCAACAGATGGTGTTTTTTTCTGAGCACAATCCAACACCATTATTGAAAGAGAACTTACGCGCCCTGACTCCTCTTTCTAAACTAACTTCTACTTCTTCTTATTCTTCCTTTTTTTCCCGCCACGAGTGGCTGAGGTCATTAAGATGCGGTGAGCGGGAGGTCTGGGGTTCGATTTCCACCAGGACCGTCCTCCCTGACTGTTTTTTTTTTGTGGGTTTTCCTCAGTCCTCATAAACGGCAAATACCAGGGTGGTACCTTAAACTTAGGCCTAGAACGTTTGCTTCTTATAAAAAAAATCCTTTCCCGATTTATCATTTCATCTCTTGTATCATGAGTGTCCACCGCCTGTGGTGCCTCAGTAATAAAAACGGGTGTTACACGCTATTCAAAAAAGAAATAAATACATTTTTTGGATTTTGCTGTATTTTATAGTTTGAAATTTTATGATTGGTGTGATATATTTTTATTGTAATATGTACATTTTAAAGATAAACTATATGCACCATTTTCCTCCTGAATTATACCTTCATTTCAAGGAAAACACATTATTTTTAAGTCTTTGGAACAGAAGCATGACTGTCTCTCATTTTATGAAGAAAATTTTGCTCTTCAATTTAACTCTACTGTTAAATATAGCAGCTTTCATGTTTACAAATCATGTATTTTCTTTTCTATGGAACTTTTTGATTCAGCTTGATTTGTTTCAAGTTTTTTCTTTGCAATGTTGAATTCTATTTTTCAGATACTTTTTGTGTATAAATATAGTCCTTCTACAATGGTTAAGTGTAAGAAGTTCAAAATTAAGGGAAGCAGGTATTACAGAACATATCCTATGATGAAGATAGATAAACAAGTGATGAAACATTTCCCTGTGCATCAACTCCTACTAGCAGCCCTACGAAAAATGAAACAGCAATAAATACTATCACTATAATCGACAGTAAAATGTGTGAATATAATTATAGATTTAGATATATTAAGCTGTGCATTGTGAGGTAGTGTTGGCTGAAATCAATTGTGAAGGGCAAATTAAATTAACTTAAAATATTAATAAATCAAATGGGTTGGTCTCCTCTTTGAATATTCAGTGTACAAACTGTGAAATGTGTAAAGAATTTTCTACACCAGACAAATGCAAAAATACTGAATTACTCGAACCTATTTTATGGGCTTAGGTATACAAGCAAGGGGTTTTCTGCTGGAAAAGTTTTATGTGGCCTTTCAAACCTTTCCACACCCCCTACAAATGTTTCAAAATATATTGTGGTTTTTGCATAGACTGAGGAAGAACAGGATTATATACCAGAAGGATTCGGACCATCTCTCAAAATACGAGTTCAAATATTTAAACCGACTCTTTTGTAAATAACATTTTGTAAGGAAAATTAACCAATTACTAGAAACTACTAAAGATAGATGAACAAAAATTTTAAGTTAATAACCCTATACTGTGATTTGAGCATCTTGTTTGATTATAATATGCTTAGTTAATTTATATTGAAGTAATTTATTAATGCATTTTATTTAAAATCATATAAATAAGATAAAATGAATATTTTCTTCTAAAAGTATACCTGTAAAATTAAATTGTCAAATTCACTCTGATATCTTCAATAATTTCTTAGACAATAGGTCATGAAATGTACTGACTTTTATACTGTCAGAGTAGGATTTTTAATCTCCTCACATCTCTATTGATGATACGTGAATTGGGAATTCATTGGGGGGGGGGGAGGAAATCTTTCAGACCTAAGGCTAGGATATCTCTCCAGCTTTTGTCATTGATGAAGACCGAGGAAAACCTGGATAACATTTCTTTCAAAGAGGTGGTTAGATGCAAATCAAACCACAGATCTCACGACTACAATTCTGTGCCTTAGTAACATTCATCACTTCGTACCGGTACCACAAGTCGCATCACTATTGAAAGTTTCATTATATTTTTAAATTTTTAACTTTACCTTTCTTTTTAAATAAGCAGTGTTCGTCAGCAGTTGAAACTAGTAGGAGGCGACATAGGAATAACCCCTGGTGTAATGACGTTTGTTATATCAAGCCGCACGTTCTGGGCGCCAGTTTGAAACAGGATTGTTGGTGGGGGTGGGAGTTGGGCTGTATGGGTTGTGTGAATTACTTTTAGCCCGCTGGTCGCAAATTTTTCCACGGTTGCTGCAGACCACCAACTCTTAACCAGGGCTTTTTTTTTTTTTTTTTTGAGTAGTGTTTAACGCCCGTTTTTACTACTGAGGCACCACAGGCGGTGGACACTGGTGATACATGAGATGCAATGATAAATTGGGAAAGGATTTTTTTTAAGGAAGGAAGCGTTCCAGGCCTAAGTTTAGGTACCTCCCCGGCATTTGCCAGTTATGAAGACTGAGGAAAACCTGGAAAAAACCCCAGTCAGGGAGGACGGTCCTGGCGGGATTCGAACCGCAGACCTCCCGCTCACGAGTCCGTGCCTTAACGACCTCGGCCACCCGTGGCGGTAAACCAGGGCTGAAGGAATGGGAACTTGATATGGAATTTGCCGATAAATAACGCCTGTGATTTAATTGCTGTTTTGTTTATTCTCCCAAACATAAACAATCAAATGAATTCACGTCTTAGGCCGGATCACTAGCAAGGTAAACCTGGCAAACGCGCAAATTTCGTTGCTTTCACGCAAACGGTGCCTAATACGAAGAAAGTGCTACTTCAATAGTATTTAATGCAGCAAAATGTGCTATATGTGAATTATTATATGTTGATTGTTGAGCCTCGTTAATGTCGGATCTTGTACCTCGGACTTAGGACGTTCTTCTTCTAACTGCCCGGGTGATGCAGGAGCACCATCTTGGCCCGGAGAATTTTGAGACTGCCTCTTTTTGAGGAAAAATCTATTTCTTATATACTCTAGAAAAACTGACGCTTTCCCCTTAGAGTGACGCGAAATATTCCCGCCAGTTTTGTTTTCACCATGCTCATAGGCTGATTCTTACATCATCGACATCATTGCTGGACATATTTGCTGGACAAAATTTGGCACACGTTACGCCATTCGTCAATCAGTTCATTCAAACAATTTTTTTACGTTGTGTGCATTCGCAGGTCATTGACATCTGTGTTGCACACCCTAGCGAAAAGTGGCTGGTTTCTATGCCAGAGGGGCAAACATTCTTTGCCTGCTGTGTACCAGAAGAGATTAACTTACATTGGCTGTCTTTTCCAACCCTTGCTATCATGTTCAGAGTGAGATTCAAGTCCACCTTTACCCTTTGTTATACCTATTACATATTATTTCTTAAATAAAACTAAAATTACATATTATACACGTATGCTCAGTCTTAAACACTATATAATCTTAATTATACATACACGAATTTTGTTACCAAAGCTTCCTATGTGCAGAAAGCACATCGTTCCTGTAAGAGATCACAGAATCGTTGGTATACAATTACAAATATTAATTACCTTAATTGCTCTGTAATTGATGGAGAGCCAGGGACAGCTTCACAGTGAAAGACCAAAGTGAGGCCTAAAAATTGTCCTGCACTGGTTTCTGTATAGATAGTTTGAGAAATGAGCTTAAGGATATTGTTTTCACACAAAGTAAGGTAAGGTCCTGCAATTTATGTAGCGAGTACACATTGGAAACATACAAACTGATTTATTGTGCGCTTTTCTCTATGGGCGAGCGCACCTCTAGTTGCCAAATAAATATTCGTTCTTTATTGAAACTAAATATTGATACTAAATATCAGTGCCACACACTTTATGTCTAAAAACCATGTGCTGTAAGTGTAGAAGATCATTTGCAGTAAATACAGTTAGTTTTGTTGCTACAGGGTATGTTTAAATTGCCAAGACTTTGTTTGTACACCACAAATGGCTAAGCCAGTGACATCACTTCCCCGTCCGCAGTTGTGGCTGTCCGTCGCTGTAGAAACTGAGCTAATTTACCCCCCATTCGCAGTAGTGAGAAATGGTGGCAATATACTGATAAATGTAACGTTTCCGTACTTTCAGGAATGTGGGCTTGTTTGCATGATATCTCTTTAAATTTATCCCGAAAATAAAATCACAGAGCATGTTCGAAAAAACATAAAGAGCAATAACATGTTACTAAATAGTGGATAAAAAGGAATACTGAAATTCTGGAAGAATTAAATATACTTAGATTGGATAAAAGTAGTGGCAAATGTCTAGAGGACTTTATTATCAGAGGAAAGCGAGATATATTCATTAAATGTAGTCTCCTGCCACATCTTCTACCTTCCGTCACACATGTGGAAGATGCCGTACTCCATCAGCGCGTTCATCTCTGTTAATGTTCTGAAGAGACAGCCCTACAGAAATGATGAGGATTCTTCCATTTTTACGAAGAGATTGTAGTCAAACGGGCTCTTTCAGGTGTATATGGTGGATGTTCCGGAATCTCCCCTTTCCACCGAAGTAAGAGAGCTAAATCAAATAAGTAGAAATGACATTAATATACTCATTAATTATACCTGTGAGTAGTCCTACCGCTAGCTTCCCCAGTCACAACGTTAGTCGCAATATTTTGGCGGAGGCGCCGCTGTCAATGCTAGTCGTGACATTTAGGTGTAGGTGCCATGCGTCTCCCATTTATTCCAAATGTAGTTGTGACAATACTTTGCGTTTAAAATCAACCGTTCAAGAGCCATCCTCAGCCTATGTAATGGTTCTTTATCCATTCCTTCCCTCTAATCTACTGCCACATGTTATGCAAACATTGTTTTGTTTGGTAATAGGCTAAATAAATATCTCTCCTGACTTTTTTTATATATATTAAGTTCTATAAAAAGCCCCTTAATTGTAGATCCAAGGAATTCTATCCTTAAATTTATATAATAAAATGAATCTCGCGAAAATGTGCTAGGAGCATTCCCATAACGCATATTATGTAAATATCTCTTAACTCTAGCTAAAATGACAGAGACTGTTTTGCCTATGCACGCAAGAGAGCTTTGACAGAACTTTACAACGTACTTAATTAGGGCAAACTAAACAGGAGCGGAAAGAAAGCAGTAAAAAGAGAAGCTTGGGTGCACGCGAGTGTCTTTCACAGCTTCACCGCAGCCTCTTGAATCGATAGCATTACATTGTAGCCATCCTCACGTGTAAGATCGAGAGCTCGATTCAAGCATGTGCTTGAAAATTGTGAAACACTTAAGTAAAAATTCGTTTTATTTATACTGTAGTAGCTGTTTGTATTACGATATTGCACTTTTAAGTTTGAAATACCTAGGGGGCCAAAAATGTATACAAACTTTCACAGTAGATATCTATTTCAACGTTGGACCGAAAAACAACAGTAATGTGTGGTATAATGTTCTGTAAACAGATGTGACTCACATTATGATAGCTTTGCTACGTGACAGTAAATCAACAATGAACAAATGAAGCCAAGATTATCATATGAAGTTCTGTAAACAGCTGTGACCCACATTACCTTATGGTAGCGTTGCTACAACAAAATGGTGCCAAGATTATCGTTTGAACAGCGGAAAGCAATTTTGAAATGGTATTGGAAAACCGAGAATGTTGTTAAAGTTCAAATGCAATGGAGACGTGTGTGCAGAACAGAACCGCCAACTCGAGTGTCAATTGCACGCATTCGAGACAAATTTGAGACACATGGTACCGTATGCGATGTTCACAAGGGCAGATCTGGGAGACCTCGCACAGCAACAAGCCCCGCGTCCTCGGCTATGGTTTTGGAACGTTTTGAACATTCACCGCAAAAATCTACAAAGCAATGTACGCATGAGACTGAGGTTAGCGGAACCAGCGTACGTCGTATTATTAAAACAGCAAAGTTGAAAGTTTTCATCCCAAGACTTAAATGAAGATGACCTTGATCGGAGAATGTAGTACTGTGAGTGGTTTCGGAACTGGTGCAAGGGGTTGAGGGAAAGTTATTTGGTTCGATGAGGCACAATTCAAGTTGAACGGAGCTGTTAAGCAGTATCTACTGGTGTGCAAACAATGCACATGTTATTTTGGAAAAGGCTGTTAATTTACCTGATATTAATGTTTGGTGTGCGTTGTCATCTAGGGGTCTAATTGGAACATCTTTTTTGAAGGAACAGCAACTGTTCCAGTGTACCTGAACATGATACGCACATCCATCTTAACGGCCATTCATATAGTATGGAAATGGAGGAATTTTACTTCCAACAAGATTGTGCACCACCACATTACCACCGAGATGTATACATGAGTACCTTGATGACAATCTTACAAGGCCTTGAATAGGACGGAGAGGTCCGATTGAGTTTCCAACGCGTTCTTCGGATCTAACTCCGTTGAACTTCTACCTATGGGGAACTCTTAAGGATGTTGTATACCGCAGAAAAACATTTTAAAAATTAAAATAAGTTATCAAAATTAAAGCAATAACGTTAAGATTTGATATATTTGAATTTTTATATTTTTATATATTGAAATTATACAATAAGTTACAATATTTAACAGTCAATTACAAGTGCAATTGTAAAAAGAGTTATGTAGAAATTAGCACTCGCTCTTTGATAACCTGGAATAAAGTAATACATTTTATAATCTATGAGGTATGGTAAAAACAATAGTAATTAAACCTTTTTCCATGGCTTCTGGCAAGAGATTGTACCAACTCTCAGCAAAATGTTTTTGCATTATGGAACGATATGTTTTATATCACGTGATGTGACAGGAGCGAATTTATATCGTACTACATTTTGTAGCTTAATATTCATTGAACACAGGGACGGGCGGAAAGTAATTCTCTGCGGGAAAGCTTTAATAAATATCTTAAGAATTGATTTATCGCATTGAAACAAGTTTTGTTGTGGAGGAAATATTATATACATTATTAAAATTTGACATGTACACCAGCATTGTCCATCGGTTTCTGTAATCTCTTGAAGGCAGTCTCGATTGGCTAATAGCAGGAATTCCTGAGATTAGTTGACGAAAACTTAGTGAATTCTATCCTCCAGTTCATCCAGAGTTTTTGGTTTGTTAGCCCACTCTAGGGTAGAAGTTATTTGGAGTGATGTCAGGACTCCATGCCGGCCACTCATCGGACCACGATGACCCAACCGACATCCTGTCAGTCACGAACGTTTAGTCCAAAATGGCGTGACGCACTATTCAGCTTGAAGATGTCATTAATATCCGAAATGAACACAATAAGCCAAACTTCATTTTCCAGAACTGCATTCCTCATGGTGTCCCGAAGAAGGAATAGACATACAGCCTTGGGTGTAACGCCGATAACTCTGACCTTTGAACAGTTTTCCATGGTTTCACCCGTGGCTCTCGGTTTCGTCGAAGGAATGCCATTTTTGCAAGTATCGTTCACAGGTCCTGTGTTTATGAGTTTGTGATGGCAATACTTGAATGGTCTTGGTAGTGCGAAGCTCAAGCATTCTCCACCATCATTCTGTACCAGTACGATGGAACAGACGGGCTGCCAACTGAATTCTTCCTTGCACTGTAAAGCGATGCTCTATTATGGCTCACTTTATACAATTGGGAAGGAAGAGCTTGTTAAGTTTCAACATATGACGACCTTTTAAGCTATTTCCAACAGGCAGTTGTTTTCCACCCACTCTGTACATACCACCAATGGTGGCCCAGGTCGTTGAGGAGCGGACTCGTGAGCGGGAAGTCTGGAGTTCGATTCTTGCTAGGACCGTCCCCTCTGATGCGCTTTTTAGAGGATTTGCTCAGTCCTCATATATGGCAAATACCAGGGGGAGGTACCCTAAACTTAAACCGGGAACGTTTCCTTCCTTTAAAAAAAATATTTTCCTAATTAATCATTAATTCTCATGCATCATCGCCAGTGTCCACCGCCTATGATGTCCCAGCATTAAAACGAGCGTTAAACATTATTAAAAAAATCTCCTCAGGTAATGAGCTTCAAATCTGTTGACATTCTTACATCACGTGATATAATTGTTGAGTTTATTAAAAACGTATGTATATTATGCAAGCATATAAATTGTGCCATCAAGAAGATAATATTGAAACCAATGACCATACACAACTACGGTTTAGACCATGAGGCCTGTGCCGTCTCCACATAATAGACGACTTTTATTGAAATTCGTCTTTACATATTTTTCAAGGTCGTGCAATATCTCGTCGTCCTATAGGGTTATAGTCATTTACTATTTTGGGCATGCGATTGGGATCCATTCTATTTACATGATCATATCATTCTAATATTTTTAATTTAAATTCATTTTTTCGAAATTTCAGAATTAATGTAGCTCACAGACGAAATAATTCTGTGGCATTGGGAAACATCCCTATACGAGTATGCATACATTTTTCATTAAAAGAACTTTTATTTATGTATACATAATAAATTAATAAACCAGTTAAACCACTTGCTTGATTAATAGAGTACTTGAATATTATAATTTTTCTATCAGTCATGCAGGACTTGAGCACAAATATCTTAGAGATTTTCGACGTTTTGATGAAGAGCGATTATTGTGTTTAACAAAATAGCGCTGGAACAAGGATGCGATATGCTGTATACCGGCTCTGTTATTTCTACTTTACCAATTATTACCACAATATACTAAAGCATGGTTGCAAAATTGAGATATCACTGGTCTTTATAGAATATCTGTGGTTTTATTTGCTTAGTTTTTTTCTATATGGAGTAAATGTTTTTATCCCATTTCAAAATTAAATTTAGATGCTTCTGATTATTCTTTACTGCATTAGATAAAATATAATTCAGAATATAATTATGTTTTGACCCGTACGTAACATTTATAAATACTTGAGATGGGAACCCACCAGCCCCTCAACAAACTTTATAACGCAACATAATCAGCCTCTATAAAGCTCCAGAAATATTTTTATAGGAACGAATCTAATGGGAGGTAGGTTTCAGGTGTGCACAGGGCAAGTAGCAAATTCTATCACTTCCTCTCACTCCCTTCCGATCAAAATACTCCACAAACGCGCCATGGCTTTTTTTTTTACACCGCATCTAAATTAATTGTATTATTTTGGCCGACTTATTCTCATATGTACTTAAGCTTCAGTTAATTTGGTATCGGCGAAGCAAGGCTTTCGTTCTCCATAATAAAATATATAACAGCAGCACATGCAATAGCATAATGTAAGAGCGTTTTCTTCTTTGAAACTGCTGAAGCGACGGAAGTAAAACAATGGCAAGTAGCAGTAAACTTTGAATGGACAAGATGCAACAAATGCAGCGCAAAATAAGAGACTATTGCATTGCACTACTGTCGCTGACCGGATATAATCTGAAGGGCCTGTCCGCAGAGAATCCCATGCCTCTTTACTTGCTGGTTCATACAGACACATGCTTTTGTTCGCCTCCCCCTGCCTTCCTCTCGCTCTGTCGTTGACAACAAAACAACGAGGAGCGTCATAACAGGCTAAACCAAGGGGGAGTTTGAAGAGCGACAGCAGATTGCGGAATGGTTTGGTTAGCGGGGTAACGAAAACAACGAAGAGAATATTATGTTACGAGGTTGGCTGCCTGCATTGAAAAAAGAAGTCAGCGACACTGTTCCCTCTCGGATATGTCGATTGTAACAGTTGTCGTTGCTGTGTGGATTGCACAAGTTCCTAGGGGAGTGACTTCGCTTTTTAAGGCGTCGTAAAAAGCGAAAAGCTCTTTTAATGACACTAATATGATAGAATGCTATTAATGAAATAATTATCTCATCGTTACCATTGGAATCCGATTAGCGGTCCATCGTATTGTTGGTCACCATGTTTGGTGACGTCGTGATAATTTTTATACCCTAAATTCCGATATTTTATTGCGGTACAATGAGACAAAACGTATAGCAAACGAAAAACATGAAATGAAACAAAATTTTAAAATTTTGACCAATCACAGCCCGATATCGCAGGGAAATTATGGTCAAGTTTTGCCATATTCCTTCACCGCTCTAAGTGCATTTGTCTGTTGATCAGTACACCCACTACTATAATTCCTGAACATTTAACAAACTTAATGTGCATTCACTCAAACAATTGTTTTTGCGTATTCAACTAAACAGTTTGAAATAACTTTATAAATTATACAACAATAGCTGCCTAAGCAACCATAGATTTTAACAAACACGTTGTTCAGAATGGCAAAATGATATCTCTGTTTTGTTTTTCTCGGTTGGTATTAGTAAATCGATCGGTAGCGATTGTAATAGTCAACTTGCGTCTATTTCAGTCTTACGACTTCTGAATAAGTAGGTATTCATAAGTAAGTACAATATTTTATATAATTGTTGATATTCTGTGCGCGAATTTCATACATACGAGAATAGAAGACACACATGTGTCTTCTATTCTTATTCTAATGATGAATAAATACTCCTAAACCCGTATTTGGCTCTTCTCTATTGTCATTACTATGATGGCAATAGTACCTTATTCGCCAATGAAAATGGAACTTAGTGGGTATTTTTTAAAGCATGGTATTGGAGCAGGGATTAAAGGTGCGTGCGGGGGCGTAATGTAGTTGACTGCTGGGCTGATGGTCCGTGGTCTCGATGTCTCGGCCGGGCTGCTCACTGAAGTGACGTTTGCTCCAATTCTGTTGAATTTGATCTCAGGGTCCACTGGAGTGTTTCGCGGATCAGTATAGATCCACGGGAACGAGAAATGTGTTGCCCAAAAATACACAAGGTTAACTTGTTTAAAATACTTTATTCACATGTAAAAAATATTGGGGCTACTTCCCGACTGTTCGCCGCTGACTTCGCTACTCATTTTAGACTGGCTTTAGAAAAGACTTAAACTGATTGCTTTCGTGTGACTTAGGCTGCCGGCTTCCGTATATTTCTGGAGTGAATCCTCTTGTGTCTCGCCTGAATGAATGTATGGATGTCTGAATCTGCGAATGTGTGAATGTGTGAAATGTGTGAGTGTCTGACTTCTGCGAGTGTGAATGTCCCTCTGACTTCTGTACTCCAGTTTTTCTACCACATCGCCACGCCTCTCGCTAAATTAAATTCCCTCGTATATTATCTTATTTCCGTGTTGGATGATCATCATTGGCTATCCTAAAAATTATTTATTTGTATCTAAGTTCTCCTGATTCGTTAACTTTTATCCGATGACCATTGGCTAGAATTATTCTTTCCCCCCTGATCTAATGTCTTCCCACGAACTTGAATTTTCCCTGAACAACCTGTCATAAATTTCAGCCCTTTCCTTACATTCTGATTTCTATTGATAATCTTTTGCCTTCCTTAGTTTGTAGATTTCCAAATGTTCTCAGAGATAACGCACGTGTTGATGGGTTGTTTTCGGCTTTCCTGTAATAAAACTTTTTCGTCTCCGTTCTGACATTTTCATTTTCTCTTAAATTATTGCTACGTCTGACTTTGTTAAATACTGTCCCGTTACAGCCACATGTTTCTCTTATTGTGAACTCCTAAAGTATTTCCTGGGCAGAAGTTTCGTGACCTAACAAAAGATAGTTTACCCTTTCTTCAGCCTTGTCTAAGGAGCGGTCAGTGGACGAGTCGTCAGGTATACATCTGTCTCTTTCTAACATCTTTACTACAAAATGTATACAAAATCCCTTTGTAAGATACAAGTTACAAATTATTTCTATTTCTGTTACACCTATCTCTAAAATATTTCTTATACCTATACATAACAATTATCCTTATCAAATCTAATGCCTTTATAAATATAACTCTGCAGCCTTTAGTTATTAAATTAATAAAGGCAGCCTTATTTCCGGCTTCAGTATTCTAAAACAGATAAGTGATATTTCTTTCTCCTACTTCATTTTTGTTAATCCTAAAGTCTCTGATTTGATTCGATCAGGAATCTAGGAAGTCTATTCCCGTCCATTTTCCTGTTATTATAGACCAAAGTTGCACTCAAATGGGCATACAGTATATATTTATTCGCTTTAATATGCTCATTTCAGAGCATGCCCTTTTTTTTGCTCTTTTTTAAAGTTCACACTGGGACACCGCTTACAAAGAAGCAGTAACAAGAAAAAAACAGAAGGAGAAAGAGATCGACACCGACTTTTTCGGAACGGATGCCATGATAGACAATGGACGGACAGCAACCAAACCCAGAGGCATGCAATCATAGGACGCGTGATTCGCGGCCTTCACCATAAAATGTGTACAAATAAATATCATCTAGCTCAAGAACAATGTGTTTGCAAAATATGCATTTTCCTGTTCACTATTGGGAACCTGTTTCTTGCTTATAATTTCATTGCGCTTTCAAACCCATGCTTGATAACTCATTAGATAATTATTTACTCTAGCCAAGCCAAACATTCACTTTCGATGGTTTCACTGGGCAGCTCGTCCGCCCATATATGACACTTGTGTCAATGAACACGCCCTTTAACGTGAAACATAGCTCTGTCACCCGGCCAAGGTCGATGGACGTAAAATCCTGAGTATGGCTTCCTTATGAAGGGAAGTAAAGCCGTGATTCCCGTGTGGTACATTTACGGCACGACAAGGAACCTCAAGCCTGAAAGAAGAGACCTCTGAGCAAAATTTGTCGGCCGTTTCACGCCCTGAATAGAATGGGACGCTGATGACCTGAGATGTTAGAGATCGTCCGTAAATATATATAAAAATCTGTCGCTGAAGATGATGTGATCCATTAAATTACCCCGGTCTGCAGCTTCACAGAGGTCAAAACACATTGCTGGTCGTGCTGCATAATCTTCGACTTCCAACTCATGGACCACTTGCAGAATTTCTGGCTTGTTTTAATATATTTCCTACTTTTTGTGCATGTAATTCTAGCCTAATGATCAGAACACGTTGAACAAACAACAATTTTGTATAAAAATATATGGTTTTACCTTCAATAACATACACTAAATTCCGTTGTGCAAATATTTATTTTCTATATAAACTCTTTTTGCTCGTGAATTAAATGAAAATACAAAATACACTATTGGTTGTCCACTTAGACCTAGCTAAGTATGTACGATTGGATAATTAATTTTTTTCAGAAAATCCTGGTGGGGAAGTTTGCCCGTTTGCTGGCCAAAATGCGCAATGAAAATCGATTTTAGTCCTTTTGCAGAACACAATTTTTTTTTATGGAAAAAGGTCATGCATCATCGTACCACTATCTCAGGTATTCTTATTAATTTTCTACTAAAGTGTCCTTGCACCTAATGCCTGACCTTTGATATTGCTATTTTTATTGTTATCGAGAAAGAAAATTGTTGAAACATTTGTTGTTTTTAACTGTTTATATTAAAGAGTTAACATGAAAGATTGTACATTTCGCCATTTAAAACTGTCCAGCTTATTAAAAGCATGCTCTACCTCTCTCTCTTCTTCATGTAATACATGCACAAATGAACGTGTTACTTCATGTGAAAAGCAATTCTGAGAGAGCATGTTTTGCCGTTGATTAGATTGCATATACCAGAGCTTTAAAATATTGTTTCAAGTTTCATGAGCGATTTCACATTTTCAAGAGAGTAAATGAGACGTTCATGATGTCCGCTACAGCACGGCCATCGTTCTTTTGTGAGGATGAGAATATTTTGCATGGATTTGATGAAAGGAATTCATCTGATAGCTTTGATCTGGTTCAAAGGCCCATCGAAAATCAAATTCTTACCCCAAGGGCGGCAGAAAATGACTGTACTCGCAATATAGGCAGCCCGCTTGCTTTGTGGCTGATACTCTGGAAAAAGATTTCATATTGTGAAACGCAGTTAATTGACTGAACCTCAAAAGCAGCAAAAGGTCAGAAAAATGCATTTTGGTTTTACGCTAGAGGCTAATACGATCCACTGGAAATCTCCTTCATTAGTCTGGTTCTCTGAGATTGAAAGCAACGGAAATGTTGTTTCTCTCTTGCTCCATAGTGTATTTCTCTTTTAAAAGGGCTATGACATGATTTCTGGTAATTTTTTTATGTATTTATGATGTTTTGAGAGTAGGTTAAATAATAAGCGTTTAAAACGTTTATAAATTTCAGAACATTATATTGCGTCATTGATAAAGTGACAGTAAAGATGCTATAATACAGTGAGGTTATTTGAGTTACTGCCAGTAGAGTCCGGCTACGTACTTGGAAGAACCAGTCATCAAAGCCATATACTGCAGGTACGGGTAGTACCTTGTAGTTAGTTTGAGAGAGGGCTTATAAGCGAGTTATTGTGCTTTCATTATGTGTAAATAAAATCTTGAAGAATGGTTTTTAATGTACGATATAAAGGCATTCTTGCAGAGAAATCGTATTCCAGGTATTTAAACTGTAAACGAAAGAAAGGATCCTTGAATGACAAGAAACTGTGTTCCGAACCGCCGTGTTCTTACGGAATGAAAGTTTATGCAATGCAGGGATTTCCTATGCAAATGCTGGCAATGTATTGCTGCTGATGGACACCATTTTCAACGTCTCTTATGACGCAAGTTAGCACTTATTATCAGTTTTAAATACAGTATCAATCTAGGTTTTCAGTAAACATTTAAATACTGAAATAATAACCTCGCGCGTGGCGATTCTATTTCCCTTTATCTGGCTGCGGCGGCTGATACCCTGTAAGTAGCTACACTCAACCGATCCGTAACTCAAATAACTTCATTGTATTTCATCGTTACTTCATCGTTACTTTCAGTAGGTAACAATGATATGCAATAAGTCGCAACATTTTTGTTCAGAGCATTTGATAATATAGTGATAGAAATTTTCTGTCTTACAGTACCAATAATATGTTAGCTCCAAAAATAGTAGAACGAAAGAAAGAAAGAAAGAATGAAAGAAAGAAAAAAAGAAAAAAAAAACTCCAGGGGGAGTAATGTTGAATGGAGCCTGTAGACGCCACGTTTTCCTCAGAGCCTTTGTTTAGTGATAGAGTTTCTCTGTCTTATAGCACCAATAATATAGCTTCAGTCAATAAAAGTCTAGAATTTAACATCAAACTCCACATGGATTGTTGTAATAGTTTCAACCAATAGCAATCTAGGATTAACAGCAGACGCGGGAGAGTTTATCAGTGTTATTGTTGGCATATCGAATAAGGATCATATCAAAAATTTGCCGCCTCTGTTCATACCGGCGGGGTATAACAACCTAAACTCAAGCGGCACTGAGGCACTAAAACAAAATGGAACCAGTTTATACATTGAAATGGAGCGATCATGGCCTTATGCCACGTGTGTGGTGAATGTCATCACATCTTTTTCTTTATTAATTTAATTACTTATTTTATTAACAGAAACCACTATCGATTGCAGCAGGAGCATATCCCGACTGGCTTTTATCGCTGTTCTGTGCATTATAGATTACAGAACTGATGTGGCAGAGGATGTTGAGATGCAAGCAACTGCTACAGCGTCACGATAAAAACAGGCATCGGAAAGTTCTTTTTATGGACAGAGCAGTGTTCAATATTTAAAAATGCTTCAGCCATTAAAATGTCAGAGCTATGGCTCTATTTCGCAAGAAACTTGTGAAAGGTCAGAGAAACTACCATCATGCCTCGGTAATGGCTTGATTGGGAGTGAGATATGGTGTCACCAGTACCTGTCGAAAGGAATTGAAGTATAAGAAACTACTCTGTTGGCAAGGTTCAGCTCCAACCCACAGTCCGTTCAAACTGGGCTTATTAGTACTCAAGATGAGCCTTCTAGCTACCCCCTCGAATGCAAACTTGGTCAGTATCTGAGGGTACGGTTTGCAAGAAAAGTTATCTAATATTGAGAACCTCGAGGGGCTCTTGGAGTCAACAGTAATGAATTTTTCTGATTGAATGTTTGGAATACACGAGAGATTAACATATTCACACAGATAAACTTTTTAAATGTGTTGAAAATGCTATATATTTATGGTAAAACTACTATATACACACACGTCCCAGAATCGCCGTGTAATTTTCTCGAATAGACAACTGACATTGCCTTGTAAGGGTTGGATAAAGTAACAGCTAATTTACAACACTAAATTCAGCAGGTGAGAATCACTAACTGCTATAAGAAATTACATTCATTACAGGTATGCATAAATGAATAGTTATGAATAATTGAGCATCTATTAATTGTAGTTATGTAATTTATTTTGTAATGAAAATATTACAGAGAAAATTAATTGAAAGAAATGTGCTAACACAATGTCTAATTTTGTCGGATCCTAAAAACCCTGCAAGATGCAACCAATAAGGCATTCATACTACGAAAGTACATCTGGGTATAACTTGAAAAAAAGGACAGAAATTCTGGAACACAGTGCATGAGGGCATGTGTGTATAGCCGTAAGACTAAAAGTAGTGGATTTTTTCATGATTATAAATCTAACGGACTGGATCCATACTCTATTTCGAAGGTTTGGGTTCGAATCCCGGTAAAATGTTTATTAACTTTTTTTTTCGGAGTTTTCCTGACCCTGAAAAGGTGAATGCCAGATAACTTTAAGGCGCCAATAACTCCGAACTTACTTGTGCTATTATTAATTCATTTTAAAAAAACCTATGCCACATGGGAGTGTAAATATAGTAGAAATTGCAAGCAAATGATATATCATAATGGAAAAATATTTAAAAGGGAACTAAATATATTCAATAAAATTGTCTATTGTGCAAATTAACTCTGAACTGTAAACATTGTAAAGGTACATTCTTAAACAAGCAATAAACAATCATTCAAATACCCATTTGTAATCTTTACAACTGTCTTATAGGATGAGTGTGGTTTAACATGATTTGGTAAACTTGTTAAAGTTGTTTTTGAAACGGCAATGGATCGATACAAGACTTATTGTGGTTGAAACATAACGTTATCTTTATCTAGAAACTCAAAGTTGCCGCTGTTTCCTAACGAAAGAGGGCCAATAAAAACGAATCCCATAACAATGTTGTCATGGAACAAAAGGCAAACGATGCTTCCGGTATGACAGTTGAAGCGGATAAAACAAAACAACAGAAGATATTTCTTTCATCCTACAGACACAATAGATTCTCTGTTATGAATTTATGGCTCAACTTTTCTTTGTTTCTAATTAGGAAATAAATGGATTATCCTGCGTTGCTCATTCTAATTATCTCTTAATTTATTATTGATAGGGTTTGTAATAATTACACAAGTTTTAGCCAAATTGTTTAAAATATTATGGTATAGTCGTTGATTAATTTTTTATGTTTTATTTATTGTCGCTTTGACTGCAGTGATCTTCTCCCGACGTCTTTAGATTGTGGACTTAACACTATAGGTGTAAATCTATAGGGATGAATAAATTAATGATGGTGCAAATGAACTCGGAGCCCTTGGCGCCTTTAAGCTATCTAACATTACCCGCTCAGATAAAATAAAAATCGGAAATAAACCATTTCGAAACAGTTTGACCCCACCTGAATTCGAATCTAGGACCTCCGTATTAGTAGTCGCAAACTCTACCACTAGACTGCGGCGGGGGTTGTTATTACTTTTATTGATATTTATAATTAACGAATAAAAGGATGTGTAAATAAATGTTGAATATATCACTTTCTGATGAGGAATTAAAAGTACCTCTAGGCTGAAAAGGCCTGCCCAGTTCCTCTTTGGATAAGCTAAGCTGGTAGGCAGTGGATTTACTTCTTCTTATTTTATTTTTTTTCTTTCCTTTTTTTAACCTGTAGCATTTATGCTACGTTTGTAAAAAGGATCAAACAATGTTACCGAGCAACAATGAGGAGTAGTAAAATGGAAAGTAATATTCAAAACTGTTGTTATACTTATCTCAATGGGAGACAAGATGATCAATGCTATTCTTGTAGAAGCTTTTGGGTTGCTGAAGAATCCACAAACTTGCCAATCATTTCAAACTCGTGTCAACACGTCAAAAATGTGAAAATCAATTGTGCTCTAAGCAGGATATTGATGTGTTTCCCATTCAAATCTGAAATCAGTTGGAGAGTGTGGGGACAGGCGTTATCTTGGAGAAGAATAACGCCTTTCTGTATTATTATAGACCGTTTCGAATCTATTGGTACTCCTCAGTTTCTGCAAAGTGATTCCATAGCGCTTCGCATTAATTGTAGCCCCACGCTTGAAAAAATCAACTAGCATCGGGCTCTCGCATTTGAAGAAGAACGTTATCATGACTTTTCCGGCACTCGTGTGCAAGATTTGCGGGAGCATTCACTTGTTTCCACAGTTGGCTTTGTTATTATGGCATTACGTTTCGTTCCCGGTTACATTTGCTCTTTCTGATGGTACAGCTGCAAGATGCAGTCATTCTGCGAGTCTTTTGTTCCTCTGTTGGTACTGCAGGTCTTGGGTAGTAACTCATAATGGTTTTTGTGGCTTGTTCCCACCAAAGGCAAATTTCTTCCACTGATACTTGTCGGTTTTTCGAATAATATCAGGAATAATGGCTTCCTTTGGGTGTTGATCGTTTTGGAGTGACACCGTCCTCTCGGAATCTCATGTGATGCATCAACATAGCGCTCACCATACCAGCAGATGGTCGCATCTGCTGGAGGACGGTTTGAATGAAGGAAGGTTTAGGAGCGATGTTGGGCTCAAGAAGAGAGCGCACCTAGCTGAAGCACAACCGATTTTATTTTCCTCTAATGGAGTAATGAACTACTTAATAATGAAGTAGGAAGTGTAATTATGTAGACAAGCATTTATCAATTATATCTCTAGCAGAAAGACATGTCTCAGAATATTCATCCTATTGTTAATTTTTGAAACGCTCATATAAGTTAACCAAATATGGCAAGCGGAAGAAAGTAATTGTCTAAGCTTCATCGTTGATGTTTGCGAATGATACGTTCAAGTAACAGTTGTTATAAAATGTAACAAAGACTTAATTTACCTACTCATGTTCTTCATTTTCATTCATGCATATGCATCAAGAGAGATTATCTTGTCACCTAGCCACTGGATGACCGATGTTTTTCTTTTATTTTGATTTGTAATTCAACAATGTTTTTTAAAATTCTGTCTTTTTAATTTTTTGTATATCTGTAAACGAATGATCTTTTATATTATTAAATCTGTAAAGTTACACCTAAAGACTTTCTGATGTTTTCACCTCGTTGTTTATTCTAAAATAGTCAATCCTGTTATTGAACACAAGAACCTAATCTTCCCCGCTTCCTTTCTTCTTTTATCGGACCTTCTTATTATCCATAAGCAAATATGGAACGCCTATCATCTTGTAAAACTTCAGTTCCGTGAACCTTTTTGTTTTAGCTTTCAGTGTACTTTGATGCTACCACATATTCTATTAAACTGATTAATTTTATATTATTGTGTGCATTCCTGCATTGGTATGCATGCAAAATAATTAAAATTATCAACTTGTTATATAATCTGCCCATTCATAACAATTTTGTAATTGTAATGTTTTTCCCAAAAATGGCATATTTTTGTTTTTGTTGTGTACATTTTCGTATTATATTGGGCAATGACTTCATTTAATTTTTAGTTGTCTTTGATCCTCCCAAATACGACCTGGTCGCCTGAAAATAAAATAGTGTTAAAAATAACATTTCTTATTTTAAAATGTTTAGTTAAACTTTCTTGCCATTGCCGAATGCCGTCGTCAATATAAATATTAAAAAGTGCAGGAAACAAACTACGTCCCTGTTTAACTCCTAGATTTGTCCATACTATATTTCTATCGAGTATCCCATCTATCATGGTAATGTCAGTGCTAAAGTAAAGACCTTGAAAAATTCGTATCAAATGTGCCGAAATTAAATCACTGAAAATACGTAAATATGCGCACAGAGTTTAAACACAGAAAATGAAAATACTGTATTATAATTGACATTTAGCATAAATATTAAAATACATAACATTTTTATAAAAACATAGCACTTGTCTTCAAAATTTTAATAGTTATCCATGGAATCAATTCATGCAAGTTTTGTAAACGATATTTACAATATCTATTATGATAACATAAAAACATAACTCATTCCTTTGTAACAAAAATAAGAATTCTTTTAAAATTTTAAAGATACATGCAGTCATAAAAATGTAGAAAAGACTCCCTCCTTTTTCTTTTTAATTTTCATGATGCTTATGCCATTACTGTCGATGTGCTGACAGTGACGTAAGAATAGGTGATCCAGACTCCTAATGTTTCCAATATTCTCTAAAATTCTCTGTTTGAACATCCCACAAATGCTAGATTTTCTAGTACTAGAGCTTCTTCTCTAGTACTGTAAATTATGTCTTTCTAATCACCTAGACACACATCCTGAATCATGTGCTTTGGAATTGTCATACATACATGTAAAAAAAAAAAAATAATTAAGAATCAGATGCTTCAGCAACAGGAAGGACTACAAGCTGTAAAACATCTTGTGCAGTAGTTGTAGTCCTTGGTTTGTGTAGATGATGTACTTCTGAACTGCCTGCACATCCTAGATGTAAAGTCTCTTTCGGTATTTAAAGTTCTAGTGCTATCAGCTTGTGTTCCAACATTTCTAATAATTAATTTCCATAAGCCTTTATCTCGAACTAACATTGTTGAGGATTAATTCAATTTATTAAAAAGTTTCTTATTTTAATATTTTATTTTATATATAAAATTTGGTTTACTCATTTACAATGTACTAATTGAAATGAATAAAACAAATGATAATTTATATTATGGTAACTGGTAGGTAAATAAATCTGCAAAGCACCCTTATTTACTCATTGTTTATAAAACATTAATACAATATCGTGTTACTTCTTAGATAATTTTGATGTGTGATGGAAAACACAAATAAAAGTTAAGAAAATAAATAAAATAAACATGTACATCTAGGTGTACAGCAAATGTCCTGAAAATTCACAAACTGCCTTTCAAATCCAATTATTTTTTGTCTCTCTTATTTTTGCTCAGACGCGATGCAAAATAAAATAATGCACTTTGAAAGTACATTACGGTTTTCTATAAATCACCGCACGTCTATCACCCACACATCAGGGAATTCATTTGGGAAAGTACTTTATCAAATGTCAGGATTGTGTAGCGTAACACATGATACATTTGCTGTCAGTTTCTGCAGTGAAACAAACCGGAACGTTCCATCAATTTTAGCCAGGTCTGAAATCACGATATACTGACTGTATTTCCGAGCATGCAGGGATGATAGTAAGTGTTTGTCCGGTCATCATCCCTGATAAAAACAGAATATGTCCTAACTAGGCAATAGAAAGGAAAATTTTCCCACATATTTTAGATAGAAAATCAGCGGATGAGTATGAAAAGCTCTACACTTATTCCGAAAATCACAATATAATACTTGTGTACGGTAAACAGAGTGTAACAAATGCGTAAAAAATTTACGAGTAGAAAGTGGGTCGAACAATAGGCACCTCAAGGTGGGAACAAGTAGATCTGGACATTTCGCAGGATTTACTTCAAAGCTACAAATACCTTTATGGATGATCAAGAAGTCTGATCAAATGTTCAAAATGAGAGTCACATTATGCCAAATGATTTACTTCAGCTCTTCAGCGTGAAGTTTGAGCCATATCACTCCTTTTAAACAGCTGTATACATAATTCAATTAATTGATGTTAGGTAAAGCTTACCTAATGTAGTTCTCGAAACGTCAATTGAAGGTTATAATGTTATAATGACTTTCAAAAACCAGAGGTCACCTTCAAGTCTTCCGAGGAATCATTTGCAGCACTCTAAAGGATGCTCCAGATCACGTTTCTGTGGAGTTGCAAAGGTTTTGATCGAAATGCAGTCAGTTCCCGATCATGTAACAGGCTGCTCAGATTTTTTCTGAACCACTCAGGTGAACTTAGTACTTTGATCAACGAGGTGCATTTTCTCCCCTAACAGTCGTGGTCGCCCTTAGGTTCATAGAGACCCTGTTTGCTCAAATTGTTTGTTGAACTTTCTCGTTTGTTGGCGTGTAGGTGGTTGGACACCATGGTAAATCTGTTCAGATTCTGCTGTTATCACTTCATTTTCTCATATTATCATAGCCCCAAAGAGGATCCGCTTATTTCCTAAATTTTCCTACAGCTAAATAAGCGAAGGTCTGGGCACTAGGAACTTACTGCAATCCTGAATCTTGTACATGTTTTACAATTTGGGTCCTAACTGCAGAAATTTTAGGATAAAGCAAATTATGCCACAAACTGATACTTTCATCGCTACTGTTGCAGTTTTTTAATGATAATTACCTACCTCGTGGAATTTCCCATAGGAATGTGTTATCGTCCGAAGACCCTGATGAAGAGCAAAGACCCTGGAGAGCAAAGAGCACTCTTCCGTTTAAACAGATCTTGGCGAACTACATGTTTTTACTTGACGAAGTCCCGAACGATAGCGAAGAAAGCCGAACTCCGCCCGAACGTTTTGGTTAAACTTAACTAACCTAACGCAATCTATGAAAAAGTAACATTTATTAGATAACAAGTGAGAAAAGAAGTTTATATAGCGGAATTGGAGCCCTTGATCTGGGCATTAATGGCACCACTGTTACTTTTCAGGACTTCAGCCGCAGCAAGCTGTCGGAAGTTCGGTTGGTAACATAAACTCATTTTTTGTACCACGTCAAGGTCTGCAACATTGCGTCGGTGCGCATGCGCAGGGCTTTTGCCTTTTCACACATTACCAGATTCCAACTTTTTCTACGTGCCCTCAACACTGCTTCTAATAAATATATTCTTGTCCCATTGTTAGTGCATACTTGCATTACCAAACACCATTGTTATGCATAATTTGCATTATTGACCCAAACCCCACCTGACATGATATTAACGTGAAAAAAAAAAAAAACCGCGCGCGCACACACACACACACACACACACACACACACACACACAAAAGAAGGTTTCTCTGTTTTACAGAGTAATTGCAAGAAACATCTTCAGTTACTGATGAAAAGATCCAGAATAACCGCATATACAATTTTCCCCCCAAATTGAAAAAAAAAAAATCACCTTGGGAGGTATTTTACATAATGGAGGCTGCAGAGACGATTCCGAAGGGTCCGTCACAAAAGGTTTGCATGTCTTTTAAGACTGACAGAAACGATTGGACAGGTGCATTGCATCTAACGGGAATTACCTTGAGAAAAATCATAAAAATTATGAAGATTAGAAAAAGTATATAGTAAAAAAGATTATAATCATTCTGTATTGAACAGCCTTCGTATTACATGATTTAATTTCATACATGATAAAGATGGTAGTTTATTTTTAGCTGCATGATGTGCTCAGTACAATATAACGCTTGTAAAATAAACACATCACATTATAAATCACAACTTTTTCTCAAAATTTTATCTTCTCTAGAACAGGCTTTAGGAGTATAAGCTATAGAACCGTGAATGTCATTTGACAATCTGAAACCCGCAGCAAAACACCCAGCTATCTTGGATTTTTCCCTTGAAGTTATTAATGTGCAGTTATATCCGGGAAGAAAGTGCAATTTCCAAGAACAACATGTAAATGGCTATGGCTATGCAGTAAAGAGGGAGGAGTTCGGGATTTCAAAATCGATATGACTTTCGGGTGAAGTTTCTGGTTGGAGATTTCGCTCTCCTTCCTCTCCAAAGTCGCGGCAAAATGTGACACTCAATTCCTAGGGGCTCCGATCTTTGGAAGAGTGTCGACAGCTAAAAATCGCTAGGGAATCGAAGAAGCGCAGAAAAAGAGCATTTTCGCTTTCCAACACTGTTCCAACTTAGGTAAAAATTCCCTCGTTCAACAGCTTCTAAACATAATGGATCTCTGTCGTGCACTGTGGTGACATCTGTACTTTCAGCCTACGAATGCTTTAACATGTAAAGAGAAATAGCCTGTGAAATATCGTGAGACATCTTGAAGGCAAAGCAATTATACAACAATTTGAGGTGTGTTTATTTTATAGCATGTTAAAGCGCATCAGTGACTATAAATCATATGAGCCTATCATTACATGTATCAACGATCTTATTTGAAATTTGTCGCAAAATTAGAACAATGGTTTTACATTATTTATATATTTTTATACCAATATAGTGTGGAAAGAGCCTTAGTGGTCTTTTTTCCTGCAACAAATCTTACAGATACCCAGCTGTTACTTATTTGTGTTATTTTGACATGATACTTTGCATCAGAACTTGCTCATGAAAACAGCATTGTCAAGTACACATTTTAAAGCTTTCTCACCGTTGACTATTTATAATTACTTCGTGGGATTGCAATCGAGTGATGTTTACTTAAAACCCAAACTTGTGGCCATCTTTGCTTCTTAGCCTCCTTCAGGGTATTGTTGCGAACAAGCATCTGGTTGATCATATATAATAAACCTTAATACTTCTCTTTGGCTCGACGCAATTAACCAATCACTCATCTGGTTTTTTTTATATTTTTTTATATTTTGTGGGGGGAACAAGGACTTGCGTAACTTTAAATAGAAAGTGACGGATAGAAATAAGGAAGTCCCGCATAAAAACTCTCGTTATAAGGTGGGATTGGAGAGCGGGCGGCCAGTTGCTGGGAGTGATGAAGGATGATTCCCGCATGCACTTAAGGCAAGGACCCTGAGTGCAACGAGGAGTCTCAAGTTAAACTGATAGAAAAGTAAACGAAGTGGGATGTTCTTTAATCATTAGTTAATATTGCTGTTTAGTACCACGTAATCTTTAGTCATGCTGACGCTGTAGCTCTTTCCAGACGGGGAAGTGAAGGTGAGGATACCTGGGTGAATCTTTAAGGTTCGCTCTGGAATTTCTAAAGTGTCTTGCTGCTGGAGTCAGGGTGGTGCTTGGAGGTTTTGGGGTGTTGTGTCTATAAGCGAGGGCCTGTTGTTGGTGAGTCTGCGTTTGATGCTGTCATCGTGGTATTTGGTAGTCTCCGGGAGCTTGGGTGTGCCTCCTTCAGAGGGAGGAGAGGGCTTCGTATGTATTATTGATATATTCTTGCAGTTTGGAAATTTGGCGAAGGATATTGTCCTGTATGTGGCTAGGTTTTTGGATGTCCGGTGGCGATGGTGGAATTACAATCGGACGGACAGTCTCATGCCCGCTTCAACTCAAGTCACAACAGAACATCGCAGCTCACAACAACGTCCTCCTAGAAACCATTTTATCAACACAATTCCTGTTAGCTTCCAGCATTTCCACACAACTGAAATGACAGGACGTTTGATGCAAGTCACTTCGCTGAGAGGGGCCGCTTCACTTCCAATGACAGACATTATCGAACAGATTCAATAGCTTCATGAAAATACTATTCAAATAATTATCAACCCTCTACATCTCATCAATATTACATGCGGAGGTCTCTCCTCCCGCGTGTGTGGCTTGAGTGGGTGCACACAGAGGTCCTGGACTGCACCATCCATTGTGCCAACAGCAATAGCACCGACACAGAATCTCCAAGCAACAATAACAGAACATGACTACAACTGCAAGATACTTGAACTCCAGGACAAATAATCAACCGACCACCTCCACTTTTACCTCCCCATCTGGACAGCACCGACCTGTCACAAAGGCATCATGGTTGGCAGCAGCAAGAAATTTGTGAAGTAGTTAACAACTACCTAACTGATGATTAAAGAAGCGCCCAGTGAATTTACTTTCTTTTCGCTTTCGCTGGATTCCCCGGCTGCATTCGGGGTTTAGGGCATGAGTACACCCGGGATTCATCCTTTACCTGCTTCGGCAATTGGCCGACAGCACTTCCAATTCCCGCCTAATAACGAGGGTGCTCATTATAATTCCTACCCGCCACTTCCTTTCAACTTCACGTCAATGTTTGTTGTTCCCTTGCCCTTTCATAATCCAGAGGGAGCACGCTATTGCTCTCTGTAATAACAATTGCTCCAATGAACCTCCCATACCTAGCCTGTCTTCAGGGCACTGAAATGAACAACCAATCATTTCTGCTGGTTGTACTATACCGATCCCCATGCGACCAGGGTCTCATAGAGGACCTAAACAAATTTCTCGACCTGCAGGAAAATGTATTATTGACTGGAGACTTTAATGTGACCACCCCTTTTATTGACCAGGCAAGAACTCTCCTGTGTGATTATATTATTGATACTGATGACGTCGAGGTACACGCCCCTTTCGAACCTATTTTTCATTACTCGAGAACGTCTGACCCGGACGTACTGGATTTTGCAGTCTATTTCAGTCTAGAATCAAATCAGCTTCCTCTGACTTATGTCATTATTGGCCATCTGGATCGAACACAGATCTTAGCGTACCCGTCATAGCGAGGACGGCGTGGGATAGATTCAAAATTCTTCTACACGGGCTCGCTGACCTCAAGGAACATTTGGGCAACGCTGTACAACTTTACTATAGCTCTAAGAACAGCTCATAAAAATAGAAGCATAAAAAAGAACTTCCAGAACAAGTGCGATAGATTTTCCGAAGTGGGGTGTTTCATTACCAGACGCCGCAGGTTCTAGCTACCAATAACCACCACAGTGCAAGGTAAAGATGAATAAACGCATCCATTTTAATGGATCTCTTGGCAACTACTACGCACTTTCAAAATCTTTTGACGCCAAGCACACCGGTACTGTGCACTCCAGGGGCAAAGGAGGTTTGTGGTTTCGGCGAGTGACAAGGCCAATGCAAGAAAATCTCAGTTCTAAGCACATCCAAGAATTTCTAGTGTATAGTATCAGAAAAAGAAACAATAAAAACTATTCGCCAATCAGGAGGTCTTCCGGCAGAGAGCACTTCTCAAAAACGGCAAAGCCACAGACCCAGATGGTGCGACTAATGAGGACCTAAAGCACCTACCACGTTCAGATGAGAAACGTTTTCAATTCCTGCTTGCGATACAGTTATATCCCATTTCCCAAATCGCATTGTGATGCTGTTGAAGGCACGAAGAAATCTTCCACACAATCAAAATTACATACCCAGTAATACTCTTTCTGTATTTGGTAAATTGCTCAGGAAGGTCATCCTGTCTCGGCTTCAAAAATCAGTCTTGGATCATGATGCCATATCTAAAGTTCATTTGGCTATAGAAAACGGCATTCAGGGAATTACAATTACTGAAACTCACGGATGACACCGTAGAGCAATTAAACAGCTGGGCCTCCACCTTGGCACTATTTCTGGACTGGAGCGACTTTCGGCAGATGCTGACACGCAGATTTTCTATACAAAACATATCATTAACTGCCGCAACTATGCCTCTTTCTGCCCACTGCAAAACTATTTGTCGGAGCTCCGCTTCCATATTTATTTTCCCACAACAGTTCACAAGAAGAAACATTTCTGTAGGAGTTTCTCAAGGTGCCACATCTTTTTGCAAAAACACTTAGAGATTTTCCTATCGACACCAGGTGCACAGTTACAATGTACGCCGACGATAAGATACTTCACATCCACCGCAAGAGATGTATTTTTGGCATTAGAACTCTCCAATGATATAGTAATCAATTTTCGGTATGGTTTTAAAAATAGCAAATAAAAACTGATCTATAAAAATATATTCTTGTATGTTTAAAAAAAATAATGATCGCTTCGGATATAAAAATAGATGGGCAAATGCAAGCGTTTCTTTGACAAGCAAGATACCCTGAGTCACAGTGGGCTCAAGAATGCCGAGGTAGGATTCTGTGCGAAATATTGCCAATAGAGGGCGGCAACGCCTGAAGTTATGTGCCCTCTATTATTACAAGAAAACTGGTTATGACGCAATTAAAGCTAAGTTAACATAAAGCATTTATTTTCACATATGCCAGCACTGCATGGCCCATATTTCAAAATCCTAAATGACTGATTTATAGGATGCATAGAACATAAGCCTGCGTAAAAGCATGTGCATTCCCTTGGTCACCACAAATGTCACGTCGGTCCTGGTGGTATAGTGGTAACCATACTGTCCTCCTAAACCCAAGATCGTGGATTCAAACTCGACCAGGATTGATGGATTTTTTGAGGGCGTAAAGTATGGCTTCTTCGAAAGTGAAGTAAAGCCGTGGGTCCCGTGTCGTACATTTACGGCACGAAAAAGAACCTCAAGCCTGAAAGAAGAGGCCTCTGAGCAAAATTTACCGGTCATTTCACGCCCAGAATTGAATGGGGCGCTGATGACCTGGGATGTTGAACAGCGTCCGTAAATAAAACAAATCAACAATAAATGTCATCATCCATCGGGAGACAAGCTGGCACACTTTCGTCATAGTAAAGTCCGTAAATTGCGGGCAAACATTCCTGTCCACCCGAAACTGGTCATACAGGATATAGGAAGAGACTCACCCACAGCAAGGAAATCAAATTTTTGTAAACCTAAGAAATCACAAGAGATTACAAGCAGCATATGTCGCTCTTTTGTATTATTGTACACAGTAGCAGTAGGTAGAATTAAGTTTCCTCTTTTTTAATTTTTGCTTTAAGTTTAAAAAGAACAAAAACTAATTTATTATTAAAATGTCTTGTAAGTTCATATAACTATGTAAGATGTTTACTTCAAAATGCAATAAAATAAGGAAACCATATAAAGGACACATATATATCGTTTCTCATGGTGAGGGGCTCTGCCTACATCATGTATGGGCTTATACTTTCAGTTCCACATGATTAACAACAAAAGTGTACAGTATGTTAAAAAAAAAAAAAAGCCTAAAAGTCTAAAAGCCGCCCATTGTAGGGCCAAGGCGAAAGTTGCTTAGTAAGAAACCTAATATGAATATAAACCCACAACAATAATCCGAAGTAGGCCACGGAGCAAAGATGCCGAAAGCTTGGGTGTTATCGTAAACATCAATCGACTGCAGCGTTCACAGAGATCGAGTGTGGAAGTGAGAGTATATAGTTTATTAATTAATTATTTATTAGTACACAGTGGTAACACGGGAAAAATACAATTACGAGTATAGTTCATAAGTTTCCGGCCTCGCCGATAAGGATTATCACCTTCACAAAATCATTATCTGGCGTCATACCTTATCTGTTAAATAAACAATTGCAGCTGTGCTTCGCGTTTTCAGTTGCTCAGATTTAGTTGCATAAAGAAGACTATGTGTAGAAGATTGTGACATTTTCAAAATGGAGTTTCGAGTTATTATTAAGTTTCTCACAAAAGAATGATTTATTCCAAATGAAATTAAACAGCGATTTCACGGTGTATATGGGGAAGCATCCCTTCATATTCTGCCGTAAAAAAATGGGCCAAACTTTTTCGAATGGGTCGAGAAAGCATTGAAGGCCAAGAACGTGCAGGTCGGCCCTTGGAGGTACTCACTCCAGAAAACGTCGCTCTTGTGGATGGAGAAATTATGGAAGACCGGCAGCTCATAGTTATAGGAATAGCAGCAAGGTTGGACCTTTAGCAGAATAATGTGTGTAAATAATACTTTTATGCAGATCTCTCCAAGTGGGCTTAATTGTTCATAAAATGTCTGAGAATAACTTAAAAAACGGCATATATAAAATAAAAAAATTAAAGCAATCAAAAGAGTTAAATACATTCTTTTAACTTTTTACGCGGAATATGTATTTCAAATTATTTTTATTAATAAATGTTTTACATTTAAAATTCAAAGGTTTCGTATTTATAATTTCAGAGACGGGTTCAAAAAGGACATAAACATCTTCAAACATAGGCATCGCGCTACTGGGGACTTTTTACATATTCGACAGTTACCTGTGGTCTTCCAACACTTCTCCAGCTGTAAAGTTTGTGGTCTTTGCACTCGCATTCTTTCGGTGAAATCTTTTTCCATCTTTTTTATAATATGCACATATCCTCCAATACTTTATTATTATTATTATTATTATTATTATTATTATTATTATTATTATTATTATTATTATTTCAATATCAGAGTTTCCGATTACATCAATGTTGATTTGATAGGTGCTTTGTGTATTGTATTGATCAACACTGAACTTTCGGTTATACCTGCAATAAACATTATATTGCCTTTATTTCTATGATACATCTGGTCATACAATAACATGATTACTTACACGTCGATGAAATATTGCATTGGTCAATAAACTACCGCTCAAACTCGGCCAGACTACACGAGTTGCGGCGGGCGAAGTTTACAAAACTGCTACGTTGGCCATAGTCTCATGGTACTGAACTTACTGAAGAAAGAACCAATATTTGTCCTAATTCCACTTCAGCAAAGAATATTAAATGCCAAATACTGGGCCTCTTCTTATATCCCACAAATAGGTTATCCGAATGTCCGTACCGAGTCCACTGTCGGGTAGTATTTGAGGAAAAATTCCAAGTTCATCTAGTTCCAATTTGTAATGCAATTCATAAATTAGTAGCATTTACATACATTAGACGCACTAAAGCATACATCTGTAAAGGGATCAATTTAAATTCTCGAAGAAAATGAGTAATCGCCTGCCAGAAATTTGTGGTAAACAAAAGCAGGAAGATGCAGTGTCTCCTTCAACGACATGAGGAAGTACTTAGCTATTAAGTATCTTAGAATTTATTAGACTGTCGGAATAATGATGTAACCCAACTGGTCACCAACGATGGCTCATTGGCCGATGCAGTTCCTGCCGCCTGCATTGGTTAATTATTAATGACAAGTTAATGTATTTGGCTTGAAAGAGATTTTTACCTTGTCATTAAATTTTTAATTTTTTTATTACAATAATTTCTGCTACCTTATATAGGAGTTTTCACTCGCTCTTGATCCTACATTTACGAGAGAATTTAATTTCAATTAGAGGGAGCTATCATTAAGCCCATGATACCCCTAGATAGGCTTGCTGTGCGGTATCTCATATTTTCTTGTGAAGAATGCAGTGCAATGCAGAAGGCAATGAATTAGCAATGGGTTAATCTAGGCTGTTCTGTTATTTGCATAATCAAAAAATAATGGAATAAAATAATCGACTGCTTTCCATGTGAAAATATACAATCGTGTAAAAGAGCAGTTTGTCTGCTAATGGTATGATTAATTGTGAACGCTCTTTTGCATCCCAGGTCATCTAATATTATGAGAAAACAATGATACTCTTGTTAATATAAATAAGTTAAGTGAATATTTGTACTCTTCAATTTAAGTCTTACCTTTTAAGTTAAGAAAATCAATTTTAGATAGAGCCCCTTTCTGGCCAGCATTGATGTTTTGCAGTAAAGTAAGGAATTACAATGTCGATGAAGAAAAATATTGTAATAAAGGACGGCCGCAATATCGGATCCATCGTCGCGGCCGCCGAAAGTGAGTAATGAGTTGGGGAAATGGGGCTTCGAGAAGATTCCAGAATCGGAAATGGCAACAATTGTGGGTGATAAACCTTTCTGAAAACCGACATGTGGATCACTGTTGTCTTGATAAATTACAAAAGCGGAACAAATGAGCATCGCAAGTGCTACGAGACGTGGAGACCATAGCCAGTGGTAAAAACAAACGAGCTATCAATAATGGATTGTTACAATATGTGTAAATATTGCATTAAAACTGCTAATAATGGAGTGATATTTATTTTCTATATAAACATATGCTAAAGGCAGAAATGAAGAAAAATATGTAAAATAAATGCGTGTGATTTTTATTGCAAATAACATAATTAATGAAAATATAAGTTTAAAAATATTAATATTTTTGTGATATAGAAACATGTATCTACATATATATTTTAGCCCTGAAACACATGCAGTATATAATATTTCAAAATGAGTATTTGCTCCCCTTGGTGTAGGTGCAGATAACTTTTTATTGTATATATTTATTTATAATGTATTAATGATTATTTTGATTTAATATTGTAAACTAATATCACATAACTAAGAATATAATATTTTTCCATCGTGGTGTTGTTTGCAAATTATGAAATGAGTGAAATGGCTAAAATACTTGAACATTGTATGAAAATTATGCCAGTTCATTCATTGGGATAATCGAAAAAATCGGTTCATTAAATAATCAAATTGTTTTCAAAATAATCGATTACATTTCATTCGATTAACACTTCGCTACCCTAAACGACCTTTCTTATAATCGTAGCAGATGAAGCGAACTCAATTCAAGTGTTGAAATTTAATTATAAGATTAAAAAATGAAATCGTATCAACTAGTTACGCACTTAAAACTATTTCATTAACTTGCATGTTCGTCTTCAGGAAGATGGTTTTTGTTTATAATATGGGCACTTGAATCAGGAGTCAAACCACGCTTCCCCAATGTTAAGTGGCGCAAAAACATCAGCAGAATAAATGTTACCTCACGTTTTCGGAGATTAGTGCAATAAAAATGAACATGTTTAGATACAAATTCTGAAAAATAAGTAATTGTTTTCTTCCCGCTTACGTTGTATGAAGAAAACCGTATAGTGCGTTACTTTCACTGAAATTATATTGGAAATGTTGAGTTCTGCGAACTTTATTAAAAAGAGGAATAAAAAAAGAGCACTGCACCTTTGTGGAACTGTGGAGTCAAATGAAACAAAAAAAGTAAGAATCGATCCTGGGGCTTCTAGTGTAAACTGCACATCACAAGGAGTGAAGCGCTGCGGTGTTTATCAGGGCCTAATGAAGTCAGTCAGTTGTGTCGAACTACAAGTGTGTGCACACTGGTATGGGAGTAGGAGGTGACTAAATATTGACAGTTTGTACGGAGAGCGTTACGGCTTGGATTTCAAACTCGCTCTGTGTTGTTATGACAACTAACTTGCCTGCAGTGTAGAGAATTTCGACGTTGAGTGACTAGCTGATGGACAAAGCTGCTATATGAACATCCAAGCCCTTTTGGCGTGTTGCACTCGCCGTCAGAAGGCATATGTGGTAGTTACCAGCGAATGAATATGCATGGCTTTGAAGTGACGGGGTCGAACTTCTGAACTGGCCAATACAGTAATCGAAACAACTGAGGGAAAGAGGGGCAGAACACGTTTGTTTATAAACATGCGCACAGGTTTTGAGATTGTGAAGAATGCCCTACAATCTTTGAGAAATGACTTATTTGCCAATTCCTGACGAGATATCTCGAATTCTAGGTGACGATAGGGATCAAATTCAAATGAGTGTAAAAGGCCGATAGAAACTTTGATTGACAACGATTACGAAATCGAAATGTAATTAATAAATATATTATCCTAAGTGACTAAGAGCCGAAGCTATCACACCATTTCGCTCTTCTCAATTTAAACTTGTCGGACAGCTCTTATCGAGCATTGCGCCTCAGGCGGTAACGTTGGGTTTCACATTCGGAAGGTTCAAGTTCAAATCCATCGAGTCCGGCCATCTGACCTTGAGTTTTTTCTTGGTTTCTTTGGTCATTTAGGTGAATGCAGGGATGAATCTTCACTTTCCATGGATTTTTCGCCCTACTATTTTATATCATTTTATTCCTTTTGCATTGTGTTGACACGCCAAATTCAAATAAGCGGTTCGCAAGCCTTCATGATTTCTACTTGGATCCTTTTCAACTTAAACATCTGCGCTGTTAGTGCATGTCTACTGCATCGAGGGACATCACGATTCATTCGGCGGCTTGAGGGCGAGGTTCGAATAGGAGCGTAGAGACAGCCAGCCAGACTTTGCCATTGAAACAGGCAGGTATCACAAGAACAGCGCGGAGGGAACACCGACTGGTCTTTCTTCCTCTTCGGGACAGTTTTTTCTTTTTTTCTCATTCGCGATTGTAACATTTGGCTGTAAAACTTAATTCGCGAGTTGCACCATTTAACTTTTGGTTCCAAATTCATTCCATTCACGAGATGCTCGTAAATTATAAATTATTTTTCAATAATGCTTGTGACAACAGTGCCGAAAGTGTCACACTGGGTGGGTTGGCGTGGTGTGACAGTGGCTTGCCCTTCTGGAAGATTTATGCTCGGGTGTCTGGAATGGAGCGGAGTAAGGAACTCCAACTCCTTGAAGGAGACTACCGTCTGGAAACAGGTTAGGAAACCTTGTCTACCTCCATGCCTTGCCACCCTTCACCTCATCCCTTAGGAGCATAAGTACAATCTGTCAGTCATTGAGCGAAACTGAAATATTACAAATTTCCTCCGCCCCTAATAGTCTTGTTCATTTCCCTAAGTCTCCTTACTCTTTTTTTTTTTTTTTGTACATAGTTTTAATGACAATTTTCTGCCTTCATCAACTCTTCCAAAGCTTCCCTAAGGACCATATTACAGACTGCCTGAATATCCAAAAAGCTGTAAAATCTGCTTCCCTTGTATAGCAAACTGTTTCCAAAACCATAGAAATAAGCCTTGTAAGGGATGAAATGTAATATTGCCTTAAAGTTTCTGGTGCGCAGTTTATTGCTCTGAAGACTTAAACCGTTTTCCAGAAGCTGCCATCCACGAGTTCAAATTCTTGATTTGTAAAAAGACTTTCTGTTTAAGAAGAACACAATTATTTCAATTATTTCACACGTTGAAAAAGATTTAACTCTTACAGACTGTTAAAAGCTCTGTTAGGACGATGTTCATAGTATTTGAAGCATACAACACTTATTAAAATTGATTGCGATTGATATATTCAGAAATGATATCTATGCTTAGGCATATTAAATTATTTATGTAAATATTACTTAGCAATAGACCTAATAATTTTTATTAGATACTTATGTACATAGCAAGTCTCGATATTTACACCATGATCTCATTTATCTGTACTGCTGGACATAGTATTGTCATTTTTATAAACATTAAATTTGTCGTACCGATAAAGCAAAGTGTTATAAAATTTAAATGGACACATCCTCATATACTTTCCCAGCAATTCTCTCTTTTTACTCTTATTAAAGCAAAAAATAAATATTTGATAATACATTAAAATTTCACACAACAAGCAATAATAAAGTTTACTAATTTGATTTTCATACTTGATATGATCAAGGCACGAACTTTACACTTTTCAAAGTTCTAAGGATAGCTTTATGATGTATCAGCGCTATAAGTTATAGGAAAATCCATTAAATTAAATATTGAAACACTTCCTTGGCGCATCAGTTTATGCTGCCTTCCAGATATTTATCAAAGAAGATTACACAATTAGTTTCTCTTTCGCCTTCCGGCTGCCTTATTACTTCCTCTGTCTCCCTACCTGATGTTACACGTTATCCTGCTTATTAACCTGTTCCCATTTAATTACACCCTAATTCCCGTCTCTCTACTGTTTTTACTTCACTCTTCCTCCTGTTAATAATACTTTTCTCTCAGCCTTCCTCATTTTATTTGAGGTCTCAACATCAAACAAAATACTATGTGTGGAATTCGAAAATTTTCTGATTTTTGTTTTTCGTTACTCATAACAAAACTTTGGTTTGGTTTGTTTTTGTGGTTATTTGGAGTACGGAGTCATAAAATTCCATTGGATAAACCTTCAGTTTTAGTTTCTCACAAGGAAAGATCATGGCAGTACTTTCGGAGTATAGAATAATTATTTATATTAAGGATCACAAACAAAATATCCTTGCAAAGATTTAGCTGTTATGTTGAAACGGTGTTAATAAGAGAGGGCGGGGGGGGGGGGGGGTAGGTGGAACGGTCTAGGTTACCCCTGTTTTACTGCAAGTAGCGCAGCAGCCAGAAGATAGTAATTGCGTGTTGTCTGCTATAGCTGTGCAACCCTACAGATAGACAAATCCGGAACTGGAGTCATTCCTCCTTTCACTGACGGCAACGGAGAAAGCCGAGCCCAATACCTTGTAGTGTGACTTCAACATAAGTAACGAATTATTACTACGATGTCTATATCGGCCTGATAGCTCAGTTGGTTAGAGTGTAGAGTGTATGAAGGTAATTAGTTCGATCCCACCAAGAGCATTTTTTTTCATTCTTCACAAATTGTATTTTGTATTACAAATATGTCATCTTATTAGAGAGGATAGGGCATAGGTTGCAATTTACTTTTATTTCATGTGAAATCAACAAAAGAATTTCTCAGCATGGAGAGCATTCTGGTCATTGAAATTCATACTGATGGACAATACTATGACCCGAAAACTGAAGTTACACGTGCTGAACTAATGCATATTCCTAACACTTTATATGGATGCCAAACTTGGAAAAGAACAATATTAGTATGTACCAACGTAAAGGAGTGAAAAGTACTAGGAATTTCCTCATGAATAAAAGATCATGTGTGTAATTAAGAAAGATGCCAGGACTACGACCTGGCTGAACGTTTAAACAGGCTAAAGTGGAAATGGGGCCGACATGTAGCATAGCTACCAGGCAGCAGATGAGGGTATATAGCTATATATCGGTAGGAGAGGAAGAGGGAGACCGCGAACGGGGAGGGCAGATTCCTTCAGGAAAGCAGTCGGCCCACACTATACCAGCTTAGCACGGCACGGAACCGTAGTGCTTAGAAGAGCCTAGGAACAGAGCTGCAGAAAGAAGAGAGCAACCGAAGCCAATAGTGAAAGTGATAGTAAACTTGTAATACAAAAACTGAATAGAGTCAGCACCTGAACCTTCTAGATAACTTTGTGTTCAACTTGTAACATAAGAAACATTATAGACTTAACAAACTTATATGGATTAGCTCACTATATGAGAAATCAATGAGCCCCCCCGTTTGCGGAGGCCCTAGCCCTGAATGGGACATAAGTAGTTTAATTAAATTAAAGAAAACTCTGAATGTTCAAATAAAAGAAATTCCGACATTGCTCCACGATTCCATAAGTTGCATGTTTTTGTTTTCTTTTCCACTATGCGTTGCAAATTTAGGTTAGATTAGGTTAAAAAAGATAAAGTTTGTAGGGTTAAAACAACGCATAGGTTGAAAATTTAGGCTAGCTTAGCTTAGGTTTAAAAAAATGCAAATTTTAGGGTTAAAACAACCATAGGCTGAAAATTTCAACGCAGGTTGAAAAAAAATAGCCCTCGTATTTTAAAATATAATAATTGCATTGATATGTTCGTTATTTAAAAAAACTTCAATGGTAACGATTTTGTAACATAATCGCAAATTCAAAATAGCTTTTAATTTGAAGAAAGGGCCTTCAAAGGGTTCTTTAGCAATTAAGAGACGATTTAAAAGACTTTTTGCCGTAGGTCTCCTCAATTATAGCGAACAAAGTTTCTTCTTAGTCCATCTTGGTCACCTCATGGTAACCATACTTGCCTCGTAGATTCAAAGTCGAGGATTCAAATCCGACCAGGGTCGATGGATGTTTTTTTTAAGGCGTAAAATTTTTAAAAAATATATAGTTTACTTCGAAATGGAAATAAAACCATTGGGCCCCTTGTCATAGATTTACTTCACGTAAAAGAACCTTAAGCCTAAAAGAAGAGGCATCTGAGGAAAATATATCAACCGTTTCATGTCTTGAAATTAAATGGGATGCTAATGACCAAAGATGATGTTAATGATAATAAGAATAATAAGAATAAGAATAATATAATCATCGATGAGGTGGACAAACATCCGAACTGAGTTGAAAAGCGTAAGCTGGACTGAAACAAAGCGCATATTCGCCAGTAGAGCAACATCGATATACCAACTGTTGTAATTGAAAAGAGAAAGAGGGCCCGATTCTGTTTTTGGTACACTTCGTTTGTGACACACCGGGAGTACTGGTTTCGGACATAGCATAGTTCCATCTCTCTCTCTCTGGATACATTTCTTTGCACAATTCCTGGAATTTAGTGACCAAAATCCTTATAAAATTCACGGAAAAGGTAATTTTTTGTATTTTATCTGGAGGTAGGAAGTCGCTAGTCACATTTTCTTTAGAAAATTCATCTACTGCTACAAGTCACAACTAAGACAATTACAAACGTTTTTGAAGGCCATTTCTTTTTCAAGCATCTGTAGCCACTACCAATCCATATTTTTGTTTTATAAAGGTGATTCACAATGAACGGAAAGGGCAAGAACTATTGAAATGAAATTACCATCAATCATTGAAACGCATTAGCGACATGTGTGCCATGTCGACATATTACATATAACTGTCAATTCGTACAAGTGCTGTGAAGCGTAACGTAGCACAGGAAACAATTCAAGTCTTGCGCAAACTTGCTCTCTTTTCGTTAGCAATAAATCTGTGGGTTCGGTACCACAGGAATCGACCTGTGGTTCTCTTGCATTAGGCACACAGTCAGATGCCGTGCAAACTACAGCAAGTTCGAAAATATAGCATTTAGAATAATCGATATATTTATTTGTATCCAGAAAGAGGGGTGGTTTTGGCTCTTGGTCTTCTTAACGCCAACAAATGTTTATTACACTTAGGGCCATTTGTATAAAAATTTAACTTGAGTTTAAGACTTAAAAATTAACCACCAGTTACACTTAACTTCGAAATTTTGGTTGTATAATCATTAATCTTAAATTATTTAGTCTTAATCTCAAATTAAACCTAACTCGCGAAATTTCACAAGTTAAAGCACTAACTAGAGTTTAGTAATTGTCAAATAGAACATTTCACAGATTACAGAAGTACAACTACTTTATTTATAAATAAAATGCTCAGTCACATTTATTTTAATTTCATGCATATAAAGTTTTTTAATGTTACACTTTTCATTTCAGCATAATAATAATAATAATAATAATAATAATAAAAATAATAATATTAATAATAATATTAATATTAATAATAATAATAATAATAATACAATTTCGTATAATTGTAGGTTATATTACGTTAACCTTACAAGCGGTGTATTGTACATATTTCTTATTATTGGAACATATCATTCGATGATGAATTTCAAAATGCTATTTCGCTTAGAAAATGATATGGAAGAAAAGAACAGATGTTACGTGCCCAATTACAATCACAAACTAAGAAAAATCATGATTTGAATTCGATGTTCATGATACAAATAGCTTTAAGGTTCTAAGCGACAGGAAGGTTCTAAATAGTTATTGGAGATATATTAAAGTAGAGAAAGGAACGGCCTGAATATCCATAACGTTACCAGGGTAAATGCAGCTCTGAGACATCAGTTCATTAAATAAAAGTTATCTCCAGTAAGGGACTATACAATTGCGTCTAAATATTGCCCAATTAAGTGTGCTTTCGTCTGTAGTTTGGGAGCTGTTCAATAAAGAATGATCAATAATTTGTTGCAATCATTTTTCCAACTAAAATTTAACTTTAAAATAGTTCTTAGTTTAATGCTAATGTACACGTGCTATTAGTTTCATTGCTGTCACTTCCGGTTCCCCCGTATGAGTTGTGTGCAAGTTGAGACATGTTCAGTTCCACCTACAGTAATTTTTATAAAACTGAAAGGTTTTGCAAATTCTATTGTAAAAATCTACAAACTGAATCAACAGAGAGAAAAAGTTAATGCATTTTCAAAGGACACTTCAAGAAACCCTCCCAAAATAGATTTATAAAGCCAACAAGATTTAGTTTTCTTGTGGGGCGAAATTTTTTTAGTCTTAAAAACTTATAAAACGTAATTTTCTTTAGCATGCAAAAAGATTTTAATTCTCCTCTGACTTCTGAACTGAAAGTGCAGGACATAACCTGTGATATGAGTGTGTTTTAATTGCTGTTCTTCTTATAAAATAATTTAAAAGTATTCAATTTATATAAATTATACTTGTACTACTCAAAATAGAGACAATAGCTTACTTACAAAAATTCAAAGATAATAATATGATTAAATAAAACCTATTTAACATTTAAAAATTGTAACTATTGCAAAATATACCTCTTATGCAGAATTTAAAATTGTTTTAATAGTTTAATAAATATTCATTTCAGTTAATTCTGAAAAATTACCATTTAAAGCTCTCCATAGTTCCGTTTCAAAGTTCTGAGAAAAAAATGTTTACTTATACTGAAAAATCACTGATTTTTATCTGCAACGCTGTCAATCTGAGATAGCAACTTATTTTCATAACAGCAAGCTGCGACTGACTGGCCACGAGACGCCATCAGCGCAGAAACTTTCTTACTGACTGGCCAGATCTTGGCTCAACGCGCGCCTAGTTGAGCTGCGAATGCTGGTCAAAAATAACTCATTAGTTTGTCTTAAAAATAATGTTAAGTAATTATTACAGATTTTGGAACTTGATCTTTAATTTCATAGAACATTTAACTTTCGTATCTCAGTAACAAGTGCCTATAAATGTGAGGACTAAATATGTCTATTACACAAAGTGCAACATGACAAACAATGTAAGTACAACGTAAATATGAAATAAATCATTAAAACTGAAACAATAATATAATTATTTGCTGAACAGGGATATTCATAATGTAACATGTCTTATTTCGCTCTGCTCGCCATCTAAACCAAGGACAAAGCACTTTGGGCTGGTTTTCTCTGAGTTTTCGTTTTTCTTTCCTAGTCATTTAGCCAAAATCTATATCATTGGCATTCTAGAACAAGACAATCCACCGACGAAAACTATCAATCTTGTGATTCTCCTCTCCATATAACTCCAGTGTTATAAGAATAGGTAAATTGGGTTTAGAAGCAGTATGGTCGTGCTCATTATCATGTTTCTAAATATACGTGCATTCAGTCTCGAAATCAATACGATAAGTTTCTTGCATAAAAATGCCTGATTGGTATGATGATGATGATGATGATGATGATGATTTGTAGTCCCAACTCACTTATCGGTCAGACATAGGGAAGAAGAATAATCCAGTTGTAATTCGTTAGATAATGGTGGAGCAATAACGAAATGAATGGCAGGCAATTTATTAGCTCTGTGACAGATCTCCACACCTACGCATGTCCAAGATAAATGCTTTAAGATATTGTAAATAGTAATAATTATAAAATATAAGTTATAGTAGCAAACTGGGACATTTCATGTATTGCTAAAATGTATTCATGGCTACCTGGACGTTTGACTCTATGAAAAGTGAGAAAATGTTGCCTTTTGTCATCTTTTGGGTTTCTTCTGCTGGTAATGGCTAGAGCGATGGGTCTTTCTACTATAACGAAGCTAAGTGCATGTAGGTGACCAAACAATAGCTCATTTTGTATGTTAGTTACTGAAGATGCTTCGTTGAAGGTAGAAAAGGGAACAGGTGACGGCGATGAAATCGTTACATCGCATGATCGGGAACTCTTCAATAAGGCGTCAAAGAGGCCATGAGTTTACATTAGACTCGTTTGGGAACTGAAAAGCTCACCAAAAGTATGTAAATATTTCAAAGGCTCGGGGAAGCCATGGGCGCTGTGCTGTGAACCTCACATAATGTTTTGAAACCACGTGGCTACGTTTGAATTTCATGTATAAGGAGAGACAAGCTAGCAAAGGCACTTTTTCACCGGATTGTTTTTACCAGATGACAGCCGCAGTTCAGATAAGAAAATTAAGGCAGTAAAAGGCATTACCAGATCGTTTTTACCAGATCCCTTTATCAGGGGAGTAGACGAGAGGCACACGGATGCAGCATATTTAGCACACAACATCAAAGTCGTAGAGATAACCAACTAGATGGCCGATAACTAGTGTGCCATGATTAAATATTTCAATGAGTTTAAATGAAACAAGGTCGCGTGATTTATAACCTCCCCTCTCCATCTTCCACCTCCAGTGACCAATAAAACATGATAGGCGACTTGGGGTCCCTAAATGGCCCGGGGATGAATTGGGAATCTTGGTCCAACAACATCAACATCAGCATATAAAAACCGCTACTTCAAATCGGGCACGTCCAAGTGAGGCAACATCGTCGAAACACCCCAGTAAAAACCCTGGCTCAGCTTATAAAGTATAATAATTATACAGATAACTGAACAAAGTCAATAACTTCTAACGTATAAATGAACTTAGCACCTTGGGAGTGAACTTATTTTTTAATCTGAATTCATTAACACATTCCATTAGTATTCGTGTTGACTGTTTTACTTTTCTTTAAACAACTGTATTAAATTTTTTCCAATTTTCTGCGAATAGTTTCTAATAAAGGTTGGATTACCTTTGCATTGTCTGTTTCATGTTTACCAACTCTGAAGCACTTGTGAAGAAGTTAAATTAATTTTCAGTTTATAATTGAAACTAGTAACTAAGCCTGGTGAAGTGGAATTATAAGATCGTTGAGTACTACCAACCTTATATTTCAACAGTAAATATTCCTTTATTTCCTATATAAACATGGACTCGTGTATTATAGTTACGTTATTTCTAAATAGAATGTTTAACAATAAACAGTCTCGGTTTGCCGTTATTTTGAAATAATTTACGGGAGCGAACATCAGATCTAAGCACCTCTACTAAAATTAATTAAATGCTATGTTTAATCAAGCGCTGCTTTGTAAAGTAACACACAGGGAGAACCGTGGAAGAGAAATTGAAATGCCCTTAGAAAGTGAGTTGATAATTTGCTTTCCAACAGCGTTGCCAGTATACACTTTTTAAGAAGCCCTGATGTATATGCTCGCCATTTTTCGGCTAAATAAAATAATTAACCTCCATTTTGGCAGTAAAAGTCTCGAATATTCTTTTAGAGTTCTTAATACAATTTCGGATACATTTTTTTGAGTCGCCTTCATAATGTCCGACTTTAATGAGGGTCACACACTTTTATCAATTTACTTTCCGGGCTACTCAAATAGACCAGGTCACATTAACCTCGAAAGTGGCATATATTTTGAACTTGTTTTAGTAGAGTAAAGATTATATTGAGCTGTTTGTAGTAGTTTTATTTTAAATTTAAAACAATACGAAGGACATCATAGGAAATGATTTACAATAGTATTTTTGTATCTTATTTATGAAACATGGTTCAGTGCACATGGAATCTCTCAATATACTTCCAACTAACGTCAATGCACCGTTGCCATCTTACTGGTAACTTCATTACGAAGTCTCGAAACCACTGTTTGGAAGTACTTAGCCATCAGTAGTGGACAGCTGCAGAATTTCCTCCGACTTGTTGCCGATTTTTTAACTTAGCAGTGGTTCCTTCATGTTGTCAAATTAGGTATAATTAGACACCGAGATTCGGTCAATATGATGGGTGCGGCACAACAGTGAACCTCAGCATGCAACTTTGCGGTCGTAGTGTTGCTGGTGTGGGGCCGCGCATTGTCATGTTGGAGCAGTACTTTTGTAGACCACATCCATTGCTGAATCCTGCGTCATAGCCGTGTTGACAGTCGTTCCTTGAGAAAGCCATCCATTAGCAGATGTCAAAAATGTCCCAAAGGACGTTGACGGAGCAGCACAAATTTTCTTGGGCCACGCACTCCCTAGATGTTTCTATTATATGGGTTGAACTTTCTTCTTTCGTGTGTAGTAGTGACACAATGATTCATCACAGCTTCTTCAAAACAAATTCGTATCTTCAAATTGCATTTTCAGTCACCGAAGAAAGACTTCAATCTTGACCAATGTTTTTCATATTCAAAATAATTGTGTGTATGATTGCGTGGCAGAGGTTTGGGTGACCAGTGCATCAAAGGGTATGCGCATATCAGCCATAACCACTTCAGACACAACCTGGGAGACCGCGATGTTGACGGCGAAAAGTACTGACATTCTTGTGTACAGATTTCCTATCGCTTGCAAACCCATTGACTCAGTTGACGAAAAGACTCGGTCTTTTATGTAGAAGTTTCCTGACCACATACCGCAGTTAAAACGAGGCTCTACACTTTTCACATCTTTCTACGAGAATTATTGTTCATCTTTATCCATGATAGTCTTCTTCCATCTTGTTCACGTCTTTCTCTACTTGACAACAAACAAACACTTCCTTTCGCTACACTCTCTGCTTACAGGCGTCATTTAGCGTGTGCATGGCGTACTAGTATGAGTCCATGATCCTAGGATCATGGTATTTGTAAATTATTTCCAAACACAGCTCTTAGTAATGTGAGGATAAAATAAACGTGTCTTATATAACTGTACAACTTGGTTAGTCCACAGTGGTATTTATAGTTACTCAATAAATTACTGACTATTAATAAATACATAAAGCGTTATCGTGGTCGAGGGGTTAGATTACCCCCCCCCCGATGCGAGTATAAGTTGGATTTTTGGCCAGGTTTTCTCCTGGCACTCATTTCACTATCGGTTAATCATCACTGCAGAAAGCAACATTAAGTTATCGCAGTATCTCTTCCCAAAACAATTGAAAACACGGCAGCTTAGTGTGCAAGGGGAATCAGCCCTGCATGAAGAATTAATATATAAAATAGTGAAAAATCCCAATACACATTCGTGAAATTTGAAAAATAGATTTCTATACTGCCATCATGTTGTTTCTAGTGCATGTCTCATATCAGGCTCTAAAAATGTGTGTTTATTTTGTGGTAGCTTTTAGTATCTGGTCCCTTGTTGAGAGTAATTTTTAATCCAATAGAGGGGATTATATAGCAGAAATAAGACAAAAACGTCAGTAAATGAATAAAATACATGTTCATTTTTTATTTATTAAAATTACTCAAATTTTATGGAAGTTATACTGGGTTAGTTAAATGTCCCACACATCTAATAACTTTTATAGCATGTGATTCAGTGACATGAAAGTCGATATGTTGAGATAGATAAAAAATGATGTTACCTACTTTATTCTTCTTTCAGTGTAACCGAAAGTGATTCCAAGTCTCTTATTTGAAATAGGATACCCAATATATTTTTACATTTTCGAATAATTGCTATCAAAAAGTATCCACACTAGATACTTCTATACAAATTAAAATTGCTAAATGAAGAAAACAAAAACGTGTAGCAAATAATAAAACGCCCCTTCTTTAGGGGAAAAAAACCACACAATAACAGTAGCTCAACATTTAAATTGTAGCTCTCAGCTGCTTCACAGTGTGCCAGTCGATCGCAGAAACCTCGCTTCCCAAACTTAAATCTGTGGGATATGCTCCTAAGTATTTGCTAGAGATAATTCAGCTTAAACTGTTAAGAATATACACAATAGATATTTTATATTTGATTAGATGCCAGGTTTGTTTGGAAGAAGTTCTACGAGAAAAAAATGTGGAGTAGAGACGGCTTATAGATTCCCATTAGTGAGCAGGTCAAGGAGAACAGTGTTGCCGAATATAAGCAGCAGCCTCTCATTATACTGGATGATAAATTTATTTGTTATTTACCGCCAGTCATTTGAATGATTAGCGTAACTTTTGCGGTGCGAGTTGATCCAGTTCTGAGAATTCTCCATGGAGAGCGAAGGTGCGTCTTACGCGACATGCAGTCTCAGTTTATTTTAAATTTGCTGGTTATGATAGAGAACTGTTTACCTATTGGTGCCTTTCCCATTCCCCTGCCATGACGCTAGTGAAGACTGGGTGCTGTTCGACAAAAGTATGGTCTAACACATTACAGGTATGTGAATTTATAGTTATTAGTGAAATTATGTTTCACAAACGCCAAAAGTGATTTTTTGTTGTTCTGTTCTACAGAAGTACTAGTACTAGTTATCTCCAGGTGTAAATTTCTCTAAGTGTGGAAATATTGCTAACTTCAACTACTAACGCAAAACGTAAATACCTTTTTAATAATTTTAGGAGCCAATTGACCTACATATGCGAAGTATTAGCGAATATGATAATTATGAGTTTCTTTTGAATAGTGTTTAACGCCCGTTTTTACTACTGAGGCACCACAGGCGATGGTTACTGATGACATGAAATGAAGTGATATATTAGGAAAGGATTTTTTTAAGGAAGGAAAGGTTTCAGGCCCTAAGTTTAGGGTACTTCCCCGGCATTTGCCATTTATGAGGGCTGAGGAAAACTTAGTAAGAACCTCAATCAGGGAGGACGGTCCTGGCGGGATTCGAACCCCAGACCTCCCGCTCATAAGTCAGCGCCTTAATGACCTCGACAACCCGTGGCGGTTTATGGGAGTAGGCACATGTGTAAAGTAAGAATAATTCAATATAAATAAAACCAATCATAGAACGTATGACTGATATGGTGTTTCCCGTTTCAAATGCATATTTCAGTCCAGCATCTGTATGTTTTTTGAGTTCTTGCTACATGCCACGAAAATAATTTCTGTTCATTCTTCATTCTGTTTTAAAATTACCTCTTTTGACACAATTGTCTTCATTTTTTTGCTAATAATGAGAACGTGATTGCCAAGCAATATAAACAAATATAAACGATCAAATGGAATAATAAAATTAATGACCGAGAGCCCAAATCTCTGCCTTCTCCCGACCACTGTCTCCTAAATGTAGCTGTATGCAATTGGCATCTCAAAGTCGACTATTATGCTTGATTATCGATAAATGTTAATAAATAATTTAAATTATCATATCTCAAAAATATACAAGACTCATTTAACAGGAATGACAATAATCCACTCTGTACATTATAAAATACGATTTTTTTACTAACGAGTGTATATAACTTAATTCAAGGGTATGACGATTTCTGCCAAACTATCTTGCTCTTATATGACGTTGCCTGTATCTTTTTATTAATATTTTACAAATTGAGACTGGTTATCGATGGCGGTATTGTTGTTTTGATGTTAATGATGCCGAACTATGAAGCGGTTTTGGCGTATTGCTATTTCCGCTTTGGTGACAATATCTCGGGGATTTTCTGCTATTTTGTGAATCAGCTCAATATGACTGGGTTAGGAGACCAGTAGTATAAATAATCACATGATGAGACATTATATATGTGTGTGTGTGTTTGTGATATGCTAAACATATGTCGCGTCCTCTGGTGTTTTGTGTACGATAGAATTGATCTACATCGAATATAAATTTAACTGCTGTGACTTCCACGGATGTGAGCTGAATCTGAGAACCGCGTATGAAATTGAATTTACTATGAATGCCTCAACATATATCTCGACGCTTGTAGACTTTGTCAATGAGTGAACGCTCCCCGCAGAATATGAAACTAAAAATTCGTGTTGCGGCATGTAGAATGTACCTGCCCGCGTCAAAGTAGAACCTACCTAATCCCCCAGTTAAGCAAACGCCTCTTTATTTATTAAATTCAAATCCATTAATCGTTGGCCTGATGACGCCAAATAGTTATCCAAGCAAACGCATATCTCGCGCCTTGGTTTAAAAGTTTAAAATATACATTTACTCTGGGCAGGTTTAAATTTACCTGCCAACACGTGCCATTCGTTATTATTTGAAGTTTAAAACTCTTGTTGACATTGACTAGTTTAAAGACTAACTGTACAACCACCTGCCTGGTTCAGAGCCCTAACGAATTTAAAAGTCCTTGTGTTTATTAAGCCTTCAACGGTAGTACTTTAAAAAGTGGCATCACTCTGGACCCTGGGGTTTACTCTTGCCCTTTGTATAGTGTTTTATGTCTTTTTTGACTTTTCAAGCTTCCGTAAACAGAAAACACTAAAAACTTTCTCTTTTGTCGACATACAAGTAGCATGTTAAAGTTATATCACAGTATACAAATATATACATACATATTTCTACATACATTATTAAAATATTATGATTAGGATTGCACATATATAATATATTTATATTTCCGTCGGGGTGGACCGTAAGTGCTATTTCAAAGTGTTGTATTTCTTTAATGGAACAGAAAGTTACACGACCATACAAATTTTACAGGAATTTGTACTAAAACACTTGTAATGTATTATACCATACTTTTGTGGAATTTTGCCCTGAAGCACAAACATAGATACAAGTATGACTCTGCATTTTAATGACTTAAACAAAAGAAAGTTATCACCAGTTACTGCTCATTAAGCAGATAGAATCGGCCTCTTCCTTGAGTGCCAACCCAGCTCGATAAATTTCACGCTCGTGTGAGCTCAGGAGCAAGTACTCTGTTTAAAACAACTATAATTCTTTCCTTGTCCGTCAAAAAAAACAAATAATACTTCCGTTTGTTCACAAAATGCAGCCATGTTAGTTCTTTAACTACTCGCTAAATTGCATAGTATCCTTACCCTACCCGTCCGAGGCAAGCTGTGCTGATTGCCAATTACGTCATCTTTGCAAATAAATTTGATGCCCCAGTATATGATACTGTTCCGTAACACAGCAATGTTGCACATTCCGTAATGAACGCGATTAAAAGCATCGATTACATAGATGAAGGCATGATTATAATCTGTGCGGGGCTTTCGTGCACCAGCGACTGCAATGTCTTGCTATAATCCTCAGTAACGTTATTTAGTACACAAGAACAATAGCACATTTTCCGCTTCCATTGCTGCAGCCGAACCGGCAAATCTGTCATCTGAAACACAATAATAGGGACGTTTCCTCCTTTGCTGGTTGACTGACATAACAAAAGATGCTCTACTCCACTTTTACAATGGGAAGCTCTCTATACATGCGTACAGAATGTTTGCTCTGGGACAAATGCCGAGGAAGAGGTTTACTTGAAGACAAACCTGCAGACGTCATATGCTGAATATGGTATTTTAGTAGGGCATAGTCCGTTGCTCGTTTATTAGCAATTACGCTATAATAGCAGCTTACTAATGTGGGTTTAAACAGGGTAACTCTAGATGGAAAATATGTTTGGAATGTACATTTCGTTCCGTAGATTGTCGATGTATTTTCGTATAGAAGGCGTGCGACAAGCCTTGATAGGCTTTTGTTTTTCTGGAACTGAGATTATAGTTGAACAAATGCTTAATTTGATATAATACGCTTAAGGAATGAGGTATATCATCGTTCACTCAGTGAAACAGCGTTGTTATGTCTCTGCAATCTGTTTAGTTTATGTGCATGTTTAGTAGTAACAGAGAGCTGACGTTGAAATAAGAGTAAATACTTTATAAGTTTATTTTTATTTACTGATTAAGAGACCCATTAGATACTTTTAATAATATGAGAAACTGGAAATATTCATAGTTTCTTGTCAATATTTGATAAAGTTAAGAGTAGCATCGCTAGAGAATTTCAAGGTATCTCGTGGCAGTGTGTTACTGTACAGACAAAAACTATACCTGTGTACGCTTGGAACTTAGTGGGATGGGGCGAGGTTATTAACTTTTTTAATAGTGTTTAACGCCCGTTTTAACTACAGAGGCATTCAGGCGGTGCCGATACTGGTGGTATAGTGGACAAGCATATTTGTCTTCTTAACCCAAGATCGTGGGTTCGATTTCGGGCTTAAAATCCTAATATGACTCCTTTCGGAAGGGAAGTAAAGCTGTAGATCCCATGTCATAAATTTACGGCACGACAAAGACTTTTTTTTTTTTTAAAACAAAGGCCTCTGAGCAAAGTTTATGGGTCGTTTCATGCCCTGTATTGAATGGGACGCTGATGACCTGAGAGGTTGAAGAGCATCAGTAAATAAACAAAATAAAAAAAATACATCACAGGCGGAGGACACCGATAATGCATGAGATGAAATTATAAACTGAGAAAGGATATTTTTAAGGAGGGAAGTGTTCCAGGCCTAAGTTTAGGGTACCTTACCGTAATTTGTCATTTATTAGGACTGAGGCAAACCTAGTAAAAACCTCAGTCAGGGAGGGCGGTCCTGGTGGGAATCGAACCCCAGACCTCTCGCTCAAGAGTCCGCGTCTTAACGACCTCGGCCACTCTTGGCGTGGTGTTATCAATGCTGTCCTGCTCTATAAATTCATTAATATAATATATAGGGTGATCCGTTTGGGTACGGATAACATGAAAACACTGTAAAACATTTACTATTGAACTTTGTGTATATAACCTTGAAAGATGGGAGATTTCCCAGAACACTACATGACCTCCATTGCACACTCTGCACAACTCATAACGGTGATGCAATTCAACCCATTACCTATAAAATGTAATAAAATGTAGCGTTTTATGATTTAAATCTACAGCTCTAGTTATAAGAGAGAAAGCCTTTTACATTCAGTGATATCGACCTTATGGCTGCGCTTGGACCACCAGTATGTTTTTAAAGAGTGTACTGGAGAATGTGGTAGGAATGGGAGATTGCAATGTTATGCGTCGGAACGAGAGAATGAGGGTATTATGGCACGACAAATAGACACAATGAGGAATGATGGGAGAGGGACGGGGGTTAAGAGGATTTTTAAGCGAACAGCAGAAAATAAAATGAGAAAGAAGAGTACAAGAAAGAATCTGATGGAAAGTGGAAGTAAAATGGAATTTTGTAGCGCAGGAGATAAGGGCAGCTAAGATACAGCTCTGCACGGTGTTTCTTGAAAGAGTCAACAAACCTCGCTTCTCATGAGCCGATGTTTAGTACTGCTACTATATACTTTTTTATTTTTCAATTTCATTAAAATATGAGCCTCAACTATTGACTGACAATGAAAAACTGCAAGTGTAAAATTGTAAAAGAAATTAAAATAGAAATTTTACATCATTATATAAAAGGTTTAACATAATTTTTTTAACAATTAAATGAAATAATATACCTTTTGAACAGTATAAATTAATTAAACATTTATAATTTTTTCAATTCATTATAACGGTTTTCTATTAGCCAGCAATGTATGATGATCTTTAAAGTTTTGTAATTTAATTTCTGCATTTGCTATGACAACTTATTAAACGCTTAACTGCAATTGTTTTTATTTATTTATTTATTCTAACATTGCCCTGGCGTCTCGCAACAGGCTTGAACTTCGATGGGTTCCAGGGCATCGGGCATTTTTGAAAATTAAAAAGCAGATCAGCTGATAAACATGTACTGATACACTCTTTGTTGCCCCTGAACGCATGGCTGGAACCAGTTCACGTACTGCTAAGACCGCGGTAAAAACACCAACTTAAAGGTAAACCTGTCCTGGACAAAAACAAGCTAGGAAATTGGTTCTAGGTCCAAGCAACACTCCTCATCTTTCCTAAACTGGATAGAAGAATAATAGGAAGACAGTAGCGCTAAGTACTGAAAATGATCACATTAGGAAACATCCATGTAAAATGGGAGTCTATTAAGATGAACCCAGCAAACAGGCTGAGGAGACTGACACGCATATCCATCCTGGTAAGAATTATCACCAGGGAAGACCTGGGAAAGCGACACTTCCTATGGGGTTGCGATAAACCTTTTAGGATGGCGTGCTGGAGATCGACAAAACTCCAATAAACCTCCCGCTTTTTAATCTAATCCAATGTAACATTGGGTTGTTAAAAGATAGTTACATATTGTGGAATTATATTTTTATGGCTGATATAGATACTTATTTATTCTTTTTTGATAAACTTTTAAATGTGATAACATTAATGACTGAAAGTTTCTTCAGTGATAAATAAAGAATTACGGAGTCCATCATAGGGAGAAACTATTAACATACATATCTTTTTTATTATTTATTTTTAAGTATCAGATATACCACTGTTACAGTTAGGACAATTTAAAAGTTCCGCAACTTAGATCGGCGGTGCAGCGAACGTACCCTCTCCATTCTTTGAGATTCCCCATGTGACACGCGCACTCTCTTCCAGCCAGTCAGTTACGAGCGCGATTTCAACAGAGTCGGGCAGTTGTGTTGGGCAGCGACAGAGTGAGATTTCCTTAAATAGTGCAGTAATGTTTGCAAAGGTTAAATATTCATTGCGTCATGTATTCATTTTTAAGGCATACATCAAGTACAGAAAGTGGTCTGGCGGTACGAGACAGACATAGACGTAAATTTCCTGGCAGTCCCGTTCTAGTAGGAAGAACAGTATTACAGTTAGGACAGTAGTTTGATGAAGCAGATTCGTCTTAATTCATCAATAATATTTATTATTATCATCATCATCATCATCATCATCATTGTTGGATTGGTACTGACTTCGTCCTACAAGGTATTGCTAAGAATGAGATAATAATATCGTATTTGTAAGCCTTGATCTGCTATGTATAAGCATCCTTTATTACTTAGTTTAATGCCCTTGATTTTATAGTTATTCTGGGATGGGTGTGCTGAAGATCTCTTGTTTAATTGTAGTAAAATATACAATTAGTAAGTATACAACTATGAAAATTATTTTTTCGATATAAATGCGTGTAATATACCTACAGCATGTTAATTAATTGGTTAGAAACCTTAACGGTTTAGATACATGAGCGAAACCCAATAAAAATGTCCATATACAAGAGTTGGTTGAAAAGTAGCAAGTTTACATATCACAGGGAAAAGAAACCTTAGGACATTTCTACATAGTCCCTCAGAAGTGAGATGTAGTTCTCAGGACGTGGTCCAACTTTTCCAACCCCCCCCCCACACACACACACACACAGAGAGACAGAGACAGAGAGAGAGACAGAGCGAGCGAGCGAGTTTTCCTTGGTCATCACAACGTAATTAAATATTAAGCAGTAGCGGCTATTCCGGCCAGTGATTAACAATTTGTTAAAAGTCATAGCGTAATAAATAGAAAATCTCCATATACAACTACCCATAATAAAATAGAGTTTTCATTTGGACGCGTGTTCGGCTTAACGGGGATTTGCCTGCCCTGTTTCAGAATCTTATGTACGGTTTCTATGTGACAACAAATTCTTGTAGAGAAGTGAGAAGGCGATTTATAGACAGATTCCCTGCTGTTCATGCGATTCACATAGAAACGGTTCGTAATCTTGTGAATAGATTTAAGGAAACGAGATCTGTTTTTGATAAGAAACCGAAAGTAAAAAGCCGTGTTCTTACAGAGAAAAAGCTGAATGACATCGAAGAAAAATTGGGAAAGCTCTGAGAAAGCTTGCACAAATCAGGAATTTCGTAAACCTCGGCTTAGAATGTTACTAAACTTATACAATTAAAACTCTATAAGATTAGGAATTATAACCACGCGATAATATAAGTAGCGTTAATTTCTGAAATTGGATGTTGGATAATGTTAATGTTCGCTCTATTGACCCGATTTTTTTAACCCAATCTTGTACTTGAAATGCCATTGTATAACCCAATAAATGTTGTTTGGTGTGTGCTGTAAATTCTTACAGAAATCTATGCACTTGAATTCAAGCGGCTATGAATATCTGAACATCGGATAAGAAGGTGCTTCCCGGTGGCAAGCAAATCCCTGTTAAGTCGGCCACGCGTCGGAACGAGAACTGTGTACTCTGTACTAAAAGAAGCCAACAGCAACATTAATAAGATCGTACAATTCTTCAATTCTAAAGATACAAAATAACGCATGTACAAGAGTTGTCAAAATATTGTTTATCCTAAGCTGGATTCTATTTTTTAAAACCCCAATCTCACACACACGAAACGGGCATACATACAATAATTCTGATATTCATATAAATTTTGCTTTATTTACCCACAATATTTACAGAAATTTCTTATCCCTAACACTACGCATTCCACTTGAGAAAATGCCCAGGTTTAGCCAGTTTTGTCTATTTACAATTAAGATCCAACATACCAATCTCCTCCCACTGGAAGGGGGAAAAAAAACTGCAAGAAATTTTATCCTAGCATCTTCTGTCTGTATACACGTAGCCAAAATGTGCAGCCATTCTTCCGGTTCCGACCATAATGGGCAAATCCTGCCTTCATCAACAACCTCACAGCCTCCCAGTCTAAGTCATGCTACCCGACCTTTGTTTCATGCCTAATTCCATAATTCTATTTATTCCATCTAATTTTAATTTCACTCTGCAGTTCCAGAGATGGCATCTTCGTGCTGTATCCAGCCGGTTTATGTCAAACGCATCTTTTGACTTTTTTTCATTACAGCACCTGTTTTCAATACCCTTCTGCCAAATATCGTTTAAACCGATTTTTGACAATTCCCGCTGTACAGTCGCTGTTGATAATATATGTTGTTTAATTGGTGCCCGTAACATATTGCCCTCAGGGTTGTTCACGCCTTGGTTACTGTGCCACGGCACAAACCTAAATGCCTTGCTTAGCAGTCAGAAGCATGCGACAACCTCCAGGTCTGCTAAACTTGCCTGAGAAGACTTAAGTTAAAAAGGAGGCTAAATTGGAAGCAATATGCAATCATGACGGTAGTATCATTAAATATATTCGGGTACGTGATTTTCGTTATTTATGCAAATAATCGCTAAAGATAATTAAAAATATTAGAAAATACCATTATGTGTATGAGCTCCTCGAATCATTTCGGTCTTAGATTTAAAGTATTTTATTTTATATCTTTGGTTATTCAATACGATATTTTCCACTAGGAAATATAACAATATATTCAAGAATGAATGTAGGCCAGCTTGGAAACATCGGAGGCGTCTTCTTGAGTAGTAGAGCTTATTCATGAAAGTAGACTTTTTGAATTCAGCACCCCATCCAGAGAAAGTTTTGAAGCTGACATGACAGCGGCAGTGGAGTAAATTGTTTTGTGCCCTGCGTTTGACTGCTCCAGATGGGTTGGATATCATATCAGGAATACACACGTCTGACAGTAACGTGCTTCTGGCTGTATTGCTGACAATCAGAGTAGCTAGGCAATGCAAACCGAGAGAGGCGGCTATATACTTGCCAAGGTACAGTTAGGAACTTAGGTTTCATAACCTTCTCTGCTAATATAAACAGACTTGTTCAAGTTAAATATAAGAACAACACGTGGTTTAGAGAACTTTCCTTTTATACATTGCCACCTGCATGACAGGTTTTCCTTCTTCTAGTCAAAGTACTTTCCCCATGGTTATAAGAATCCAATCAAGCAAAGAATAAAGAACTAAAACAATTGATGCACTGTATTGCATTTGAAGCAACAACGATTATCTCCTCGAGGAGGTACATAACCAAAACATAATTGCTGAAAACAAATAAATCATGATAAATAAATAAATAAATAAATAAATAAATATCTACTGTTATGAACATTGAAATACATTTTAGTTTGGTAAATACATTTATTCTGTTAAAATCAAATAACTCAAATATTTCATTTTGATATTTAAAATATGTTATATTTTGATTTATTTGTTTTCAACAATTTAATTAGAAAATTAACTCGGGTTTACATTTGCCATAGAAAAGTAATAATATTTCATTTGCTTTCACCTTGCATTATTTTGTAATGAAGACAAATTATTTCAGCGCTCAAATATGATTTAGTCTGCCACTGGCACAGCAGTCTTGGGTATTAGTTTTGTGTCGTTTTTTGATGATGGGGTGATAATATTTCTTGCAAAGAAGGGAATTCGTGAGAAATTTACATGACTGTGCGTAAAGAATTTATTTACATTACAATGCAATTTATATACATGAGGGTTGAAAGGTTGAAGAAATGATTTGGTTTATTTATGGACGCTCTTTAACGCCTCAAGTCATCAGGGTCCCATTCAATTCAGGGTGTGAAAGGCCGACAAATTTTGCTCAGAGGCCTCTTCTTTCAGGCTTGAGGCTCTTTTTCGTGCCATAAATGTACGACACGGGACCCACGGCTTAACTTCCTTTCAGCTCAATCTGTGACTTCTTTGCTCACTCTATCATCCGCCGTACACCCCTGACTTAACCCTGCCACTTCCACTTGGTTTCTAAGATGCAGAACCCACTTCGGGGAATTGCCTTGGGAATGTAACAGCAGTTAGCTGCTCTATTTAAGCTAAAAACAAACCAGGCTCTGCTAATTGCTTTCTACGTCTTCTACATAGCTGAATGCATTCATTGTATGTGGTAAATAATTACCACTATTAAAATACCAACCCTCGAATTGCCGGTATTTACAAATGTTTGTGTACAATTTCATTTGCTTCTTACGTCCTCCCATATATTACTGCCATAAGTCAACAGGAAATACGTCTCTCAGAAATTTTATATAATTTTAGAATGAATGTGCAAGAGAAAGTCGCTAAAATTGGATGGAACGTTCGGGAAAATGAACAAATTCAAAATTGGCTAAAAGGGCATGAGTACAGAAAGGATATATTAGGTAATTTTAATTTTAATGTCAAATTACTAATCTTAGAAGATTTATGTTGTATCAAATATTAAATGACGAACATATATATCACATTTTAAAAGGTCGATAACAGTTGATTTTGCAATTAAAAACAGTTATAATTTTTTTTCAAGAAAAATAATTTGAAAACTTTCTAGTGAAATTAAATCCGTGGAAGTTGCAAAATGGACTATCTAAGCCCAACATACCAGCAAAAGTATATTTAAAAAGTAGAATTTTACAGTTAAAATAATAAAAGGACAATTTCAGACTAAGCGTAATTCTGATTAGAAAGTTGGAGAAAAACAAATGAAAAGAAATGTACAAGTTTGACTACCTTTAAGCACAATCATACCTTCATTAAGGAAATGAGAGTGGGGGTCTGATTAAACGAGAATTAATTGATGACAAATGAGATCCCTTCATTCTTTAAGTAGGTAACTTTAGGAATTCAGATAAGAAGTGACGAACTCTGAAATAAATGGCAGGAATGTAAAAGCAGTTCAGAACTACCATTCAAAGTGTCACACTCATCTTTGGATTATTTTCCGTGAAGTTAAGATTGTAATTTCCTAAAATATGAATTAATTTAAAAGATGAGGATTGAGCACTTTGCCGCAAATGGATAGATCAATTTGTTTCACTGTAGAATTGCTGAGAGAAGAAGAAAGATGTTAAACATTTTGAAGCAGGCTAATAGAAATGAAATATTAATTCATCTATCTAACTGTCCATAGCTACCACCCCAATATATCCATTATGTATAATATTTGTTTATCTTTTCTATACTTTTTAATGCAGATGTGAAATAACGTTTTATTAATACAATTAGTGACATGAATATTTTATCTCTAAGACTGTGTAATCAAACGCCTTCAAGGTAATCATAGTGTAATTGTTCTCTCAATGTATTTACTATGTAAGGAAGGTATAGAAACTGCAGCTGGAAAGCCATATGGTGTACTGTCCTTAGGCCGCCGCTCTACTGAAACGGTTATAAAAGTCATAACAATAGAAAAAAGGTTCGCCTTCCGAAGCGACGGACAAAAGACTTCTTAAAAGGGTAGAACCCTCCCTGGCGTCTGAACCAAATCTTAGGGAGAGTTTCAACCCTTAGCCCGCCGAGGACATTGACCCGTGTGGAAGTCACATCTTTAAATTCAGAGGATGAGCCTATGGCCGGCTCGTATTTTCAAGAAATATTTCTAGCGAATAAAGTGTTAGAAAGATTTTCGGAAGGTATGCATAAGCTGACTGTTTTATGAAAACGGCGCTGTGCAGCGTCATTGCAGCTGGATTGATGTTGCTTATATAAAGGAGCTTTCGAAGTCTTTTAATCATCCTGATCCTAAAAAATATCCTTCAATCCTCGCATTGGCAACCATGCTGCGAAACACGGCTGACAACCAAGGTTAAGCAGCATTGGGCGTGGTCACTACTTGGATGGGTGACCGACAGGTAATGCCACGCGTCGCTTGCACAGCCGAAACACAGACCCTCTTCCTGTTTCCATTTTAATTTATCCTATATCCATCGAACGGTAAAGCCGCGAGCGGCTAGGCACTGCTGACAAATGACACCCACCTGGGAGAAGTCAGGTGACCCGTACTGGCTTCTGGCATTTTGGCTCGTCTATTATACTAGTATTCGTCTTATTACTCAGCTTCTGGTGTGTAGTTCGACTGGGGTCGCAGTGAAGTTTAGTCAAGTTATGGCAAAAGCCCCAGTATCAATTTAAGTACTTGCTTACCAAAGCGTTATGTTGCTCGCGAGTGTTCGCATTGGTAGCCTAAGCAGTGAGGTTCACCAATCGACAATTAAATGATCCAACGATAAAGAAATACCAGTTTCATCATATGTCGTGTGAAGTGTTCTATAAGTCCCATCTTATCCACGTTGAGCTCCCTCAAAAAAATCAGCGAAAGACCCGCGAGACGAATTCCAGAGGAAGTGTTGGCGGTGGACTTTTTTTCGTTAGTTTATTTATGGACGCTCTTCAACATCTCAGGTGATCAGCATCCCGTTCTATTCAAGGCGCGAAACGACCGACAAATTTTGCTCAAGAGGCCTCTCCTTTCAGACTTGAGGTTCTTTATTCTGCTGTAAATGTATGACACAGGACCCATGGCTTTACTTCCCTTCCGATTAGGATTTTTACGCCCGAAAAAGTCCATCGATCCTGACCGGGATTGAACCCGCGATCTTGGGTTTCGGAGACAAGTATGGTTACTAGGACCGACAAACACTGAAGATGCCTGTTATATGTCTCAAACAGCTGACTTGTGGGTTTTTTAGTGCTGTAGTGTTTATACCTCTTTACAGGTAAGTTAGACTTAACGTGCCATCACACAATTGCGCAATGCAGGGAGATTATTTCGCTGGAGGTATAATTGGGGCCTAAATCTGAGTAGAACATTGAGTAGTGTATTAAAATAGAGGCCAAGATCACTAACCAGGCCCTCGAAGTGATAGCACATTAGCACACCACTCAACACTAGAGACTTGGCGGATGATTACCTTCACCGATGAAAATGGGTTGAGTATTTACATCATCCGTGAGGAGAAGGAATATAAAGACACGAAAGAATGGAGGGGAAGATATTCACCAAGATGCTTTACCGGATCCAACAGCGGAAGAAGGACATACTAACAGGCAAGGACGAAGAGGAGGGGAATGATGAATGTAATAGAACTCGGGTCTGAAACGACTGAAACAGAAGTGGAGAAGTGATTGCATTGCTGTTAATATATATGCCAAATTTCATTCAAATTGCTAACGTACTATAAGAGCTGTAAATTATTTCATAAATATGTGGCATAATCAAAATGTCCCATGCGACTCATAAGTTGAGAAATTTGGTTGATATTTTTGCAATTAGAGCTTTGAACCACATACAAAAATTGTATAGAAAGATATTTTAAATAATTTAATGAGTGAATTATGATACGTTTTTAAATATATAAGAAACTTTATTCTTAAAAATGAATAATTTTTTCATAGAAATATTTTTTTAATTATTATTGGTGTTCGCATGTATTTTGGGCTATAGAACGTTACAGTGGTTACTTATGCACATTCTGGGAAATTTTAATTTAATTTAAACAAAAATTGTTGCCCTTAAGATATTTTGAGTGTGTGAAAATGAAGTTTTGAGAAAAACACTTTTTTGTAAAAAACGCATGCTGGGAAACAGTGTGATTTAAAAGTACACGCCGAGCTCTTTAAAAAGCTGTAGAGCCCGAGGGAAAGGGGAACACGAAATATTCACTGTCTATGGACGCTCAAAGGTTCAAAAATAATTTCAAGCACGAAAATATCGATTTTTGATAGTTTTTAGTCAAAAACTCATTCCCAGGGTCTCTTAATATTATTTTTAATTTAAATCCCTATGTGGAAATACGTCTGAACCAACTTTTTATGTCACTAGCCGTCACTGCCGTACTCATTCACACTCTTTATGACACAAATTTATGATAATCAAATTATGGTACACTCACCTAGTTAAAAATACACAACTGAATTTCATTATTTTATATTGATTTAAAATATTTCAGGCATAATAATGAGGAAATTCTGAAATTACACATACTTATTCGCTGTGATCTGTGAGATCGAAAGCCGCCACTGCAACGAATGAAAGTAACTATTGCAACATATGATTCATATATGAGCCCCAACCGCAGAGCTAGCAGAATGGAGTGCTGCCAATGCTGGCCCAGAGATCAAAAAAAATATTCTTTCGCGATCTGTCATTTCGGCGCAACTATTGTTGGGTAAATACAGTCGATAAGACAGATATAGCGAAGAGACAGAGGCAGCCAGGATAGATTGACTCGTGCCCTTCGTAGGTAGGAGCTTTGGAAGTGAGGAACAGGAAATGACTTTGGCGCTGGCATCATCTCCGATTGTAGGAATTGCTAAAATTGGGGAACAGTTGTAGTGTTTTTTATTAGTGAACCTAGTAACTTCAGTAAATGTTTGGTTTGTTTTATTGGAATATTGCACTCTACCCTGAATACGCTCCCCGAGTCAAACTAACTCGTGACAATATATTCAGTGCATTCGTTTGTTGCATATAAAAATGCTAGCATTCTTCTCTGAGGACACTCTATTACTACAGTGAATTCTTGGACTAGTTAGGTTTGATGAAATAATTAATTAAAATTCCTTTAAGGCGAGTGTTCATAACGCCCGAAGAATTGAAACTGTTCATAGTTAACAATAAACTTCCAAAATTATTAACTTCCAAAAGAACGTCTTTTTCTTTCAACATTTTTATCACGTTGCTGCAAGCAAAACTGAGAAAGTTAACTTCTGTGTTTAAAGGAGGAGAAATAGTAAAGAATCTAAGCATACCCGTTTGTTCTTCCATCCAAATGTTCATATAAAATTGTTTTAATTAAGGAGGAAGCTAGATAGAGAGAAGAAGAAACTTTTTAAAAATGTTTTTATCCAGGAATTTATTTTTCATGCAGCTCAGCTGAAGTCCCTATGGAATGTTGTATTCATGAAGTTAATAACGAGAAAGATAAAGGAAGATGAATATACATAGAATATTAATACCTAATGAACATCTGGATATGAAGCATTTAAAATATAATCACAAAGTTAAAATAGGTGCAATTTACTGTAGAAATAATGTAAAGAAAATGAGAGGTGAATTACTGAAATAAGTTTTAAATTGCTGCTTAGTAGCGCAGAAAATTTGAAGAGAAGATTAACTAGACGTCATCAGGTTTTTAGTACACCGGGTTTGTTTAAAATACAGGTGTGTGTATTCGAAATAATTTTGGACATTGTGGAAGGGACTTATCTAAACACTACGAGATAGGTAATCTATGATCTGCCTATTAAAATGTAAAGAATGACATTAAGTTTTTAAACGACATTGACTAACGAAGCCCGTATTCGAAGTAGTACTACAAGATATATGGGGTCCAGGAATAGCGCTGTGCTCTGTGGACTCAAAGTTCACTGCTTCATACTCGGTCAAGGTCGTAAGGTCCTCCGGGATGAAGTTTAAGCCGGATCTCGTGTCGTAGATTTAAGGCACGTTAAATAACTCCATAACTTAAAAACAGGCTTATGTATAAAACTATGAAGTGTTTCACGTACAAGTAATACCTCAGTTCCCTAGCATATGGCGATGGTTACTACCGTCACTCTGCCCTCTATAAGAAAATAAATTCTCCTTGATAATCAAAATATTTCACATAGGTAGCGCCCATGTTCCAGAATAGAATGAGGTTACCGGAGAGTAATAGATGGAGGTTGTTTCCCTGGTGTATATGATCAAGTAAAAGCAGCTTTTGCATCTTCTGCATGATCACACTTCATCATAAAATAAATAATTAATCTACACCACAGGACACGAACACACAAACTTCAAAACCAGAATCTGTCTGCTTACCATTAGGTTTCACAATAAGATGAATGGCTTCTTCTTAGCCTAAGCTGTTCATATAGTCCCGGTTTTTACAGATTTTTTGTAACACCAGACCTCGAAAACGTTGCTGATCAGGTTTTGAAAATCATTCGTTAAGCCAATGTTTGGAGACTTTCTAGGTTTTAATATTTACTTATCACGACTATTTTCAACTATTTATATATTCTTATTCGTGGCTCTTTATTCATGATTTAAAACAGCCTCTCTAAGAGCATACAAAATATCTAAAATATTAGGGTCTAGTTCATTAATTTCTTATATTTCATTCTCCTTCTTTCAAGGGTTAGGTGATTTCACCTATTCTGGTCTCTATCGTTAAGTCGCCTTTAACGGGGTCTACCCACTTCTTTCCTCCCAATTAGTTTACAATTCTTTTTTTCTTTGGCAATCTATTCTCTGTCATCCTATCAATATCATCATTCCATTTTATTCTATTTTCATCCATCTGTTGTTAGATGAAAAAATATTCGAATCTGATCTTATTATTTTATTTCTGATTTTATAAATTCTAATGCATTTTCTTACATATCTCATAAATTTTATCCCCAGACTGTATACTTGATTTCTCTCTTTTTGTGATCGGCAACGATTTGGAACTACTTATAAGAGTAGGCCAGCCATAACCTTATGAAATGTAATCTGTGTCTCTCTTCAAGTTATTCCTAAAGTTCTTCTAATTGTTCCACAAATTGTTTGTTATTTGTAAACTTTCATTTCAATGTCTTTGTCACATTCTAAATAATTAAATTGGGATATCTGTTAAAATACTTTTTCATTTATTAGTGTCTTCGATCTAACAGGATTCTTCCCTTTAAAAACTATTGTTAATTTTTTGTGTATAAATATAATTAAATTGTAATATATTACATTTTTTCTTAGTCTACATACTACATTTAGTAAATTATCTTCTGTGTCTTGGATAACTGTTTGATCATCAATATATAGTGAGGTCTTTAAATATGTGTTTGGTTTTATTTTAATCCCAGACTATTTCATCTTTCCACCCCATGACTAGCTCGTCAATATATATATATATATATATATATATATATATATATATATATATATATATACACACACATTTAAGTTGGCGATAAACTACAACCTTCTCAAACACCTTGGTTTGTTAAGATCTCATCTGACATTTTAAGACTTAAATTGTAGTTATTTTAGTATTTATATGCAAACTCTTAATGGTACTAATAAAAGTGTTTAGGAAAACCTCTTGTTGCTGACATTTTCCATGAAAGGGATATTTTTACTTTATCAAAGCTTTCTCATAATCAATAAACGCTATATGAGTTTCTAGATTAAATTCACGACGTTTTTTAATAATTTGTCCCCTTATAAATGCACTATCTCTATAGTGCATTTATAGAGTGCTATCTCTATAAATGAACGACCTCTTCTAAAGCCTAACTGTTCTAATAATAATTTGTGATCTTTAAGGTTTTTTCCATAAGTTTTATAACCTGTACTTAATAAACTTATTCCTTATAATTTCTATTACCTTTTTTAAATAAGATATTTACTTTATCTGTATTCCATTTCATAGATACTAAACAGTTCTCCCAAAACATACAAGGGCAAGTTAACAAAGACAGAGAATTATATTTTTTTATCGCGTACAGGCAAGAGACGTTGTTGAAACAATGTTGCATGATGAAAATGGATTATCCCTGATTGGTAGGTTAAAACCGAAGTTCGCTCGCGCATGCGTCTGTACACAAACTACATCAGTTGGCCAGTCGCCTACTTACAAAATGGAGTTGATTCCTGAAGAGGAATTTACTGCGTTGAAGTTTTGCTTTCGTTTAAAGAAATCTGGCATGGAAGCTTACAGAGTGTTGTAGCAGGCATATGTGATGTTCTTCCACAATCCACACCATTACGATAGTTCAAGGAATTTAAAGGAGAGCCGCGTTTAAACAAAAAAGCAAGGCAGTCCAAGTGCTCCAGCAACAGCAATAAACAAAACAATGGCGTCATTGTTCTTGAAGACCTACGAGTAACAATTGACATACTTGCTAACATCATATACATCTCCCATGGCAGTACATTTTCGATTCTGCATGATCACTTGAACATGAAACTGTTTGTGTGAGGTGGGTCCCAAGATTACCGACTCCTGAACGAAGATGGTGTGAGAGGAAGTGTGTAGGGAACTTCGAATTTGTCCTCCATCCTCCCCAGACTCCAGAGTTAGCCCCCTGTGACTTTTATCTCTGCCCCTCTCTGAAAAAGGAGCTAAGGGAGTGTGTTTTGTACTTCCGAGGCCGTCGTGAGAAAAGTTGAGGCGGTTTTGAAGAAAATACCAAAAGATGGCTTGCAGCACGTGTTCCAGGACAGGTAGATGCGTTGGGCAAAGTGCATTCAACTCAACAGAGAATACTTTGAAATAGACCACAGCAATCTGGACCGAGCCGAGTGTATTCCATGCGTAAAAAACATTCTCCATCTTTTTTAACTAGGCCCCGTATTTCAAAAATAAAGAAAATTCAATTTTAATATCGTTGCATCATATTTAATTAATTCAACATTAATTTCACCCAGCCCAGTAGTTTTTCTGTTTCTTTTTCTTTTTCTTTTTGTTACTTTTAGATCTGCCTCTAATTCTTTTGTGTACATTTCATCTACAGAACTGTTATAAATTTCTATATATTTTTCTTCATTGCTTCTATCATATCATAAATATCTGTAATGCTGTATCAATTGATTTTCGTTTATCTGTACATGAATATTCTTTCTCCGTTTTGTTATTTTTCAAGTTTATAAGCTATTTGTGTTCCGTGAGTGTGATGTTTAATATTAGCAATAAATCTTTCCCAAGGTTCACTATGATCTTTCTTATCAAAATTTTGGTTTTGTTTATATATTTTCAAAGCTTCATCAGTTATTGTTTGTAAATAAAGATTTTTAGACATTCTGTTTTTCTGTAATACTATTAGCTATTTCTGCGTTCCACAATTTCAGACCCCTTCTTCTATATGATATTTTACTTTTTCCAAGTACCTCATTAGTTATTTTCATCATTGCTGCTTTAGGCCTATTTTATATTTTAAAATGACTATTTCCCCCATTTGACGTCATTTTAAAATTGAACAATGAAACGAAACAGCATTTTGAATTTTGCCCAATCACAGCCGGATTACGGAGTGAAATTATCCAAAAGTATTATCAAATCCGTTTTATCACGCGAGTGATTTGTCTTATGATCGGTGTAGCCAACTCTATACCTCCACTATACAATTCCTCAACACGCATCACTGATCACTTTTGCTAGAGGAAGTGGGGAGCTATTGATAGCAACAAAAGCGTGGGCAATCGACAATCATAACAGAAAATGGAGGATGCTTCAAAGCGTTTTGCTGATGTGTCATATGTGCAAATTGATCGTATCATTAGGAATTTCAAACCATAGAATACAAAGAAAAACACTTTATGTTATAATTTTTTTCCCTCATTTGGTATTAGAAAATCGAATGGTAGCGATTGTATAATTGTCGACTTTTGTCTATTTCAGTCTTACGATTTCTGAATAGAATAAATATTCATAAGTATAACATTTTAATACAAGTGTTAATATTCTGTACGCGAATTTCAAATATATATCACTTTATTCTTATTCTATGCATGAAATAGTTTAAATCCCTATTTTGCTCTATTGGCATTACTGAAAATGGGCATTCTTCTGTCGCAAGATTGCTTGAAGAGGTTAAGTACAAATACACAATTATTACAATTTTGTAAGTTAAGTTTAGAGGAATTATATTTAAATTATTATTTTATTGGTGAAATAGTCCTAATAAATATATAATTGGAGGGTCTGAGCTGTACTCACTAGTTCGTAATTTATCGGTAATCTCAGACCCTCTCATGATTTTACTTGTGATAAAAAGACCGAATAAGAGGTTCGATTCCATATTTTAATATCTGAAAGAATAAATTATATCCCTATTGCAAAATTGGAATTTCTACCTGCGTGCGCATTAAGACTTGTGCAGTATTCGTGTAACAAAGTAGTGTATAAATTAATTAATAAATTTAAGTGCAGTAAACCATATTCACTTACCCGTATTAAGAGAGTCGATGATAAAAACACCAGTATTGAAGTCTATACACTTGCTAAAGTTATACATTGCTAGCTGCAGTCCCATTGAGAAATGGAGAAATGTTTTTCTCGAATATGTGAGTTGTTTTTGTACATTCATTCTTTTAAAGTTCCCCAGAGATAAAAGTCACAGGGGGGGGGGGGCGAGGTTCGAGAATCGAGAATGCCACACAAGCTTAAGTTCGAGTATTGCACTGTTGCAGAATACTACTAGGAAAACTTTACTATTTGTCAAACTCATAACGGTTTTAAAGACAAAGGAACCTACTATCTTAAATTAATATATCGTTTGGCTCTAGCTTAAGGGGTGTCCCACACAAAAACTACCCTAACACACGGGCATTGCAAAGAGAACCATTCACTCAAAATCTGCAACCACCTGTGGTGCCTCAGTAGATAAATCAGGCGTTAAATACCACAAAAAACGCACTGAGACTGGAAAAGTGCATTACTTCGGTTGATCAAGTGCCTGACAATCGTGCATCGCTAGCAGAGATTGCGGATTGTTAAGGGAACATAATGATATACAGTGTTTTTAAATAAAAGTGTAGCATATTTTCACAACACGTAACTTTGGTCAAAACTTGCAAAAAGTGCACATGGATATGAAAAGTTTTATAAAATAAATAGGCTGTGAAATTGTTGAAATAATATCATAATAAATATATAATCTCATACGTCCTTGCCTAGAATTGCTATAGACACTGATACACACTTTTGAAAGAAACTGTACCAGGTGTTTTGCTGCCAGACATTATCACCCAATTGCTGAGTTCAGGTGCAGCAGAAAGAGCTCATTACTTAAGGTTTAAGCATGGAATGGGGTGATTATGAAAACGATATTGCTGTGATATCCCCACATAGCAAGATTTTCCAGATCGTTAAAAAGCTAGATGTGTGTAGGGTATTGGTGTTAACACTCCATTCTGCGTTTCATTGAGATCAGCATTGTTGATGACCGTTCGAGATCCGGAAGGTAGCGCTTTGTGTCAAATCAGCGGAGCTATACGTTGAGCATAACCCTATTCGGGAGTAGACAGTGATGAGCTTTGGGATGAATGCATTCCGAGCAGCGTGGTGCATACTTTTATTACTGGTACTACTGTTGCTGAATTGCAAGATTATAAACTCTTGATAAATAGATTTAACACTCATACCTGCGTGGCTAAACTCACACTCAATCATTCTCACAAACTAATCGATGACTCAATGATGAAAATCTGGAATCAACAGAATGAAACAAGACGGATTATATTTACCAGACCCCAATGTAGGCATCGATAGTAGACAAAAAGGCGGAAAATGTATTCCATGCTGTCAGTTACATGACTTTATTAATTTGCTTCGTTTATTACAGTGGCTATAGATGTAAGTAAATCAACAAATAATAGCATGTTACCTATTTTATTTTCATTTAGTGAAAGCAACCCAGGAGTCTGTGTAATAGAAAGGTATAATAGTGTTAGTATACCGTAGGTTGCTCTTGAATGTCTTGATTATCCACTGCATAATATCTTATTTACATTTTCTAAACAATAGTAATTTTAGGTGGAGTGGATAAATAGTATACATCATGCAAATTTTGGAGTTAATAATAAAGCTGTAGTTTGTAGTGTATATTAAAAATAACTACCAAAATTTGTTGTTAGGAAGAACATTTTCTTCGTGCAGTTTTCTCTAATCTATCAATATATGCGACAGTAAGGGTTAGCAATGTAAGAAAAGATCGGAAAGAACGTATGAAGCGGGTTTTGGAGTGAGATGAAGGAAGTTTAAATGAATCGTGTGAGCAGGATATTATGTTTTGATTCCATTGCAAGCGAGGACAAGACAAGTCAGGTACACGTATTTATAACTATTGCCAAGGAATACTATGTCCTTCTCATTTCAAAGCTTTGTCCTAACTGTGGAGAAGTATATACGTTATTTTATGTTTTGTTTACATTTGTGAAATATTGTTTGTAAACAATTTCAAATTGTAAAAATCCATCGAAATATTTTCTAATGATAAATGATCTTGTCTGTAAATGTAATACTGCTTACCAGTTTCATATTTGCTATTGGCAGTAGTAGGGCAACTTCGGCCGCCATATTTTTCCATATTGGGGTCTGTAAATGTGGTCCGCCTTGAATGAAGTCTGGCTCTACAAAAAACATTGTATATTTCTTATATTTTGAAATCACAATTTGACTTAAATTAATACTTGGAGTTGGTCTAACCATTTTTTTTTAATTTCAATTTTCTGTTCCATTGATACCAAAGAAAAAGTATTAGACGTAAGCTTTATATAGTATTCCTTTTCTTTACATTCAACTCACACACAACGAAATAAAGCAACTACTCTGCGAATTGTATGCAGCTAAGCAGTTGCCTAAAGCAAACTATACAGCGGTCCGTAAATAACCGGGAAAGCGACAAGCTGCCTTCAATTGGACAGAAGATGAAAGAGGTCTTCTTTCTACCTCTGCTCGAAGACGCACCTCATCCTCTCAAGAAGAAAGTCTGTTACGACTTGTGCTATGTCATTTTTCTACCTGTAGATCTTCCCTATGTTGTTGAACCCAACGTCTCGCAGTTCGTTCTGGTATGTCGTAACTATGAGGAGCCTCAGATAGCGAAAACTCTGCGTTAATCAAAGTTAGTACAGTGGAGCAGTCCATCAAGGCAGTTATATCTTAATTAAAAGAAAACGTGTCAACAGTAAGCGGGTTTGAAAGTAGAAATAGTATCCTTTAGTTCGACAAGTCGCTGAGAGGGGTAGTAGTGTGCTGTAACATATGAACTGAGTGGCTCCCTCTAGAGTAGAATAAAGGAATTAATACGAGTATTCGTAGCTCTGAACTAAACTTAACATTCCCTTCATTTAAATAAAGCGATAGAAAGTGTTATAAGTATATACGTTATAATATAGTAAGACGTGCATATATATTAAACGATTACATATAAATATTTTATTTTAATGAAATAAAAAATGTTTCTAATTAGTGGAAGGATGTTAACACGTACGTGTGTGTGTGTGCGTGTGCGTGCGTGTAATTTTGTAAAATTATATTTTTCCTAAAAACAAATCTAATGGAAATGGATACAATTGAAATGAGAAAGAAAATGCAAAATTCGAACATTACATTCCACAGCTGCAATCTACCTATAGTCTTGCTGTATTCAACCTTCTTTAAACACTTCCCTTCTGAAATCCGTCATCATTCTTAGGGGCCTCGATTCAAAGAGGATTTATTCATATTTTGCCATTCAAGAATGCGTCCATTCTTTCTTTGAGTATGTGCACGTAATGCAGCATTGAATGTATGTTTATAGTTATTATTTTAATGCATTATATTAATATTTGACATTTATCATTACATTAACAGTTGCAATATTTTTGAACACTTCTAGAATAATTATTTTTAACGCATATTTCCACATAGAAACTACATTCATTGGTTACAACAGAATATTTAAATTATACAAATAGCGTTTATTAAAGTCTTTTTTAATTTATTTGAGTAAATAAAAATGACAAAGTCCAAATCGCAATATGTTTGTATAATATATATATATATAATAATAATAATAATAATAATAATAATAATAATAATAATAAAATGCTACAAAATCGATTCTTCTTGTTACCACTCTTTTCCAAGTACAAATTCGACAGTTTTTCAGGTCTATTTATTATTCTGGAAAATATATCATAATTTTATTCATTAGGCTTAAAATATTTTGCAGACTTAATTATTTTTTAAAAATGTTCCTAAAGTAATATTACATTTTCTCAAATTTCGCCATTTTTTAAAACCAAATTTAAGTAAATATATCTAACTTTTCCCACAGATCATCTTGTGTATTTCATTTTTGACATTTCAGTATACTTTATTTCTATCTTGGATGCCCTTTTGTCAAACTTCAGTGTTGCCGTAAGGCAGATAACGTCTTTGTTCTCTACTGTTTTTTTCCCCAAAACGTTGGATGCATTTGTCTTTCGAAATATTCAGTCCATCGTGAATGGCTGTAGGCAGCTGCTATCTCTTCTGGTTCACTTCTACCTGACCTGCTTAGCCGTTTTCGTTTTGGACTTTGGATCTTACTATTGTTTGTTCTCGTTCACATTGGTGTGAATACTGCTCCATTCTTCAGCTAGATAAGAACTACGGTGGGCTAGTAAGATGCAATGCTACCACAGACCTGTTAGTAACCAAACTGTATTTCTAGAGTCACTAGAGGACCTTTAAAGAAGAACTAACTACGCTGTTTCCTTGTAGTATATTTCGTTTCTACTGTAATAACTTCAAAATCGGATTCGTGTTGTAAAAGAATGCGAAAATTATACTTTAAAATACTCGTAGTTAAACTTTGCTGTTTAGCCGTATATATATAATTAATTGTTCTTTAACTGTAACCGAGGAAAAGTTAAAGACAGAGCTATTAGTAAAGGATATTGGATTGTGCTATCTTCAGGCCCTACGTTCCGAGGTTTTAAAAATAAAATATAATACTATAGGAAAAAAAAAATAAAAAGAAGAAGAAAAGGGAAAAGGTTATCAACAGAGTTAGTCCAGCGACATTGGGGAAAGTTGGATTCAAAGTGGAATAAATTATTTTTGTTTGCTATGTTTTCACACAATCACACATTATATATAAATACACATACATACTCTAATCCCCTTAAATTTTCGATCAGCCGAGCGGTTAACGAGTTTTTGGTGATCTCAACTTTGCACCATTGGCAGGGAGGTATATAGCATGTTGAGATAACTTCATGAACACAAAATACTTTCTGATGAAAGCATATAACCAACTTAGCTTACTTGACTTAAAAGGGTTGGTGGTTCTGGTATATGAATAAGACGCTCTACCGCAGTGGATGAAGACATACCAAGTAAAGTAACTCGGTAGATAACGCCTGGGACTTCGGAAGGTCCCGGTTTCAAAACCTTTAGGTTAGTCTACATGACATTTAGTTTATTTTCAGTATTTTCCTCACCAATTAGGAAAATTCTGGGACGTATATGTAATTTTCAACAATTTCGCTCATTATTTCAGGATTGCAAGGCTATGCGCCATTGGTTACTGTGAGCGGTGTGCAGTGGTGAAATTCATTCACTGGAAAAGCGGCCTTTGTAGTTTTTGATTTGACAACAATCATCTGAGTGGCTGAACTCCTTGAATTCTGGGAACACCTGTCACCTTATAAATCTGGCAGCCTTTCGTATCCCTAACTTTATCTCTTCCTCTCGGAAGTTCAGAAGATACAATTGGCCTTACGTGTCTGAAATCCTCCTTTGTCTCACTTAAGCCAATACAATTCTAAGACATAAGTTGGACTACATCACTTTGTTAAGATGTATATCAATAAACCGCAAACTTTGGAAGAACTGAAGGGGAATATAAGAAGAGAAACTAAAACGATTTCAGAGGAACTAATGAGTGCAAATTCAAAGCTTATCGAAAATTAGGAAAATTTTGTTCCAATATAATGGCAACATTTATAGCATTTTCTTTGACAAAAGAGTGATTTTAACTTAGTTATAGTGAAATGTTTTTATTCAAATAAGCTATGTCTTGAGTTTAGCACCTATGTACGAGGACAGGTCCGGCCTAGCCGTTTTCAAAGAATGATAAAGACAGATCTACATTTCACTTTTTAATATAGTTACCCTTTATTGCGATGCACTTCTCACATCTTTGAATTAACCTTTCCGTCTCCCCGCAAAAATAGTCAAAAGTCTTGTCTGCAAAATGGGCATAATCAGCATCCATTAGTTCTTCGTCATACTTAAATTTTCTTCCTCACAGATTCTTCTTGAGTTTAGAGAAGAGTCACTAAGAGCTAGATCTGGGCTGTGGGGTGGATGGTCAAATCTACTTGAAACCGCATTATTTCACAGCTTCCTTTGCAACAAGAGCTGTGTGCAAAGGCGCGTTGTCGTGAAGCAGGCGCACACCACCACTCAGCTTTCTTCGCCTTTTCTCTTAGAGAGAAGCACATATCTGTGCAGTAGGCCAGCATTTACTGTGGTATTCCTCTCTTTGAAGTCAATGAAAAGCATTCTTTCACAGTACCAAATGATTGTAGCCATGATCTTGGTTGTCTGAGTGACCTTGTACTTTAGAGGCGGTGCTTCGCCAGGTTTTCGTCACTTCATTAATTCTCTTTTGGACAAGGAATCATCGTAGAGGTTCATAGTTTCATTTCCCGTAACAGTGTTTTGCAGAACTTCTCTCTCGTTGACACGGTAGAGTTCCAAAAATGCCTGACAACAGATGACTCATTGCTGCTTTTGGACTGAGGAAAGAAGCCTAGTCACCCATCTTGCACTAACCTTATTCATGTCTAAAAGTTGACGAATAATTCGAAGGTCTGTTTTTTAGAAAGGCAGGTCCAACCTTGCTGCTATTTCTGTAACTTTGAGCCGGTGGTCTTCTATAATTTCTCCTCCCACAAGAGCGATGTTTTCAGGACCCGCAAGGGCGACTGCAATGCTCTTCGTCTTCAATGCTTTCTCGACCCATTCAAAAATGTTTGGCCCATTCTTTTGCGGTAGAATATGAGGGGGATACTTCTATATATATCAATCGCTGTTTAATTTCGCTTGGAGGGTGTCCTTCCTTTGTGAAAAACTTCATAATAGCTCGATACTCTATTTTGAACATGTCACAAACTTCTACGCATAGCCTTCTTTATGCAACTATATCTGAACAACCGAACACAGCGAAGCGCAAGTTACAACAGCAATTATGTATTAATAGATAAAGTATGACACCAGATAATCTTTCTGTGAAGACGATAATCCCTATCGGCGAGGTCGGAAACTTATGGACCTACACTCGTATATCCATTTCCGCCTACATATGGCGAGCTTCCATCAGTTATGCCGGCTGTATTCTAACGGTGTAATACACAGAAAAGTGTCACATTTATTTAAATTTCTATACATTTTTTACAATAGCCCTAAATAATTATTTAGTAAAAACAACATAGAAAAAAGTGTTTTATATCATGGTGTTGCTTCAGATACATTACAAACAAAGGATGGCGTAGAGATGGAAGCAAGTTTTCTCTATAAAGGTATTGCTTTTTTAAACGAACGTTAATTAATTTGGGAAGTAATAATTTTCTAATTTGACCCATTCTGTGTTTATTGTGTTTCTAGAATATCTGCTATATTTGTGTATATATTTATTGCCTAATTTAATTATGCATAAAGGCTTTGCGTCCATTAATTCCAAAACTGCCTAGGTTCATTCGTGAAATATTAGTTCCTCATCAGAGTGGTACGTACACTCTCGTCATGGTGGAAGCTTGCAGCAGTGTTGGCGGAACAAATATGCTACATCTCATACATTTGAAATACAGGGTAGCCAACCGTAAAACTAGAAGATCCTCTGGACGGGCTTTCAATCACATTTAGCTGCTATACGGTGTTACAAGCAAACGGAATACGATAGCTGACTGACTAAGGTTAGTGAATTTGTAGATTAAATATTTTAAGACTCCAAACGCATTATAATACTAATTTCATAGGAAATCTAACACGTGATCTCATAACGACTAAACCATCTTAGAACTAAACGAGCTTCAATGTTTTTGTTCTTTAAATTTATTTATTTCTTCTTTCTTTGTATATTTTTATTTGCACCCCAGAATTTCTACAGTGTGGGCAGGGATCTTTGCTAAAATTTGCCTTCATAATTTATTCCCAATGACTGGGGTAGAATATATCTATTTAATATTTTATTGCAAGGCTTATTGTATTTTATTACTTTATTGGTTCACGGTTTCTTAAGTTGTTCGGCAAGGAACGTAATTTTTTTGCTAGTAATTGTTTTGAGTTGTAAAAGTACCAAAGATTGTTTTAAATAGTGTTTACGCCCCGTTTTAACTACTGAGGCAAAACAGGCGGTGACACTGATCATGCAGGAGATTAAATGATAACTTGGGAAAGGATTTGCTTTTAAAGGAAGTAAGCGTTCCAGGCAAGAGTTTAGGGTACCTCCCTTGGCATTTGCCATTTATGAGGACTGAGGAATACCTTAAAAACAAACCTCAGTCAGGGAGGACGGCCCTGGTGGGAAATGGAACCCCAGACCTCCCGTTCACGAGTCCGCGCCTTGACGACATCGGCCCCCGTGGCGGTGCCAAAGATTTAAAGATGAACAGTTATCTTCAAATTTATTATTGCAATTGTTTATAATATTTTAAATAATTTATTGTTGAATTACATTTACACCAATTCTATGTTGCAGATCTTATAAGATGTATTGATATTCCAACATTTAAATCTACTTTACCTGTGTTATTTATTTAGGAAATTAAATTAGTTGATCCACTGTTTCCATTCAAGAGAGCCTAATTTAAGACAGAAAAAAAACCAGATGATTGAGTTTATAGACAGACGAATCATAAACACAGCTTTTTATTTTTAAATATTGTACATAATTAAATGTAATTATCACTTAAATTATTGATAGTGACATGACTAATTTAAACAGGAAAATATTATGGAGGCATTTTCGTGGTATATGTAGCATAATTAGATTTTCCATTAATTTCGATACCCATGCCTCAATCTACCTTATTCAGAAGCCCACACTTTTCACGGAGACTATGTATTTTTTGAGCCAGTATCGTTTTGAGAGCCGCAAACTTCAAATTAGTGCTCTAAGTCTGCTAAATGCAGACGACACAGAAGTGCGTCAGCTATGTTTTATATTAAAACATTTTTTTTTCTCAAGATCTACCGTGCCCCAGTCCCTGTGTTTACGGAGCCACCATAGGACTGAAGGAGGTCAGTTAGAACTAAGGACTAAAGCCATAAACCGGGAGCCCGAATACGTTGTTTACGTGCACAATAAAGTACCGTAGCTTACGTCGCCCTTAAGAGCGGCAACTTATGACTTGGGACTGTTGGCGCACCGCCTTCTTGAGAATGAGTTAGCACAGTCATATGCTTCCAGGAGGCAGTGCTGCTGCGTTTACAGCAACTCGTTGAATAAACAATGCTAATCTGCATATGAAGAAAACCGAGAGGCAAAGCAGCAAACCTATATTAGCTCCAGAGGCGGTGCACATCCGTAACTTGTTATAAATGTTAATTTTGGAAACAAGCTTATTTCGTGGCATTAAACTCTCTTTGAAAAGCACAGCGTTACTCCTACGAAGATATGCCCTATTTGCCATCTTTCAAACACAAAAGAACTTATTTAACGGCAGAGGTGCGGGCCAAATAGACGGAGAGAAATAGATAACCTTTGAACCTGGAGTTGTAATAGGTCTAATAGAAGGAGCCTAAAGGATAAAGGAAAGAAGAAGGAAGAAAGACTTTAGTTTTCCTTATTTTTTTTTAAAAAAAGAAGAAAAATAAAACGAAGGAAAATCTTCACTAACTCAGGGATGAAATACGGGGTCTTTAGGAAAGAGAGAGTAGAGGATGGATGGACTTCATAATGGACCGTGAGATTTTGGCAAATTCCGAAAAAAAAAAAAAATAAAGAATGTGTGATAGAAAGAAGCAAGAAACTTGAGAGCATTGTATGTACCGAAAATACATTTTGATCTTAGTAATGGGCAAGTTTTCTACACCGAACGAACATATGATGCGATGGAAAGTAACAGATTGCTTGGGTTGTGAAGTAAATCTGGTTTCACAGAGGAAAAAGACACAATTCTTCACTCTCTCTGGGAAAAACATCATCTTCTAGGTAGAGGAAAACCATGCTCTGAAAAATAATAGTGTGCATTGTCAGAAATTAAAGCAAAAAACCGAGTTCTATGAACACCATTCGTTTCAATACACCAATATCAAATTTACTACATTAAATAATGTTGATCTCACAACTTGGCGAATATAAATTAATGGAGCAGTTAGTGGCTATTGTTTCATCAACCACTCGTATTTTAATTTAGTAAAATTGGTTTTCTGAAGCAAAATTTACAGATTTTTTAATTGCAATTTTGCTCGTGTGAATTAACGGCCTATTTAAATCACCATCTACAAATATGGGTTGACACTTAAAATTTTTTTTTCGACTTCAATTCCATCTTTTTTTTTTTTTTTTTTTCCATCTCTCTTACCTATGGATTGGTAGAAAAAAATTGTTTAAGATATCGGTTTTAGTCCATCCTAGTAAATAATCTTTCGTATTTCGGTTCTATGTTCAATATTCAGAACATTGAATAAAGTGTATTTTGCTAAAACTTTGTAAAACCTTAATCATATTTCAATAGTTTTTTTATAATCCTCCTTTATAAACACGGCCTCTATTTTCACTTCTCCTATCCCTCCCATTAGTGGCGGCTCGTTGGTCCTTTTAAAGGGTAGACCAGAGGTATACCCAAATGGCGTGAGGGAAGGTTTCTTATCAAAGCATCTATACTATCCGATATTCTCACATAACTACAGCGCCATAGTACTTTATGCTATAAATATCTGGTTTATAGAAGCTCTTATAATTCAGCTGTTAAAGTATGCCTTACGCTTTTTCAGTCAATTCAAAAACATCGAGTTTTATGAATCTTTCAACCTGTGTGTCCCGACTAATGTATCGAATATCACATGAAATTGTAACATATCTGTCGTTTCGTCGTCCTATACAGAAACGAAATTTTCCCTTTCTATTTCTTTTCTAATCTCATTTCTCTAGATAAGATACATTTATCATTTCACATGCTGTCAGCCAAAAAAAAAAAAAAAGTAATTTTATGCCGTCTTACTTAATAAGCTCCTATTGCTTTCGATTGATGAGGTCCAAATCACTTCACTTCCAACTTAACAGTTAAACTTACACAAGAAAATAGGACGTACATTTTATTGCCACAAAGCAGATAACTTTTATATAACTTAATAGTTAAAACACCAAAAAAGTCAACTTTTCGCTGGAAAACAGTGCAAAAACAACCCCTAGTCAATTATCGTGGTGTCACCTTTAACATCTAGTTCCTAAGAAAAGAGATAATACTGAGCGGTGGCCATGGGTCATCTTCCTGCCGGCCCAAGAGAACGCAGAAATAAGCATAAGACAGATTAACCAAACTTGGAGGAGGCTATTATAGGTCCTTGTAAATATTTGCTGGTCCATGAAGGTATAAGTTCAAAGTGTAAACTTTTTTTGGCTGGCCCATGAGTTTCCCTCGCTAACGGAGGACCCGCATGCTACCGCTACTACAGTTGAGGGAAAATTCACTTATTCTGTGAGATACAATTAAGAACTAATCGGTTATACATCGCTGCTGTCATGCATTTTTTTATTTTAAAAGTTGACCAGTAGAAGAGAAAATGGTAAAGAATTATGGCATTTTCTTTGGCCCGGCCCGGCCCACCTGGTCCTTATTGACGGACCGCCACTGCCTCCCACCATTATGCCTGGTTCGAGTTTGAGGTCGACATTCCTCAGGCTAACTAGTATACACCGTTGATTTCCTGACTTCACCATGCTTGAACAAAGTTTTAAATTTTCATTTTTTTTTTTGAGTGGTGTTTAACGCCCGTTTTTACTACAGAGCACCACAGGCGGTGGACACCGATGATACATGAAATGAAATGATAAATTGGGAAAGGATTTTTTTTTAAGGAAGGAAGCGTTCCAGGCCTAAGTTTAGGTACCTCCCCGGCATTTGCCAGTTATGAAGACTGAGGAAAACCTGGAAAAAAACCCAGTCAGGGAGGACGGTCCTGGCGGGATTCGAACCGCAGACCTCCCGCTCATGAGTCCGTGCCTTAACGACCACGGCCATCCGTGGTGGCTTCAGCTTGTTGGTAAGGTTTCTAACTATAATGGTTTTGATTTAATTTTTTCCCCTCATGTGGAAAAAACCGTTGCTTAATACAAAGTGATCCTTTTACTAGAATCCCCAAACCATGATCTGTAAAAAATTATGTTATTTAGACAATGGCTTGCAAATGTACATACGAATGAGTTGGACCTGCTCATCTATACCGAAAATGATCTCTCATTCGTCTGCGAAACACGCCACTCATTAATCAAATGCTTCGTCTGTAAAACAAGTGATGTCTAAAATTACAGAACTCAGGATAAGAAAATCTCTAAACTGTAAAACATTTTTCTTAATATTGAATTCTTGAATACATGACCTATGATAAGCGCATATTTTTGTTTTTCTCTTTCTTTCAACTTTTTAACAATTGGAATAAGGGATATTGGTATCTTGAGAAAGTGTTGACATTGATCTTGTTGGTGATTTTCCTTTACATTCTAATAAATATTGTTCTCCTAATTTTACTTATTTTTTAACCAATGTAACACTTAGATGGTACACCTCTAAAACCAAACTCAATCCAAAATGCAGTCTAGCATGCTTTAAATGAACCTATTTGCTTGGGTTTATGAACGAGGAACATGCATTGTGTGATTGTTTACTTTGTTAATCATGCAACAGTCAACTGCCGAGGTCATTGAACTATTTCACTATATCCTTTTTGTTTCCACCTTGTATATTGTAGCAGACTTCCTTAGCGCTAATACTAACTTACAAGGTGCGTGCATTTCGTCATTACGCAGACCATGTCACGACTAAGGTCCTTGGAACTAAAATAACAGCATATAATCGTTATGAAAACTAAAAACCGTTTTAGTAGCACAAGGAAAATGAGATAGTGCCCATCACTCCTGAACCACATAAGTTTAGCTTAATTCTTCCCATAAAACATTTAAATGAATGATTGAAAAGTTTCAATGTAAATGTTTCTAATGAATAAAAGAACAGATAAATATGTTGCCGATTATGAGAAAGTTGTGCATTATGAGTATATGGTATAGCAACATGAGAAATGGGTTTCTTTACAAAACGCAGTACAATTTTAAAGAACGCCTGTTATGGAAGGAAATTTTACTGACTTTACTGACGCGTCTCTCGATAGACTGACGATTCTTCCTTATGAAGACCTATCAAAATTATAGGTATACGCATGCGCGAAGCTTGGCTTTTCCATTTATCTTTACAGACAGACTGATCTTATGCAGTCGTCGTTACTCCTTTCACGAACGGCAAAGGAGAAAACCGAGTGGGAGTTGAAACAAATGCAGACCAATGGAACAGTCGTAATGCACGGAAACAAGTAATCGTAAACAAAATTAACTTTTTAGTAGGCATGTTAATAGTAAAGTAAATAATAATCACAACGGAAAAGGTATACGCTTTTAGCACTATAAGTTTGGCAAATATGACTTTTTTTTAAACTTAAACTAATCTAATGTAAATTTTCAACCCATGTTTTTAACACTATACGTTTTAACATAAAAAGTAAAATTTATTATATCGGAACAGCGTAGACAAATTACTAAGAATAAAAAAAAGTTAGCTTCAGGGGGAATCGAATTCACTCTCTTTCCCTTACTGCACTACGCTCTAATCAACCGAGCTAACAGGCGGGCATTGTTAATGTGGTAATTAGCTACCTACATTTGTTGAAATCACAATACTTGCAATTAGGCTCGGTTTTCTTCGCTGCCGTTTCATGAGAGAAGGCACAAGATCCATCTGTATGTAAGGGATAAATGGCTTTTCCTATGCTCACATATAGACGAGAGTTCAATTAGCTCGCGATTGTTGACTTAGAGAATATTGTACTGTTACAATAATGGAAGGCCACATTTTAATTATTAAACCCCATTATTAACCCACATTTTCCTTTATTCAGTCTCCATATACCACAATATGTGTATTTATTGATTTTCCAGCCATTATCTAAAAAAAATAAATGTTTATAGGCAATAGTTTGCAACCTCTACACAAATTCACTGTTTATAATACAATCAAATTATTTTTTGTTTTAATTTTTATCAGCAAAATGCATTTATTGGTATGTTATTTATGTCTTTAAGTGCATAGTATAAATACATTCTCATACAGTTTAATTTTCTTCTTTTGAGCATCAATGATTAAAAAAAAAAACACACACACACACACATTTGTTCTTTGTCTTTAATAAGTCGTGAAAAAATAAATCATGGACGGGGCAAGTTTGACAATTCAAAGATTACCAATAGATTTATATTTGTAAACGAAAAAAAATTGTATTTATCATTTTGTGTACCCACTGGAGCAGATATTTCATTCCCAATGCAGGATCTGGAGTTAACATGCTGTTTTAAGGGTACTTTTTTTTTACTGCAGATCGGACACATTCCTCTGAAATTTACGAGGGTAGTGGTTTTTTTTAAATCGCGCACAGCAAAGAAACATTATTGAAACAATGTTGCATGATGAATACGGATGAGCCTTGATTGGTGGAAAAAACAGAACTTCGCTCGCGCATGAGTCTGTGCACGGGGAATGAGCAAACTACATCGCCAATCGCCTACATACGAAACGGAGTTGATTCGTGGAGAGCAAATGCTGCGTTGACGTTTTGCTTTCGTTTGCAGAAATGCGGCATGGAAGCTTACAAATTGTTGCTGCAGGCATATGGTCATATGTTCTGCCACAATCCACACAATTCGATGGTTCAAGGAATTTAAGAAGGGCCTTATTTCAACAACAAAGCAAGTTGGTCGACGTGCTCCAGCAACAACAGTAAACGAAACCATGGCATCATTGTTCGTGAATACCGACGAGTAACAATTGACATACTTGCAGACATGTTACACATTTCTCACTGCAGTACATTTTCGATTCTGCATGATGAGAGAACATGAGGCGCTTTTGTGCAAGGTGTGTCCCAAGATTGCTGACTGCTGAACAGATGTGCGAATGAAAGTGTTTAGGAAACTTCGAATGTGTCCCCCATCCTCCATACTCCCCAGACTTAGCCCCCTGTGAGTTTTAGCTCTATCCTGGTCTGACAAAGGAGCCAAGGGAGAGATTTTTGGTACTTCCGAGGCCTTCGTGAAAAAGATTGAGGTGGTTTTAAAGAAGATGTCAAAAGATGACACCTAGTTGTTATTCCAGGAATGGCAGACGCGTTGGGCAAAGTTCGTTAAACACCACACCAATCTTGACCGAGCTTGGTGTATTCCATGGTTAAAAAAAAAAAAAAAAAAAAAAAAAAAAAAAAAAAAAAAAAAAAAAAAAAAACTGCATTGAGATTATGTTTCACCATATTGCACAATTATTTTTCACTTTAGTTGCCTTTAAAAAAGCATGAAATTAAAGTGTTTAATCAGTAGTTTCATATTCCCTTAGTGGTCTACTGGCTTACAAGAAACGAACTTTGAACTGCTGCCTTGAACGAATGAATAGTTCTATTATAAATGTCCGTATTGACAGAACGTTCCAATTACCGAACAGGGAAATAAAAACATTTTCTCTTTTCATTGCTGTGGCAACTGAATGTAAAGCATATCAATATATTTCTTCACCAGAGGCATCACTGCTCGAAAATTGATGTATACTTTTAGTGGTGAAATGTACGAGTGGTGAGGAGTAATTTGGAAGGAAATGCATCTGGTTGGCTGGACTCGAGAGCGAACCGATTTAAAGGGGAGATGTAAATTTTATGGGCAATAAAATCCCCGGTTTGCACAAACTCCCGGACGAATTCGGGTAGTAGCATTGCGGTGTGTAGGTGAAGACTGGGTCCAGCATACCAGGGGGCATTTACATTTGAAATATGGGGCATGCTAAAAAGGTCGTCAAAGGGGTTATAGCAATTTATATTCTCCACTTCTCCGTGCAGAAGCATTACGGATCGTTACTTCTCAAAATGGTTTATTAGGTTCCTTCATCATAATCTTACATCTGTAGTTCTAGTGTCACCTTATCCCTGAGATATTAAGGAAGCAGTCGGGGAACTAATAGCATCTCAAGTTGGATTTCAGCTACAATCTCTGGGCAAGTTATTCCTGACCAATATTTCTTCTGTGCTAAAATTCCTTGGATAGTATTTAGGTAACCATGAGACCGTCTAGACCTAAAATAACTGGAAACTGAAATGAAATTGTTAATAAACTTGCAAAGCAGCAGGAAAATCATCCAAGTGATGTCTTAATTAAACTGTACCAGCATTTGGACTGATTAGATCGGGTGCATGGAAAGCAACTTAAATAACAGGCTGCGCAGAGAAATATATGCATTTTATCTCTATAAAGAAAACCGGTAGCACATTGTACGTTTGTTAACTTTAATAGGGATAGGTTAGCATATTGGGATCTGTATATACACAAAGACAAGCGCCAAAGTTGGTTTTTTTATGTATGCATAGAGGCTTCAACTGTCTCATTACGTTGCTGTGGAGAACACTGATTTTAGTTTTCTATGACAAGACTTTGTGATGACTGCAAGTAATTCTAAGGTTTCTCTACGCCAAAGGTCTTAATGCTGACGAAAGTTTCCATGAAGAGTTAAATTTATGGTTTAATTGCATTTATTGAGGAAAAGATCGGTCATTGTTGTTATGAATTTCCTGAAAGCATTCAAATGTTCAAAATTGGAAGGCCTGATGTCAGCTAGACTGCTTTGCAGAACGTGGGAATGGAAAGTTTCGGGGAAAAAAATGGCCATTTAGAACCACAATTTTCACCATAGAGTTTTAGGACGGTGTTCCTAACTGACTGACTGCTAACTCTGATATCGTGTACTAGATGGTTCCAAAATAACTGACTGAAGCTAGAAATAGCAATATATAGAAACTACAAATTAATTATTCTACTGATAGAGAACGAACAAGATTTTTTCCTCTCATTAACTGCATTGCTCCTTTCTCCTCATCGATCAAATGGAAATGGACAACTTTGCAGGCCGTATTTAAACAGGATGGAGCGCCGACCCACTTCGCAAATTGTGTGCGAGGAGAGTTAAGTAATATTGTTCACAATAGGTGGAATGGCAGAAATATTCGCATCTCTGGGCCTGCAAGAAATCCTGATCTTACTGCATTGACTACTACTTGTTGGTTTAGAGCAAAAGAACAAGAGTATCTTGGCCACCTCAAGTAAAGCAACAAAGAAACAATTGCAAACGTTACTCCAGACTTTCTTGTCTGAACTGAACTTGAATATCGTGCTATTAATAGTGCTCATATTGAAACGTATTAATATTATTCGATATTTATTGAGTTAACTGAAGTAATTAAAATCATTTTCAATGTCATTACACATTACACATCCCAGTAATCTCATGAAACACTCAGAGACCCTACATATTATTAAACTCTTGTTATACCATGCAACTAAGCACAGTTTTCGTCTGCAAGTTTCTGAATTTAAATTTGAAAGTGGCGCTGTAGTTGATAAGAGGTACTGCTATAGAGAAGTACAAAGTAACTATGTAAGGCTGAAACGGCTCTACAACTTAATGACGTCTAAATAATTAAACTGCTGTAGACCGCGTGATGTGTTGCAACTGAGGAGGTTTTCATTAATGCCCCCGCTGCCACAAACTGCAGAACTTGGCGGCAAGACGATACAAATTTTAATGTAGCTCCCCGTGAAGCGGAATTTTGAAACTAAGGACTTCATAACCCGCTGGTAGGAGTTACCAGACTTTAGGGGCGGCATGTACATAATGAGGCAAAGGCCGATGACAGCATTGAGGACGGGAGATAACGGTGATTACGAGCAGAAAACAGAGTCTTATCCAGCCGCTTGCTTTTATGGAGTTAGTAAAGGCCCAATGTTTTGAACGCCTCTGCTTGCTGGGAATAAACTGCACAGTGATTGCTTCATTAGTTCTCATTAGATAAAACAGCAAGTGGTACTAATATCTACACTGTCTCAAAGATGAATTTTTATCTTAGAATATTACATAATCACTGCCCCATATTTTAGGATTTGCGTTATTATTAATTAATTTTGAATTGTAATACATTTTTTTTAAAAATAATTACGTAGAAAGGCTCATTATATATTACAACTGGAATTGTTATTGTTGGCAGTACTATATGAGATTAATGTTTCTAAAAGCAAAATAAGCTTTCTTGTTATTACTGCGTCCTCTATTTCCGTCTTTCGACACCATCGGAAAAGGGCATTACCAACATCCCGCCTGGTTCCTGCTTTCTAGATCGAAGAACGCTATCTCTCTATCAGGTAGCTCCCCATTTGTCCTTACCAGGCTGGATATGCTCCGTTCTAACTTTGAAAATTTCTAAGCAGGTACCGGCAATCAAACCCTAAATCATCCGTATAGTAGTCAACAATGCTGCCAAAGAATCAAGAAAACACAGTGAATCATCTTGAACTTGCACCGCAAATATTTCCGAAATGTGAGGTGCTATTGGTGCGCTGCTTTCACAGAATTGGAGTTTAAACAGGAACTCATAATTGTAGCCCGTGTACAGATGTTGATAATTATTAGAATGTGTATTTCTTGAAAAGAGTTAACAATTTTTTCAAATGGACAACGTCTATTGAGTTCAAGAAAATCAAATTAAAGAAAATTAAAACGTTTTTGCACGATTCTAGTGGAAGTAGTTTACGAGCTATAGTAATATATAATTTTTAATTACCTAATTGTCTGCTCCATTTAAATACTTACTTACTAGGCTACTATACTGTTTTACAGTTTGCTTCCTTTACACTGATTGCATTAGCACTTCCTTGGCAAAACTTTATGATAGTTCTTGAAGCAGAACTTGGATATTACTAATGCTGAAAAAGTCGACACGTTCATGTTGTATACAGAATGTAGGAAGAATGCTATTCTTTCTTACTGAAAGGAGCCCAATAGACGTGCTGCGCTTGTTTCAAAGTCATTGGATTAGACGAAGGAGAGCTGCACTTTGACCTGCCCGTTCACCAGATTTGACAACTTTAGACATTTCTCTGTGGGAAAAGCTAAAAGACACTGTCTACAACGACATACAGACTACATCAGAAGATAAACTACGTATTACAGCTGTCTGCTCTGAAACTTCTGCTGAAATGCTACAACATGTACAGCAATCTTTACATGTCAGACTGGAAACATCTAGTGATCATTTTGAACATAATCTGTGAAGGCCAATTTTATTTTTCTTCTTCATAAAATTTGTTTTTTTACTTATTTGTTTTTTGTTTGGTTGTTTGTTTATATTTCTTAAGTGGTTATTGACACATTGTACAGTAAAACGCATACGTTTTAAAGCACAATATGGGCTTTCTTGCAAATTAAAACAAAACTACACACTAAAACAGAAGAGCGAACATAGGAAAGACGTAGTCTAGTAACTAATCAGTTAAATGGGATAGACATCTGTAGATATTTATAATGTTCATATTACAATAGCTCGTAAACTGCTTGCGTTAGAATTCTGCAAAAACACAATTGACATTTTATTTTCCAATAGTTTTATTTTCTTTATATCAATAGACATGTTCCATTTGAAAAAAAAGTAACATACGCATTTTAATAATTATTAATATATGTGTATGGGCTGCAATTATGAACCCCTGTCTAAACTTCAATTCTGTGAAAGCAGCACATCAATAGCACCTCCCATTTCAGAAATATTTGGGGTGCAAATTTAGATGATTCACTATGCACAGTGACTGAGTTCCATAAATACAGACTTTTATGAATTGTGCAGGGATTTCATTTAATATAATATAATTTAAAACAGTCGTGTTTGTTTGAGGATTACATGAGGCTATTCTTGACTGCAAGCTGTTACTTTGTCTGTTATCCACAGCTTTAGATGAAGATTTCCTGAAAAAGCAATTCGGTCTGCTTGCTGAATTTATAGTCCAGGAGCACTCGATTAATGAATCAGTGTTTAGTAAACTGTACGAGGGTAGGTCCATAAGTTTCCGGCCTCGCCGATAAGGATTATCGCCTTCCAAAGCCCTTATCTGGTGTCATATCTTATCTGTTAAGTAAATAATTGAAGCTGTAACTTCAGCTCTGCTGCATTCAGTTGTTCAGATATAGCTGCATAAACAAGACTACGTGTAGAAGATTGTGACATGTTCAAAATGGAGTTTCGAGCTGTTATAAAGTCTTCACATAAAAAGGACTTACTCCAAATGAAATTAAACAGCGATTGGACAACGTATATAGGGAAGCATCTTCATATTCTACCGTAAAAGAATGGGCCAAACTTTATCGATTGGGTCGAGAAAGTATTAAAGACGAAGAGCGTGTAGGCTGGCCCTTGGAAATGCTCACTCCTGAAAACATTGCTCTTGTGGGAGGAGAAATTATGGAAGACCGGTGGCTCAAAGTTACAGAAAGAACAGCAAAGTTGGGCCTGCCTTTCTAAAACAACAGTACTTCGAATTATTCATGAACATTTAATCAAGAATAAGGTTAGTGCAAGATGGGTGCCTAGACTTCTTTCCTCAGTCCAAAAGCAGCAACGAGTTATCTGTTGTCAGGCATTTTTGGAACTCTGCCGTGTCAACGAGACAGAAGTTCTGTAAACCATTGTTAAAGTAAATAAAACTATGATCCTCTACGATGATCCCTTGTCCAAAAGAAAATCAATGGATTGGCGTAAACCTGGAGAAGCACCGCCTCTAAAGGCCAAGGTCATTAGTCAACCAATAAGATCATAACTACAATCTTTTGGGACTGTGAAGGAATACTCTTCATTGACTTAACACCATAGTAAATGGAGAGTACTATGCTGATCTACTGCACATATTAATGCTTCCATCAAAGAGAAAAGGGGAGGAAAGTTGAGTGGTGGTGTGCGCCTGCTTCACGACAACGCACCAATGCACACAACTCTTGTTGCAAAGGAAGCTGTGAAGAAATGTGGCTTCAAAGAAATCGACTTGTGGATAACTTACAGCCCATACTTAGCTCCCAATGACTATTTCTTCTTCTCAAAACTCAAGAAGGACCTTCGAGGAAGTAAATTTAAGTGTGACGATGAAGTGATGGATGCTGTTTATGCCCATTTTACAGACAAGACTTCTAACCATTTTGTGGGGGGGGGGATTGAAATGTTAATTCAAAGATGTGAGAACTTTATTGCAATAAAGGGTAACTATATTGAAAAGTAATATATAGCTTTTGTCTTTATCATATCAAGAAAATGGTTAGGCCGGAAACTTATGGACCTACACTCATACATGAGAGTTTTTATTGTTTGCATCTTTTTATGAAATAATTAAACCCAGAAATGCGTTTGGTTGTTATCACTTCAAGAACGGATGCTATTTACTCTCTGCTGCCACTTGTAAGTAAATGCTCCTCTACAGCTAATTCACTCTGCCACGTGGTTCTTCACTCTGCCACGTGGTTCTTCACTCGATAGCTGGAGCTGCACTTAAACATTTTTCTTCTGTCAATGGTCTTTTCTATTTCTTCGAATTGTGCCTTTTGTTCTTCATTGTATGTTTTCTATCTGCGAGAATAATTTCAGATACCAACGAAAGTGCGCTACAGGATACAATGCTTCCTTCATCCTCGAAACATGCAGTGGCTCTGATAAATGTTTCCTTTTCGTCAGGATATCGTTCCAGAAACGCAGTAATTCTCTAAAGTTTTGAGCAGGAGTTCAACGAACAAACGCACGTAGAAGTTTTTTTAAAACTGAGCTTAGCAAAAGGGGAATATACTTCTCAACTTTTTTTCCTTCACAACTTTTGCGAGAAGTAGAGATGACGCATTCGGAATCTTTCCCAACCGGGCGCCGTCATCATGACGAATCTCTTGCTCCTGTTGAAAGCTTCTGCGTCTATTTTAAAACTGCTGACAATCGCGCTGCTTCTACAAACCCATATCTTGCGAAAAAGTGACGTGTCAGCGGAGTGTCACAGCTTGGCGGAGATATCCTGTAGATGACCATCTGCACCCAAAATTCTAAAACTGTCTCCGAAAATGCATCGGTTACTTTTGGGCTATTTACCTAGAAGGGGGGGGGGGGGAAGGCAGTTCAAAAATGCATCGTATTAAATTTATGGAAACTATGGGAAATCGATGTATATATTTTTAAATGAACTAACTTTTAACTAGTTAAAATTAGAATGATCATTCCATTTGCTGCATGGTTTACGTTCGTCTAGTTATAGACGTATTGCAGCGGACACTTTACACTTCAGATGCAACCATTAACGACTCAATTATTATATACATAGCAAATATCTCCTTTGGAGTAATTAACGCCTATAAAGAGAGAAAAGAGAACATTTTTAAAAATGGGAACTTGTGATAACTCTTGACAAATTTTGATGTCTACGTATAGAAAGCATCGCTTAAAGCGTAAGCTCAAATGGATCAGGTGTGGGGGAGGGGGAATTATCTAGATGTCTGTGGTAGAGCAGAAAGAAGTGATCTCGCATGGTTCAGATTAGGGGTTTGCAAAGGTAATAAAACAGTTAATGCTCTCTGAGAAAGAATCTGCCAACTGTGAGGAGAAAGCCTTGCCTGGAGGCATATTCTGGCAGAATGCAGAGAAACAGATATGTTAAGAAATGATCATTTATTATCAACAGTTCTGAATATCAACAGAAGTTGAAACATCTGCAGGCTGATGCATGAGAGTTACACAATTCAGGACTATCTCTAGCAAAGACACGGCAAAATTATGGAGAATGGAGAAGAGAGGGGAGTTGGGGAGTTTGAGAGGTGGAGTGAGTAAGGGAAGGCGGGCTCAATGGTAAGGGTTCCATTCATGTTTGGGTATATGCATATATTACTCATAGAAAGCATGTAAGATAATATATCGATGTGTGTTTCGTATGTATATGTGCATGTATATTCTGATTGTTACAAGGACATTATCAGTATGTACGGCCGTAAGGCCTATGGGACAATTGTACTTCTTCTGTATATTTTGAACATACTACAATAAAAAGTCTAGTACTAAATCAAACAAGAAAATATTTTTTGAAAACCAGGTAAATTGATCTTAAGGAGTAGGGGTATATTTTAAAACTGAAATTTATAAGTGATGGAATTTTAAATGGCTTTGATCCGCGCCTGTTCTTCTAGAAAACAAACTATGCCAATCGTACTTTTTATTCTTGGTTATTTTATTGGCCTTCCATTTGCAGATTAAAACAGATGGACATTGATTTCGTATTTATATTCTTTTAATGGGTAAAATATGTTATCTATAAATAAGAAGCTTGTAGCTGTAACGGAAATAGGGTTATTTTTTTATCAAGGCGATTGTTAAATCCAATTTTTTATTATTCCAAACATTAACTGTGAGAAATAAACATCTTCCGTTATCTTGAAACAATATTAATTAACATTCTTTCGTGTAGCAGCTTAACTCTGCACGTTATTCAGTTTATTGTAAATCAACCAACATACGTGGCATCTTCATTTAGGTCTTTGTATCTGAAGCAAGCAGTATATAGCTCCTATAATGCAAGCTGACAAAATAACGCTACTTTAAAGCTTAAATCTCTGTGGGTCTGAACAAATTATTTTCTTCAGACATCATGACATATGTGAGATTTTTTACTAAAAATAAAATATACTACAATTAAGAAATGCGGTGTTATTAGCAGCGGTTGAATCAATTAATGCAATCTATTGTCTAAAACAGGGAACTAAGGCTTACTTTTTCATAACTAACAATACATAATCAATGAAAATAGAGAACGTCCAGCTAAATTAAAAAATCTATTAAAATGATAAATGCAAAATCATTTATTTTTCTCGGTCTGGAGATGAAATATATGAATAGGGAGATATGTTTTGAAATTAATCTTTTTTACAAAACGGTGGCTCTTTTACACTTTTTCTGCATTTAAAATGAACATGTCCTGAAGTGATAAGTGGTATTAAACAAATAAAAAATCTACCTCTGTTTTCTGAATGACATAAAATGTATGTGGACCTTCAGCGCTATCGGGCTAACATTAGCCATCTGTTTCTGTAACATTTTCAAATGTTATTCACATCAGTTAACCTCTGTTCATAGAGGAAGCTTCAAGAATCGTAAAAACATTGCGGAATCCGCAAAATAAAATAGTTCCTCTTTTCAGTAGCTACATACAATAGCAAATGGCGGCAAAAAGTTTCAATAAAAAATAATGCCGGACTTCCATTAACTTATTTAATCATTTATATGGATTGTAAAAGCATTATCTAGTTTCATTACATCAATCTATTGTCGTTTGCAAAAGCAATTTTTGGCGTTAAAGGTATACATGATATTATCTGGCTTAGAAACATGATTTTATTTTCTCGTTTTCTGTGGCCTCTGTCCAGATGTAAATTCTACTGTAAGATACTCTCGAGTTATAGTTAAAAGCACTAGAAAAATTGTGAGATTACCAAATAAACTTATGTGGTAATAGTCTGTGTCCCATAGGCTTATTTACAAGTATTCTTTCCTTTCATGGGTGATAGTGGTACATTTTAAAGCGAGTATTTCACTTATGAGACGTCATCATAAAATCGACATATGAACTGAAACAAAATTTTGAATTTTGACCAATCACAACCAGATTTCACAGTGAAATTATCGTTAAGTTTTATCAAAACTCTTTTATTACTCCGAGTGTATTTGTTTTGTGTAAATTATAGCCAATTTCCAACACCCACTATAATTCTTGAGCATGCATCACTGAACGCTTTTCTGTGTTTTCAGTATTGTACATTTAATTAGCTTATTATTTACTCGCTCAAACAATTAATTTGCGGTATTCAATCAAATAGTCTAAAATAATTTTGTAAAGTATATAACAATATCTGCCTAAGCAACCATAAATTTTATAAACATGCTTACAGAATGCTAAACTGTTATATCTGTTTTGTTTTTCTCATTTGGTATTAGTAAATCGAACAGTAGTGGTTATAATAGTTGAATTTCGTCTATTTGAATCTCACGATTTCTTATTAGATTGGTATTCATATGTACCTATAACATTTTATGTATTTTTATTTTTATTTTATTTATGAAATAATCCTAAACCCATATTTAGCTTTTCTCTATTGACACTGACAATCGACATTCGTCTGTTGCAAGATAGCTTGAAAAGGTCAAGTTTCATAATAACAATATATAATTATTACAATATTGTAAGCCAAGTGTATGGAAATTAAAACTAAATTTTTATTTTATTCGTGATATAGTCCTAAGTTCATGAATTTGTCGGCAATCTCAGACCCTGATAATCCTTGTGATAAATTGACCTTCCTTCCAAGAGAAGGGATAACAAAACTTCAAAAGTTGTTATGCTAGACGCATATATGTCATAGATCTGCAAAATAATTTATGCCCACATCATAATCCAGACAGGCAATTGACGCATTTAAACCAATGTTTTAATTTTTTTTTGTACAGAAGAGAAAAAGAAGAGAAGATAATGCATCAGGAGATCGCTAATTATTTGTAATAATTATCCATCCAAAAGCTGCTTATCCATGGTATTTTAACGATATAAATTGTAATCAATGCGTTGAACATATATAAATCTGTTATATGGTAAGTTAGAAGGTTGACTCTTATTGGTATTTATTAAACGCCTTTACCGACAACGAAATCTCCGACTTCTATTGCTCTGAAGTAAGTTGGAAACAGCCCGCTAATGTATGGTCATGTTCACCATCATGTATGCGTCCGGGTTATTGATTGCCAATACTCCAGATTCCGCTGGATTCTGAAAATAAGAGAGAATAGTAAATTTTCTGTAAATAGCTGTACACTGTGAGAATTTCACCCATGGTTCATGTATACCTTTCGTTTGTAACGTTCTGTTTCGTTCCATTGAAGCATTTATTGAAACCCAATGCAGCTTTTAGATCAACAGTTTGGCATTGTCCAAAATAGTTACAGTAACAAACATTCTGCAATTTACAAGCACCGTCATAGGCAGTCCGTTGCCATCGTTTATAACAGTGTGATTATAAAGTCCCATTACATTTTGTGGATAATGTGGCTGAAATACAACTAAACTTATAACTTAGTATTAGTCAGTAAGTACAAAGTCAGTGTTCACATGGCCTCCAAGAATCTCAAAACACGTTTTCCAATGACGCACCGCCGCCCATAAACCATTCACCAACATATCCTCTGTAATCATTTCACTCGCTTCATGTATGAGTTCTTTCAGCACTTGCAGGCTCGGTCCCATGGTTCTGTACATCTGTTGCTTGATGAAACCCCAAGCGAAAAAGTCCAGGGGTGTGAGGTCTGGTAAACGTGGTGTCCAGATACGAGGAAGAGCCCTTCCAATGCACCTGTTGGGAAACATGTCATTGAGATACTCAAGTACAGTCAGAGAAAGTGTGATGGTGCTCCATCTTGTTGGAACACCACTGTATCCTTGCAATAATTGTGGCTGTAAGAAAACTTGCAACATTTCAAGATACATGTCTCCCGTGATTGTTTATTCGGCGAACATGTACTGGTCGTAAACTTTTCGTTTACTCCAGGAAGTCAAACATTCACTTTCGGTGAATGCCTTTCCCACTCGATGGTTTCATTGAGCAGCTCGTCCGCCCATATACGACAAGTATGTCGATGAACATGTTCAATAACGTGAAACGTAGCTCCGTCGCTGAAGATGGTGTGATCTATTAAGTTACCCCGGTCTGCAGCTTCGCACAGGTCGAAACACGTTGCTCGTCGTGCTGCGTAATTTTCGGCTTCCAGTTAATGGACCATTTGCAGATGATATGATCGTTTTTTTAGAGTAAAACGAAGCACTTTCCTGACTCAAACGGCGAGTGAAGGCCTATGGAGTGCTCTCAATCGCGTTTTGGAAAGCCTCCACGTTTTCGGCGGATTCATCTGCCACAGATCTTGTGTTCATGAACTTATCTGGATGTTACCTTGTGTTGGAGCCGGTTTCTCGAACTTTCTTTGGATACTGATACCTCGTGTGACTGGCCTCTTAAGGTAACCAGGATATGTAAATCTAGCAAAGAATGCAGTATATACATTTTACATTGTATCTCAGAAATTTATAAAGCTACCAGTATGAAATTTTATGAGATGTTAAGGATACTTAACTAAAGATGCTCTGTAAATTTTAATTCTCTAATTAACATAAGTTTTTAAACAAAAATAAATCTTATTTCCCGATAACTTAACATTTTAACATAGACGAGGATTTTTCTCAGTTTTGGCCCAACCAATCTTGTTGAAATTTTGCACACATATAATGTATGCAAGTGTGAAGTGTGGTAACTAGAATTAATTAAATATCACTATTAGTTGATAAAAATCAATCCCATTAGAAAATTAAAGATTTTTTTTTTTCAAAATTTGAAAATTATATTTCTTTTCAACTAGTATAATACATTACCCTAGTTTCCAGAATAGTACGTTGCCTGTAGCTTAAATTAAAAATAATTCGATTATGTCAGCGTTTTTAGTTTTTTAACAAGATTTTATTTTGATTTAATTTTTTTTAAAAAAAAAAGGTTTTATGTGCATTAGAGTATTAAAATTTACCGAAAATATTTAGTTAAATTTTCTTAATATTTCTCAAAATTTCATAAATATAGCTTTAAAACCTTTTGAGATACAGTGCAAAATGTACACTGCTGCATTATTTGAGAGAATTACATTTCCTGGTTGCCTTAAACGCGCAGCAAGAATCTCTATCCGCTCTTTGCCTATAACAGAAATATGATATATAAGGAGTTTCTTTATAATATCGTGCATTCCATTAAACCAGGCCGATCTTTCCATTATATGGCTAGCCGACAATTAATGGAACGCTTGGTATTAAGACACTGCTGATTTTATACTAATTTGACATTTGAAATAGATGTTAACTAATGACGAAATGTTACTCTTTAATTTCATTTTTCCCATGAATCTCGATTTTTTTTTACTCTAAACTAGAAGAGATGTGGAATTTTCACTGATTAAGTTAGAAGCTTATCTCAATAATTGTTTTGTTTTGTCGAAATATTAATAAAACTTTATAGTACAGCTCTTCGTTTACCATAAACAACTCAGGAAGTTCTAAATAATTATTGTATTTTATCAAATAACTTACCTTTCTTCAATTGTATTTAAATTTTGAATTTAAATTCTATAATTTCAGATATAGTTTACTACGACATTACTGTAAGTCCAGTACTTATGATTGGAAGCAAATGCATATACAGAATGTTCCGCTTAGATATATCAAGAAATAAGTGATACTTTTAAGTGCAAATAATGGGATCATTAATATATTTTTACATAACTTTCAGTAGAACTTTTCCAAGTTTAGAAATCGATGTATAAATCACCAGTATCCTAGACTTCATTCGTTCCACTCACAGCTAACACTGCGTTGTAAACATGTAACCGATTTTTGTTCTGCTAATAACGGCATGCACTGAACGTACTTATCTTGCTCGATTAAGTTGAGCCAGCCATGTCCTCTCGCACATGCGCGCGAGCACTCAAGAGCACGTCTTTCACATCAATGTTATATAATCTGAATCATAACAATGTATTCTTCTGTTTTTAAACGGTGAGCATTTCTTTCTTGATACTCAAATCCGGAACAGCATTTAAAATTCCGAAATTTTTTGGGAAATTTACAAATAAACTAGCTCTATTTAGGATAAGGATAAGGTCACATAAAATACTCTCTCTCCCATTTTTCAATATATATTTTATGATATCAAATATTACACTGTTTGCACTGCAAGCTCACAGAGATTGAATTATATGCCTTTGGGTTAATTTTGGATTTCAAACGATCAGTAATTTTGATGACTAAGATTAAACTCTTAGTGAATACTTCTAGAGAGTTCTAATTCTTTTCTTTCAGTTCTTTTAGACAGGAAAACTTCTGACCATTCTCTTTGCTTAATAAAGATTATTTCATATAACTCTTTTTCTCTGATATTTTGTGAGGCATTTGTAGAGAGAAATACACAAAGGAATTGTATCGTAAAATGAGGATAGAAAATATACCTGGTTATAGGGAAGTACATTAGATGTCATTAGTAGTGTTACCCATTTTTCTTAATGTTAGTATAAGTGTTATTGTTAAATATTGGAGCTTTACACCAAAAGAAAACAGCTCAGAGCTTAGTTAATATATTAACAAACTTCTAATAAAGTAAATTTTAATAAACCGTCTCAACTTTTACAAATTGATGTAGTTAAATTCTTACAAATTGATGAACAGAAACATTAAATAGAAACAGAAGAAAGAAGCTTCTTTGTATAAGGCATAGTCTAGTGGTACTAATATTCGAAGAAGAAATATAGTGAATTTTCTTTATTTTATCTAAGTTTATGAGGTTTATTTGAGGACGCGAGGACGCTTGTATCATCTCTGGTCATTAGCGTTCCATTCAATGAAAAGGTTCATATATTTTGCTTAGAGGCCTCTTATTTTAGACTCAGGTTGTTTTATGTGCCGTTTAAACTTATAACATGGGATGTATTGCTTTACTTCCCTTCCAAAGGAAGCTCATACTTGGATTTTTACTCCCTAAATTTTTCCTTGATCCTGGCTGGATTTCCACCCGCCACCTTGGGTCTATGAGGTAAGTATTGTTACCACTACACCCCCAAGATCAACTTTTTTGTTTATTTCAACCCAATTTCTGCGTGTGTCTAAGTTGTAATATTGCAATATTATATTCTATTAAAATTAACTCAGTATTTTTAAGATTTGGTCCAAAATATTTGTGATTATATGTTGGAAAATTCCTATTCAAAATGTTGAATCTACATAACAGAACGTCAACTGAGTGCAGTCTAGAGTATAACAGAACAGCTTCCTCTTTGACATTCTCAGTTTTCAGTGAAGAAAGGTGTTGAGGCTTATATGCCCCATTTATCGTCACTTTTAATTCTTCTGTAAATGCTCTGCATTTGAGCGTTCGATCAAGAATACTTCGAGGTTATTTTTCTATAGTAATAGCTAGTGGTCATTAGGTAAAACAAGAAGCCGAAATAGAGAGTGTGAAAGTTAGATGGAACTAGCAGACCTTGTAGTTGCTGACCTGAGTGGGACAGAGAGAGAAAAGAGAGAGACCTATGGGCTGTAACTGAAGTCAATGTATGGTGTTGATTGGGACTCAATTTTGCAGTTTGATAATACATAGGTGTCGGATAAAATTAATGTTATGTTTTGTAAAACTTATTTTTTGCCCAACATAACTTCTTTTATGCAAAAATCTTACACATTTTTGTAAAGTGAAATATTGTATTTTAATTTTTACGCAAACGGGTATATGTTATACTACAAACATGTTTTAGCCTGAAGTGTGTCAAAAACAAATGTTTTTCTTTCAGTCTGAAAGCCAATACGTTTAAACGTCAATAATATATACACATATAGAGTAGTTACAGTCTGAAAAATTGTTGATAGCATGGGGTAAAATAGTTTAATAATTTTATGTTTAATTATGTGTTTCGACAGTATCACTCTCTTTAGACATATGATAGACTAACGAGACTAACTCTAATATTTGATCACCAGTGCCAAGGCAATTATTTACACATTTTCATTATTCATTTTCTTAGTCATGAAGATAAATTTGGGATAAGTTTTCTAACGTATAAATGCAGAATAACAATTCTGTTAAACGGTAATAAAAAGAAGGTACAGGATGATGATTAGACAACTAGGCCCATCTGTCGGACAATAAGTGAGTGAAAATTATCACGTGCCTAGAAACAGATGCAGAAATAGGTGGGGAAACAGGGTTGGAGAGGCAATGAAGTAGAAATAAAAGCATTCAATAAAAAGGAACGTTTTTTTAGCATATACAATTTAAACACTATAACAGGCACTGTGTTGAAAATAGAAATTATATTTATAAACTATCCATTAAATAATAGGTTTGGAGGAAAGAGAATTAAAACGAGTGGAAAATTTTACCGACATTACGCTGCTACTGCCCCCTATATTAGGCTCGGAACACGCAGAACATGTCTAGTTTCTATAACTACCACTAGATGACACTGACCGCTTATCCCTCCTCCTTGAAACATACATGTTTCTTATCTTCTCCTTTCTCAATGTCTCAAAAATTTAATTATGCAGATAAAATACCAATAAAAGTATAAGTTTTAAAAAGAAAGATTTAAAAACACCAAGTTTAAAATGCAAAAATCAAAGGCAAAAATCTGACCTCGATGTTGGATTAAGATTAATATTAAATGTAGATATTTGATTAATAGGTCTGTTTGTCTTTTGAAATTATGTATTTGAAATGAAATGCTTGAAAATCTTTTCATGTTATTTATTTATGGCAAGAACTCGTTTATTAACACTCAGAAAATAAAATTCATGAAAAAAGCGATGTAAGATCGATGAAAATGTTTCCTAATGCTGAAGGTACACACTTGAAACTAGAGAAAGAAGTATAGTTAATATTTTCATAGGTGCTTTTTATCTCCTTTGTAAACTTTATCTGGTTAAAGATAAAGACAAGGCATGCTATTATCGAAAAAAAAAACCATTTAGACTGCTTAAATATAGCGCAAGTATTCCGTTCACCCGAGCGATCTTCAAACAAGAAATTGAGCATTTTGTTTTTCAGTGCGCCAATAGTCATCCAACCGAACAAAGTGCAGATGTATGAAAGAACAAGTACTTAGTAAAATCAGTTTTACTATAAACACAATGTACGAGGGTCAGTCAAACCTTAAAAAGGGAAATGTTGCGCAGCAATTCTGTACGTTAGAAATAACTTACAGATGTTACAATGTTACTTTTGCTTTAAGAAATACATTATGGTTGGCAGGACAATGCAGTCAAGTCAACCGTATCACTGTATTAGTTTAAAGATGGCGGCCTTACTTCAGACATGCACCAAAGACGAGCATCATTCTGTTATTTGAGTAGCGGAAGGATGAAACGTATAGAAATTCATCGATGAATGCATGGTCGTACAGTTTACGAGTGGAGTATTAGGTGCAGAAATTGTGTGACGTTCAGAGTTTACGAGTGGAGTAGTAGGTGCAGAAATTGTATGACGTTCCTCAAACGTGGAGTTTTTGTGACAGAGAATAATGCAGCTAGAAACTTGCAGAGTGGTGGTGAATAAAATTGCAGAAATTCTGAACATTAATCATGGCTCAGTACACCTCAGAAGAAAAGGTAAACCAGACGGTGCAAAACTATTTTTTTTCTAGAGAAATTCACGCGCTGTGTAAGCATTGGAGAAGTTGATTGCTCATAAAGGATACAACGTAGAAAAATGATAAAGATCAATTTTAAAAAACAGTTATGGCTTTCATTTGACTCGCCTTCTCAATTGAGAACGACAGAGATTTAAGTAAACACACAATTATGACATTCGGTAAAAGTAAACTTATTGGGTGCACGTTTCTCTCAGGCAATTGTTGATTATTTCCTTTCACACTTTATTGCCTCGCCTTCTAGAGCGCAAAGGCTATGGCAATTACGAACCAGTAAACTTTATTGTACAAGGATATATGGCGTTGATTGAAAATCGACTGCTGGTCTAGTAGTAACCATATTGCCTCGTAAACCTAAGACAAACCTGACTAGTGTTAATTGATACGAGGGTAGGTCCATAAGTTTCTGGCCTCGCTCATAAGGAGGGTTACCGCCTTCACAAAACCCTTATCTGGTGTTCATAACTTATTTGTTAAGTAAATAATTGCAGTTGTAACTTCAGCTCCGCCGTGTTCATTTGTTCAGATATAGGTGCATAAAGAAGGATATGTGTAGAAGATTGTGACATGTTCAAAATGCAGTTTCGAACTGTTAGTAAGTTCTTCACAAAAGAAGAGCTTACTCCAAATGAAATTAAACGGCGATTAGACTGTGTACATGGGGAAGCACCCCCCTCATATTTTACCGTAAAAGAATGGGTCAAACTTTTGCGAATGGGTCAAGAAAGCATTGAAGACGAAGAGTGTGTAGGTCGGCCTTTGGAGGTGCTCACTCCTGAAAGCATCGCTCTTGTGCAAGGAGAAATTATGGAAGACCGGCGGCTCAAAGTTACAGAAATAGCAGCAAGGTTGGGCTTTTCTAAAACAACAGTCCTTCGAATTATTCATGAACATTTGAACGTGAATAAGGTTAGTGCAAGATGGGTGCCTACACTTCTTTCCTGAAGTCCAAAGCAGCGAGTCATCAGTTGCCAGGCGTTTTTGGAGCTCTGCTGTGGTAACGAGACAAATTCTGCAAACCATTGTTACAGGAGATGGAACTATGGCCCTCTACTATGATCTCTTGTCCAAAAAGAGAATCAATGGAGTGGCGTAAACCTGGCGAAGCACCGTCTCTAAAGACAAATGTCACTCAGTCAGCCAAGAAGATCATGGTCGCAATCTTTTTGAACTATGAAGGAATACTCTTCATTGACTTCAAAGAGAGGGACACAACAGTAAATATACTATGCTGGCCTACTGTACAGACTGTACTGTACTTCCATCAAAGAGAAAAGGCGAGGAAAGCTGAGTGTGGTGCGCACCTGTGTTCACAGCTCTTGTTACAAAGGAAGCTGTGAGGAAATGTGGCTTCAAGCAGATTGACCTTCCCCCCTCCGGCCCATATCTAGCTCCTAGTGACTACTTTTCTCAAAACTCAAGAAGGACCTTCGAGGAAGGAAATTTAAGTGTGGCGAAGAAGTGATGGATGCTGCTTATGCCCATTTTGCAGACAAGACATCTGACTTTTGGGGGGGGGAGGGTGTGAAATGTTAATTCAAAGATGTGAGAAGTGTATTGCAATAAAGGGTAACTATATTGAAAAGTGAAATGTAGTTTTAAGCTTTATCCCACCTAGAAAATGCTTATGCCGGAAACCTATGGACCTCATATATTTGTCCTTCGGAAGGGAAGTGAAGCCGTTGGTGCCATGTCTTAGATTTACGGCACGTATAGGAGCCTCAAGGCTGTAAGAAGCAGCATCTGAGCAAAATTTATTGGTTATACGTCCTGAATTAAATGAGGCGCTAATGATCAGAAATGTTGAAGAATATCCTTAAATAAACACAACAAATAAATACATTGCAAATCTATTTATTCTTAATTAGGAGTAATCAGTGATACTACTAAATGCATTAAAAGCTAAATGTCCTTTATTTTTGTAAAATGTTGATTGTAACTAGAACTACAGCATAATGGTTTCCATAATTTAATAAGAGCATTTACTCCAACAACGGACGTCCAAAGATCGGGTGGTTACGAGTTTAGGACTGCTACAATGCTCAACAGACAACTGCCTTAAGAGATATAGTTACTTAGATCTAAGCAACAAACACTATAGAACGCTGAAACAAGTGATATAAGTCTAAGGTAAAGTATAGTTCTTGATGACCTTTTTTTCCTGGAACTGAAATCACTATTATCAAAGTAACTTATATATATATCAGCAGCTGCATACAATAGGTTAGGAACGAGATATATAGAGTTCGCTCAGGAAAACAACATTGTCACATCTCTGCAAATCTCTCTCATCATTGGGTGTGGAAATGAGAGTAAATCATTTATTATTTTATTCTTAATTTATTTATTTATTTATTTATTTATTTATTTTTGAGTAGTGTTTAACGCCCGTTTTTACTACTGAGGCACCACAGGCGGTGGACACTGGTGATACATGTAATGAAATGATATATTGGGAAAGGATTTATTTTTTTTTTTAAGGAAGGAAGCGTTCCAGGCCTAAGTTTAGATACCTCCCCGGCATTTGCCAGTTATGAAGACTGAGGAAAACCTGGAAAAAACCCCAGTCAGGGAGGACGGTCCTGGCGGGATTCGAACCGCAGACCTCCCGCTCACGAGTCCGTGCCTTAACGACCTCGGCCACCCGTGGCGGTCATTCTTTATTTATTAATTGGCACACCCTTATAATACGATAATAAGAAATATTCATAATTTCTGTTCAATTTTTGATGTATGAAAGTTAAGAGTGGCAATGCTGGAAAATTACTAGGTATCTCGTGGTAATGTGTAGCTGTTAAGACAAAAGCAGTAACTAGAGAAGGAACAGTTCGTGTGGAAATAAGATATCAGCGTGACGCTTTAGGTAGGGGACTAAACTTTATGACTGAAATGCAGAAACCTGCTGTTGTTTGCATCGGAACATTAGGCAGAGTTCAGGAACAGCTACACTCCATGGCTGATGCTAAGCCAACTACATGCCCATGTTTGAAATAATTCCACCACTAATAAGAAACACAGCCAAGCTACTATGGTGGAAATATTGAGAGAAAATGTCCAAGGCCATGAAAGTATCAGCAAACTAACATCAAACTCTCAATATCAGCATGGAATAATAATTAATTACACCAATTGCATAATTATAATTAAGGGTAGTTAACGATAGAATTAACATGTTCAATAAAAAATGAAATAAGCCTCCAGGATGTTATTGTTTAAAATATTTTGGTCTTCCGGCGAGGATTACACAAAACGGTTGTCACCTGAAAGTCAAAATATTTTAAATTTAGCTTCATTATATATATTAAATAGTATTTAACATATTTTAGCTACTGAGGCATCACAAGTGGTGACACTGATGATATATGAGATGAAATGATAAACTTGGGAAAGGATTTTTTTAAAGGAAGGAAGTTATCCAGGCTAAGTTTAGAGCACTACCATTTGCCATTTATGAAAACTGAGGAAAACCTGTAAACCACCTCATTCGGAGAGGACGGTCTTGGTGAGAATCGAACCCCAGATCAAAAGCTCAAAAGTCCGCGCCTTAACTACCTAGGCCACACTTTGCGGTTATGGATAAATAATGATAAAATTCTTTCAAATGTTCACTTTTTGGCGCATAGAGGTTTTCATTCCTATTACTTCTTACTTCATTTGATTATTTACCTTTAACTGATTAATATAACCTGAAGTGTTCGATTATTTTTTTCTAACATATTATAGTAACTTCAAATATTTAGTTATTTATAAAAAAATTAAAGAATTTTACCATTAATCTGGAACTATCTTGTCTAATAAAATTCGTGCAATAGCTGAACAAAAAGTTTTAATTTTGTTTTTAAACATTTGTTGTTGCTAAAGTCATTTAAAATATCGGTGTTCATGCATTAAAGAAGATCATTATATATAACGCGCGCGCGCTAATATTTCAGAACTCCATTTCTGATGCTCTATTACTAAAACTTGTGGATTGCTACTTACGATTTATCGCCCATTGGTAACACCAGTTACATTGATTTAGATATGTTTTTTAATTTTACCTACCGATCCACATCTCCATTGTCATCATGTTTTATTATTCCGTTAAATTTTACTCTTGTCTGATTGTTAAATCTGGCGTGCTCTTTAACAGAGCGTAAACCTTTCCATTATCATTCACAAAATAAGAGGGGCGGGGATATATAACTGGAGGGGAAAAACATCTGACGGTAGAGCGCTGAAGATACATCATACTTAATTTTTTATTTACTGTGAAATTGTACCAGAAAATGTGGCCTGTGAATATATTCCATTATTAAACACTAAGGCCCGCTGATAAAGACGCAAGGTAATAAATTTTTTTCATATATTGGGATAAAATTTATTAAAAAAGTTGTGAGCAATGAATAAAAATAACTGACATAAAATACAACTTGAGCCACGATTGGGCCAAAAGTTTTTATATTAAATGATTGTATAACATTTTAATTACAGTGTTGTTCAATAAAGAGTAATCAATACTTTTACACGGAAGTTTATGCTCTCTAAAATTTAAATGTATAGTATTTTGTTAGAATAATGCATAATATATTTGCAGTACTAGTTTCATCATTGTCACTTGCGGTTCTCTCTGAGTGATGTGCAAGTTGAAACATGTTCAGTTCCACCTACAGCAAATTGGAGGTGACACATGACGAACAATATGCTGCTCTGAAATTCTCCTTTCATCTCTAAACATTTTCAGCTTCCGGAAGATATGTAAATCGTGGGTGGCAAATCGTAGATTTACGGTATGTATGTAAAAGACCCTCAAGCGTGAAATAAGAGCCTCTTTAGCAAATTTTATTGGCTGTTTCAGGCCCTAAATTGAATGGGATGCTGATGACCTGGGATGTTAGAGAGCGTCCATAAATTAATCAAATATAAATGCTGCAGGAGCTCTATGGAGAGTTTATTCTTACCTACAGCACAGCTCGATGATGATTTAAAATGTTTGAAGATGGGAAGCATCTAATTTCAGACAAAGGTAGACCTGGCACTCCATTTGTGCTCTAACGGAAAAATAAAACATTAAGTTGCTGTTGTCATTGTGAGAGAGGATCGTAGAAAAACATTAACAAAACTAGCACAAATTCTGAAAATTGGTAACAAAAATGTTGCATATGAGAAGTGTTTGTGAACGGTGGGTTCCAACACTGCTGCTTTCCCAAACAAAAGCAAGTTTTGCATATAATTGAAAATGTTACAGGAAGATTCAGAGTTTCTTCCAAAGGTAATCACTGCTGATGAAACTTGGCTTCATCATTTTGATCCCGAGAGAAACAGCAAAGCTCTGTGGCTGCGGAGATGATTTTGAAGGACCCGTCAAAAATGGTTCCCAGCATGTTTTTGAAGATTGGCAGACACGCTTGGATCATGAAGAGAGTAAAGATATGTCATAAAAAACAATTTTTATCACTCTTTATTGAACAGCCCTTTAAAAAAAAAAGCCTGTGACTTCTAAAGCGAACCTGCGCTACAAATTGCGCTATTTATTTGGAATATTACTAGAATATTTTTGCCTGGAATTCTTATTTTATTTTCTTTTCTTTTCTCTGTTTGAATTACAATTAATTATGATTCTAGAAATCGGTTAACATTTTTTTTTAAAAAATTTGAAAATCGAATTGTAAGGAATATTTTCTTAGAGTGCGTTTGAAGCATTTTTTACAGGATATATTTTATGGATATATTTGAAATTGTATGACTGTATTGCATGCCGTTAATTTATAGTAAACACATGAAGCGAATTAGTCATGAATGTACAATTTTTGCTTTTTTTGGAAGGCCCCTTAATAGGTTTTACTCAGTGTTTGCTATTTTGTAACACGCACAACGTTAAACTTAACACAAATTGCAACCCTTTCACCTGAAACTGACGCATAAGAACCGTTTAATCTCGCATCTCATGCAGTCAAGCGCTGCCTGGTGACGTCACAGCTTCATTCTATTCTTGCAGAGAGGCTTGGCACGTCTTCTGAAATACTTCAGCTCTTTTACTATATTTTGTTCGCAAAAGTAGGGGTGTTAAACATACACTCTTGTAATAAAGCTCTTCAAGTATTTGATGTACTTGTTTACTGAAACACAGTTAAAATACAAAGTAGGGGTGTTAAACATACACTCTTGTAATAAAGCTCTTCAAGTATTTGATCTACTTGTTTACTGAAACACAGTTAAAATATAAAGTAGGTGTTATTGAGTTAATATTGAGTCACAGCTCAATATTCGTTCAATTGGCACTCTCCCTCTTGTGTTATGTAACATTAAGATAACCAGGAAATAATGCAGCGGTATACATTTTACACTGCATCTCAGAAAGTTTTAAAGCTATCAACGTGAAATTTTTGAGAGATATTAAGAAAACTAAAATAAAAATTCTGTGTAAATTTTGAATCTCTAATGCACATAAAACGTTTCTGAAAAAAATTTAAACCGAAATAAAATCTTGTTAAAAAACTAAAAACAATGTGACACAATCATGCACTTTTATTATAAACTATTGGTTGAATTGGAATGATTTTTTTAACTTAAACTTAAGATAACCTGCTATCCTGCAAACTAGAATAATATATGTATGCTAATAGCTTGAAAAGAAATTAATTTAAAGTTAAAAAAATTTATATAATTATTTTAATTGCTTTTTGGTATTGCTTTTTATCTAATAGGAATATTTAAATACTTCTCATTTTTATACGTTGTAGGTGTGCAAATTTTCAACAAGACTTGTCAAGCCAGTTCTGAGAAACATGCACATTTATGTAAAATTTTTAAGTTATTGGGAAATAAGATTTATTTTTGTTTAAAAAACTTTTAAGTGCATTAGAGTATTAAAATTGCAGATCATCTTTAGTTAAATATTCTTAATATTTCTCAAAATTTCACATTGATAGCTTTATATATTTCTGAGATACAGTGCAAAATGTATACTGCTGCATTATTTGCTAGATCACACTTCCTGGTTACCTTAATGTCTTCATCATATAGGGAATGTACTGATGTACTAAGTACCCAGGATTTACTGGTGGAAAAGTTTTGGTACTTAATATCACGAAAGAATAATTAAGACATTTCCAATATAATGTTAAAATTTGTATTTATTAAGTTTCAATAAATTAACATTAATAAAGCGCTCCTACAAGAATTAACTTTTAATTCAATAATTACAAGGAGATAGTCCCCATTGAAATAACTGCAGTAAGCACAAGCATTGAAATATGTTCTTTAATATATTTTATACTTACCACAATATCTAAACATAATAGATTTCAACAAAACAAAATTAAATGTACATGAAATTTATCCCAAAACACGGAAAATACAATTACACGACAAATTTATTCCCAGCATTTGATAAAGGATAATTATTTCAATACCTCAACTGAGATAAGTACCAAAGAAAGCTTCACCGTTTAAAAAAAAAAAAAAAAAAAAAAAAAAAAAAAAAAAAAAAAAAGAATTCTTTACCTACATTCACCAAATCATGCGTAAAATTGGAGTATTTAATGGCTTTTTTTAATTTAACCGCAACGAATATAACTCTATTTAAAGCAAGCCAAAAACTACCAATCAGTACCCAAATTCACAATAATACACAAGAGAAAATCCCATACTTATGCGCATTAAGAAAATAATTTTTCATTGACTTTCTTTAAGATTCCTTACAACAAATTGGCCCATTGGACGAAAGAATTCCTTAAGCAAACAAATGCCTGAATAGCTGATGGTAAATGCAGGAATGGACCTCTGCCTCAACCTTCTGCCCTTCCTCCAGAAATTTAGAGGTAAAAATACCAAGAAGACGCCTTCCAATCCAAGGCACGTAACTTCTGGTATCTACATCAGAAGCAGAAAAGTAGTTCTCCGCGAGGTAGCCGGCGAGCAACTCCCTAATGCCTCCAAAACGAACTTAAAAGCAATCAGAACAAAGAGCATGACGCCATACTTTGCAATCAAAGAACAACAAATAACACTACATGCTCCAACCAATGAGCGTTATAACTTGGAGAAGTTTAAAGAAGTGGGCGCCGTACTAGCAAGTAAAGAAAGGAAGGAAAAAGATATTGTATACATGATGTGACATACTATGCTATGATATATAGCTTTTAATAAACAAGATATGTTGCTTTTAATAAACAAGATATGTCGCTTTTAATAAACAAGATATGTTGCTATGATATATAGCTTTTTCATAAACAAGATGTAATGAAAGCAATTAACAAGTAGTACTGTTACCATAGCAACATACGCTTCTTTAAAACAAATTAATTGTTTTACAGCGGCCTAAAGAAAGACGTTCTCTTTCAGATAACATTGAAAAAAGAGTGAAAATGTGAATGTTTCCATGAAGTCATTCTTTTATAATATGAGAATGGGTATGTTTCAACTTTATCAAACAAAACCTCATTTAATTATAATTGAAACTGTACGTTGCTTCTGAAAAACATTCGGATATAATCAGAAAAAACAATGACGTGCGCTTGTCATTTTAAAGTAGATAAAAATTAAACCGCGTGCTGCAAAAATTACAATTTACAATTTTTTTACATGTAATGAAAGCTGAAACTAATGAGATAATTGCACTTTAAAACTGTATGGCAACAAAATTAAACATTATATAAAAGACAGGAATACAGACATACATTTTTATTCACAAATAGAAGTATAAAGTAACAAATTTAGTTTTTCTCTATAGAACATTTACTTTCAGAATATGAAAAGCATTTTATCAGTATGACAATAATAAAAATACAAGCGTTTAGAAAATAAACAAATGGGCAAAATGTACTATAAAATTATGTGTAAAGATAAAATGTCTGCTGCGAGTGATAAAATGGTGCTTTTTTTAGAGAGAAAAATACTGATCTATTATAAAGAACACAACGAGGTCACAAAAGGGGGATTGAGAAAGAACTAAAAACATTTCAGACTATACTTGGTAGAAATAAAATGAATAACAACTCGCTAAGGGAAATACAAAAAGTAGGTCAAGGAAAAAGCTGAGTAAAGCAGCTGAAAGAAGAGAATAGACAAAAGATCACGGAAAGAGGCGAACAGCGAAAACCGGAACAGACTTCTTTGAAAGTTTGTATAATAGCACAGTATACATTTTCCAACTGCTGCGCTTCAGCAAGAAACTATAGATGAAGGTAGAGCCGCAATACAGAGGAGATTACAGAGAGAATGCAATGAGAAACATTTCAACATTGGTGAAGAAGAATAACTCATTTAACCTTACCGTTGAGTGAAAACTCTAGAAAAGAAGTAGCAGACCAATTTAATTCGATAGTTCTATTTCATCATGATACTTTTTCTAAATCTCTAATTCTTCACTATAATCTTACTCATAAATAATGCAAATCAACAAGCAGGGAGAACTCGTTTAGTACGTATAAGGGCTGCAACCCCCCTTTTCAATTTAATTATTTGATCGTATGATATTTAGGCTTTTGAATGGTAGATGTTCTATTTTATTTTTGAAACTATAATTTTCAGTTACTGTTTTTGGTAATATAAGAATCGTCTGTTACATTTATTGAATCTAGTTCTGCCTTGGAATCTGAACGATATAACATCAACGAATTCCTTAAAAATCGCCAATCCATTCTCAAGGTGCCATCTTTATTGGCAACTTCTGTATAATCCAATCCACATGACTGTCAAACCAACACAGCCAATATCTCCAAGATCGAAACTAAGAAAGTATCAGGCCGGGCAGTGTAAATGGTAAGAATAATGTTTTTCTAGGACTCTTCGCTTATTCTCTGCGATTTTTATCTCAAATGATGCTTAATGACCACCACAAGATCGCTTCCCATTTCTGAAGTTTATTTTTTACACACGGAAAAAAAGTGCACAATGAAGGCGGGTAGTTTTGCATTTTCTTTCCTAAGACTAGTAAATAGCTGTTAAGTAAAACCATCATCATAAATATTTGGGGAAAGTGATTATGTTCAGAACTATTGACTTACTTGCCCACGTAAAAATTCTGCGCAAGGTTAGCCATACTACATATTGGTTTTAAACAGTGTTACAACGTTCTGCGGTAGATAGATGTGTTTTTGTTTTTACACCAACATCTGGTAACTCTTTATTTGACACTTAATAGTGTCGGTCCTGGTGGTGTAGTGGTAACCATACTTGCCTCCTAAACCGAAGATCGATCCCGGCCAAGACCGATGGATTTTTCGGGCGTAAAAAGCTGAAGTATGGCTTCCTTCGGAAGGGAAGTAAAGTCGTGGTCCCCGTGTCGGACATTTACGGCACTATAAAGAACCTCAAGCCTGAAAGCAGAGACCTCTGAGCAAAATTTGTCCGCCGTTTCACGCCTTGATTTGAGTGAGATGCTGATGACCTGAGATGTTAAAGAGCGTCCGTAAATTAAAATAAATAAATAAATAAATAAATAAATAAACTTTAACTGTCGCAACATTTCCACAACACCTGACCATAATGCACCAAACTTCCTGAGATATTTAGGGAGTTTTCTGAATGCTAAAAGCTGCCACTACAATTCTTGTCACAAGATTTTTGTCCTGACTACCGGAGTCTCGTACACCAGAGAAGGAAATCCAAAAGACCTCTATGTAGCGATATAGTATGCAAGTGTTCTTTAGAAGATTACTAACCATCTGAAATGAGGCATAAACTTCAATTGCTATCCACACTTCTAAGTTTATGTAAATTATTTACTTTACGTCAAATGTCCTAACGCTCTTCCTCCCGACTTGACTTCGTGATATGTGGTTCCAACATGATGGATACACTTGATGACTTCAGAGAGAATTTGGAAGAAACCTTTGGCAACAGGAACATTTGTTAGAACCCAGGAATTGGTAAACATTGGATTCCTGGCCTTTCCCACAGATGTGAAGCATCTCGGTGTTGTTTGCATTTGTGTACACATCCGCCGTAGTTTATCCCCAGTTGACGATTACACACATACACTCCAGATATGATTAGGGACATCATAAGACTCCCGAAATTCTGGAACCTGCCGGTTTACAGGCGTAGCATGTAAGGAAAGCGTTTTCGGATCAACTTGAACTCATCTGTATGTATTATTAGATTATGCAACATTAATTCATTGATTTATACACCATACCCCAGTATGATCACAGCACATAAGCCGGGTGGACCGTTGGGGTTAAAAACAAAGAATATTATGAAGACGTAAAGTAGATAATTTACATAAACTTAGAAGTATGGATAGCAATTGAAGTTGATGCCTCATTTCAGATGGTTAATAATCCTCTAAAGAACACTTGCATACTATATCGCTACAAAAGCAGAGACAGTCTTGCACAATTGCGCGTTAACTTTTAAGTACACATTAAGGTTTGTTTAGCTTTAAGCTGTGACGTTCTAATGAGCGTGTGCACGGCTTATTTATGTCCGTGTAAATTAGGAAGAGAAACTAAGGGAACCAAGAAACATTTGTGCAAATTGCCTTAAGGGTTACACGCGTTTTCAGGGAGCTGCAGGCTGAGTAATCTATGACCCACAGAACAGTTGAGATATAGGCTGATTAGGACAGGAGAATTTCTCATTTTAAATAAAAATGCGTTTGCTTTGTTATGTATTAAATATGAAATAAAGTTGGTTTTAGCGATGTAAGAGCATAACAGAATGTAACACGAGGGCTAGTCAAAACAGACTGAGAACTATTTTTTTTATCGCGCACAGCAAAGAAACATTATTGAAACAATATTGCTTGATTAAAACGGATCAGCTTTGATTGGTGGACAAAAACAGAAGTTCACTCGCGCATGCGTCTAAACACAGGAGATCTGTGAGCTACTTCAGTTCGCCAGTCGCCTACATGCAAAGTAAAGTTGATTCGTGAAGAGCAATATGCTGCGTTGAAGTTTTGCTTTGTTTGCAGAAATCAGGTATGCAAGTTTACAGAATGTTGTAGCAGGTATATGGTGATGATGTTCTGCCACAATCCACACCATTACATTAGTTCAAGGAATTTAAGGAGGACCGTATTTCAGCAACAAAGCTAGGCGATCCAGGTGCTCCAGCAGCAGTAGTACACAAAACCATGTCATCATTGTTCGTGAAGACCGACAGGTAACAATATTAAACATTTCCAATGGGGGTACATTTTCAATTCTGCAGAATCATTTGAACAAGAGACGCGTTTGTGTGAGGTGGGTTCCAAGATTACTGACTCCGAAAGAGAAGATGGTGAGAGTGGAAGTGTGTAGGAAACTTTAAAGTTTATCCATCCTCCATACTCCCCAGAATTAGCCTCCTGTGATTTTATCTCTTTCCCTGTCTAAAAAGAGCAAAGGGGCTGGAAGAAGCGTTGAAAAAGCTGTCTAAAGATGGCTTCCAGCACGTGTTCAAGGACTGGCAGACGCATTCAAATCAACGGGGAATTTTTTGAAAAAGACCACACCAATATGGACCAAGCTTAGTGTATTCCATGCTTTATAAAAAACTTTCGGTCTATTTGGCTAGCTCTTGTAGATATTTGAATTTTTAACGTAGAAAATAGGCATTGTTTTTAATTTTAACACTTAATTTTATATAGTGCGACTCAAGCGGCGTTCGTAGTCATCTGCGGTTATCGCAGGATCACTGACAAAACCCTATAACAGCTCCCTTAAGCATTTTTAAATATCAAATTTATAAAATTGGGTGCTAAAACTGGTAAACGTAGTTCGTCTGTTTTTATTGTCCTTTTAAAAAGCTTTCTATGTCTCGTTGTGGTGCACGTTGAGTAATGCATATATTTTGGTTAATTTTTCCAGTATACCCTAGGATAAAAGTCCTAATAGGTTATGTCGGGGGATCCGGGAGCTACAAATCCTTATTGGTAACTGTTGTTTTATAACACACTTTCAATTTCTTTCATCGAAATACTCTTTGAATGAGTTCAGTCTTGTTGGGGGGGACCCTAAATCAAGCTCCTGTCGGTCAATTTGCTAAAAAAAAAAGGGAGGGGAGATTCTCCATACAAGGGCAGAAAAGTTTCTAAAGCGCAAGCCATTGTAACACCACACACAACACCAACCCACCTCCACTTTCGAGCTTGTAACAAAACCAACAGATTGAAATGTGAATAATTCGTGGAAAGGAACGATCCATCCCAGCAGTCGCCTAGACGAGCAGGGGAAATCAGAAAAGTGACCCCCAGAATGCTGTTACCGTCTTAGCCACCCTGCTCCGTATTTTATGAGGAGTCAAAAGTGACATTTTTAGCATACCGTTTTTAGAACTCAATGAAGTGCGTTCTTTGTAAATAAGATAACGTTAGTGTTCACGCCATACATCTGCGGAATATCAATGGAGTCGTTAATTATGCTTGTCGCCTTTCGCTCTGCAAAGCTCGGAAAATTACATTCGCAGCTCGAATTTCAAGAGAAAGGCGATGCTTTCCTTGGCACGTTTCCTAAGTAACAGCTTCCTCTGCCTTGTGATTTACAGTCTACAAATCAAACTAATGGCTAGTGTCTATTTAAACCTTCTCCGCTCCCTTTTTATTTCTGTTTGGAAACTGTTTTCATACTCTGATATTGAATATTACTGCCAAGAAGATTTGTTGCAACTGGAATGTTGCGAATCCATAGCCATTATTTAAAGCCACCCAAACCCGAAAAATGAGCTCATCTTTTACTAAAGGGAAATTCCACCGTTAGTCTACTTTTTTTTTTTTTTTTTTTTTTAATTCAGCGAATATCAAACGTAGTATGCGTTCAGTGACACGCCAGCTAGTATTTCATAAGGGAGTCATGGCAAGATTTTGCATTTAAAGTGGCTGATTTATGTCTTGCATTGACATTTTCAATTTCCACTGAGTTGTAAATATATCTCAATGAACGTGCAGTGACCTGCTTTCTATGATTAAACGACGCTCTTGATTGACGCCGAGAGTAAAAAGAATAATTGCAACAAATGCAAAAATATACTTAGCTGCCATTCCGTTCGTTCACAATTAAATCACACTGCAATAAATTATGACTTTTGAAAGAAACTAGAAACCGAGGACACTTTATGACCAACAATGTCAATATTCTAATTTCACCTTCGACTGGCATTATAATACATGAAAAAGAAGAATGTTTGATGGGCAATCCTACAGGAAAAAAATTAAATTTTCTCTGACACAAAATAATTATCGTAAATATTTGAAAATTAACTGTATGATCAAAGAAAATGGAGTCCGTCTCCTTAATGTAAAATCATTGGCATATTTATTGAAGCCATTTTTGCACTGTGATACCAAACTGTGCTAGTAATATTTTTAATAACCTGACTAACGTGGATTCTGATATGACCACTGTAAGTTAATAACAAATTTCATACTGTGGCCAAAATTGGAAACTGCAGAATGTAAGCCTCTCAAGTTCGGATCAAGGAAGGTTTGGTTTTAGCCAAATACAAATAAAAATAGATTATAGGTGTATTCATTAAATTTAATACTACCTCTAAGCCGAAATGACAGCTTCATAGCTATTTATTGTTTAACCTAACCTAACCTAACCTAACCTAACCGAAACCTAACCTAACCTAACCTAGCCTAGCCTAGCCTAGCCTAACCTAGCCTAACCGAACCGAACCTAACCTATGGATACTTGTTTACAGAGACTATTGATTAAAAATAATGAGTGGATGAGGTTAACAGTATTCTCAAATGACTAATCGCTCAACATAGCGCACAGTATTCACGGGCGGGGATAACAATGTTGGAGTTGCAATGGTAAACTAAAGACAAACACCTCTTTCGTTGTAAACTTTTGCTTCCCCATGTGAGATAGTATGTAGCATTAACCTTCATACATTCAATCATGACGTGTTGCAAGGTCAGGAAGATATTATTCAATGTCTCCGCAGAGAAATCTTCGGAGGCCTTCACAACAATAGTAACAAATTCATCTACTGTGAACGGGACTTGATGATGCTGGAGATATTGATAGCAAATTTCTCAGCACTTTCCTTAATCATCCCTTTCTTTGCAAGACACGAAGCAAGTGATCAGAAATGGCTCCCCGGTAATGATTTCTAATATTCTTTATTCCTTTTAATGTTTGAACTAAACACTCCTCTGGTCTTATAAACTGCAAAAAGTATAAGCGAACAAACCTTCATGAAATTACCACTGCACTTGTCTAATGCAAGTATTGAGCCAAACACCCAAATAGTAACCTCTAACACTTAAAGCAGTTTCATAATGCTCTATGTATAATATGCATAAATACAATGCTCTTCATTTTCATTTACAGTAAATAAGACCGCCAAGGAAATATTATTTTTGAGACAGAGGTGTTATAATAGTTAAAGATTGAAATTATTTAAATACAAGGTCAGTTCTCCATTGAAAACAAATAAATAAGGAATCGCTCATAAAATATGCACTTTATAGTATCCAACTAAAACTTTTGCTCAATTAACTGAAACCAGCCAAGCTCGTGAAACTATTTTCCAATTTTTCTAAGTAAACACAAAATAATAGTAACGCAATAACAATAACAGTAACAATATTAATAACCATAATAATAAATATGCAGATTCCCTGGAAATCCCAAATTAAATAAGAATTTGCAACTACAAAAACTTTATTCGGAAAATTAATACCTAAATCGGGGTTAAATCAGAGTTCGACCAGCCCTAACAAGTTAGACTATAACTTCAGCGAGGAAGCTTCGTTCTAGCAGAAGTAATAATATTGTACTAGTATTAGCTTCTAACGATATCTCACGCCGAAAGTAGCTCGAAATCCAAACTAGGGCTAATCACCGACTGTCTTTAGGTCGATTTTCCAAACTCGTCGTAGACTAAACATTAAGTAATCGCTACCTGCAGACACTGGATTGATTAATAAGAAGCTGACAGGCCTATAACATAATGGGGAATGAACCAAGCAAGGAAAGGGGGACCGAATTGGAAAATAAAGATAAAAACATAAAAATGGATATGTGCATTATAAAGGCACAATTTTTTCTACGAACAGAATAACATAATATAAACATTTATTGCGCATGAACATCGCTGTTTGTTGCAATCTGTATTGTATATCTGTATGCCACTTTCTTAGCTATTTGAAAGGTAATTACTCAATTTAAACAGCTGACTGAAGCAAAAGTATGGCGAATATATATATATCCCCCTTATAAGACCGAGTCTTACAGGGTCTTTCTTTTCTACTACAAAGAGTTAAAAATATCTAAGCAGAAGCCAATGTTAGTTTAGAGTTATTTTTAACCTGCATATGTAGTGAGTAAGACAAGCGGGGACAAGATCGCAGATTTCCTCGATTGACAAATTCTCGCATTTCTACTGGCACAGCTTTAATCAATGGTATGCACACCATATTAGTATTATTTCAAAACGAGTATTGTTTGAAGTGCAGTCACCATTTCTAAAATTATTTAATAAAATTATTATTTCCTCGTAACATCCTGATATTTTCTGTATATTTTATTTCGACTCTGATCTAGTGGTAACACTGAAACACTGTATCCTACTTCATTGTGTACATGTAGACTTCGGAGCAGTAACTGTGTGTTTTATTATTACAAATGGCAGCGCGCGCTACCCACAGCTGCGAACGCAGAACAGAACTCTTAGTATTAACAAAATTGTTAACGAAAGCAGCGTTATGCAAGTTGTTTTACCTCCATTTCTTGATATCAAATTTACCCCAACATATTTGAAATAGTGATTCCGCTGTCATTTATCTTCAATATCTAAATTATATATTCACTTGCTGCAATGTAATCAATCACAACTAAAAATAACATCTTTTCTTACAGATCGTGTTTTTGTTTTTATTAATTTTATTTATAGACGCTCTTTAACATCTCAAGTCATCGGTGTTCTATTCAACTCAGGGCGTGAAACAGCCGACAAATTTTGCTCAGAGGTCTCTTCGTTCAGACTTGAGGTTCTTTTTTATGTTGTAAATGTACACGGGACCCACGGCTTTACTTCCTTTCGGAAGAAAGCCATACTTAGGATTTTTACGCCCGAAAAAGTTCATCGATCCTGGGAGGGATCGAACACGCAATCTTGGGTTTAGGAGGCAAGTATGATTACCACTACACCACACGGACCGACCCAAGATCGCGTGAAAATACAATGGATTTATTTGAGGGTAATTTTGACTGAAGACGCTATGGATAGGAACCTGATAGCCGTAGAAGCCTGTAGAGCTTTATTCTGGTAGGGGATTTTTTTGGCGGGGTAAAATTAAGTCTAGTATCAAAAAAAATTTCAATCAACATCTGTGACTGGATTATAATCCTTGGTGACGGGCACAGGGCTAATGAGTTGGTAATAAAATTATGTAGGCGACTCAATAAGGTTTTGACTGTAGTGCAGCCAAAGAAATGACGGGTCGTCATGCGGGGAAAATTTTCATAAATTTTATTGAAGCTAAATTTAAATCTTGAACACTTCACACAAAATACACATAAAAAGTTTGAATTATATTCCGTCTTTTCAATGCGGATCTCAAACATAAAGTTAAAAAATAAAAAGACAAACAATAGAAATGCGCAAAAGAAAGATGATACACTATATCTGAGCCATATAATTTAACATCCTGAATTCGACACTCTACCTTTGATACCTAAACAAGTTTTAACCTTGGAAGTATGCTGGAAAGAACAACCCCAAGGATATAGACTTAGAGAGATAACTTTGTAATACACGAGAAAAACGATTTGTAGCTTTATTTTAGTTTAATGAACTAATCAATGTGTAATACACATGTAAAATAGATTTCAGGTGTTAATATGCAAATTGTGTAAGCGTAGCTCAGTAAGGCATAATTTAAATAAATATGAAATTTGTGATAATTTAAACATCGAAACTTTATAACAATAAAAGTATGCAGCTTTTACATTTACTATACAACAATTAATAAAATCCTTGCAAAATAATTGTTCGGGCAAGACAGATTATAAAATCCCCAGATTAAACACGGGATAAAAAACTTTAAATGCTGCTCATTAATTACAATTAATTCAATCCATTGGCATAATACACTCTTTCTCTTCTAATGAAAAAATATTATAAAAGAACAATTTAATACTATACTACAGTTAATAGCTTTACCATGAAATGTTATAAAGCAACATTTTATCTGATTCACTGGCTCACGTGGCAAAGAAGGCTCCGGAACTATCAATTTAGAAGTAAAAGCCGAAGCAATCTATACATCCACACTTCCAGAGTTTTATTTCTGTGTGTCAAGGAACAGAGAAAACTCAAGCAAGTGTGATTACTGCACGGTTTGCATGGTATCAAACCAATGGTATACAATACTTTACCAGCTGAACCCTTCTGACGTGGCCAGACAAGTAGGAAAGTGCAAGAGGGAGGAAGAGACTTGAAAACCAAAGATGTGTACACAAGAATGACACAATGGAAAGTATTACAGTAATGAAAAATACAAAGCAATACATTAAGGAGAAGATGCTGTCACTAATAAATGGGCATAACATCTGTCCATCGACTCACAGAATCCATAGTTTGAGAACCTAGAATCCAGGATGCCAGATGACTCGCTGGTCGGACGAACTGAGGAAGATCTCGACAGCAGATGATTTACGTCAGCAAAAAACCCGAAGCAGTTTAACTTGCTAATCAGGAAAGTAACAATGATAAAGACTAGAACTCTTACAGAATGGTTAACCGGAACTGTCTAAAACCAGCTTCGTTTCATTCGAAAGAGGTTCTTGCTCACAAGGAATATTTCGTGCTAAACCTAACCCTTAAAAGCTTCTGTAATCCCTTCAGCTCCAGTTGTTGTACTTAATATTTATAAAATATATGAAACACGTTATGTTAGCGGTAGTTTAAAATTCTTGTCAGTTAAGTACACCACAAAAACGCTTAATATACCAACTAATTACTGCTTTTACAGTTTCTTGCAGAAACTTCCGTAATTATGCCTTTATCACAATGTTTGTTTAGCTACTTTCCGCGAGAAGTACAACACAAAACACTGAAGAATAAAGCTAAGGGAAGGCTCTGGAACCAAAAACGCGAGAGAGTTCCTGTTTTCGAGAGTGACAAAAGAAACGCATGCAGCAACCCTCTCAAAAGTTTGGGCAACTTGAGGGCTATGAGGAACCGTTCATTGTCGGGCGTAGAAAGGCGGTAGAGTGGGTAGATTAAGATGCTTTGTTCGAGAAGCAAGGCGACGTCAAGCCAGTAATAAAATCGTGCTGGGGCCTAAACAAGATGGGAAGAGAGATGCGTGGGTGGGGGGTCCCAAATTGTGTACAAGTTCCCTGGGTGTGTTGACTCGGCAAACAAATTTATCACGCCCCGGCACCCCACGCCACTGCCAGATGGGTACAGTTCGTGGCGAGGGTATTGATCAACAAAACTCTCTCTATCCCCGCGCAGTACTGTCTCCCAAGGTAACCGTGATTCAATTCCGCATTCGGTTTAAAACGTACTGCTTATTGACGAGCATAGAGCGGATTGTGGCTTCAGGGAAAGCACAGTTTCCAATATTGATTTTCAGTGAACCGCAATGTCTGCTAAGTAGTTGCTCTAAGGTATGCAGTACAGTGAAGCAAACAGCTGCTGATGTACGCTGTCAGGAGCACATTTCGCTCTTCTTAATCTCAGCTTGTAGCTTGGAGAAGCTTCGACAGGTCTTATAAATTTGGTCGTAGAAATCTCAATGATTGTTGTGAAATGTAACATTTGATTGTATTATCCTGAAAGCAAAATGTTTACAGTTGATAGCAGCTGTAACGATCAAAATTCGAAGTATCTGGGCATCACTTTTACATGGTTGATCAGAACTACGTAAAGAGGTTATTTAGAAGGGATTGTTACATACGCAAATCATTCATTGTTAATCGAAAGTAGTTTCCCAGAAAGCAAACTGTATGGACCATGGGATTATGTTCGTTAAGCCGACTTTTTTCTCTAATTTTGTTGCTTAGACTTACACAGCACAATGAAATATAAGCTGTGAAATTCAGCTACCGATACATTGACTATGCCTGTCATCTTTCAGACACGTGAGCAGGTTCTGCTTACAGCATGAAAATCTCTCCAGTTTGTGACCACAGGAAGGATATCCGTTCCTTGCCTAAAGGCACACATCATGAAGTTATTGTTTCTCTTAGTCGTACGCTATCAAGAACTGTTCTTAATGGAAACTTTAGGTGAAATGGAGAAGCTAAACCTCACTTGAAACAAATTACGCCGTTAGACTCTACATAGCGAATCCGCTACGTATAGGTCAAGTACAGAAGTTGGCATCGCCAGATTTCCACCAGAACCGTCCTCGTTGGCTGAGGTTTTATAAGTGTGCTTCAGTTCCAATGAGAAGCTATCCTAAACATAGATCTAGAACGTTTCTTTCCCATCAGAAAATTAATATCCCATTTATCATTTCATCTCATGTATTTTTCTTTTGGGAAGGGGGAGTTTTCCCTGTGAAAATGAATACCAGGTAGTTTAAAGCCACCAAGGACTCCAAGCTCATTTGCACTATCATTAATTTATTTTTCATTTATCCCTACATACTTCGTACCACTCCGCTAGTCACCATAAGCAAATCACCTTCACTATCCTCTCCACTGGATAAGTAGCCGTGCCCGATGGGCGGGCGAACCTCAGAACTTCGCTACAATACCCTAGGAGGGATGTCTACAATCCATGAGAACAATGAGCTGACTTTGGATACAAAAATATTCAGTTGATATCATTTTAGCAATGAAAGCAATTTAATGACGTAATTGTACTATGGTAATTTTATACAATTCGTTTTATTAAGAATTTGATAAACAATAAAGTGTTTATAATCCTGGTATTAACAAGAGTAGAAGTAAGAAAGAAGGAAAACTTTTTTAAACACAAGGATTGAAGAAGTGGCTTTGTTTCCATGGTAACATGTGATTCTGTAAAACAAAGGAAGTGTTACGTAGCGATACAGAGAAAAGTATTCATTTTCAAATAATATTGATCTGTCGTAAATAATAAAAAAAAGCCCTGTGTGTTTGTAGAAAATAGAAATATACTTTAAAGCATTTACTTTTTTGATTCAGGAATAGCGTTCAGAACGGTGCAATGAATTTTCTATATAATGAAGGATCTGTCTCGGAATGTTCTGATTCCACTCTTGTAACGTTTCTGTGAATTCAAGTGGAAAAGGTAGTTGTGAGCTTGCCTAATTTGAGTGATATTGTGTGTTTTATCCTTTTTGTTCCTTGGTAATGCCGTGTTTCTTCCAGAGCTGATACCAGCCTGCCTCTAGGGGTCGTAATCTGGGCTCCGTGCTCTCTTGACGTGGAAGGCAGGAAAAGAGAGTGAAAAAATCCTTTTCCGAGGGGCACGACACGTAAAAATTTCCTGTTCTCGTAAAGTACGAGCCAGCTCCTGCAGCTCTCTAGATAGGTTTTAGTTTCTGCCGTCGTTCCTTTTCTTTCATGTCGGCATGAGCGTGACCAGATAAAATGTCATTAAAATAATGCGCGGTTCATGCCAGACAGCGATAAGGATAAACAATTATTAAATGTGCAACAAGCAAACTGAACTGGCAGCTTGCGGTGCGCAAGAGGTCCAATAACTCACGCACATTTAAGAGATTTTTGCCCTCCAATACAGATAAACTTTGGTAAAATAACTTAAAAGTAAAACACTATAGCGTAATTAAACTAAAACGCAAAATAATACACTTTGATATATGTACCGACTGTGGAGTATTTTCATTATGTGCAACCCTGTAGTTTCCTTTCCAAACAAGACTCTATTTGTGTTCGGTGTAAATTAATGTTGTACTTTTATTACTAGAGCCCGGATTCATACGCTTTGTTTTCTTTCGTTCCTTGTATGCTGTGATACTTTAACAAAATTATCGTGTCATTATAATGGAAGTCACATAATCTAATCTTATAAAACCTAAAAGTGGTTAAATAAGACCTTAATATCTTAAAATGGCTAAAAATTTATTTTTAAAACATTCAAATATATGATAATACGATAAAAACACCTAACACGAAAAATACACATTAAAATATTATGTTACATTTTACTAAAGATTACTTTTAAAATTACAGCCAATATTTTGCATTTTGCTTTGTTAAATTTCTAAGTTAAAATATTGCATTAAACGTTTTCCTTTATTATACTATCACAGTAAAGAAAATTGATAGTGAACGGAAGTCATGGATTTTAGAAGCAAACTGAGGGCTTACAGTTGCAGTTAGATTAACAGAGATTGCTCCTGCATGATGCCAAAATTAGAGTGTTCTTAAATTTTGTTGATTCGGCAGTGGATCGCCAAAGATCCAAACTTTATCACAAATGACATAATCACAGTATTTGCGCGAATCTAATGCACCGTTGGATGTAATGCGCACCCCAAATTGAAACTTAAAATCATAAAAAAAAAGAGATTTTGCATTATTTTTGTACAGCGTCTTAGAGATGAAATCTTTCCTTTGAACAAAGAATTTATAAGTGGACTATTGTTACATCTTGGAGCACGTAGGACAAAATCCATCACTTGTGCTGTTGTCAGGACAGTTGGCGTGCATCAACAAAGAAAAAGTTATTTCTTGTGGTGTCAATAGTAACAGGTTGCCCGTTCTTCCTCCTTTCATGTACGAGTTCCAAAACCTTTTCTTCAATGTCAGGATGTATTCTTTGCAATTATGAGTGAATTTCTTCCTACTAGCTTTAGTTGCAAATAATGTCACTTTCTGTTGCCGCCACAAGCGAACGTTGCTTTCAGCTACACTGAACTCTCTTCCTGCCTTTCTGTTAACATTTTTCTGCATCACAAGATGTTCTTCTGTTTGTTTTCCATTTCGTGACCACCTACTATTCAAACGCTCTATGCAATGATAGCCAACAATAAATGTAACGAAATCGAGAATGGCAGCAATGAATTATGACGTAATAAACGATAAATTGGAATGAAGCTACCAGTGAACTAATATACCATCGAATCTAATGCGCACCACAATTTTGAATACAACTGGACAAAGCCTTACATTCGCGCAAATACAGTTATGAGGTCTGCCAAAAACAGGCAAGTTGTGTTAAAAATCACATTTACATAAAGAGTGTGTAGGACATGCCATTAATTTTAGGATATTTGACAATTCAGAACATTTTAATATACGTTTGTATGATTCGCTAATATCAGCAAATGATCCATGGTATACATAATCCGGTATTAAATAAATTTCTTCAAGACATCAGCGGCCTAAAGATAACAAACAAATTATTCTAAAAGAAAAAATATTTGCTGCAACTGTATTAAGAAAGGATTAAATTTATAAGAATAGAACTACAAGATTGAAACGTCTGGCTTTCAGTAAATGAGATAGCTATAGTTGTAATCGTTTCATCCCTAACTTCATGGTGGACAAGTTATATGCTAATGGCAGCTTATATCGTACAATATGCTGGACAAAATGAACCACAGGACCAGAGCCTGACCATCAGAGACACCAAACGCATCCTCTAACCAGCAGAAAACTGGAAAGAGAAAATTCTACTTCTTGTTTTCGACAACATGAACAAGACGGGAGAGATTCTAACCTAACGTGGTTTATGTCATGTCTAGCTGACGGTTTAAACCGATTGGCTGCAGAAGTTCTGAACAATTTCCCAGAAGCCAATATTACTTCATCCGTGAAGAACTTTTTTCTGAAAGTTTCCTGTGACATTCAAAATTTTAATGAAATGCTACCAAAATACCAAGTCCCCATCACTCGCTGGGGACTTGGCTAATAACAGCCATGTATTATGTAGAACATTTTCAAGATGTCCAGAGTGCCCAAGACCCTTTTGTTGTCAGCTATGCAGCCTGCATAGGCAAGGCTAAAACCGCTCTTCACAATCGCTAGGAGTTCCCATCATTTTTACTAAAATGTGCAGTAGAAGTCATTGATAAAGTTCATAGAAAACATTACAGGTGTCAGTGGGCTCAGCCTATTATTAAAGTTCACCAAGAGTCTACAGCAGAACGATGAAAAAATGTGTCTGCAGTTCTCTGGAGAAACAAATTACAGACGATTTTCCATAGTGACGGCAGCAATTTTTTTATTTATTCATGTATTAAATTTGCACCGATGACCTCAGGCTTCGTACAGAGAAATTTACTTCCTATAAGAATGCTTTGAAAGACAACAGAAAAGAATTCACCACAAAAAACCTAGCAATATATTTAATTTTGCAGTGCAATAGTGTATCGCCTGATTAATTGAAAAATGTTCTTGTTGGTTCAAGTACGATGTATTCAGTACTCTGTCGTTATTATAAAGATTTTGAAAATTACGGCGTAAATATAAAAATTTGTTCTATAAATTGCTGAAAATTAACCAAAATGTTTACATCTTATTCTGGTTCTGGCCAACGGAAAAAGTAACTTAAAAAAGAAATTAATATACTATTTATTTAAATGTGTTTATGTACATTAGTAAAGTGAAATTAAAAACGAATAGCTCAAAATGTTAAAAAAATTAATGTTTTAAAAAACTATATCATTGTTTATAAAAACTTAAAGTTCCGAGAGCTATATAAAAACTACTTACACTATAAATCATGTATTAAAGCAATTTTAGTTATTTCCAGCAGATTTTTTCCTTCAAAATTAATCTATAATTTAAAAATACTTAAAATATCTGTTTAGCTCTCACATATGTCTGTACAACGACCATAAGACTTGTGGAACAAATTGCGGAAAAGTACTTAGCTGTGACAATACTAATTATACCTAGAATGTATAATATTGATGATTAGTTTCCTCTACCTTTCTGCTGTTGTGCAACATCCTGTTAGTCACTGTCAAAAGAGTAAGAAGAAAATTGATGACGGCATGGCATTCAAAACCCCAAGTACTGAATGTTTTATGTATTCTTGTTCCTTACACACTCACATTTGTCCTTTGCAGGTCAAGCGTTTCAGTCATTTGTTTTTCCTTTGTTTTTCCTCGCCTTATTTTAAGATTATATCCATTTATAATAGTAAATTAATTCTGCTTCTATTATACTTATGAGTTCGTTTGCTGTGCCATTCATTTGAGAATCCTTTTAATGTGTGATATACAAAGCGTTAATTATAAAACATTACTGATAACATTTGAACAACCATTTTCTATAAATAAGTATTTCTACAGTAGGCCATGAAACTATCATCACGCTGATATATTGTATTTTTTGTCCTTAATAATTTTATATGTTTCTGCTAATCATTAATGTTATTTTTTGTAAATATTTCCCTCTAAAATACGAAATAAAGTTTGAATGCACTTGTAACCGACTCTTCCATCATATGACACATAGACTTTCTTATTGTTATTCCCTTTTTTTCCTCGTTGATTCAGGAAGAATTCAGAAATTGACGAAAACATGGTGGCATCAAAATATCAATGAAAATTACACCTTTCTTAACTTTGGCGTATATTCAACAAGCTATTAATTATGTGATTGGTGGTGCTCAGTAAATATGTAAGGCTATATTCGGGTATCATGGGCAAATGCCGCTCTGTGTATTATTTCATGACTTCATAGATATGAACATTATACGATATACGGAAAATCCTTCGGTGATTCTTTTATATGAGATATTTGTACTGATTGGGAAGAAGTAATGCACGTAGACCTAGATACAATTTTCTTTTCTTGGGGGTATGATATTGGATATTAGATTTTCCATCAGTAATGACGCACTGTGTCTCAGCATACTTAATAAAGAAAGTTATGTATGCTTCGTTACCTTTCTGTATATTAATACAGCTAGTACCATTAACTGTAATAAAATATAATGCATTTTAAAGTGTACAACTGACACAATTTTTCACACAAAGTATCCGTTATAAACTCAGTGCAAATTTGCTGCAAATTGTATAAATTAATCATTTTTGTGTGAAAGTAAACAAAATCTGCCTAAGTCGAAAATGGCTTAAGTAAATAAAATATTACACAGGTAGTATTACGTCTCTCTTGCTAGGTAAGCTCACATAATCTCTTCGGAACGTCATTTGCATGGCAACCATAGTTCCATGTGCAGTAATTATTCACTAAATGTGCACGCTCTCTGGCGTGTACAGTGTTTCAGATATAGACAACAATAAGTAACAGGAGAGAAAATTAACATGACGTGGTGATATCAGGCACCTTAAAAAGCACAATTTTTAAAACAAAACTCTTGTAAATGAAACGCTGTCCAACATACTTCAATATACATATTTATATTATTTAAAACGACTGTACCCTTTTAACGTGAATTATCTTTTAACTGAAATTAAAAATATTTAAATATATTTTTCCTTCGCCCACTTTAAAACTATAGGTATGTATAAGATCTATGAAAGTGTGTAGCCGGAATTAAAGGCCGTCTTTGATTAAACTAACATTGTTATAATTAAGGCTAGTAATAATTAACATAAATATGATCATCTGATACATGTATGTAGTTTGTAGTCATTAGACAGCACCTGTGCTAAACAGTAATAAAGGTCCATTGTGTATTTATGTGAATGGAAAACGGTTCGGGTCGTTAAGCTTGGAAATGGTAAAAGTTTTGACCTTGGGGAAAAGGGTTATGTCCTGAAAAGAGGCAATTCTCTTTTCAGAGGGTTTAAAGAAAACAATTTACCGAGACGCAGACAAAAGCAGAGAAACATATTCTTTCAATAACTAAGGGTAAAGGCACTAATGACTTTACGGGTGGATTTCTTTCGAAGAAGGAACAAATGTCAATCTCAGATGACAGCTCAAGTTTATATCCCCTCATGACAATAACATTCAAACGTCGACAGATTTTGACATGACTTTGCAAAACAAATAGATGTTCCTTATTTATGGCCGAGGTTTCATTGTGAGCAAATTTGAAAGGACAGAATAGTGAAAGGATATGTCGGATTATAAAAATTTCCCAACAATTAGGGCAGGAATGTCCGTTCTTAGAAATATTATAACATGAGAGGTATTTCCAGAAATTGGTCCCACACAACCAATAGAAATCTTACAAAATTGAACGAATCGGAGCGAGCCTGCATAATTATAGATATTAAGGAAGGACCAATAACGCAGATAGAATCGAACTGAGCTCCATAAATTTCGCGGATTTAATTTTCACGATGGGAGGTTCCTAATAAACAATAAACTTTACATCTGATATATAATGAAGGGACACAGAACAGGAGAGACTTGGAGAGAGACTTGGAGAGAGAGAGCAGCAGGACTTCAACAGCAGTGAGACTTAAGAGATAGAGCAGCTGGACTTCGAGAGCAGTGAAAAGTTAGCGGTCCGGGATTCGAGGCTAAGAGCTAAAGGTTGGATAGTCGGAGAACGGAACTGTAAGAGTCAATTTAAATAAGCGGACAAAAGAATAGACAATCAAAATCAAAGTGAGCAAAGTCGGTAGGAGAAGAAGTCAGTTCAACACATTTCCAAGCTTACGCGGACCATCCAGTATTCTGTTAAGTGTAAATAAATGACGTCAGATAAGAATTCCAGTGTTTCCGTGTAACTTTCTAGATTTCCTTCCCTTCCCTCTGACTCAGACGAGTCACAAAATTCCAGAGTTCCCTGAGGTAAAGGTTCCTGATCCCGACACAAGGGGCATCCAGCCCAGAACTCAAAGAAACACAATTAATCCACGACTCCTCTTCCCGCGAGCGGACTGCTACCAGCTTATACCCCACGAACGGCCCCAAGTGTGATGGAGGATACTCCAATGAAAATGCAGGATACAAAATACATCTCTACGATAAGAGTTCGGAGATTGTTGGGTTAATGCATGCAAATCAAATGGGGTAAATCATTATACCACGCAAATAATCGCGCAGGATCACATTATTTTCATTGCTAATGACCGTTTTATTAACTTAGTTAATACATTTTGTGTTATAGAGCAACTAAATTAAACAACAATTTAACAGTATGAAACAATGCTCTCTGTTTCTTACTCTAATACAGGCTGTTTATAAAGTAACTATCCAATTTTAGTTGATTTTTACAGATTTTGGTATGTTGATTACAGTAAAGTAATTAAAAAGTTTCATCAGCTACCGTTTTTACGCCAACTAATGATTTTAATATTAATATAACAGTATAACATTTGTTTGCACACAAAAAAAAATGAATGTTTTTTTTTTTTTTTTTTTTTTTTTTTCTACAGAGGCACCACAGTAGATGGACACTAGTGATACACGAGATGAAATGATATATTGAGAAAGGATTTATTTTTAAGGGAGAAAATGTTCCAGGCCTAAGTTTAGGGTACCTCCCTGGCATTTGCCATTTATGAGGACTGAGGAAAACCTGGAAAAAACCTCAGTCAGGGAGGAAAGTCCTAATGGGATTCGAACCCCAGACCTCTCGCTCACGAGTCCGTGCCTTAAGGACCTCGGCTACCCGTGGCTGTGTTTGCACACATGAAAGAAAGTTTCTTTATTTATTGATTTTTCCTGTAAATGGTGGTTGGCATATATGAACATACAGGAAGTAAAAGTGATTCGCTGCACATAGCCACCTTGTTTCTTCAAGCAAGTGTCCCAGCGCGTCACACGGTTAAGGATACCCTGAGTGAAGAACGTCCATGGTTAACTGCGGAACCACTCTAACACCCTCTGCAGGTAATGCAGCATATTCTCCTGCAAGTGCCGATTTCCGAGCCTTCTGCTCCTCAGAAAGATGCTTGGGGGGAGGGAGGGACCGACCCACTGCATGTAAACCTTGTGGCATCCCAACCGTTCATGGAGAATGGTGTGAACAGTTCCCTTGACAATAATTCTGCAATTTCTCTAATGGTGATTCGGCGAGTCTTCCTTACAACGTTATCTACTACTGCAATCGATTCCTCGGTGATGGTCAAGTGAATTTTACCAGGCCTAGGCATGTCCTCGGTCCGCACACGTTCGTCAGGAAATTCACCACACCATCTGAACACTGTGCTGCGTGACAGACATGCATTACCAAGCGCATTGTTCACACGACGATAAATTTCAGCTTCACTAACACCTTCTGCCTTCAAAAATTGAATTACTGCTCGCTGGGCCCATAGTGAACGTATTCAGTACAACGTGCTTCTGCACATGTAAACAACTCACTGCGACGTCTGACCAAGCCAGTCTGCTTTCTTACATGCAACGCCGCCTACCAGAGCAAACAAAAATCTCTGCGTAGTTCAGCTACGGCAAAAGTCTTTGTTTCGTTTAAACGACTCTTATGTCTGAACAATATTGAAAAATAAAAAAATTATTATACCCATTTAAACATTTTTATACGCAGAGAATACAATTCTTTCTTCATAGGATATACTATAGGTTAAAGTTATAATGAAACAGTAGGACTTTCTGGGTTGAGAAAGACTACAGGTCATATTTAAACACTACTTATGCTCTCACGGCCGGTATTATAATTAAAACAGTTAAACTTCTTCGGGTTGTTTTGCCGGCATCATCAGTGGACGATGAACAACACCTGACTGACATAGTGTCTTATTTCGATACGGTTTCCAGATATTCGCACGTTGCTCACTCATAGATCTTTTTCTTTTTTGTTATATTTTCCAATTATTTAATAAGAACATTTAACACTATAAGTCACATAACATTACACAAATTGATGTTGATCAACTGTATAAAACGTCTATATGAATATTCACGAATAAACACAAAACACTGCAAAAACTGTTGCCCAAGTATGACACAGCATAACACTCGAGAGTGGCTCACTTTTTCAACGTACTAGGGCTGTTCCTTCTAGTGAACAGGAATCTCTTTTTTATTTCGACAAAATCAACGATATAACAATTATTACATAGGAACTTTATAAAAAAGTAATGTCATACAAATATATCTTTTCCACATTAGGGGGGGTGATGCCAATAGAAGCTCAAGTGTAATCGTTTCTTAATCCTGAACGCTCTACCCTCTGTAGTAGAGGCAAATTTGTATATGTTATTTTTATACGGAATATTTATTTCTACGCTGTAACTTTCCTTAAATGACCTCCTCAGAAACTAATATTATTCTCATGCTATTGGTATCCCTTCTCTTTCTGCTTTGCTAATTATAAAGAATTGGCTCGGTATGGTGTATTAGTGCTTAGTGTGCACAACTGCATTATGCTTTCCTTTTGAACTCGGTTATAACTGATATTTTGTATGAGATGGTTCTTGTTCCAGTGTAGAGTTTTAAACCCTATAATTTCTGCAGTACGTTTCAATTAGTGAGTGGTTTACTTTAGTTTCCAAAATGACCGCAAGAAGTTGTCGTGACTTGTGTTATGTTTGTGCAAAATCTATTATGAAGAAATAAAAATACTAAAGACTGCGTAAGAAAATTGTATTTCAATGTATGCATTCTCTTTTGGACTACTTTTTCGAAAATTCTGGTCCTGTCAGTAAAGAGCAGGGTAAGCTATTACCCTATTAGACTTCGTAATGTGTAACAGCACTCGAGCGCAGCACTTGGAGGTGACCCATAACCCCAGAGGTCTTGCTTAAGACTAAGAGATTAATACACATAAGGTAGTGAGGGGGTGCCGTAAGAAATCAAAGAGGTTACCGAATGTAATCAGTTGTATTAATAATATTGAAAGCACTAAAACGTTCCTCACAAAAATAGTTGAATATTTTAAAATCAACTGGCGGTGACGTTCACAAATATATAATAAAATACATAACTAAAAAGAGCTACATAAATAAAGAAATAATTACCTCCTAAAGGGTGACCGTTACACAACAAATGTTGCAAACTAAACTTGTCCACCCATCCATTCATACATGATATATTAGAGAAACATTCCTAATCTTAATTAAATAATTAAATAATTCGTGCTCTTGAACGGAATTGAAAAAAAAAATTCCAATGCCGAAACGACGGTTAGAAAGAGGCCATTAAGATGTCTAGCAAATGCAACTTAGGTACCAGAGTAAATATAAGCTTTATTTGAATGCATATAAATCGCGGCGGGTGTCCGAGGTCATTAAGGCGCGAACTCGTGAACTGGAGGTCTGGGGTTCGATTCCCACTAGGACCATCCTTCCTGACTGAGGTTTTTTCTCTGGTTTTCCTCAGTACTCATAAATAGAAAATGCCGGGGAGGTACCATAAACTTTTAGACCTGAAACTTTTCCTTCCTTAGAAAAAAAAAGTTAGGAAAAACGGCCTTAAACACTATTAAAAATGATTGCATACTATGCATACTAGTGTTAGATGCTGCACAGAGAACCGCCACAGGCTACTTAAAAGAAGAGAAGTGCCAATAGGAGTTTTGAGGAGGGCAAAAAAAAAAAAAAAAAAAAAAAAATCATAAACTTGATTAGGGGTCGAGATTGGTTTTCTGTAAAAAAAAAAAAAAAAAAAAGAACAGTCATAATTATTAGTTTTCGTTTTAGAGTGTATTAATATACTCCTTTCGCATATTTTCACACTCATTAATGGTTGTACATTTGAAGTCAGCACACCGAATTATGTATAAATGAGTTGAAATATTTACACAAGTTTAAGTATTTTCAAGTTTGCAGGTTTCTGCATTTTTCATGTTTCAGTCAGGTGTAAACATAAAAAGTAGTGCAATTGGACATAGTACCATTGCACACCAATGTACGAAGCTTAACGTTCAGTAATAATATGATGCAATTTCCCCAAATGTAAAGTGAAATGTTGGTCACAACACTTTGTGTGTGATTAAAGCGGTTTAAGTTAACTTGAAAACATCTGACTGGACTAAACCGCTTATAAACATATCGGAATGTGAGATCAGAAAAATAAGGATTGTCCAAAATCTGATTGATCCTCCGCTTATCACTTACGCGTGAGCACGTAAATAAGTTATGGCACCAAACAAAGCTGTAAAATATCCAGTTAAATGTTATCGTTTGCTATTTTTTCAGAAAAATGGGGTTTGCATGATGTTCAACTAAACATCTACTTTTGGAGAACGCCTTACTTACTCCAAAATGTTATTTAGTTGCAATTGTGCTTAGCACCTGCCTACATCTGTGAAACGTCGCCTCGTCACAGAACAAAAGGTTATTCATGAGATGTTCTCATTCCACAGCGTTCAAAGGATCGCCGCACGCTCACATCAGCTGTCAAATCCTCTTGATGCATGAGGATTTGTTATCTCAATGCTTTGTACAGTTTTCGGGACACTACAAACCATTTGTTCATCAAGGAATTGTTTGCTGCCCTTGTTGGAGCTGGGTTGTAAAATCTACACGTGAACTCTTGTCCTACATCTTCATAGGCAACTCGATGTTCACAGATATACCTCAGCTACTGCTAATCTTTCTGCAGTGATCAGTACGAAGTACAAAACACATCAGAGAAGATCAATCTCTAAGCGTTTTCAAAAGAGTGAATAGTTGCATTACGTACATTTTGGCCTCCTTGTTAATTTGATTTATTTGTGAACGCTCTTTAACATCTCAGATCATCAGCGTCGCATTCAATGACCGACAAATTTTGCTCAGAGGCCAGATCTGGCCCTAAATAAATTTTTATATTCTTTAAATCGATATAAAAACTCCATGATTATCCATTTGAATCACCAGGAACTTAGTAGCCGCCGAAGTGCTTGTAGCATTACTAAATAAACATGACGTTCAGCATTCACAATGTTCGAGTGAATGGGATGAGATGTAATATTAAACTTTTTCAATATTATTTATTTCATTCTGAAAACCTCCTAAATGATCCCTGCTGATAAGGTTGTATATACAATTTAGACGCGAAGCTGAAGTAAGTGCGCCGTCGGCTGCGGCACGCTGAGTAGCCGCGACGTAAAACGCCATGTGTGTGGACAATGTTTATAAATAATTTGAAAGCGTTTAGAGGAAACAAAAGCTCAAACACAACTTAAGTTCTACATGCCAATGACTGAAATATTACTGCTTTTGGAAATGAGTCAATAAAGGAAGATGTAATACATTTTTTTCCTCCCTTTCTCTCATTCCCCCGTAAGCTAATTGCAACAGTAAACGTCGGTATTTAGCACATTTTGTTCGGAACGTTTATTTTGCAGGAATATTTAAATTCCTGTATCCAGACTTCAATTCATGGTCTGCACGTTGGTATCAGAAACAAAATGTAAGAACAACTCAATATTTTGAACCATTTTCACACGGAATATGCTGTATACAGAAAAGGAAAGAAAGTTGCAAATTTAGGTCAGAATGGCTTGTTGATACTAAGGGATCAGCGATATTTATTGATCGGCTTTGCGGCAAAACCGAGAATAGAATGAGACAAGGACAGAAGAGAAAAGAGAGAGGAGGCTTTAGTAGAGAGGAGGACATGAGAGACAAGATACTATCCTTTTCTTGAAAAATGAAGTAGGATTCACAAATTCCATCTTTGTGGGACTGGAGATATGTTGCAGTGTTGCGAAAGGGGCTGAACTCCAGGCACTGAGAGTTTATTACTTGCTGTTATTGTTGAAATGATAGAGACGCCACTCTCTGGTCTTTTACACATTTGGGGCACTGTAGGCTATCCTTTGAATTATCACTGCACTTGTTTTTTTATTTTTTCACCTAGATATATGTAATATGAATGCCCTGAATTCAAATGTGTTTTCAGTATTACTCTATTGGACTAGGTTTTTAAACAAAATCACATAAAATGTAATAATGTACTTAAGTTTTTTATGAATTATTATTGTCAGTCCTGGTGGTGTAGTGGTAACCGTACTTTCCTCCTAAACCCAAGACCGCGGGTTCAAATCCGGCCAGGATCAATGGATTTTTGGGCGTAAAAATCGTAAGTATGGCTTCCTTCAGAAGGAAAATAAAGCCATGGGTCCCGTGTCGTACATTTACGGCGCGAAAAAGAACTTCATGTCTGGAAGAAGAGGCTTCTGAGCAAAATTTGTCGGCCGTTTCACACCATGAATAGAATGGGATGCTGATGACCTGAGCTGTTAAAGAGAATCCGTAAATAAATCAAATCAAAATCATGAAATATTATTAAGTTTAATTACACATAGCTAAGGCAAAATGTTTTTGTAAGTCTCATTTTAAGTTAAATATTAATGGATATTTTGAAAAAAGAGAGCTGTCATTAATTATGAATTTTCAAACTTTTTCACTATTATAGAAAATAAAATTTAATTTTTTTCGAAGTTCTGATATGTCCTTCAATGGTCTGTCTTTTGAAACACCAGCCCTTACCCCAATGCTCTTGATAGTGGATTTCCATTGTTTTAACATCTTCATGAAGCCGCTCACCTTCTGCTTCACTCATTGCACCAATATTCGCAGGGATATAATCAATATGGCTGTTGAGAAAATGAACTTTTACCACTCATTCTACACCCTGGGTTTCTAAAATATTGTAACATTTCCTTTACAGTATCTTCATTTCTGAGATTTCTTGTTGCCAATAAAGTTTTCAGTTACTTTTTTGTATGCCAACAATGCTGACTTCTCTAACTCGGGCATTGACTGAGGAAAGATTTCATCCTGCATAAGCTCACGAATCTGGGGGTCCATCGAAAATACCTGCTGCTATCTTAGCTTCAGTTCTCTGTGGGATCTTTGTAACAAGAAAGTTGAAACAATCTCTAACCTTATTCAGAGAAGTAACAAATTGCTTCATTAGGTCTAATTTAATATGGAAGGTGGAAGGAGAACATTAGAAGGAAAAACCAATGGTTCATGCTTCACATTTTTTTCCCTCCAGGAACTAAATTGCTTCTTTGTAGCCAATGCTTCCGATGCTCTGATTTAGACTACTGTTCCATTCATAAAATGAACCATTTATCATGTTTAACTCTCTCAGAAGACTTGTTTTATATATCTGCTCAATGAACAAACAATAAAAACTGTTATTTATGAAAAACTGAAGTCCTATGAGATAAAAGTAAGGCTGGTTTGGGAGATTCCACGTGACAAGGAATCACAAAATATGACCAGTTTTCTTTAAGCAAAAATTGTGTAGTTAAATATAATTTAACAATATTTTAATGGAATATACCTGCAGTAACTTCTTATTTTGAACACAATATTTATAAAGAGTGCTATCAGATATTTTTCTTAAGATCATTGAACATCTGAAAAGTGTTAATTATTTTGTATAAAAACACTTGTCGAAATCTACTTTTATAGCGTTGTTTCACATAATGGCACACAAATTAAAAACTGTCAAAACTTCTGCAAGCAACACATCGTTCTAAGAAGTTGTAAAACTTGTGCATTGTCAGCAAAAGCTATTGTGTTACGAACCTTTAGCAGCAGTAAAAGGCGAAGGTCCCGCTGGAAAGTGTCTTGTTGTTAGAGCTGTCAAATACTACGTTTTATATTACTATGCAATTTAATAGACTTGGGCTTTATTGCTCTATATTATTCACTTCATTATTCGAGAATATGGCAATTTAAGTCTTCTGTAAACTCCATCGTAAAACCAACAACTTGAAATTATATTTAGTGTATAGTTTCAAGTATAAATTGATTCAATTTTGGAAGATGAACGATGCTTGTGAATGAAAGTTTTCTAAAAAGATGCCATAAATGTAGGGATGTAGCATAACAACATTTGGAATGTCTTCTGTCTTAAGGTATATGCTAATTGTCATTATAATTGTAGTTGTATTTGGGAAATCTTTAATAAGATGCGCGAGTATAACATTCGCTTCACCTGCAGTTATCATTTTGACTATTGAATCGTCTGATGCTGTGAAATGGGCGACAGCTATGAAAAACCGTACACGTCACTCTAATATTTGAGATGTAAATATATTTGGCTCTGTAAATGAACATCATTGGAGCTCTGGGTACTGGAAGAGTGTTATATTCAATGCTCCAAAATATAACCTTTTATTCTGCAATTGTCGGCGTAAGATTTTCATTTACGTCCAGGAATATAGTTTACCTTACTAGGAGTTTGAAGATGATAGTGAAAGTAGACGGTTAATTGCAAAAGCTTGATAATGTGTAACAGCAGCAAGCAGTTTTCTTTACAATCTCGTTCAGGACTTAAAGCGGATGAGTCTGTAGGGATACACCGCTTTAAAATGCCTCGCCTGCCAACGTCTCTAGGTCTTTGCGGAATGCCAAAGTGTCCAAAATCGATCCGTAGGGGACGCAAACCTTTCGATGACTAGGAAAACACTCCTGTTCTAGAATGAGCGACACGTGTGCGATTTTCTGCTTGCATAAGACGCTCTCTTTCTGAAGATGTCTTCGTTTCAGAAGTCGTCTATTTCGTTTTTTTTTTCCTGTCAAATAAAACGTTTAACATTGCGAGTTTTCATGTACTTGACTCACATCCCTTTAGAAAAATGTTGATCTAAGTTCGTAAGAAGAATATGAAGACCGAATCTTCTCGCAAGGAAATTGTTTCAGTTTGCCCAGATCTATTTCAATAAAATTTCATAGTATGATCAATAAAAATATCTGTAATATTCAGCTGTATTATAAAATTAATAACTTTATACATAATACTTGTGAGGAATATGGCAATGAATTACAATGAGGTTATTTGAGTAATAGGCCGGCAGAGCGCGACTATCCACTGGCAGAAGCAAATAATCAGGGCCTTATAATGAATGCGCAGGTAGCAGCTTGTAGTTAGTTGGATTAGATTTAGTTTATTTAATGACGCTCTTCAACACTTCAGGTCATTAGCATTTCAGGGCTCGAAACGGCGGATTAATTTTGCCCAGAGGCCTATTATTTTAGGCTTGAGGCATTATTATGTGCCGTAAATCTGTGATATGGAATCAATAGCTTTTCTTTCCTATCGAAGGAAGCCATACTTAGAATTTTTACGGCTTAAAAATTCATCGAGTTTGGTTGTGTTTGATTTCATGACCTAGGGTCTACGAGCAAGTATGATTATCACTGGACCACCAACATAGTGTGAGAGAGGCTTTGTCAGCGAATAGTTGTGCGTTCGTGTGTTACTCGGTGCATTCATTGCGTGTATAGCCTTGAAAAACGGGTTTTTATACATTTGTGAAAAACGTGTCTTGCAGAGATGTGGTAAGACGATCATAAGAAAATACCCCGGTAATCGAGTTTCAGGTAGAGAAGTTGTTTGTCAAAAAGTTACAAGAGACGGAATGCCTCAATAACAAGGAACGTGTCCCAATCCGCGTGTTATTACGGAAGAAAGAATGAAATACAAGAATTTCCTAGGCAAAGGGGCATCATTTTTCAACATCTTTTAAAACGGTTGTTAGTAATTATTATTATTGTTGGCGCCGGCGACGACGACGATGACGACGACTTTATGCGCAGCAGCCCATTCTCCCATTTACAGGTTGCAGTAAGCCCGTAAATAAAATAATCTCACTGAAGATTTGACCTTTTATGACTTTGCTCGCTCTCACATCAGTGCGTATGTAAGAAGTCGTAGGAAAAAATAAGTGAACATACGGTATTAAAAACTAATACTTTGAAAAATGGGATCAAAAGTATTAATGAAATGATATTTTTGCTATATTAGATAGAAAATTATACGAACAGTATGCAACCCATTCTAGAAAAGATATAATGGAAAAAAAATCTACAATTTCTTGGATTGTTGTTATTATTATTATTATTATTTTATTTTTATTATTATTATTATTATTATTATTATTATTATTATAATTTTGATTTGGTTTATTTACGGACGCTCTTTAACATCTCGTATCATCGTCGTTCTATTTAAATCAGGATGTGAAATTGGCCGACAAATTTTGCTTAAAGGCCTCATTTTTCACACTTGTGGTTCTTTATCGTGCCGTAAATGTACGACACGGGACTCATGGCTTTACTTCCCTTCTGAAGGAAGCCATACTTAGGATTTTTACGCCCGAAAAAAATCCATCGATCCTGGCCGCGATCGTGGGTTTAGCAGGCAAGTATGGCTACCATTAGAGCACCAGGACCGACAGTGTGTTGAATGAACACAAACGGAGAATATTAAAGTTCAATGATATAAAGGTTTGCACATTGCAGGAGGAATATAGTAATACTAAAACAGCTGAAAGTGAAAATAACTAGTAACGTTCGGAAAAACAGATGAAATTTCAGAAGTTAGATATAATTGCTCTAAAAGACTGAAGTTTTACTGATATAAGACCTTGGAGAAAATAGAATGAAATGTATATGCATAACTTCTTGAAAAAAATATAAGATTCTAATATGTATAAAATGTTTGTAATTAAAGTTTAAATGCGACGGCCTCTTCTGCTTACGTGATTTAAGATGTAGGCCATCAATGTATTATAAATAAAGTTTTCAGTACTAAACACGAAACCACTCGCATTCCCGTGCTCATGTCCGTGTTGCAGCCCTAGTTATGCAAAGTTCTAGTAGCCGAGACAGACCAAGCTGCTTTGAAATCGGCCGGAACATTACACTTTTAATAGCATGTGTTCATTAGTCTAAAAACTATAATTGCAGCTAAATTTAGGATGACTTAATTGGCAATTCCACAAATATTCAATGAGATCGTTCTGGTTCAACCGAAAATGTTTTCTTGTCACTACGTTTTTATTATTCTTTATTCCATATAGTTATTCATTCATGTTGAAAAAATCCATGGTATTAAATGCAGGTTGATTTATAGTTGTAATATGTTTAGGCCCAACCCTGGCATAAATTTTTTAAAGAAAATAATGCATTTTTAATTAGCACGTCTTGGAAGTTTACGGTAAATGTATTAGGGTTATTCAAAGAAACATGGACAACGATGGCAACATAGCAAATAGTTGACAGGGCGGCCAACAAGTGGCAACATGGTATAGTTCGGTATCTAATGTACTTATAGTTTACCCATACAGCAAGAAAATTCTGAGTCTGGTAAAGCGGTTAGAGCTGCGAGCCATAACAGAGAGAGAGCTGAACTCCTTCGCACTCTGCTCGTCTGCTTGTAACAATGTAAATGACAAATTTATTCTTATTGGAATTCGCAATTAATTCATATATTCACACACAATAACCTTAACACTAACCTTCTGGAATTCGGTGGACCCAGTTTTTTCCTGCAGCTCGCTATGGCCTGACGGCCTACGCTCACCTCCTTTCCGTAAACATAAATTGATAGCGAATTGTGTGCGTGGTACTTTGTTACCGAGTAAATCATTTTAATGGTGGTAGAAAAATATTAAAAATCAGTACATGAGTTCGAAGCCACTACCTTTACAACTATAGCATGGCGCTCCAACCGTCTGAGCTATTATGCCTTTGCGTTTGAAAGCCTATTATCCGAACATCACTAAAATGATTGTAGAGCATGTATGCTCTAAGAATACAACTGCAGCGGCGTGTAAAATATGTTAGGTCTTGGATGACACAAATATGGTTCTCGAAGTTCCAGGAAGGCAGCAGAATTCTTGAGGCCACACACAAGAAGATCAAGAATGGAAAACTGGGCTCTCTTAGCGACTTTGCACACTCGGGGCTGACACACCGGCCATGCCTGCATGAGAATATGTACGACAATGGTTCAGGTGGCGGCACCAGCTGTTTCCTCATTAGGAGGATATCTTTGTTGATAGGTTATTGACATGCAGTATCCTCTACAACACTCCGGGACTCCATCACTGGTTGGCAGCCCTTAACCTATCTTCAACAAACCAAACCCCCACTACACCAAAAGAAGGTTATGCTGTGTGTTTTGTGTGGGCCGTTGCCAGTAGTCCAAAGTCATTATGTAAACTTGCACTGTGCATTGCATTATAATGCAAAAACCCATATCACTAAGATGGCTCCTGAAGCCATTGTGTCGGCCCTGGTGGTGTAGTGATAACCATACTTGCCTTCTAAACCCAAGATTGCGGGTTCGATCCCGGCCAGGATCGATGGATTTTTTCGGGCGTAAAAATCCTAAGTATGACTTCCTTCGGAAGGGAAGTAAAACCGTGTCGTACATTTACGGCACGATAAAGAACGTCAAGCCTGAAAGAAGAGGCCTCTGAACAAAATTTGTCGGCCGTTTCACGCCCTGAATTGAATGGAACGCTGATGACCAGAGATGTTAAACAGCATCCGTAAATAAATAAATTCAACTACAAGCCATTATCTGTCTTGGTTGGGGGACTAATACACCAACCATATTCTCTAGACCTTGCACTGTCACATTATTATCTGTTTCATTCTTTAGATAATCCGCTATGAAGACAGCAATTCCCATTCTTTGCCAATCTGAAAATTTGATCTTTTTCCTTCCCACTAAGAAGTTTTATCACAATGGAATGCATAATTCATTATTTTTTTTTTTTTTTCAGAATTTGATCCTTTAAAATGTCTGGTGTTGTACTAGCAGAACATTTTTGGTCATCTTAGAAATTATATCGGATTTTTCCAATATTATTTTAGCGCAATATTGGTTTGATGAGCAATTTTAATTTTAAAAAATATATGACATTCTTATTTCAAAATTTTATACTGTAATTTAGGATACAAGTATATTGAAATTGAGATTCGAAGCACAGTTCTTAGGGAATGTAAATACATTATATTATACATTTCCTAGACCCAGTAGCTACATAAAGTTCTTTCAAAACCTTCAGTGTAAGGGGGGCAGCATGAACGATCTATGGGGGGGGGGTGAGATCTGACGTTTCGTGTTTGGAGTTGTGCGTCAAGAGTAATTATGCAGACACCATCGAGTTAGACTTCTGATTTATTAACAAGATGTTCCGGACAGCTTCGAAGGCGGTCACCCAGTACTTCAAGGGCGCTCCAAGTGATAAATGGCCTATACTCCTGGCTACAAACTAACGCGCACGGAAAATACCACCGCAATTCTCTCTTTGTCCCTCCTAACCGAGACAGTGTGGTTTCAACAGAAATGCGGTTTGCATATACTGTGAGCAAAATGATGCATGATGATTCATTAGTGTGTATTTTTGTGAGTGGGGTTTCAGTTAAGACCAATAAAACCAGCTGAAACATTTCATACGATTCTGTTCATTTTCCGACTGTATTTCTCTATGGATAAATTTTACTTTTACACTTTAAAAAAGAGGTTCTCTGGGGAAACGGGAAGGAGCAGGAAAAAAAAAAAAAATAAAATAAAGAAAAGGCTGCTCTTAAACTATGAACCACTGGGTAAAACCCGTTCTTAAGGAATGATCAAAGGTAAAATTTTCCAAAAATGTTTAATTTTATATTTATTCCAAATAATTATTTGGATTTTTCTGCTTAATTTGGTTTACCATTTATTTTTAATACCCCCACACTATTGCATAAAAATAAAAAATATATCTGAAGCCGTTTGTTAAGGCTGTGTTTTTGATGTATATTGCAGGTACACTACTGATTGAAAGATTAAAAATAATAATGGCTGCTTGTGTGTGTTAATTTTTGAAGGAATTTTTTATATTATGAATTTTACAAGCTGTACATCTTGGTTTTCTTTTCTAAATACATATAATATTATGCATAGGTCCATCAAGGTTTATAAAAAATTAAAAAAAAAAACTAAGGAAATAGGTATTACAAAACCTATCCGATAAAGTATGGTAATAGTGATAATGAAAATAATAAGCACATTTCTTTAGAGAATAATTCAGAAAATGCTAAACCAATTGCTTACATGCCCCCTAGTGCTTTCAAAAAGATATCAGGTAATTATATGTAAGATATTGAAGGCATCAAATGAAATTTTAATATGATTAACTTGAATGCTTTAATTACACTGTTGACTGAAGCTGTCTCCTGTATTATTGTTTTGTGTAAAGATGCAGGTGCAAGAAATGGATTCGTTTGTAAATTCGCAATTAGTTGTATTACCTTAACGCTATTTTAGTCATAAGAGAAAAATCACTACATATGAACTTTTTTTTATAAATTAACGAAGCATGAGATATACATTATTACAGGGTTCTAATTTCAGTTCATTTGCGTAAGAACTTTTTGTACATGAATATTAATATAATTGTATTTTTATAAAAAGGAGTCTGTTATAGAAAAATAATGACTTATTATTTTTACAAATTACTTTCTCTAAACAATAGATCAGAACTTGCAATGCGATGAAAAATAAACAGTAAAAGTTTATTGATATACTTGTAATACTTTCTGAGAAAAAGGTACATAAAAACTAATGACTTGGTATTAATATATTATTATTATCTGATCTCACCTTAATATAACAGTATCAGCTATTAGCGTATCACAACTAAAATTCATACAAAATCACGAGGTATAATTTATTACTTACTTAACATACACACGAGGTAAAGCGCTTATTCAAATAAAATATTGCATCTGAAAGAAAATTAGCTGTAAATTACAAGTTTCGAATTTAAAGGCCAGTTCTCGGTGTTTTTAGAGAAATTGTAGGAGAAAACCATCAAAGCACATGCACGCTCTACTCTCTATAACTTGTCCGCAAAAAGACAAAATATTAGCAGCTATAACCTTGCGGGTAAATGCATTCTGCGGAGGATGGACAACTGCAACGATTCTCTTCACATTATTTGCAGCACTCGTTCCATCCTGGGAGGTTTCGATTACCAGAAGAATTTAGTTACACACATTTCGCCTTCTTACAGGGAACTAAGATATTGCTTGGACGTGAAATGTCTATAAATTTTGTAGGAATCTATTTTTTAAGTATGGAGTTATTTAACGTGCCATAGATTTATGACACGCATCCATGGTTTGAAGCTCCTTACAAAGTACTTTGCTCTTGAGATTTTTACATCATAAGAAGTCTCGATCGTATTTAAACCCGGGAGCCTTGGATTCAGGGGAGAATGCTCTACCTCTAAACCACCGAGGCCAACTGTCCACATTTTGATATGAAATAAATGTTCTGTGGGAAGATTAGTTCAAAAGGAATATAGATAGGGCTGTTCCTGAAACACTTATTGAATACAGCAAAGACTGTAAGCTAACACAGTCTGATTTGCTGAGTGAGGTAGGGTGTCTTTCAGGATCAGAGGGAAAGCAAATCTGGAGCAACCGGGATAGAAGACCTGCTACCAACACCAAATGTGCAAACGTAGACATGCTACTAAGATAGCTAAGCTGAGAGAATAAACAGCCAAAATTGAGCAAAAGGGTTCCAGCAGTAGGGCAGGCAAACTTTAGAGGTGTGGGGTTCTTCATTTTCTGCAAATAGGGATCGTAAAGTTTAATTATGATTTTTCCTTAACTTTCAAAGTTTCAGAACATTAGAAATATTTGTCCCATAACGCTATGCTAATGTGGACCTAAAAATATCACTACAAATATATAGTATATGGCATATATATTTAAATTTATTTATTTATTTAAGTGCTACACAAAACCCCAGAGAAAATATTTTTATTATGGAAAAGTAGCATGCTAAGAGTAAAAAAACCACCTATATAAGAATATTTATACTCGCACTACATATAACAATAGAGTAATCTAGGATTGCTTTCACGAGTGATTTAAGTCTGTGTACTCTCGCGTTCCATAGAACTATTTTCTACTACTAGCACTAAAATAATAGTTCAAGGACAATAATATATAATTTCATTTAAATATTACGTACATTTGCTATTACTTTAATCAGAGCCAACTGTTGGCGTTAACAGTTTTTGTTGCTGTGGATATAGAGTCCAGCATATATAAAGTTAAATATTCTGGAGTTTTTTGTGAATGTATGACTATGAATAAAAATGTTCAAAGAATATTATACATTTTTACAGTGAGATGATTTTACTGGTGCTAAAATTTCTGTTTCTTTACTAATTCTGAAGTTTGCTTCATTATATAAAAATAAGCATATTTTTTTCTGTGAATGGAGAAAAGTAGGCATATGAAAAAAAAGTAACTAAGTAATTATACTTTATCTTTCATAAAAAGTAATATATATATAATAAATGTCGGTAGAAATCTTAATATGAATACGTGTTGACTATTTATTATTTATTTAATTTCGTTTTAGGTCTTGATAAGTATTCGTTACCCAAAAATGGACTTATTTTCCAATTCTCTTTAATTCAACATGTATTTTTAGAAGTAAATTCATTTTTTAAAAGTTTAATTCACTCCTATGAATAAAACTGTACTTTAGGTTGTCAAGGACGATGAAATAAAGATTATTCCAGATACCAGTGGTGGAAAAAGTTATAAAATATATACATGACCACGAAACAGGATCTCTTCTTCCAATCCATTTTTCAGGTAACGTTTTTTTTAAGGTGTTCACATGTACCATGGAAAAAATGAGCTGGCTCCATCAGATTGACGAAAAGGTGAAACGTGTTCCAATAAAATTTAAAACTCACACTTTCTGGATCGCATTGTTGGAATATTTTCCCACCCCTCACATGTTGGCCGGGTTACTAGACCTAGATCCTACGAAAAACGACTTTTACTGATAGCCTGCTACTGAGGCGTTTTCGAATGATATTTCCTTTCTCAAACTGCTAAATTTACCCTGCCCCATCATCCTAAAAACTAGTGTCATCTTTATGGAAATATTCGGTACATAATTCGCTGTAAAATTTTGTACAATTCTGGTATATTAAAAGGTGTGTTCGAATATTTTATACAATTATACGCGTTCTCATCTTTAGTAAAATTATTTTAATACATTTTACCTCATACAAAAATTTCACTTTGTAATTAAACCATTCATTCTTATTTTATTGTTTCAAAATATTTAACACTTTTTCAAATAAATGAAAAGTGAAATAGAGTGAGATTTTTTTAAGTGAATGAAATCTGAAGACAACATCTATCTGCGCATAAATGCAATTTTTCACACTACAGTCTAACTCCAAGGAAACTGCTATGAGCATCTTTTGTTATATTGTATTAATATGAGCCCTCTTCATAAAACGCAAGTTCAAGTAAATATTTATAATTTAATAAATGTTTCAGTATAGCCGTTACTGTCTTTGCAAACTTTAATTTTAATTTGTAAACGTTTGTTACACTGCATATTAAAAGGAGTATTGAACTTCATAAAATATGACCTAAAGTAGGTATTTTCTTTTACTAAAATTTCAGTAAATATCTTTCATACCAAGTACTATCCTGGTGACAGAAGAAATAAAGATTAAAGGGAGACAAGTTGTGATAAGAGTCTCTTAAAACGGCTTGAAAAGAACAAGTATTGTCAAGTTATTTTTTAATCTGAAATCGCCCTTTGGTAAAAGTGGTTATAGATCAAAGCTTAAATAATGATCGCAAACCCTGCATTGATCATAGGAAATAGTGGTATCATTTTGGTTGAACGTGGTCGAACCGAAGTCCATTCATTTTTCTGCACCACTTTTATACCGCACTAACAGTTGGTATACTGTACTCGACAACATTACAAAACGAATGACCCTAGTTTTAGCACTACATCATTTTCCACTTGTGGAGTTAGTGTGTGTTCATATGAAGGACGGTTCTGCCTTTGCTACCTGCCACAGTTCGTTTTGAAGTCAGAAATCTGCCTTAGGGAAAACTGCAAAATAAATAAGGATATTTTCGCACTATGTATATCCCCTGAAAAGTATTAATTTTAGTGCTCGTAAAGTTTAACAAAAGTTTTGCTAGTACACTGAACGCATTCAAACACTTTACTTATAAAACCTGTCTACTTGGACACTATGCCTTCCTCAGCCTAATTCAAATCCTTCCCCCCTCCATGTCATTGCTTGAACATAGCGTTTCAGCGAATTTCTTAGGAATGAAGCCGTTCGGTTGTTCCCATGAAACCATTTTTGAATAACTTCTTCAGATCTCCATCGATCGATCGATACATTGGGCACCGAAAGGACAATGAAAAAATGGATATCATATTTGTGCCTGTTAACCCTCTAGCAGCCACAGTTTTTGTTTTTTCTGAACAAAACTCGGCATATAACTATCAATTAACGATTCGTCGAGTTCGTTAATCAGCAAAATTGGACCAATGGGGGGAGGGGTTAATCTAAAGAGCAAATAAAAAAAATTGGAAACTCGCTGTTGCGGCCGGAAAATTTATTTTTATCAACAAAAGTAGGTTTATTTTTTAAAATTAAATCGATAAAAGTAGTTTCCCAAAAAACAGGGCAATTGGGCCTTTAGGAGTGAGAATATACCTGAAAACCGAGTGAAGGTTAAAGAGAAATTTAAAAATCGCTCTAGCGGCCGCAAAATTATTAAAAAAATAATAAAATAAAAAAAAATAAAGAAAACTCTGCATATGCCATTGAAATAAAATAAGAAAAATATTTATGAAATTCAGGGAAATGCGGTCTCTAACAGTGGGGATATACCTGGAACACAAAATTTAAAAATCTTTCTAGCGGCACGAATATTTGTTTCTTCACAACAAAATGCAGTATATACTATTTAAATAAAATAAAAAAATAGTTTCTGAAAATTACGGAAATGGGACCATTAGGAATAGGGGCATACCTAAAATCGAAATTTATAAAGCGCCATTGCTTTTAATTTTCTTTCTATTGTTTTAAAATAAAAGGACAAATTAATTCATCATACTATAAAGTGTATTTATAATAATACATATGTTTTATATATAACAAAAGCATCGTCGTGAAGATAACAAATGTGAAATATATCATTATTAAAGGCAGAAAACCATTCTTGACTCTTAATTAAGTTTAAAAACAGTTCAAATACATGCGAACTTTTCAGAGTTCATCTACGGAGTTTCACAGTAAAGCAGTTGGCAACGCTATATTTCAGTTCACATTTTACTAAAGTCGTTTCATTCTCACCAGTCCATTCAAGGCAAATTTTTCCAGCTTTGCAACCGCTCCCCCACTCTCCTCTCGCGGTAGCGGCATTATTGTTATGTCGTGGTAGCACCAGCAATACCTGCAGTGAAGTTAAGTGTATGTTTCCTAATGCAAATGACTTCAAATATGAGTGGTGTTAGACGACAGTCGAAAACCAACGACTCAAATGTTGCAAATACACAATGTTCCCTCACTTCTGCACAAAAAAGCATTTTCCACGTGAATGCTGTTCTGTTCCCTCGCGGTTACAGGTATTAATGCAAGAAATATATCATCCGTTTTCCAACCAAACACTATATAAGTATATATGTTTATATCAAACTTCGAACAAAAGCTGTAAATTATGTTACCGTCTCTTGCAAGTAGAGAAACATCCAGTCCCTTAACAATATTGACAACATTAATAAAACAAGTGCCTTAAATAGTGCAAGATATTTTCAATGCCATATGAATACATCTGTAAACAACATTCTCTATGATTATAGCTTCGCGGTGAGCTTTGTAATTCTGGTCTCAAGCAGTGAGGAAGGGGGAACTATAAGAAAAGACAGATATGTACATCGAGAGTCGGTATTTACATGTATGACCTTGACTGGAATGAAGCCAGCTGTGCAGTAAGGTCTCAACGATTTTTAGTTCGCATTTTGCGTACAACTGCAAGCGTTATTGCCTGAGCCATTACGCATCTGTTTTAGTCCGTAAGAATTGAATTTGTATGGCAGCCACGTTGTGCTCCGAATTATAAAGCGGCTTAGTCGCCTACGTGCCCCAAGTTGGGCATCAATCTTGAAGTGATGTGTTGTTAACATCGAGTTGCTTCACGTTGTGATGCCAATTTCGAGGTGGATTAGTGGATTGATTACTGGTCACTTCGATGTTGTTGCCCTCGCTTCAATGAAGACAACTTCTCAGGGTGATTTCCGCTGTTTTATTGATTACTACCCAACAGGACTGGGAGAGGAGTTCAATAATGTAATAAGCATGCGATGCGACACAATATATGTGTTGGTACTTTATTATGTCCCAATTCTTTCGCGTCCTCTGGTGTATTTATGTATTATAGACTTGATTACGTTGAGTATACACTTAATTGCCACGTGTGAAACTTACATACGAGTGCCGCGGCGCGTGAAACTGAATACGTCTAAACTGATGTCTGCGTATGTCAAGTGAGAACTTATCTGCGTTTAAGCTGATTCAGTGAACCGCGTGCCGCCTCAACGCCGAATTTATGTGTACTACGAACTGCGGGTATCTCGCCGCGTGTAAAACTTACAACTGAAGAATGAGTCTCCCGGCGAGTAGTACTGAGAACTCCTCAGCTGAGTCAAACTGAAAACTGATTTCCCCAATCGAGCAACCGCTCCTTATATATAAAAACACAAATCAAGAGATCGTTGGTTTTAAAGATGTCACAGGGTTATACGTGAACGCGCAATATTCGTGCCTATCTTTAAAAGTTCAAACATACATTCTCCATTGGCTAATTCAAGTTCCCCTACTACAACTGTCATTCACTATTTTTTGGAAGTTTTAAAATATTTTGTCATCATTAGCTGGTTTAAAGGGCTGGCAGTACAGCCAGGGGTCAAAGCCCCAAACGGTTTGAATTTATTACGCTGCAATGACAGGCCACTAAGGGGGGGGGGCTTTAAACACGCGACCTTCTTCCACCGTATAGTTTTATTACCCTGTTGACTTTGCAAACTACTGCAAAGGAAAACACCACACTTTATATTCTGTATAATTCTTACATTGAAGTTAAAGCTTATGAGCTTATGACACTGGTATACATATATTTATATTAGTAATTACAGTGCAAAATAAGATGAGTGGGGCTTACATAATTTTTAATAGTGTTTAACGCCCGTTTTTACTACTGAGGCACCACAGGCGGTGGGTGCTGATGATACATGAGATGAAAAGATAAATTGGGAAGTTTAAGGTACCTCCCGGGCATTTGCCATTTATGAACACGGAGGAAAACGTGAAAAAAGCCTCCAGGGAACACGATGTTGTGGTAATCGAACCCCAGACCTCCCGTTGATAAATCTGCGTTTAAACGACCTTGGCAATCCGTGGCGGTGAGCTTACATAAATATACACATAATTATATTTCAGTGGGGGTGGGTCTTAAGAACTGTTTCAATAGGTTATTTGCTTTCTAAAACGCTATTTTTGAAACATTCAAGAGCTTTAGCTAAATAACAAAAGGAAAAAAAGAAAGAAAAAAAATGGAAATACATCATACGATTCGACTGTGTGGTTTCCAGGTAACCCAGGTTACTAAGCGATCAATACACTGCTGTCTCTCGTACCGGAATACACTTAGAGTAATTAATCCACATTTAAGACACTGCTCAGTACAATGATGGTCTTTCTTTTGATGCAAGTCCTCCAAGATAAAAATGAACTGAAGAGCATTTTAAAGCGTCTTTGTTATCTTTAAATTAAGTACTCCAGGCACTGCCATTATCAAGCACCTTTCATTTTCTCATCCTGTATACCGACGAGGAATGTTAAACGCTAAAACATCGCTTCTTTTTGCCAACTGATATCTCAGACACTTTCAAAGTGCCTACATGGTGGGGAGAACGAGATGCTGAAGGCATTTCAACTAAATGAAAATCTCCCTGTCAGTGATGTCGGATTACTCAGATAGAAGCACACAAACTATTTGGAAGGTAATTAATCACTTGCCATCAGGGGCTTGTTCCAATGTAATAACATGCGTGTACTCCGGTAATAGCAAGGTAGATATAATGACTTTATACGTATAAGAACCATTGTTGCTATACTTGAAGACTTTCAGACATGCGCTAATGTGAGATATAGAATCGGCTGCACCAACGTTCGGTTCCAAATGTGATTTATAATAAAATAAGAAAATTATAATGTTATAACATAAACACCTTCAGTAATTCATATTACTTTTGACATTTTCTTAGTTTGTTAGGTTAGGTTAGGTTAGGTTAGGTTAGGTTAGGCTGAACTATCTAGAAAACTGAAGGAAAGTCAGCTCTGGACTACTAGTATTCTGGAACATATTGCTGAGCCCTTCTTGGGTTGTATGCGCCTTGTGATCCAATCTCTTCAACTAAATGTCCTGTTAAAGGGCCTCACCTTGGCTCCAGAATTGATCCCTTTGTGACAAATTCAAGAATATTTCACTTTGTTACGGTACTTCTCACAAAATCTTCATTGATGCTTTCTTTCTGAAACCAGGGTATGCTTTCTTGCAGCTTCGTACTTTGTCGTTTTATTTGTTGGATTTTCGCTCTACCTCGAACATTTACTCATAAATGAGGAGGATATTTTGAGCATGTCACTTGAGTAGCATCTTTGCTCTTTCACAACTAGTAGATGTTTTCAAGGTTGGGCGCTAATAGATGAGCTTTCCTTTCTCTATGATTTGGGGTCGGCCTGAGGAAAAGTTGAAGCTTCCAAGTAATTTTTTATTTTGTTTACAAAGTGGCCTCAGGAATCTCCTCATCTATTGCTCTGATGACTCCAAGAGGTGTTTGTAGTGTGAGACCTGCCAGATATTGGTCTTTAGATATTGGTCTCTACTACGTTTCTTCATAGTGCAGTAATGAATTTAAACAAAAGATCTCTTTGGTGTTTCTTATCACTTTTGTGAAGGGCAATTATTGCACAACTCTGTTTTCCTTCGAAGCTGAAAAAAAAAAAATAGCCCGGGATAAATGCGCCCAGTCTCTAATTGGTCTGGAGAAAACGTACACTTTTTCACCCCATTCGTCACTTATTTACAGCGTTTATGTTTATTTACAACTACATTACAACACAAAAATGCCAATATATTGGAATATGTAGTATTTTGAAAATTATACACAGTTTTGCCTGTACTTCATGATGCTAGGTTAGGTTAGGTTATATTTGGTTTGGTTACAGCAACTGCGGTACTATCTGGGTGCCTTTTATCTTTGGTGTCACAGGGAGGAAGGTTTCTCCTGGGCGAAAATTTCCCTGGTTCGCTCTCCTTTAAACCCATTCTGTATTTATCAATTGACTCTATGGCCAAAACAAGCCCTCACTAGACCATCGAGGTGTTATAAAATAATATTGGATAATTATTTAGCAAAACCTTTATCTACTATTTGTATTATATATTTTTTTTTTTTTCATAGAATCAAAAATTACTTTCAAATGTTTAATTCAGCTCTTCCCAAAGTATAGGGAGGAAATTACTCAATTTACCACCTGGAGCAAACATTTATCCCACGCAACTGTTTTCTAAAGTATTTTATGTTCCAACCAAATCTGCTTTCTGCTAATTACAAGCATAAACTTAACTGGCTGTAAGAGCTAAGCTTGGACGATAAGAAAGGAAAGAATATTAACCTATAAACTTATGCAAATAATTACATCACACGATCTATCTGTAGCCTCATTACAATGCATTACACAGATATTATAGTAAAATTTAATTCATGTACTTAAAAATAAAAGCTAACGTATACATCTATTCGCAAACTCCAAAAATTCTTGATTCTTAAACATTACCAATGGGTTACATTTTTAAGCATGGAAAACCTTCAGTTACCAAACTACCGAAGTAATAATTATAACAGTTTTAAAATACACACAAGTACAACCGCATGTGTCTTACGGTCGTACATGTTAATATCGTCCTTGTAATAATCAATATATACCTACCTATTTACATCATACATTTTCTTGAGTAAATTTATATAAACATATGCAAAAATAAATAGAAATCTTTCTCCTGCGCCCCCCCCTCATCCATTTATTTACCTCCTCCCCAACTCCTCTCTCTTCTCTATAGACATTAACCTTCTTTATCGAGTTTTCGCTAGAAATACCCGAATTGTGTGAGTATCTCTCATGCATCAATACTTCCCAACAGATGTTCACATTCTGTTTGAACTCAGAAATTGCGGTGATAAATGCCCATTTCTTAAAATTTCCGTTTCCCTGCATTCTGTCAGAATATGCCTCCAGGTAAGGCTTTCTCCACACAGTGGTGAGATTCTTTCCCCTAGAGCTTTAACTGTTTTATTTCCTTTCTAAGCCCCTAATCTGAGCCATGCGAGACCACTTCTTTCTTCTCTACTACACACATATAGTTAGCCCCCCCTCCCCCACACCTAATCTATTTGAGCCTGAAGGTTAAGCGATACTTTTTCTGCGCATTGAGTCTCAGTATTTTGCCTATCTATATCGTAAACGTCTATGAATTATTTTCCAAATATTGCCCGTAATGTCCTCTCCCGTTAACCAAATATACCCTAGTCCAATTTTGTCTAAGCCTTTCCTTATTTTTGATGTGCAACCCGTATCCCACCCTTCCCATTTGCTCCTTCATACTACTCGAAAAAGTGCTTGATCCCCCCTGTATCATTCTTAACCTGTTCTTATTTTTAAATCTACACTTTCGTTAAAGTTACCAATCTGTTTTATAACGCCACAATTTGCTGTACCCATCCCTATTTGTAGCTACCGTTTTAGAATCTGCGTTTGCACTTGATTCAATTCTTTGGTGTTTACCCACCCTAGATTTCGGACCCGTACGTCATAGTTGACCTCACAACCGTCCTGTAAACCATCTCCATTGTTCTAAGCGGAGTTTCCGGTATTTTTACTAACATCTTTAATGCTTCTATATTTTTAATTATGTACTTGTGTTTTGTGTTGTCTATGTGCCCTGCCCAGTTTCCGTTCATAGCTAAAGTAACTCCCAGTTATGAATGCCTTTCCATTTTCTAATGCTTGACCTGCATACTTCCACCTCTCTTTCCTGCTGTACACCGCACTGTTCTTGAACGTCAATGTTTTGGGCTTCTCATTAACTACCATCCCCCATTCCTGGCAATCTAGTTGTCTTTGCAGACCGCCAATTGTTGTGAATATCAATATTAGTTTCATCCTCGTAAAGGGGCGCTGGTATGGATATGCCTCCTATATTCGGGTTCAGATTCTACAACACACATTTTCTCCGGTATGCCATCTACAAACAAATAGAAAATGAGGGGTGATAGAATACAGCATTACTTACTCCTCTCCTTGTTATTATTAAACTTTATAGCGATCATATTTTGCACAGAACTGTACCACTGTACGTGTTTTGTTTATACCGAAGTACAAGTGTCATTCTGTATTCATTGTCTTAAAGTACTGAGGTACATCACTTTAAACCAGTCAAGTATTTTTAATCACCCTGTATAACTTCTATAGAGAATTTCATTGAAACTGGAAATTAATGTAAATGAAATATTGGAAAATGTTTTCTTTATCAGCTTTACATTTAATAATTTTAATCGCATATAAGAGAAAACACGAGCACAAATATCTCGTAGGATTTTAAATTTTTTCCCTCTCTGTTCTAGAAAAAGCGAACAAATCTCTAAAGCATGAGGCTACATTAAGGGCGTAGGCGTTTGGAAAACTGCAGTGTGATGGATTTAGACTCAGCCCTCGTCGACATTACTGGGATGGAAAGTCCTCGGGGCACTTCGAGACCCCGTTTTTCCGATTTTAACAGCTCCTCTCGGAAGAGCATATCTGCGGAAAAAAAGGACTTGTGCTTGAAGATATGTTGTAATGGATTGGTTCTCTTTACGTTGTGAAAAATAAGGCCATCTGTAACCTAGTTTTTACAACATGTAAAAGCTTTCATAAGCACTCTCAATTTTAAACGAAAACTATATTTTTACCATGTATGTGAAACATTCAGAGCTCCGCATGAAACAGAAGAAACAAAGACACTGAAATCTTCTTGGGGTAAAAGTTTTCATCGTCTCGTTTTCCTTGCGGATCCAGGGATATTTAAAATAAATATTGCAGTTTGTAATTTTCATTGAAACTGCAAAACTTTTTGTTTTAAAATTATATTTAAATTATGGGTCGGCAGAGCGCGGCTGCCCGTCAAGGCTTCATAATGCATATGCAAGTAGCTGATTGCAGTTCGTTTGAGGAAAACTATGTCAGAGTGCAGTTGTCGTCACTCAGGACTATCACTGTGAATATGTGTGCTACTTTTTCTTAGTACACAAATATACATAGTCTTGAAGAAAGGGGTTTTTATGCAAGATTAAAACGGATTTTTGCAGAGTATTGGTAAGGCTATTCACAAGAAAATATTCTGGCAGTGCTGTTCCAGGTAGAGAAACAGTTCACCAACTTGGTAAAAAGTTACGAAGGACAGAGTCCCTCAATGACAAGAAACATGTTCCGAACTGGCGTGTTCTTATGGAAGAAAATGAAATACAGGAACTTCCTATGCAATGCTAAACCTGGGCTGTAAAGGGGGTGTTGGATCTCTGGAACACACACTCATTCAATGCAGACTTTGCACATTTTGTGCACAAGTGTACTCTGACAGAATGGCTACCTTTGCCTTAAACCATTCACCACTCATATTGAATGGACTCGTGACGATAAACACTACATTCGGCAGGAAGTCTGATCTGTATACAAGCGGTTCCAAGATTTAAAGAGAATCAAAAACCGAAGTTCATGGGCGGTCTCCCAGATGTGATATTTGTATACATCTGGTAGCAATATAGTAATCCAGGTTTAAATATAAGTAATTGAAACCTGGGAGAATCTACGGAAGGGGTGTACAGGTCAAACCATCTGGAATTTCTCAATCAGACTGTTATTTAATTGCCAGCAAAGCTACCAGATCAAATTAGTAGCCTGGAATTACCTACAATACCTCGAGATGGTTGGTGTGGCAACCACGCTAGGTGCCAAATTATGCAGCGGTTTGAAATTGGACACCAATCTTGAAGCAATCTGTTGTCAACGTCGAGTGGCCCAATGATGTGATGCCCGTTATGGAGTGGTTTTGTAGATTGTTCAGTATTGTTACCCACGCTTCAATGACAACAATTTCTCAGAGTGAATTCGGCTATTTTATTGACTGATACTTAACGGGATTGGGAGAGGATTTATATAGTATAAATAAGCACCCGATATATTATATATTGGTATTTTATTGTATTAAAAATCTTTCGCGTCTTAGAATTAGTTACGCCGGTACAAACTTATTTGCTGCGCGTAAAACTTATCTATGAGTGCCGCGGCGCGAAATTGAAATTCGAGCTCACAATGAGTAGTGCGAACTGCGTGTAGATCTTATAACAGCGTCTCAGCAACGTCGAAATTACAACTGCTTCTGCGAACTGCTTACTGCCTCTGTCGCAGTGTATATCTGATAACTGCATCTCGCCACGTGTAAAACTTAAACCTCCTATAAACTGCGATTAACTTGCCCCGTGTAAATCTTATTACTGCGTCTCGCGGAGTGCAGAACTTGAAACTGAGTCGAACTGAATGCCCCAGCGGAGCGATGGCCTCCTTGTATATTAAATTCAAATAAAATAACTTTTGGTCTTAACGATACCAGCGGAGTCACAAACCCAGCGTAACTTTCGCGACTATTTATAAAGGTTCAAATATTCATTTTCCAATGGCTACATTAAGTTCATCTGTCCCACGTTCCATTCGCTATTTTTGAAAGTTTACATTTCGTTGTCATGGCAACTTAGTATGATAGTCGGTCAGGGTCAAAGCCCCAAATGGTTTAAAAGATCCTTCAATTTATTAACCCTGCAGTAGCTGTCTTTTTTAAAGGAAAAAAAGGGGCTTCACCTACGCGACCCTGGGAAACTTCCTCTGAATAGAGTTTTTATGGCACTTTTGTTGAATTTCCAGGCTTCCGAACAAAACACCAAGGAGCTTTCTCATTTTTCCCAATTTTTTTGACATTCATCTCACGTGTTATACATACGTACTATCTACATTACTAATTACAATATATGAAATATTATAATTGGACTGATATAAATATACATTATAATTATATTTCAGTAGAAGTGGAAGAATGGAAACGTTTTAACCTCATAAAACTGACAAAACAAACAATGTAACAATTGGCTAGATGCCAAGGCATAAGAGGGTTATAAACAATGGGATAGCTGATCCACTTGTTAGGAAAAGATACTCTGATTCTTTTGCAGCGTTTAGAATTCCAATAGCCACGATCCAAGAGACTTTGAGTGAATTACCAAAAATCACCATTTACAGTGTATCAGAATGGAGGTAAAACAATACAGTGTAATAATAGTGAAACGAACATTTTCAGTAACCACTAATAGTGTTTTAAGGCTTATTAGAACCTAAAGAGACCTGAAGGAGCTCTCACAAAGGGTCATTTCAATCTCAGAAATCATATGCAAACTGTTGGGAGTTTTACAGGAAAACACACTTTTCAGACTTCGTATTGATGAGGAGGAAATAATCTTTCATATAATTTTTCAGGTGTGAAAAAGTTTCAAGTTTTAGCCAGAAGGGGATATAAAACTTCTAGAGATAATTAACTTTAAGAGGCAGGTCCCTCAGAAAATCAGTGAACAGACTTCTCACGCCTTTGCAAGAGACTGCAAGTTCAGTTACAAGAATTCTACAGTTATCCCAAAAAACTTGTCATCATTTTTGTGTTGATGGTGTAGTGGTAACCATACTTGCCTCCTAAACCCAAGATCGCAGGTTCGATCCCGGCCAGGACCAATGGAATTTTTCGAACGTAAAAATCCCAAGTATGACTTCCTTCGGAAGGGAAGTAAAGCCGTGGGTCCCGTGTCGTACATTTACGGCACCTGAAAAAAACTCAAACTTGAAAAAAGAGGCCTTTAAGCAAAATTTGTCGGCTTTATGCCCTGATTTGAATGGGACGCTGATGACCTGAGATGCTAAAGAGGTCCGTAAATAAACCAAATCAAAAAAATCCATTTGATAATCATGCTGAAAACACCAGCGCCCTCATTAAAGCGTGGCAAGAGTATTGTCACCTTTCCTTTCAGCCCTCGTATATATCGAAATTTTCCATTTCAATAATTTATTATGGAACGCTTGATAATTCATTAACCGAATGAGGGAACGGGGTACAACTATTGGGTTTTGTGCTAATAGTCTTCTGGAGCAACGGCTGCAGTGTTCTATAGAATTTCGCGTATATGCAAAGAGACGTAGGTAATAGTTTTTCCTGTTTACCCTTGTTTTTCTCGTATACTGTATTTTCCTTCGTTTGAAGAATGATGAATGCTGCAATATATGAATTACTACGTCATTTGTATTTTTTTTTTCTTTGTCCTCTCGCTGTTCGTTAGCTTCTGTTTTCTCCAGCTGTTAACTTTGCAAAAATATGCGGAAAAGACTCGAGAGCTACAGTTATTAAATCCTAAATTGCTATCATTATTTCATCCAAGAAAGTCATTTATAAACAAAATAGATACTGAAATTATAACGTAAGTTTCTACTAACTTTAATATGTGTAAGAAATAGTTTTTATTATGAGTTTCCATCTCTCTTACACGCTCTATTTTTTATTTTTATATCATGAAGAATAAGTAGGAAAATTCGCTGAAATTTTCCTTTTACTGCCGAAAGCGTTATTCATACAAGAAATGCAAAGCCGACCATGCTGTCGTAACTTAATTATGGAGCGCCTGTTTTTTGTTTCTCTGAGATTCCTTCTTTTCTACGGCCAGGGAACAAGCACGCAACGTTGGCTGAATAAACAAATGCCTGCCCTCCGCTCGGTTCCTAGACCTATAGTTGGTCACGCTGGCGGCAGAAAATAATTCACTTTAGTATTAGCATCCCTGCCTGCTTCTTTGAGAAAGTAGTCACAATAATGATCTTGTTAATGGAGCTCATTGTATGGAGAACATTTTCTAAATATATTTCTTGAAAAACGTAATATCTTTTAGGTTTGTTTGCAGTTTTGAAATTTATCCATGTCCATCCATCTACAAATGACATGAAGTAGTATTTCGACACAACAATATTAAGAAACCTGCATGTTCCTAATCGTAAAGATTATCATTAACACTGAAGGTAAAGCAATTGTCTAATTATAGAATTCAGTGTCCAACACCAGAAATAATTATGATTACTGGTTTGCGCTACATCCATAAAAGTCAGCGTTTAATTCCTATAGCTACTGTTTAATGCCTTTTATATGATAAAAATTTCTATATGTGAGTAATATCAAGAGCTTCATGTTTGTAAAATATGTTGATCGGGGATTGTATGAACCACCTGAAACATGACCTCTCATCAACTGCGTTACCAGGAACAATTCCATCGAGTTTTATACAGACTGGTGTATTACAAAGTTGAATTAAGTGTTTTAAAAGATTGTTAGATAACTGCCGAAACAATATATTACTGGCAACACAATCTTGTACATTATATATGGAAAAACCTGCAGTTATTTCAATATCCCAACAGTAATATAAACAATGTTCCAGCAGCGATAATTGCACTGATGAACACACTTTTGTTGCCTCGAATGATAGACATTTTCTGTGTATATCTGACCCGCCGATTCCAAAATAACACACATTTCCCCCTGTCAGCTCTTGCTTTTTTATGTATACTACACAAAAATGTCGTATAAAATTCTTCACTCCAGTCGCCTTCAAAAATCAGGATTTTTGAATGTAGTGTTTTAATATACAGGATGACGCAAAAGTATTACAACTTACTAAATTTCAGCGAACAAAGTATTTCACTTCTTTTTGTATTCAAATTGTACCTATTCCTTCTTCCTGGAACACTTTGACACACACGCAAACACATCTGAATGTTGTTGTCCAGAATGTGGAAGGCATCCTCAATGTAAACAGTCAGTTCTTCAAACTGTTTGCGATTTCCTTCCACATACTGCGTCTTTAACCATACCCCAAAGGAAGAAAACCATTGGGGTGATGTTAGGGGATCGTGGTTGGAATTCAATTGCTGCACTCTTCTAGAAAACGTACGTCCGAACAACTGTAGCATAATGCGCAGGAGCTCCATCATGCTAGAACTAGAACTGATTAAAGTTGTTCGAATGCATGACGATTCCTGGTGTAGCCTCTTGAATTAGAGCTAAGTACTTGTACCATCGAGATACCCGTCAATAAAGTACGGCCCAGTTACACCTCGTGCCGATATTGCACCCCACACATTTACGTCAGGTTAATTTAGAGCTTGCTCCAAAACAACACGATGGTTTTCCGTATATCAATAAGTACCGTTATATCGGGTTACATGTTCCGATAACTTAAAGGTAGCCTCATCCGACCACACAATGTTTCGAAAGAAATTAGGGTCATGTTGAGCATAATCTGACAAAATGTCTGGAACATCTTCGAACAAACCGTGTGTCATGCATGTAATGTACACTTTGAACTTCTGCTGGTGCACTTTGACCGATGTGGCATTGCTGGAAATTCTACCGCTTTCTTGGACTAGTCGTGACAGCCAGACAGAAAGTGATCTCAGACCGTGCTGTTCTAGGTCGCTCACTACGATGCGCATTCAAAACAGAGCCTTCAATTTCAAAATTGTAAACAGCCTTGCGTGTTGGTGGATCTGACTGGAAATGTTCAGTGCAGCACTTAAACCTTGTTGGTAATCGATCTTTACAGCAAAAATTCCATTCTCTTTCGTTAACATTTTCAACTGTTACTTGTTTCCTGCTCAATATTACCAACCAAACATACGTACAAATGAAAACGGAAAACGTTATGAACATAACACAAAAAGAAGCGAAAGCATACATTAACTGAAATTCACTAAGTGTGTAGTTATTTTTGCACTAACTCCGTATATTAATTTAGATAGAAAAAAAATGGAAAAGTGCAACTGAATATACTCGTATTTATTTAAATTAAAAGAACACGTTTATGATAAAATAGACTCATCTGACACAAAAGAAGTTCCTTTTATAAAACTTCAGAGAGTGGAACTGCCAGGACAATCCACATTAAGCACCATCTGCCATCATGTGCTTAACTCGCCTTTCTTACATCGTTCTTAAGTCGGTGAAATCTTTCAACTTGCTCTTTGCTTACTTCAGTACGTTCTCTTAAAAGCGAACTAAGTGACTAAGTGTATAGCACTCATTTTTCAGCTAAACTTGTTCCGAAAGAGCATTTTCTGTATTAAGTGAGTGTACTCGTTTTTGCTTATGCATTAGAAGTTTCTGATAACAAGAACAATTGAAGACCAGGCACATGATTCAATTTAATTGTTTCATTCTATGAAACTTGGTTCATTTATGAGCTGTCTGATCTATGGACGATCGAACATTCCTGCCTTCAGTTTTTATAGTACGAGTAAGTCCGGATAATTTATTGCACCATGTATTCAAAGTACGAATTATCTTCATTTTCAAAGCCTTTACAAATTGTTCAAGTCTAACTTTATATACAGAATGTTTCACAAATACTTTTAGAAACTTTGGTGGCAGTTTCTTCACGCCGAAACAAAATAAAAAGTCCATATATACGGATACCCTTAGTTTTTGAGTTATTAATGAAAGTTTACCAAAACCAATAAACACAATCTCAACTGGGAAACTCATAGTAAATATTGAAAAAAATCTTTCTCTTGCTTCCACACCGCAGGCACTCGTCGGAGTTTGGATTGTCTCACCCTTTCAAATACTCTCGCAGACTTCCAGACACATTAATGAAACGTTTAGGAATGTCTGCTGCATAAACCAAAATGTAAAGGAAAGAGGTGTCGGAGGAACGTGCAGGCCATGGAACTGGTTCTCTGAGACCTATCCATTTGTCACAAAAAAGATATCAGCCAGTGCATGTGGACCAATGCGGTTATAAGGTGCTGGAGCTCCATCATGCATGAACCACATGATTCTTCTTATTTGCATAAATGGATATCCTCCCGTGATTAACCACAAGACAACATGCAATGCAAGTGAAACTTGAAAACAAATTAACCACCAATGTACCCAAATGACAAATGAAAAGTAGTCTCCTTGCTAACACTAGGATACAATGAGTGCATCAGACTGGTATCGATAACATCATTCGATTTCTAACAAAATCGATTTTATTTTACGTTATATTTTAAGTTGTTACATAGTACCATGAAACGCATTGAAGTAAACTTTCATTAATGACAAAAACTAAGGATTTCCGGACATATGTTTATATAAACATTGTTTCTTCTTTTGGTGTGAGGAACCAGCTACCATCGTTTGTAAAGGTATTTCTGAAACATGTTGTATAATGTTGGCAGGATGATTTTATTTCCTGCATTGGTTACAATTTGAAATTAAGAGACTGATTAGACCAACTACAAGTATTAATTTGAGACAGAGTTCATACTGCAGATTTCACACTTTAATCAAAGCGTTTGATAAGTTTGTTGCCATGGAAACCAGGAGTTTTTTTTGGGGGGGTGCTCTCTCTCATTCTGTTGTGAATGTTTTTTTTATTCGGTTTTATTTACGGGCGCTCTTTTAACATCTCATCAGCGTCCCACTCAATTCAGGACGTGAAACGGCCGATAAATTTTGCTCAGAGGCCTCTTCTTTCAGGCTTGGGGGTCTTTATCGTGCCGTAAATGTACGACATGGAACCCGCGGCTTTACTTCCCTTCCGAAGGAAAACATATTTAGGATTTTTTTTGTCCAACGGCTTTCTTGTTTTTTTAGAATTCAGAAATTGGGCCAAACTTTTTAGGAGTGCGTGTTTAACCCGGATTTTACTTATTTTAACCTGTTGTTTGGGATTGAAAAAAAATCCATCGGTTCTGACCGGGTTAAAACCCGCAAACTTGGGTTTAGGAGGCAAGTATGGTTACCACTACAGCACCAGGACCGACAATGTGAATGTTCATATACTAGCATATTAACTTTAATTTTAGTTATTAAAGTTATAGAAGTTTGCTATTTTCATTCTGCAGCAGTAGTAGTAAAGTTTTGTACCCTGGCTTTATGCTGAAGGGCAAAACTATGGGAATTGTGTGTGCTTCTATTTATTTATTTATTTATTTATCAAATTCTAACGCACTTCTTACCTGGTACAGCTTTTGTATTCAGACCGTATAAGGAACATACACTGCTTATACTAAAACTAGCAAAAAATGTTTTGATTGTGAGAATATAAAATTTGTTTTAATTGCAGAAATTTAAATCTTGAATATTGTTGCCATAGGCGACAAACACCGTGCGCCAATGTAATTGTTGCGTGCCCCAGGCAGGCGTGGAAGCGTGCAGTGATGCTGTATCCAATAAAGAACTGGGCTTAAACACGCTTTGCGTTACATGTTTGTTTAGCCCGCAATAGACGGCTTGTTTATGGTGGTAAATGTACCTTATAATCCGCTCATATACGGTTATGTGAAGTAATTAACCTATCGGATGGCGTTCATAATACATTTATATCAACGAACGCCCCAGCCTGCATTAATACATACTAAAATCCTCTCCCAACTCCCCTCCTCTAAATGCACTTTAAAGACTTGGAACTCTATGGTGAAAAAAATGGAATGGCGGAATAAGCAGAAGCTTTCAACTGTTCCTCCCCGTGGATAGATCGCATTGAACCGTCTTAGCGTAAAGGTACTGCATTAAAACATCCCGAAGTGTTGCGTACTATGCGATAAACGCAACGAACCATGAATTCTCAAGAGTATAAGCATGAATGCGTTTCTATTCCGATGTAAACATATCATGTATAGAAGAATGCTTATGAAATCGGACAAGGAATATTACAGGCCAATGCATCTTGGGAAAAATAAAGATTGATAAGAAACATATGGTTTTGTGAAGGTTTTTTTTTCCGTAAGTTCCTTAATTTTCTTATTTTAATGCGATAAATGTGTCATATATATGTGAGGATCAACATTTTTAAAGGATATAAGCATGAAAAGTCTATTGCTAGATATTTATAACACTGATATACTAGCTAATATAAATGTCATAAATTTTTATGTGTCATATTTTGTATTAAAACTTAGTCAGGAACATATTGGGGTCGCCAGATGTACCGTTTTACAATTCCGTTATTTTTCGATTTGTTCCGGATAATATTACAACCGTTAACAGTGCTCTAAATGTTCGGTTTTGAGATTAATTAGACAGGATATCAAATTTCAAAATGTCCCACCATTAGGCAACGGTGTATAGACGCTATAGTATCGTTTGAAGGCATCTTTCGAGTATATTCAATGCTATCCGTGACGCAGTTGTTATTAGTGACGTTAAAGGTCACATGGTGCGAGAGAGCAAGCAAGGGAAAGTAAAAGTGGGGTTGGAAAAAAAGTTCTATGCTTGTATCAGATGGTGAGGATATTCAAATGGTAGCGGTAAATTCAAAGTTAGCATTTTTCTCCCCAATACTAAAGCATTGAATTGTTTACATATTTTATTTATAATACATCTTGTAGGAATTTTTATGTGAAAGTATTTCCAATTAAAACTTAGCTTCGAAATGAAATCGTCGTTCAAATGAAAAATAATTGTTTGTTCTGTAACTTTTCAGGGTATTAGTTATCTTATTTTTAATGTATCATATTATTCCTAGGTACATCCTTTGACAAAAAAGTGACTCCAAATTCTACGTGTCTATCATAGAACTTACGGGACGCTCGTAAACGCTGTCTGTATTCACAAGCCATGCAGAGAGTGCACATTGCAGCGGGCGCTTTGCTTGAAGTAAACGTAATGTCACAATTATAAGCATCTGGAAAGAGAACATCAGGGCACAGTAGCGGTGGCCGAGCGGTTTAGAAGACAAATCCCACACATTTTTTTTTTTTTTTTTTATATTTTATCATTGGTTTTATAAGTGTATTTGTAGAACGTCATGTTGCCTTAATATGTCATATCATAACGTATAATTTGAGTTTTATAACATTGCCTAAAAGTACACAAAAACGTAATCACAAAATGTATTCTTTACAAATAACTAAATAAATGCATGAACAGAAATCTTTAACGTATAAAGTGAACGCATAGAAATAAATACAAATTGGGTGTATGAACCATCAGCAAGTATAACTGCCCTCAATCTTGGCGCATAGATATGAGATTTCTACAATAGTGCAGACGAGAGGCTACGATCTCCCAGGCTTCTTGAATTTGTGCCTATATGTAATTTTTTTGCAGCGAATGCGTGTGCAGCATATTGCATTTAGTTAGAACAAATACTGAAGGAACTAGTATATGAGCCATTATAAAGATACAGCATTAAAACTTTCTCTATATGGAAAAATATGTTATGAAACTAATTTGTCGTAATATGTTACAAAGGTGTATTAAAAAAAGTGTTTCATTCCGGGAGGTGAACCTGTGCTCATAACAACGGCATCACTGCACACTCTGCTACAGAGTTAACGGAACATACACTAGTCAGTGTCTTTGTGTATGCCACACGAGTATAACACAACTACTGCAGTGACTGCTGGTTACCTTGTGAACCGCGCGCTGTAACGAGTAGGACTTAAAAAAGAATTTTGCTTCAAGAGATGGCTCATTTTTATTTTTTTAATCAAAGGGTGTATTAAAACTTTATTAACTTGTTCGAACACTCAACGTTTCCGACATGCATTTCTTTTTCATTTCCTAAAATCTGACCATTCTGTATATAAAGGTTTTAATTCATTTTTTTCCCCACAGAAAACAAAAAATCTCTCTGTGACAAAGTGTAAATATTTTGATGATTCATCAAGAGGAATTACTATAAAGATAATTATCTTTATTCTTTGGAACACGCGGGTCTTGCTTGTTGCGCCCACGTGTATTGCGCAGAACGAGTGAGAAATCGCGTGTACTATTTTGATTTGAGAGTGCTGGATGTGTAATAAATAGGGCTAGAATTTATATAAAAATTATATTTTTATATAAAGTCATGTACAAATTGTTTTATACATACTTCGAACTTCAGTAATCATGAATATAAACAATCTTTTAACATATTTCGCAACTTTTTTGTGTTTCTGCATATAATAATCTACTGTATATATTTGCAGCATATTTTCAAGATTCCGTCAAACCTCCATGTTTTCTTCATTTTTTTAAAAATACATCACACTATAATAAATGATGTAAATACTAATATAATCTGCGCAAGGGACACTGACAATTCCAATGCATTTGTATTGAGAGATATATGTTTCTCTTATAAAAAAGAAGAAGAAAATCACTCTTTACTTTGACCAATTAATTCTAGAGATTAATCTCTATAACAGAATTCTCAAATTTACGTTTCCGTTTACTCTAGTATCGAATGCTTTACAACTTGGTTTTCCATAGTTTTAATTTCACTTTCGCAAGTTGTGGGAAGAAAAATTAAGCTCTATGTTAAAATGAACTTTGGAAAACTTCCGACTTTATTTAGAAACTAGAAACTAAAGGACGCTGTTGTGTGAAACAGATAACTCATAAAACATGTAAAGGTATGCATTTTCCCAGCACAAGGGATCACTGGTAAAGCTATAAAGATGAAATGCTATGAAAAAACTCTCGGTACACTACTCTGATCAGAGCACCCCGAGTCGTTAAGGCGCGGACTCGCGAGCGGGAGGTCTGCGGTTCGATTCTTACCAAGACCGTCCTCCCTTACTGGAGTTTTTCCAGATTTTCCTCGATCCTCATAAATGGAAAATTCCGAGGAGGTACTCTAAACTTAAGCCTAGAACGTTTACTTTAAATAAAAAAAAAATTCCCAATATATCATTTCATTTCTACACTACCCTTTTACACTATTTCTATGATAATTTGTGTCTCTGTATCAGTCGGTTTCGGGTCTCTCTTCTGGATTTGCGGGTTGAATAAATGTTTCAGGACGTGAAACAGGTGGCACGGTCTTGTGAGCGCGGATTCTGGCAATTCCTGCCTGGACCATCCTCCCTAGCTGAGTTCCCCCCTCCAGTTTTTCCTCAGTCCTCATAAATGGCAAGTGCTGGGGATGTGCCCTAAACTAATGACTGGAACGCTTTCTTCCTTTAAAAAGAATAAAAAAAGAAAAAAAATATGGTTCTTCGGTAGCAAAAGCGATCATTAAACAATATTTCAGAATAAAAGTCCTCCTGGAGGAACTAGAAGCCGGGAGTCTAGTGTCGTATATTTACGGATCGTTAAAGATCTACTATCTGAAAATAAAGAGATTTCTGGGCAAAATTATTGAACGTTGTACGTCCAAATAACACCTTATTTACCCATCAGATAGCATTAGAGGCGGCGAACTTACCACATGTCCCTGTGCGCTTGTAGGAAAATAAACATAACTAAATTCACCTTGGTAATTTGAGCCTCACTCACGGCAGGTGCTCGTGTTTCGGAATGGAGTGACGAGTTATATTTAACTAAATTTCCTCTATTTAATAGCATTTTGTGTTATACTTTTAAACATGTTCTTTTACCTCTTATTTTGCTCTTGCCATGTTCACTGTGAGTCCACGTTTTTAAACCGTATAGTATTATGATATGATAATAGTTATAATTTGTGTTCCTTTTCGAATCTTGTGTTTAAAAATTGTCTTTATGGTACCAAACTATTTTGAAGTTTACACCTTTGTTTCATCAAACGCACAACAATCAAAGACTTATTGGTGGCTCAGACCGATACTAGGTGATCACAATACAAAATGGAAACAAATGCCGGGTTTAGAGCGTGGCTCTCCAGCCAGGAAGAAGAAAAGAAAAAAAAATTCAGATAGTCATAGTATTTTGTGCAAGCGCTTTAGGTAAGCAGCAACATGGCGCTTGTTATCACAGTGTGAATCTATAGAAACTCAACAAGTGCATTGCTTAAATTTTCTGAATTGCTTCACAATGACCTATCGGATCTTCCTCGATACAGTTACGACAACCGCGGCGGAGACCTCAAAGGAGAAACCAATTTCTGTCACTGCGTCGAAGTTGCCACCGCTACAAAATGAATTAGTGTCATCGGCGTTGAGGAAGAGGACGCGATATTTATTGGCTTGACATATAAACCAAGCTATTTCCTGTTCTCTTTCTTACTATGGTGAAGGACCATTCCGATACTATTGACGTTTTTCTTCCTTCTAAAGCAATTTCATACCGCTATCTGAACAGAGTCTCATCAAATAAATTGGTTATTGGAAGGAATGGAATCGCATTACAGACCTGTATTACATCTTCTTTTCATTAAATAGATATTTCTGACGAGTTCTGCTGTGTGCAAAAGCCCACCGCATCATAAGCGAGGGTTCTTTTGAGACTGTACGAATCTGGCAGCTGTTGTAAGCTATTCAAACGATTTGAATGATAACTCAGAGCAGCCGGGGAGTGATAGAGGTAGGCTGAGACATAAGATTTCGAAATTAACGGAAAGTCTACTATATGATGAATATTCCACGAAAACTGCTCTGTGATGTTAAAATATAGAAATAATGTTAAAAATTATGACATTGTGACTAAGCATCGATTTTTTTACGGAGGTACTCGTAGCAACAAATTGATGAATGCACTTGGGTTGTACTGTATTTAAATATTGTAACTAGTAGTTAATAAAGATATGTTACGTTATGGACACATTTAACCTTTATTAACGTGTTTTTCTAATCTATTTACACATCTGCCTCTGCACGTGGATTGTTTTCTGTGGTCTTAGTTACAAGCATAAAAAGCGGCACATGATATTATTGCCACACATTGTCGACAGCACACTCTACCGTCTGCAACTTGCGTTATAAATCCCGAGCCCGGAAGTTCAAGCATTTCTTTTGGTTAAAATAAACAAACAAAAATGCACTGAAAATAAGCTGTAATATATTTAAAATATACATTTATTAAAAGTGAAAACGGAGAGTAATATCACTTCTTATTAATAAATATTAATTTCTTTATCGCATAATTAAAGCTTTAAGACGTATCATTGGTGGATCATGTATCTTACCTTTCGAAGAAGCCTCCGGGTCTAACAACATTGAAGGGAATGTAGAAAAGAGCTGTAACATACTCTGCCCCGGAGACTACTCTCCGTGTGGAAGAAAGTCGAGAGCTATGTTGCTTATCAGAAGCTTTACGAATAGCACGATAGAAATTTTAATGGGCGAGGAAACAAATCATTAGCTAGCGAACTATCTTGACGTGGCTAGATGAACAAGATAAGGAAGGGGAGTAAAGTATTAGGCAAGAGGGAAATGGGTGCCGAAACGGCACATATTATAGTAACAAAACAATTGTATTTTTATCTAGATTGGAAGAGAGTAAAAATTCCCCCCTGACTGTCACCTTATTCTCACATTCGATGATCTCAATATTTAATTGTTCAATCATTAGAATATGCATAGAGTATAGGTACATGCTTTAGAAAATCTTGACAAAAAATAAATGAACATTTAAGAACATCAAATTTATAATACCACTATTATCAGCTTTGGTTTTACACAGAATTGGATAATATTAATCTATTTAAGCGAATAGAAATAATATTTTTATAATGCGTTACATTTTTTTTTTAATTTTATACAGTGCTGGCCAATAAATTTGCAACACATTGGGCCTGTACATAATATCCTTAAGGAAATGATCTCTTTGTCTTCTCGTTCAATCCTTCACGCCTGTGTATTCGCCCTATCTCGATCCACTGACTTCAAATTCGTTTTCCTGTGGACTCATTTTCTCCAACACGAGCACAAAACTCTCTTAATGACACCCGTCACTCTCTGAATACCACAATTCTGCTGCGGTCATATTTTACTGCCGGATTTTCGACTAGTCATACTCGTTCCTTTTGAGAAAATGTCAGTGGGTTTAACAGTCACTTATGGGCAATGTAATTTTAATGGCCTGCAGGTATTTCTCATGGCGGATTTAAATTCAGGTCACATGGAATTAGTGATATTAGTACATTTTTCCTAAGATTTATTTGCATAAGCAACCATGTTGGAAAGCTCGAAACCATGTCAGTTTGAATAAAAAAAAAAAAAACTAACAGCGGATTGCTTCATTGCGCATGTCCAAATGTATACAATCGCTTCTATCAGGTGGTTACCATACTTGCCTCCTAAACTCAAGATCGCGGGTTCGAACCCGGCCAGGACCGATGGATTTTTTCGGGACGTAAAAATCCGAAGTATGGCTTCCTTCGGAAGGGAAGTAAAGCCGTGGGTCCCGTGTCGTACATTTACGGCTCGAAAAAGAACCTCAAGCCTGAAAGAGAGGCCTCTGAGCAAAATTTGTCGGCCGTTTCACGCCCTGCGTTGAATGGGACGCTGATGACCTGAGCTGTTAAAGAGCGTCCATATATAAATCATTCATTCGAATTCGCTTCTATCAGATCGAAAAATAAATTTTTTCTACTGCCATGCATAAAAACGTTGTTACAACAACAATGATGATGATGCTGCTGATGATGATGATAATAGCTAACATTTAACTTGTATTTTATCCTCGTCAAAATACGTTTGGAAACCATTAATTAAACAAGGAACTTTTTGGGGTGACTAGAATAAATTTAATTTATAATTTCCACTTTTCTTTAAAATGATAACGTGTTAAATACGATTTCATTTTCTGAATATGTTATTTGAGAAATGAAGGCTGTTCTGAAAACTGAACGGTTTTGTCACAGTTCTTGATATTAGCATAAGTCATTCTGTACCGGAGTCCGAAGCGGTTAACGTGCTAATGCTACAGACTACTAGCTCCGATAGACACCAATTTTGTAGACATTTATTACATGAAGATTTTTCAAATATTTTGCTGTTTGCGTTCTTATCTACATACTAATTGCTTACTCTGGTGCCAAGATGTTTATGTTGAAGGTTTCTGGAACATTGTTGCTAATTTATTTGTTGTTCATTCACCATGTCTATTACAAGTCAGTGCAGACGGATGTGTTTATCGTTACTTAAGTGGGACATGGCTGTTAAAGACGGATCGGCTGTATGTCACTGTGCAGAATTGCTTTTGTGACGATGCATTGGCCGTTTGAGGGAAACAGTTAATGTATTACAGCGCGTCTAATTACTTAACTGTAGGCAGGACTTGCCACATCTGTTTGTCCTCTCTTTACAGTTCTCCCCACCCTCTGTTTGAGGAGGAGGGGGAATTGCTTCCACACTAGAGTGCAGCAGACACCCCAGGGTAGACTTTTGCAGCCTACTTTGCCAAATTACTACAATGAGCTTTCAATTAATAATGAAACACACGTTTTTCTTTCAGAATTTGCTTTATTTTCTGTCAAATACATTGGACAGTTCCAATTCTTTGGCTATACAGTGCTATTTGTTAATGTCCTTTGTAAATACAGTAAGATCTACAATAACCATGGAACATCTGGAAAATAGTTTTGTGGGCTATGTGAAGACATACTGCACGAAATATTTTTCCACGCAGAAATTAAGCATTTTTCATGTGGATTTTTAAAAATGAAAAATTGAATACAAGCTTTATTGCTTTGTTCATAATAAATTCATGCTCCATATGATGTTCAGATCAGGGTGGAGCATCGCAACTGATTGTAACTATGTAGCCGAAACTGTAGCTCGTGGGAATTTTCATTAAATGCGTTCCACTAATATCCGTTTCCATTTTATCCAACAGACCCAACTTCTGTTTAAAAGTAAGAGCATTTCATTTGCTTTTCACGAAATCCATCGAGCAGCAGCGGGTTAGTTCAGTTTAGCTATCATCTACAGGTGAGAGTGCGGGTCTATAACGTTATCACGCTCGTTACTGTGATGCTGTGAAGTATGAAGGTAAGTCGTATTGGCGTTATCATATTCCCTATTGTAAAGCCACGGTGCGTCCACAGACGATAAAACATTCACAAAAATTACACTGTGTCCAAAATTGCAATATTTTTTTCACGTTTTCTTTACTTATCAAAGGTGCCATTGTTTTGGTATTTCCAGTTATTTTGGTGCCGGATACAAAGGGTTTTACACAATATGGCTTAGTGCTACCCAAATGTAATGTTATGAAGGTTTGTATCTCCGCAACCTTCAAACTGCAGCTATGGTTGTCTCATTATCGAAATCCTCCTTTCTATTAGAGCAGCGGTTCTCAAACTGTGAGTCGGGATCATTAGGGGGGTCGCTGGATTCAATCTGGAGGCTTAAAGTGGATATGGGGGAAGTTGTTTTATTTAAGAACTTACGCATTTTCATGCCCGTTCTTATTAAGAAAGTTTAAGTGTTTAAGTAACTGTTGCAATATAATATTGTGACGAGTTATACAGCAGCGCACAATGGCTATTTTGATTGAAGATATATCACATTGTTAAAGCATGCGCATTAAACAACAAATGAATTATTATTAATCAGGGAAGTGAATGGGGGTGTCGCCAATGATTCAATCCTCAAAAAGGGATTCTTACATGCAATAACCACTGTTTTAAAGCCTTATAGCGACGGAAATAGTAAGGTGCCAGATTCGGGTTGTAGGGTGAGTGAGAGCGAAATTTAATGGTGGAATCTCTTCTGAAACTTCTGAACGATTTCAAATATTTTTCGGTGTTTAAACAATTTTAAAGCGGAAATATGCAAAAATAAATACTCCTTTCAGAGACCCATGACGGGAGCTTGATTTTACTGATTAGGCCGCTGCCTTAAACTTTTTTTTTTCCTCAAGTATTACTGTAATGCCACTCCGTGTCTTGTCTTTTGGTCTCAGGCACTAAATGATGAATGCATATCTCATGATTTACAATGATGGAGGGTAAATAATCACTTTGAGTATCCTAACGGGCATTTCGCAACAAAGGATGATTCCATGTTTCTTATGATCAGAACGCAATTAGACTTCCAGGGATTTATTTAATATAAATATCTGTTGACAGCAGTGTCACTGAATATTCAAAGGCATTAAGGTGGACAGCTATAGGTTGCATCATTGCAAGCGTGGCTTTAATGTGCGGTCGTTCAGCGAATAACCAGCAAAACTCTCTCGACTTTCTTCTATTGATGACAGCCATATCTCCTAACGGCTGTCAGTTTTTATCCACCACCATCTTTCCGTACACATTTCTTAACCGTCTTTGAAAGTGGTGTTTCCCCCCATTTCTTTCTTTAGGGTCATATTTATGAGCCCAAGAAATTATCTGTCCTCGTATCTCAGATACTTCCAGTGTGTGTAGGTTTTATAAATTGCACTTCAAATGTTAGTCTTTCATTTCTTAGCACTTCAACCGTTGATGTTCAGCATATGTTAAATAAAATTATTATATACTACATTGAACATTAGTATATCACTTTACAATAAATTTAATATAATATATTATTATATTAATATGTATATACATGTACATATAGCGTTTGAGCGCCTGGGCGACTTAACGATATTTACTTGGCACCAGGAAGCACGCTGTGTGCCGGCGGAGTCAGATATTCATATCCCCTTACATTCAAGCACATAGATTTCTCATGCAAATTATAAGTACAAGAACCACATATCTTCGTCATAGAATGTGTTGGAAATGATGTCCTTGTGCCGTCACACATTTCTCACACCTTTTGATAAATTTTGAATTAACACTCATTAATTATTTTTCTGAAATAGTAGCAGTTTTTCTTCTTATAGGCTCTATAGGTATTCACATCATGCCAAACACAAATTTTGCTCATACAATGACATTTAGTTTACAATTTTAAGTGTTTCTGCACTCTGTGTCTATTGTTTTGCGCCGCTACATGGGCATGTAAATATAGCCGTGCCTCGTCCTTAAAACATCAAATGCGAGTCAATGTGCTAACGTTGACATTATCCAACAGCAAATGGCAGAAATTAACTCTACTCACATTGCAATTTCTGAACTACAGGTAACTTACAGTGTTTTAATTTTAACAGTTGCAGGCCGCGGTTTGCGAAATACCTGATTCCTGTGTGAGCTGTCTCATAGATTTCCATGAACTTCGTTTTGTCTTTTCTCCGATGTTACTGAGTTTTACCTGCTGTAAGAACACGGTGTGTAAACTTTCGGTTTATTATCAAGAGCCGATCCGTTTCCCTAAATCTATTTATAAGATTAGGAATGGCACGAAATCCGCACACTTTAGCACGCAGACTTTTTGGCTTTGAAACAACACTAACATACTATAACACCGTAACACGTGGTCTCACTACGTTCAACTTCTGTACAATACAAAGACTGCACTTCAACTGATTAGCCGGCATACGGAGAGAGGGATCGGTCCTGGTTGGTCGAGTGGTAACTACACTTGCATCGTAAACCCAAGATAGCGGGTTCACTTCCGGCGTGAAAATCCTAAGTATGGTTTCCTTTGGAAGGGAAGCAAAGCCGTGGGTCCCGTGTCGTACATTTACGGCACGAAAAAGGACCTCAAGCATGAAAGAAGAGACCTCTGAGCAAAAATTGTCGGCCGTTTCACGCCCTGAATTGAATGGGACGCTGATGACCTGAGATGTTAAAGAGCGTCCGTAAATAAAACAAACCAATCAAAAAAAGGAAAGGAGGGGAAGTGAAGGGGGAAACAGAACCATAAAACAACGAGTTCCATAGATAGCCTTTATTGACATATTATTCAAAGTACATTTGTAATATTCTAGGCAATTTTGCATAATATTTAAATTGGGTTAACAAAAATCACAATGTAAAATAATGTCATGCATTAATGTGACACGAATGTTTTATTCACATTCAATGCAAACCAAAATTTATTGTATAATAATAATAATAATAATAATAATAACAATAATAATAATAATAATATATTTGGTTATTTACTCAACAGTTGAGTTAAAACAAAACAATGATCAGATTATTATTATTATTATTATTATTATTATTATTATTATTATTATTATTATTATTAGAAAATTAGTGATCTTCGGTCAAGGCGTACTTATATAAAATTTACAGTGCTTAAATAAGATACGAAGCAACTTTAGGAAAATCACAAATTCATAATTCATGATAAAATAACATATACGGCAGCATTTAAACTTTTAAGGTAATCAGGAAGTGTAAATCTAACAAATAATACAGCAGTATGCATTTTTCACTGTATAGGAACTTATAAAGCTATCAATATGAACTTTTATGAAATACTAACAATATTTATCTAAAGTTGCTGTATACATTTTAATTTTCCTATGCACATAAAAAGTTTTTTTAAACAAAAATAAATCAAATTTCCCCAATGAGTTACATTTTTGACGCAAATGTGCTTATTTGTCAGAATTGGTATGACCAATCTTATTGAAAATTTGCACGTACTTATGTATGCAAATGTGAGGTGCAGTAACTAGATGTATTTACTTATCACTATTAGTTGATAAAAATCTATACCAATAAAAAATTAAAAAATATTTCTTTTTTTTTTTCAGAATGTGAAAATTAATTTCTTTTCATGCAACTATCATGGCTATATTATTCTAGTTCCCAGGATAGCATGTTGTGTGTAGTTTAGTGAAAAAAAAAAATCCATTTCTAACTTATAAAAAAATGTAGTATTATGTCACCGGTTTTTCAGTTTTTTTTGGCAAGATTTTATTTCGTTTTAAACATTAAAAAAAAAATTGTGCTTTAGAGTATTAACATTTACGGAACATCTTTAATTATGTTTTCTTAATATTTCTCTAGTCGATCCTGGTGGTGTAGTGGTAACCATACTTGCCTTCTAAATCCAAGATCGCGGGGTTTAATGCCGGCGAGGACCGATGGGGCTTTTCGGGCGTAAAAATCCTAAGTATGGCTTCCTTCGGAAGGGAAGTAAATCCGTGGATCCCGTGTCGTACATTTACGGCACGAAAAAGAACCTCAAGCCTGAAAGAAGAGGCCTCTGAGCAAAATTTGTCGGCCGTTTTATGGCCTGCATTGAATGGAACCCTGATGACCTCAAATGTTAAAGAGCGGCCATAAATAAAACAAATGCACTTAATACCTCTCAAAATGTTCATATTGATAGCTTTAATTTCTAGGTACAGTGTAAAATGTGTACTGCTGCATTTTTTGCTGGATTTACACTTCCTGGTTACCTTAAAAGTTTCAAAATGACAGCTTGGCGGTTCTAGTGTAATAGACGAAACAGTTTTTACATATGTAATAATATATTTATGCTTGCTTATTATTAAATTGGTAGGATAATTTTAATAATGTTCGCTTCAGTGAACTTGCTGCTAAGCAGATACACAGTGATCGCTACATTATCAATCTGAATGCGCGGTATATGCACATTGCTTGTCCATAGTAAAATGTTCCTTGTTTTCAGCAGAATTAAAGTAATTTCTCCTTGCCCACAAAATATTCACTTAAGACTCAGAAGATAGAAAACATTTTCAGAATAAGCAAACCTCCGTTACACATTAATGTTTAGATTATTTTGTTTATTTGTTTATTTACGGATCCTCTTTAGCTTCTCAGGTCATCAGCGTTCCATTCAAAACAGGGCGTGAAACTGCCCATAAATGTTGCTCAGCGACCTCTTCTTTCTCGCTTGAGGTTCTTTTACAGCCCCAAATCTACGAAACGGAAACTTTACTTGGCTTCCGAGTGAAACCATTTTTTACGCCCGAAAGCATCCATGGACTCTGGCCAGGATTGAACCCGCGATCTTGGATCTACGAGGCAAGGCACTAGGTCCAACGACGTGAGGTTTAACTGGCTTCATCCTGCTGAGTAAAGTTTTGTCACGTTTTGACGTTTGCTATTTCAGCGAAGCGGCACTGGTCGTACACTTGAAAAAAAAAAAAAATAAAAAAATAAAACTCCCTATCAGGCTAGCCAATCTGTGACCTCAATTTCTTCAATTAACGATCGCCTATAGTGTTGGGAGTCGTAAAGGGTTAAAACGAAGAGCCAACAGTAAAACGAAAGAAACTTGTGAGCTGAAAGAACAACCGCTGCAGACATCGCTTCGTAGTTTCTGGTTCTGCAGTTCTAAGTTTTCATTTGTACAACTTTATACTTCTCTATTTTATCATAAATTGGGGAATGAAAAGCCTGATTTCAAAGAAACATCCACTTTTAGTGAATATCGAAGGAAAGAAGCTGTTGCAGCGGTACCCGTAAAATAATCTCTCTCTCTCTCTCTCTCTCTCTCTCTCTCTCTCTCTATATATATATATATATATATATATATATATAATTATGAAAGCAGAAAAGGATAAAACACTAAGATATTTGTCTTCTTGCCATAGAAGAACTCTAGTAGTTCGAAATATAGCGATTACAACTCTGTGTGTGTGTGTGTGTCCGTCCGTCCGTCCGTCCGTCCGTTAACGCTCTAGTTGGCGCAATTTTTGTTTTTTCTCAATGAAACTCTGCATATAACCATCAATTAAACGATTCGCCCATTTCGTAATCTTGCAAAATGTGGCTATTGCGGGTGGGGGTTAACCTAAAGGGAAATTTTGTAAAATAAAATTGAAAAATGAAAAATCGCTCTAGGGGTTGCAATGTTTGTTTCTTCTGAACAAAACTGGGCAAAATTATTTAAAATAAGTTGATAAAAATAATTTCCGAAAATTAGGGCAATCATGTCATTAGTAGTGGTTTTGTACTTGAAAAACGAGTGGGGACTTAAGCGAAATTTAAAAATCCCTCTATTGGTCGCAATTAAAAAAAAAAATTAAATATACTCGATATATGCCATTGAAACAAAACAGTATTTTGACTGTGTGAAGGTAGCGTAATCATTAGTCTTTTAATTGAAGGCTTGTATGAACGGTTGGAAGGAAAATGGTTTATGAAAATCGGAGTATTAAAGGAGAGGAGGATACCTGAAACCAAAAATACAAAAACGCTCTGGCTGCATTAATGTTTATTTTTTCCCAACGAAACAACATAATATAACATTTAAATAAAATAAAAATTAAGTTTATGAAAATCAGGAAAACTGAGCACATGCCATTTAAATCGAATAAGAAAAATAGTTTCTGAAATTCAGTGAAATCAGATTATTAGGAGTGCGTATTTACCTGAAAAAACGAGTGGAAGTTAAAGCGAAATTTAAAAATCGCTCTAGCGGCTGCATTTTCAATTTTTTTTCGAAGCAAACTCTGTATATGGCATCGAAATAACTATCAAAAATAGTTTCTGAAAATGAATGAAATAAAACTATTAGCATGGGGTGTTTACTCAAAATATAAAAATCACCCTAGTGGCATTAATATTTGTTTTTTTTTTCGCTATAAAATTCCGTTTATAACATTTAAATAAAATAATTAAAACAAGTTTCCGAAAATCAAGAAAAATCGGGCAACAGGAGTAGGGGACTAACTAAAACCTAGAATTTAAAAATCGCTCTAGCAGCATCAATATTTATTTCTTCGCAGCAAACTTTGGTACATACCATTTAAATAAAATAAGGCAAATAGTTACCAAAAATTACAGAAATTGGACCATAAATGTATACTTGGAAACCAAATTTAAAAAGGGCCTTTAACTTTAATTTTTTCTGTATTGTTTTAAAATAAAAAGATGTATTAATTTGGCATATAAACTACATTTATAATGATGCATATGTTTATATTTCACAAAGCATCGTCGTGAAGATAGCAAGTGTTTAATGTTAATCTAACATGTGAGAGAATCATGTGTGTATGCAAGAGCGCTCTGTAATAGCTTTCAGAAAACGTTTGCGTTACATGTTTTTACTAAATAGCATTTAAATTAAATTTCAAAACCATATAATATCTGTTTAATTTTCGATTGTATTTATTTGCTTGTACATTGGAATAGTTTCTGAAGAGTAACATGTTTTTGTTTTATTGAAACATATGAACATAATCATTTTCTTAAATATGCAATATAGCTCGAAACTTTCTGTTATTTTTCTCTATTTAAGTGAATGTGAAAATTTTAAGGGTGCAGTTCATAAACATGGCTACATTTAAAAATGTTGACAATGCTCACACAGTGTAATTCTGTCTATCAGTGGTCATACATTTCATTTTTTTCAATAGTAATAGATTTTGTAATCTATTCTCATTAATAATGATGATTCTAAAAGTGTGGTTTCTCTTTTGTAATACTTATAGGCTGCAACAATTTAATTTTGTTTCCCTAATACTATACAGTAACACCATAACTTATTTAATTTCATTAATTAATAAGGTATAGTTTGAATGCTATGTTCATTTTTATTAAAAATTATTCAATTCGGTGAGGAATTATCTTAATTTACGCAGCTCCTGCGTGCCGGACATTTTTTTTCTGTCTAAACAAAGGGAATATAATTAATAAATAAAAGAAAAATAGAAAAAAATTTGAATTTTATTCTGAAGCGGTCCCTGGCTCCCCGCCAGTTACAGAATAATTGAAATAATTAATATTTGTAATTTTAGATTCAGCAACTGAGTAACTATGTAAAAGTATGTTGTGCATTTTCTTTCAGTGGAAGAACTTTAATGACATAAGTAGAATTAATATTGTATAGTATTTAAATGCATTCATAAAGTATAATTTGTGGTAATATTTAAGAGATATGTAGTATTATAGCAAGGTAAGGAAAATTTCACGTCTTTCTCCGGACAGATAGACTCGGCAAAAAGTCAGACAATGCAAAGTAATCCCTTCTGGTATACACCTAGGGTTGAAAATGCTGCCCGCCTAGGGGCAGACACCGGCTGGTTCGGTGGCAACGTTGCATGTGTCCGGGTAAAAGAGTCGTTGACATTAACGTATGAAATCTGTTTAAATGCTTCTTACTGACGAAAAGCGAAGCATTTGGCTTGAACAAAAGTGTCCAGCGAATAGAAATGAAATTCAGGGAGGTAAGCACTGACCTATAAGTAACGTTAACACAAAACTAGCGGGAGTATTTCGCGCCGCTGACCGCGATAGCATCATTTTGTACCGAGTATAAAAGGGATAGATTTTGCCCAAAAGTTGAGCAGTTTCAGAATTTTCTGAGCACAGATATGTGTGGCTGCCGTCGCCCGGAGATCAGCGGTAGAGCGGCATAAGTACCAAGTACCAGTTCCGGCGACAACAAAGTTTGAGTGTCTGTCACCACGCTAAATACCGATACAGCATTCTTGAACTGCATTAAAAATTCAGTTGAATTAACAGTCTATTGAATAAACGATATCACCACTAAACAACGAAGCGTCATTTGTCGTCACCTTCGGAGTCTCATTTACTCAGGACCGGCTGGCTCACAGCAGCCAAAATGCAGCGAAACGCCCTTGAGAGAAGAACGGTGGGGGTGGTCTGCAGCAGCCGTGGTGAAACCTGCGATCAGCGGCTATAAATTATTTACCGCAGCAACCATACACCTCAATTCCCATTCCCCACCTATCAAATCCATTTCAAATTGCAGCCCAAAGTGGGGCCAATAATAAACATCCCGCCACCCAAAAACTGGTTTTAAGTCCTCTAAAGTTGAATCCGAGTGGTTTTAAGGCCTCAAAATTTCAAAACAAACATCCGGAGTACATTAAATATTTCAAATTTAATAAAAAATTTAAAATGAAGATGTATCAATATTAGATACATTGTTTCCAAATAAATGAAAATTTCCAGAGAAATTCTACTCTTCATTCGCTTTGCATGTAGACGATTTTAATTAAAATGGTTGGCATTTAATAAAATATAAAACACCCAAACATATATAAAATATATGAATAGTCGATCCTTACTTCCCAAGCATATTTATATCTGCTAATTTCTGTATCGCTGAGCTCAAGAAGTATTCGAGTCCGCCATAAACGACATAAAATTAACTGTGATACAGCATATGGTATGCTTGCATCAAAGATAGATAGAGGATATTTTCAAAAGGCAAAGCAACTTTGGTTTTATTTCGTCATGTTGTGTGCAACAATTTCAATTCCTGGCGTTAGATAAATTAATTTTAAATGGCTTCCGTTAAAACTGGTACTTATGTAGGATTTTCGTTTCAAAACGTGCCATCCTGAATGCCTTTCGACTTAAAATAAAATTAATATAAACAGCAATTTAGATAGTGAGAAGAAAGTTTAAAACCAATGTTGATTTACATTTTAGGTTTCACCTTACCCCAGCCACCTCCTCTTTGAAATGTTCAATGATATTCCTATCTTATGCTTTTAAAATTTTAAAGAGTTTAAATTGTTTTATATTTTTTGTTTTTTATAACTGCCTCTCTTCCCGAGAATATTGAAGAAATAAAAATATAAACAGGTTAATCAGAAAAAATTCTGGAAAGTCCATGAGGAGTTCCTGCACAGTCTAACTAAAAAAAGAGCACATTTTGAGCATTTAATCTAGTGAAACTGTAACAGTTTAACTTGGCCACCGGAAAGTGTACACCCAAGCCGACGCCAAGAGCCTTTGTGCTCAGTGGTTGACTCTTAACTGGGTCATTCTGTCCTTTCATTGTTATACTTTCTGTGATAATATTAAGCGAAAAAAGAAACTAAATATATATGATGATTTAATACAGTAATCATAAATGTAAACTATTTGATGGTAGTAAATATAATTTGTTTGGAGTTATGAGCTATGTGATGAGCTCCATCTCGAACTATGCAGTGTCCTTGATGTAGCAGAACAAAGGTTTTCCTCACTCTGTCTCTGCTTTACAAAGCATGCACAAGAAGGCGAGGTGCTGTGGAAACGTGCGGACACCGAGAGAGGGGGATTATTCAAGCGGTCAACTCGGATACCACTAAGGGAACACACTGCCTCTGCCAGTCAAAGACTCTAATTGAGTTTTCCCGAGCCCCGGGCGCACTTTGAGGTAACCGTCGTCGCAACACCTGGGTGTCTACGAACTTCAACTGGACCATCTGGATCAATTCTAAGCTCATTTTTTGCAACAGCCACCAGACCTATTATTGCATGTTTGTTTTGCCTTAAAACGTCTTTATTTTTAGTTTATTTTTATTTTACGGAGCTAGAGTGCAGAAGAAAAATATTTTCAATATATGATAACCGTTTTTACTGACACCACAAAGTGCACATGTATTTGAGAACGGTAAGCAGAGAAAGTCAATGGTTTGTTTATAGCACCACAAAAATACTGCCATGTTTCAAGAGGTTCAAGAATAGGAACCTACCATGAGGAATGGGTTTAATCAAATAAAAGAGCACTGGAAGCACACTCTGGCAGAATGCAGCGAAGCAGAGCTTTTAAGAAAATGTGATCATTTACCAGCGCAATTTCTGAATTCTGAACGCATGGAAGTTGTTGTTGATTTGGTTTATTTATGGACGTTTTTAACATCTCAGCTCATCAGCGTCCAATTCAAATCAGGGGGTGAAACGGCCGACAAATTTTGCTCAGAATCCTCTTCTTTCAGGCTTGAGGTTCTTTTACATTACCGTATATCTACTACACGGGACCTACGGCTTTAGCTTCCGAAGGAAGCCATACAAAGGATTTTACGCCCGAAAAAATGCATCGAACCTGGCCGGGATTGAACCCTCCATCTTGATTTTACGAGGCAAGTATGGTTACCTCTAGACCAGCAGGACCGACCGGTGTTGGTGCATAAGAGATGCATTCACAAATCGGGAATATTTCTGTCGAAGACTCGACAAAGAAGGTTAATGGTTATAAAGAATAGAGAAGAGGGAGTTGGTGAAGAAAGTTAAGTAATGGAAAGGGGACAGAAATTCTACGCATGTTTCTGAAGCAACTCATGCTAAATGTGTGATACAGTATATGGTGTGTATGCATATACAGAGTGTCCTATTTACCTTTCTCACCCAAAGTAACTTTTTTGTTCTCAAAATAAATATTGTTTCAAATGTTTTTAACATTATGGGGGGGGGGGGTACTTGCTGATGGTAAACTTTTTTCTATCTCCATTAATGTAGGAGATATGGGTAGAACTTAGTTTTTTTTTTTTTTAAAGACACCATGTACTTTTTATTGAAGAATACATTTATTCTCTCCAACAGCTATTCAGAAATGTACTACATTGCACCATTTTAGTCGAAGAAATGGTAGATATGGAAATTATAAAATGGATGACTTCTTTTATTAATAGCACCATTGCGTTAGCTTAACTAAATCATTTAAGGTAACTAGGAAATGTACATCTAGCAAATAATGCAAAATTAAACATTTTACCCTGTATCTCATAAAGTTTTAAAGCTATCATCATGAAAATTTTGAGAGATATTAAGAAAACTTGACCAAAGATGTTCTGTAAATTTTAATTCTCTAATGCACAACAATCTTCTTAAAACCGAAAACACTGTGACATAATGATGCACTTTTCTTATAAACTATTGGTGGAATTGGAAGGTTTCTTTTTACTTAAATTGTTGAGAACAGGCTCTCCTGGGAAGTAGAATAATATATCTAAGATAGTTGCTTGAAAAGAAATTAACTTTCAAATTAAAAAATAAAAATATTTTAAATTTCTTATTGGTATTGATTTTTATCAACCAATAGTGATATTTAAATATTGTAGTTACGGCACTTTACATTTGCATGCATAATGTGTATGCAAATTTTCAACAAGAATGGTCCAGCCAATCCTGAGAAAAATGCACATTTAAATCAACTTTTTAAGATATCGGGAAATAAGATTGATTTCTGTTTAAAAAACTTTATCTGTGCATTAGAGAATTAAAATTTACACAGCGTCTTTTGTTAAGTATTTTTAATATCTCATTAAAAGTTCATATTGATCACTTTAAAACTTTGAGACGCTGTAAGATGTATATTGTTGTATTCTTTGATAGATTTACACTTCCTGGCTACTTTAATTTCTTCAAGGCTCCTTTAAATATGTAATAATGACCAATAATCACTGAGGAATGCAACAGGATGAACTGTACGTAAGTATATGGATCGTGTTATTATATTGTACATATTTTTATCACAATTCAGAAATATAATAGTTATTTGTGGCATTGTGGTTCTGCCACTACCTACAAAACAAACCGTTTACACCTCATGCTCAATAGCATCCTTGAGGAGGTACTTTTTTTAGGTAAGCAAATTAACAGTAGTATTATTAAATGAATTAACTCGTGCATTATTTATCATTTCTGTTTTTTTCACTAAAATTGCACAGTGTGACGAATTTTTCTTAGAGAGGGAAACTCTTGAATAAAAAATTAAAAAAAAAAAAAAAAAAAAAAAAAACAAAGCTCTATCCTCTATCTTGTGTATTAATGAAGATACAAAAAAATACTGTCATGAGGTTAAAAAACTTTTGTTTGAAACGATTTTTCATTGGCCCATGAGAAACAAATTATTTTGGGTGAAGAGATAAATGGGACACCTGCATGCATGTTTAAACGAAGGCAATTATAGCAAATGTTACCGTTCTAGGGTAGAGTCTTTTGTTTGGTAAACAGACGGCATTAGCAAGTACAGCCGTAAGGCCCATTCGACAGTTGTAATTATGTGTGCTTGTAAACCTGCCACAATAAAAGTCCATTATCACCACTACTGAAATAACCACATTGTTATCACACTCACTGCAATTACTCACCGGTAATGCACTAAATTACATTGTAAGTTTATTATATTGTCACATTTTCCAAAGAGTTACTGTATACATGTGATGTAAATGACTTTCACATGTTCTTGAATCATGTATTTCTTCCGAGCGGGAGAGAAAAAAAAAATGATGTCAATAGGACCTGCTTGCGATCCTTTTTATTTTAAATAGTGTTTAACCCCTGTTTAACTACTTAAGTGCCTTAGACATTATATATGAGATGAAATAATAAACTGGGAAAGGATTTTTTTATATGCAGGAAGCGTTCCTGACCTAAGATTAGGGTACCTTCCCGGCATTTGCTTGAGGAAAACCTGAAATAAAATCTCAGTCAGGAAGGACGGCCTGGTGGAAATCGAAACCCACACAGTCGGCTTCAGCATCTTAACGACCTCGGCCACCCGTGGCAATACTCAACATAGGTGAGGAAACTGCAATTCACCAATCAAATTAAAACACAAGACCGTTTATTTCCAGAAATTTCTAGGCAAAGCTAGTATTGGATGTTTTCACTTAGGGGATGACCCCCCCCCCACCCAATAATGCCAAACGACGAACACAGACACCTCAGTGACTTAAACAATATCGCACATATACTATGATACGAATGTTGACTATAGTTTGAATTATAAAAATATATTGTTTGAATCTTAATTCACTTTTTCATTTTGATATTCGTAAGCATTCTTTAGCAGTTATTCATAGAATACTCTTTGGACTAGTTATTACCAAAAATATTCATGGCAAAAGATGCTCAAATATGCACAGAAGGAAAAATCGGTTTTGTAATTTTCTGTGCTTTATTTAACCTATTTTTACATAAATATTCAAAATATATATTTACAAAATTTCACAAAAGTAAGATTTTAGGAATAGAAAATGTTTTTACTTGAAATTTGAGGTCTATCACTATTTTATAGAGTTAGCTTTAGATTAGCTTGGCACTTATTCTTAATAAACGAATAAAACTAGTATAGGATACTCATCAACATTAGCATAACAAAAACTATATACATGCTGTTCCAGAATCGCCGTTTAATTTTTGGAATAGGCAACACACATTACGCCATAAGGGTTATGTAAAAGTGACAGCTAATATAATAGCAGTTAGTATCTGACCTCTGATTCCGTACTACTGATATTTTATATGTATATTTTGTTTGAAAAAAGAGTTTCCTTTGCTGCACTAACTGCCAATGGGTAAATACTTTACTGAAGTGAATGGGCTGATACTAAATTCTACAGCTCAGAATCACAAACAGATTAGAGAAATTATACTTAATATAGGTATACATGTGGGGGAAAAACATTAGCGGATATCAATAACTGAGTAGTTTGTTTTTTATTCGGTAATGATAATATTAGAGCACATTAAAGAATGAAACGTATATAACGTCTAATTTTGTCCATTCGTAAGACTCCTGTAAGATGCAGCAAATATGGCATGCGTGCTTTGAAAGTATATAGGGGTATGAATTGGGAGGGAAAAAAAAAAAAAAAAGATTCAGGAACATCGCGCGCGCATGCGTGTGCGTGTAACAATATATTTTACATTAAGTCTACACACGACACGCGAACTTACTTATATCACGTTCCTGCCAATAACTAAAATTCCGACATTAATGCCGACTCCGGTAAAGTTAACTACACTTCGAGCACTGGGAGCACGGTTTTTGTACTCAAACGTATAGTGAACACTACAGTTGGATGAACGATAAGAAAACTGCTTATTTAATCCATAATTGGCTGAAATGAATTGTGAGTTGTATTAATTATTTTTTTTTCAGTTTATTCCTATCATATCCATTTACATTTTCTGTGTCAAAGGTTTTGAACTTACTACTTTAGAAAAAATGTTCTAATAATAAAAAAATGAAATGTATAACTTTTTCATTTATATATTTATTATTTATGTTCCGTATTTCTGCTACAATATATACAAGTAATTAAAAGTATTTTCGTCAAGTTCATTCGTGGAATGTTTCTTCTTGTGTATTTCTGCAAGAAACGATTTGAAAGACTTATTTTAGCCTGTGAAAAGGAGTATTGATACCCTCACTTCATAATGATCTTCTAGTCTATTGCTGTATATAGCAATTTAAATCCTTCAATCAGATGTTGTATCGACTTCTTTTGTAGCAAATAATTTTAAATTTTAAATAGTGTTTAAACTTAATATGAGTCTCCATAAAATTCTTCTATGATCTTTAACTTTAAGTGGCATAACGTACAAAATAGTGTTTTTTCAAAGACGAGAGATACTTTTAATTGATATTTTTTCTAATCTTTAATTGACTGATTGAATGAATGAATTTTATTTCTCATACATCAATATAAAAAACTTAACAAAATGAACATGAATAAAGGAAAAAATATTAATCTTAAATATAACTAATACGATCAGTGCCTTTGGCAGTTCCATAAGGCACTGACTCCATCCAGTTTACTCCAATTTGATTGGCTCAGCCCCCCAGTCTCCTGTTCAGCAGCAGTTACCTACTGGAATATTCAGGGGACCAAGCTCCGATCCAACCAAAGTACACAATACTATAAATAATTTATACAATAAATAGAATATTAAATTACATCATGCAATAATGTACCTTCCTTCTTTTCCAGCTAAAACCACTCAGCTAAATTTCTATCCTTGGGAGTTGCTTATTCCTTTAAACCTTATACATAAACATACAAATAAAGTAAGCATATTAAATTCAATAATTCAAAATAACCAAATTTCCTTTCCATATTCTCAGTTCATATCAACTTATTAATAAAACATTGGATTATTACAAAATTAATATTTATTATTTGCACCCTCGCCCATTGTCATATCTTCATCCTAGATGTTATAATTGCCCGTTATTGTACAAGTAATAATTTCAATGTATATATACCAATTCTGAGTTCATGTTCTTGAATATCTGGCATAGAGTGTGCCATGCAGTACTTCAACTTCATAAAATGTTGTAGAGTAGACACTCTTTCCTTTAGATAGTTCCAATCTGTTGGGTTAATATCCAGCGATTTCTGGAAAGAATGCGAAATTTCATTGCCAGCTGTAAAGGTGCTCTGAAAAGGATAAAAATTAGGAATAATTTTATTTTATTATTTTTTCGCTATAGTGATTTTTAAATCTTTTTTCAGATATACCCCCTTTCTATTTGCCCGATTACCCTTATTTTCAGAAACTAGTTTTATCCATTTATTTTAAACAAATATGCCGATTTTCGTTCAGAAAATATGCTACTGCTAAAGTTATTTTTAAATGTTTTTAAAAATGTTTTCTCCACCCAAATGGTGCAATTTTGTTGCTTAACGAACTCTACGAATCGTGTAATTAATTGATGATTATATGCCTACGAATCGTGTAATTAATTGATGATTATATGCCGAGTTTCGTTGAGAAAAAACAAAATTTGCAGCTGCTAGAGCGTTAACGCACATATGAAGATTGGAAGAAATTTTTCAAAAATCAGTTTATGGGTACACCCATAATAGCTACACTCCTTCAGAATTTGCTAATAAGTACTAGCGTGTGAATGGGCATTATATGCATTATAAAGCTAAACATTTGAAGCATTAAATGCTGCAAAATAAATATTCTGATTTTTCATCATATCTAGAAAGAGTAAAAACAGGTTCTTGGCTGAAGTTCTCTATCTAAGAGACTAACTTATACTTGAATTTACATGAAGGGTTAAAATATATTTAACTTTTTGTTATCACCTGTTTAAATAAAGTATATCATTTCTTTATTACGTTTTTTATCTGATGTGTTTGGGAATAGTGTAGTGCCACTATTTTACAGGAGATGTTAGGTTCTGCCATATCTCAGTGTTTACCTATAATCCTGTGGGGAAGCCGTTTGGGGAGTGTTCACACTTCGGACCGTTGTGCCAGTGGACCGCAACCCCTTCCCCCCAACTCCCGCTGTGGCAGTCAGTTTTGGTTTCTCTGAGGTGTGGTGACTCTGATTTGTCGGTTGTAATTTTCACCGTTGGGGAATGACGCCCGCCCGGTTTGATACATGTGCGGTTTCCTGGGGTCACCTGCAGAGCATTCCCGTGGGACACTACCGTTCTTGGGGTGGATGCAGTATAGAGAACTCGCTTATTGATCACGGATGCGCCACTCTGCGTGCAATTACTAATTTAGTGGCGGCAGTTAATTTCTTCCACCACACTCGCGTGTCCGTCGATAATAATTGGGACAAGGGTTAAGTAAAAATAACGGTTATACATGAGTCGAAAAACATGTCACTCTAGCCAGCTTTCTTATCAGTAGACAGTGTGCTTGGAAACTTAGCAGGTTAATAAAATCAATTTGGTTTAAACAACGAAATGGTTTATATGAATTAATTTTCAAACAAACCTCATACCTTCTTGGTTGATACGCTATCATTTTGTATCGTGTGTGTATATATTATATATAACTGAAATATAAAGAACTAGAAAAGGAGAAATAGATAAGCACTTAAAGCACAATTTTTGCTATATTTCGAGCAACTCGTGTTCTTCTTCAAAGGCAAAGGACACTATTTCTACTTCTCTACTTCTTATTATTTTAAGTTTCAGTATATGTAATAAAAACTTTAAAATGAAAATTAAAGTACCATAAATAATGTGGATTTTAAGCCTTTTTTATTTGGAAAATGCTCTAACAGGAAATGAAACTAATCTTCAAAGTAAATTTTTTATTCAATTTATTTACGAACGCTATTTAACATCACAGGTCATCAGCATCCCATTCAATTCAGGGAGTGAAAGGCCGACAAATTTTGCTAAGAGGCCTCTTCTTTAAGGCTTAAGGTTCTTTTACATGCCGTAAATGTATGACACGAGACCCACCGTTTTACTTCCCCTCCAAAGCAAGCCATACTTAGGATTTTTACGCTCCTGGCCGGGATCGAACCCGCGATCTTGGGTTTAGGAAGCAAGTATGGTTACCACTACACAACCAGGACCGACAAAAGGCAACGTTTATTAATCCGCGACAGTACCAGTTCTAGATTTTGATGCAAAGAATTCGGTAATACCTACTTCCACGGCTTTAATGTTTTCTTCGTAGGAAATGGGCCATGGGTCGAAAAAAATGATAATCTGAATGCGCAAGATCAGAGTTATATGCTGGGCATAGTAGGAGTTAGATCCCTTCCAATTCCTGAATTTTTTTTCCATGTTTGCTCGAGCGGTATGGGGCCTCGCATTTTCCTACTACAAGGAAACTCTATTTCGTAACTATAATTAATATTTATAGTCTGTGTGTTATCTATGTATATAACTTGCTGTATACAAATATTATCATATAGATATATTTATTCGGTGCTATATACATAGCATATACAGTCTCTGGACCCATGCTATGGACTTAATTACAGCATAGGTTTCGTTGATTTGGTGTATTTACCGAAGCTCTTTAACATCTAAGATCATCAGCGTCCCATGCAATTCAAGGCGTGAAACGGCCGATAAATTTTGCTCAGGGGTCTCTTCTTTCTGACTTAAGGTTCTTTTACATGCGGTAAATATACGACATGGGTCCCACGGCTTTACTTCCGTTCCGAAGGAAGCCGTACTTAGGATTTTTACGCCCGAAATAATCCATCGATCCTGATCGGGAGTGAACCCGCGATCTATTTTAGCATACACTTTATATAATGAGAAAATGGTGCAAGTTAGGCCCAATTTCAATTATTTTATTCATAGATAATATAGTACATTAAATATAAAATAGTTGCATATTCTTGCATTAAATAATAAAATAGTATCAGCGTTACTATTTGCAGGTAGCCTTGTTGTAGGATTTTGGGTTGAAAAAATAAACGCCACCTTAATAGTTAAATTAATCTAAGTCTGAAAACAAAGTATATATTTCATTCCTTTGTCAATAATTTGTTTAAAGTTTGTCTAAAACGGATTTTCTACACTTCTAAAATGTTGCTTGTAATTTATCAGGTTCTATTTTTCTAAAAATGCCCTCACAAAATATTTTTTTCGGATGGCAAGTTGGATAGTTGCTTGCCACAAAATTCGGTAAAAGTGAGCCTGAATTCAACAGAAATAATATGACTTATATCAAATATGCTCCAACTTACATATGATTCTTATATAATGAAGAAATTATAAAAACACATTTTTCAAAATTTTCATTTAAATGTAAACATTAAAAGAAAACACATTAGTAAACAATCAGAACCCCAAAACCTATACTTCCTCTTGATCCTGGTATTTTTTTATTTATTTATTGATCTATGAAATAATTAGAAAAAGTATCACCATGATGCAAATATTTATAAAATAATTGGTGTTTAACTGCATAGGAACTGGTGGAACTGAACTGTTTCACAATAAGGTAAACATGCTGTAACACATAATTTAAAATAAATTATAAACACATTTATCATACTGCTTAAAACATATGTAATAGCTTGGGCGATAATGCAAACATTGTAATGATAACATCTGAAAATTAAAAAGCTAAAAAAAAAAAAATTACAATTTTGACTCCCCTTAAGAATTATGCCTAGTAAGAGGGCATGTGGATAGTAAATTAGGAGATATTTTCAAAAAATAAAATAGAATAATAGTAGTCCTGTTTTATCCTAAAGTTAAGTAGGATTAACACTTGTGATTAGATTCTAATATACCTAGAGCCTTGTTGTTAAAGTTGGAGGGCCTGGAAAGTACGGTAAAGTTCTAGTTATACGTAGTTGAATTGCTAATGGCGGTTTACAAGTTATACATTAGGGGAGAGTTCTGTCTTTAGCATCTCCAAAGATAGAATTTCACCTCATTAAAAGTGGAACTGGTGTCTTCTGGACTTTCCGAAGGTTCTAGATTTGCAAGTAGTACTGGAAAATATATTTTTTCTTTTTAATACATTTATTTCATTTTTATATACATACACTTGATTGTATTTATATATTAAATATTGTATCTGCTTGTAAATTGGAAATTGGAGGAAATTAAATTCTGTTCAACATCAGAATACACACATGTTAGATTAATTGTTGTAAATTGTCATTATATTCAATAATAAATCTGGTACATTTGTGTTAAAAGGTACTTGACTGAAATGAAATAATATTCAGAGCATCTTAAACTTTTATAATCATATTGACAATTAAATTCTCTTAAATTGAAGCAAACATGGAGTTCCCCTTAGAAAATGTTATGAATTTTGTCGCAAAACGTTCTTAAGTATTCGCGAAATTGTTCAGCTTGTTACTTTTTACCCCCATCTCCCTGTGTTGAAAAATGTTCTAAAATTGTGTTTTAAAAATTTTGCTAGTATTTTCAAAAACTCTCATATTGTCAATTATGGGAAAGCGAATTTTCAACCGCTTACTTTGACGTATGTACATTTTTAGGTGGATTTTGTCCCAGATTTATTCTTTTTCGGAACAGCAATTAAAATGACTCACAAGTACTTGATAAAGAATGTGTAGTATAAATGTTAGACTAAAGCTTAATAAGAGTAGTTGGGGAAATAAAGGAATACTTTTAAAGAGATTCAGATGTGTTATCAAGTTGGATCTTAATATCGCTATTCTGATAGCCAAGAATTGCTTGAACTCTTCAGGTAATAACGTTTTGCTCAATAGAGTTATACGAACGTAGTATTGGATGTCCCTAGTCAACCCCAACTATGCCACCGCTACTGGGGAAGTATTTTTCTTACCCCGCAGTTTGGTGCTGATTAATTGAGGAAGGGAGGAGCTGTGTTCCTTTTGTTGAGATAACGCATGCATAATACACTAGCTTCGGTCAGGCTGCCATGAGAACAAGTGAGCCAAGCTGAGAGATACACGAGACAATACCTAGTTCAAATAACAAAGTAAAGTAACATTTCAAGGTGATAATGATAGTATAATACTTTCATTAATACATGCTGGTCATTAAATGGTAACGTCCATAAGATCCGTGCACAACACCACATTTTGTTAGAAGGAACGAGTATGATTGGTTGAGTATAGGACAGCAATACAAGCAGGTGTTTGAATTTGATCGCCAGAGAACTGGACAAGCCGAGAGTGAGGGATGTCATTTCGAAAATTGATGCCTGCGTTACATGAAATGCGTCCACAGCGAAGTAGGACGAACGCACAGACGTAAAGGTTCCCAACTGAAAGGAGGAAAAAAAAATAATTCCACATGCTATTAAAACACGCACATTGCGTTACAATTTTAATGACCAGAGTTTATTTATAAAAATAAAAGAACAGCAATGTGCACTCCGGCATAACATATGCAGAAACACAAATATAAAGGTTTTGGTTTAAAATATTTGGTCTAATATTTCATTATATATTAATTTCTCTCACAAATTAAATTACTTAGTATTTTTAATTATTTTATTTTTAATATTAGTTTAAGTTTACTTTATCTTTTTGTAGAGATCACATAAGATTTTAGCTCTCTTTCTTGAATTCGTTGAGTATGTTTCTTTATTTTCGTTAATATTTCAGAACAGTCCATTTTTCTTGTCTAGACCTACTGAATTTTGATTATTTAATAACACTTAAAAATCATTTATTTTAAGGGAAAGTCTGAAGTCAGCACCTCTTTAAATTCCTTTTTTCATTTTAAACTACGAATAAAGCAAACTTATCATTTGTTAATTGCTGAACGATAGAAACCTGATAGCAATTAACAGTTTTCGTATAATATTGCACTTTTAACTGTAATTTAGATTGATTTTAATTAAGAAAGGCGTTGAATACTTTTGTTCATTAGCGTCCCATTCTATTCAGGACGTGAAACGACCGATAAATTTTTTTCGTGCCGTAAATGTACTACACGGGACCCACGGCTTTACTTACCTTCGGAAGGAAGCCATTACTTTTGAGTTTTGTGCCCGAAAAATGTCCATCGACTCTGGACGGGACCCGCGATCTTGGATGTACGAGGCAAATATGATTATCATTGCACCACCAGGATCGACATTTAAAGGAGAAAAGGTAGATAATTTAAATAATTCATTAACATTAGGGTTTATACTTCAAACTTCAAGAACAGTGTATAAAATATCATAAGCTAGAAAGATCCAAACGAAATGCTATTTTATATTTGTGTTCTGTTTTTGTGAAATTAAATAAAATATACTGGTAATATGATAAAACGAAAAGCAAACTCCCAGCCTTAGATGATGTAAACACCAGATGAAGTAAAGCGATCTATATTTTGAACCCTTGCTGATCACTGAGGATGACACTGAATTAATTAAAACGGTCTCTGAGGATGGAAAGGGATGGTATAGCGCACTAGGATAAAAGATTGCAGTGGAGTAGGGTAAGGTAATTGAATCTCCACCCCCATGATTGACACTACCCGACTTGTAATGCTGCCTCTGCTACCGTAATAGACCCAGGACCTGCCCTCTGCTGCAGTTTATCAGCTGGAGTCCCCAAGCATTCCTTCGGGAAACGAGATTACAAAACCCAACTTTCCCCTTTGCCAAAAGTACAGGTGCTGTCAGATGGAATTTCTTTTCACCGCGGAGTGCAGAAGAACCGTTAGGAAGCCAAAGGAAATGTTCAGGTAAGGAAGAGCCGTAGTTAACGCCAGTCTCTCACTTAATGAGTGTAAAAGCCATTAACATTTCGGTGTTGTATAAATTACTTTGAGATTATCTTGCTATTCTATGTTTCTGCATTCAGTGCACTATCTTGTGCCTTTAACTGCAAATCTTCTTTCAGTAATTTGTGATGGTATTTCACTTTTTTCAGTATATTATTGAAAGGAAAATATTATTGAAAAAATACTTATTTGAATAACACGGAAACCAAATATTATATCTATATTACGTAAATATGAAAGTAAAGGTCATCTATCGAGAAAGAAGGGAAATATTAACGTTTTTAACATCTATGAGGGTCGTATCCACCCTATTTTCCCACGTAATCTCCTTCCAGTTTTATGGTCACCCTCCAGCTAGACACAAGGGCGTGAATGCCCTATCGGTACCAGTTCTTGTTCTGGTCACGAAGCCATTTCTTCACTCCTCGACTTGTTCAAAATGTCTTCCACGAATGCCATCTTTAATGGCACAAACAAGTGAAAGTCCTAGGGAGCTAGGTCAGGGCTGTAGGGTGGATGGGGTAACACTGTCTAACTCTGTTTCGTGATGTGTTCAGAAGTTCTCAAACTTGTGTGAGACCAAGCGTAGCGTGTTGAATCAAAACATCTCCTGGGTTGTAATGACATCAAAGCCGCTGGAAGCGCTTCTTGAGTTTGGCTAATGTGTTGACGTATGCTTCTGAATTAGTGGTGCTGTCTCTTGGCATCACATCAATGAGAATCACACCCTCACAGTCCCAAAACAAAGTGAGCATGACCTTATCGGCGGAAGCAGTTGCCAAACCGCCTTCTGTTGGTCTCACCCTCTGTGCCCAGTGACCAACTTTACACCTGTTGACTGCTGATACTCCCTAGACTTCACACAAACGTTGGTGAATCTTCTTTCTCCGCAGTGAGAAATTCAAAAGCGACACGCTGCTTGTAATGTAATGACTTAGAGACTCCATTTAGAAACATTGCCGCCGGCACGCCGTGTCGGAGGAATGTTTCGCATTTGCCACATTGTTGTCGGACGCCAAACAAGAAAGTCTCCCAAAGCAATGTCTTCTATTTTTCTCTCTTTAAATAAATTGGTAATGTGACAAAATGTAATTCCACACCATTCTGCAAACCTTCTTTATAGTCCTTGGCAAAAACGGCTTCTTAAGTCGAATGGCTGACACTGATGTGCTCATAAGACAGCAAGCTGTGATAGAATTCCTGAATGCAAAAGACGAATCTCTAATTGACATTCATGAAGCATGTTTATGGGAATGCAACCAGTGACAAACTGCATTGGCTCAAGTAAAACGAAACGACCGCCAGGCCACTGCAGTGACTCCACGAAACATGCGAGTGGATGAGATAATTTTTCTAACAGCTGGGTAACTTAAGGAATAGTGTCTCATTCCCAGGACAATGGTGTTTACCCCGCGGAAAGACATGTACCTGTTAAAAATGCAGAAAAAATGTTGGAAAAGGGATTATATTGAAAAATGAGAAATTACTTTAAATTTGATACTATACGTTTTGTACTTACACTTAGTTGTATTGTAAATTATAAGAGGCAGAAATAAAGGCATTATTTTCTATCTAAGCCACGTATACTGATAATTCTTATCTTAGCATCAAAGAGGACATTTTTGTGACCATTTTGAGCAAGCCGTTGCTATTTTACGTGTAATTTTTTAAAGTGTGGATGTTTACAGGTACACTAATCACCGCCGATAATCTTTCAATAGATGACTCACTTTAATATTGAGCTGATGGAGATATTTGACTCCCAGGCTATTATTTTTTGATTAAGCAGTAGATTTCAGCGAATCACATATTGCTTTGACTTTTCCTCAGACAATCTTTAATAGAATACATAGGCCAGACTTCAGGTTTCAAAGAAATTAAATTATTTTATACTAATACATTATATTGCCTTTTTGCAGTTTAATTTCCAAGACATGTGCTGTTTACAAATTGAAAATATATATTTACTCCTGCTAGTTAGTTTTGAAGTTGTTTCCAAAGTGGATTGGCGTTTGGGAATCGTATTCATAAGGTTCCAGGTTCAAAATAACGAACTCGTTCAGTCGAGATGCTTGTAGCCTCTTATAACTCGCGCATTTTCACTCATCTTTCAGTCATGAACTTTATGATTGCTCGCTACACAGTCGTGCCTCACCCAATGTAGACAAAAATAAATTTCCTTTATTGTTTTTCCCGCCAAAAAAAATAATTGAAACATACCACGAGTTCCAATCTTATATACATTTTTCATTGTCACTAGAAGTGCTTGCGTTTAAATAAGTGCCAAACAATGAATTAACATCAAAATTATTTGTGACAATAGAATATCATTGATATGTAGAAAGCAAACTTAATGATACCATGGTGCTGTAGCCCTCTATTAGTATGTGCACCAAGTTACTTACCAAACCACTCTGAACCAGGCATAAGGAACTTTCCAGAAATCAGAAGTGAAAAGAGGCCAAAATACTGGCAAGAGGATATCACCTGATTCTTTATTGTTCTGATCCTGCCGCCTCTGTTCCACTGGGTTATGCATTGACTGCCGAATGTTATGTTTTCTTAAGCAACAGTCTTAGGAAACGTGAGTACAGGATGACTGCAATTCACCATTAAAAGACATCTGCTGCGCTGCGGAATAGACAGTTTTTCACTTCGAGTGGGAAAGGAAGTTCTCACCCACCCTACAGTCCAGATCTGACACAGTGCGATTTCTTTTCGTTCCCTTTATATCAAGAATGAAATGCGCTGAAGGTACGGTTGAAGTTTTCAATAGGCTAGTGCTTGAAGTTTATCTAGAAAAGTGGATTCAGTACGCTCTTTCAGGACTAGTTCCATCTAATGGACAAATTTAAAAGATTTAAGGTAAAAAGGTGGTGTGACTAAATCCGAATGTCTTTGTAATGCGGTAAACAAATTTCAATGAAATGTTTGTTTCAGTAACCTGAAAATCATTTTGGATTTTTTTTTTACCAAACTTTTGATGGGAATTATTCCTATACAGTTTTTCTCTGCATCTATTTAACATACGCACGCACACGCACATTATATTTATTTATTTAAGTAAAAGACCAACCTAAGAAAATTTAAAAAGTATAGTGTTCAGGTTATGTTAAGCATAATATTGACCCTCATCTGATTTTCTTATGTAATGAATTTACTATCACAAAGAATAAAGCCAAGAGCCAGACTGTACATATACATATATACTTACTGTCATATAGTATGAGCATAGTGTGCATTTGGGCCAGTAAGTTTTAAATTCAAATTACACTTTTTTTATTGTTTTGAAAAAAAAATATAAAGGGGTTTAATAGATGAGTGAAAACTGCTTTTCTTTTTAATTTTTGATCTTTTAATGCAATAAATTCGTTATACGTTTTTGAAAATTATTTATTTTCAAGGACATAAATCCGGAGCTAGACATTATATACAAATTGCTATTATACCTGATCGCACACATTTGTAATTTTTAACTTAGACTTTCTACAGGGACGTAATTAATTAATATTGCACTTACTTTCTTACTGAAAACATTAAAACCATATTGTCACCCGATTTCTGTCTCTCTCATCTCCCTCTCTCTGACAAAAGATGTCATTTTATTTTGATGATCTATAAGGACAACTCCCATAAATAAATTTTCGTTAAATTATATTTCCTATTGCGTACACGTTTTGTGGTGCACGGTAGAGCGAGAAATCAGATGTACAACTTTGACTTGAGAGTGCTGAGTGATAATTCCGTAGGTATGGTAGACAAAGCACTCTACTTCTAGGTATACATTCTTTTCAATACGTATACCTAAGAACAAAAATATAAACCAACATATGTATATTTGTCCTAAGTGGCATTTTTCCACGTTTATTTTTTGTTGTCAAATGAGCATAATTTTTTTATTCTAATCTTGTAAATGAATGCCTATGTTTTGCAAATATTACTTTCGACTTTATGAGCTTTTGTTCACATTTGTATTTTAAAGAGTTCGAGACTGTCTGTATAAAAGATAACAATAGTATGTTTTTGTTGTATGCAGTATACATATGTGAATATATTACATTTTTAACAATGTGAGTCAATTGTTTAAAATTTCCACCGATATCATATATAATCGCTCTTTTTGTACATTTTAAAATTTTATTTTTTTTTATGATTACTTAAATTATTTGCAAAATTCAGTAATCGTACTTCTTAATTAAATCGATGAATGTTTTTATACTAAGTAAAGGTTTCTTCTCGTAAGCAATGGCAAATAAACTGTTGCCCTAGAACGATGCATAATACATCGAGCGTGTTAGCATGTAGCTTTCTGATAGGGGGATAGATTTTCTGACATAAGAGAACTCCAAAGGTTTTGCTATCGAGATTATTCTACCGTCTTGTCTTTTTAACTATTCCGCTCATGAATATATCTCATTAAATGCTTTTAATTTGCACGGCACAAGTCCTTTGAAGTTTTTCCGGCGGATTACCACTCGAGCACGCATTAATGAAATCCCTGCTTTTAAGTGCAACGAAAATAAAAATCACAGCCCAGCTCAAAAAACAAGAAAGAGAATGCATAAATGCATGTATAAGAAATGAAGGGGAAAATAAGGAAAATTTTTCTCTATAAGATTTGACTTTATGAACAAACTGCTGATTTCACATAGTTTTTCTCTATCCTCTCACTTCATAAAGCGTCAATTTCAGTATTATACTTAAGATAAAAATCTTAAGTCAGTTGAAAATGAAATCGTTAAAATCGTTAAAATAAAATCTATACTAAAGATTGCAAATTCGTTGCCAAGAAAAATAATTAACATACACTACACTTTTAATCATTTGCCCTTGAATATCAAAGTTAATAGTAATTATTAAAATGGGCTAAAACATTTCCCTAACCACGTTCATCTTGGATAAGACGGTACGGAGGATGATATTTCGGTTCCTCGGCTACACGGATGGGCCATGTATCTACGGCACCTCCAGGAGAAAAGAAATAAGATAGGCAAACACCGGGCGGCCGAAGTCAGGAGCGGGACACATTTAGGCGGGTTTATTAATGTTTTCCACATAGGTCCAGGTCTGCAGGTGTGACGAGTCATAACGGTCTCCCCCAATGACGAGACCAGAGAGTACTCCCAGACAGATCTACGAGAATCCAGGACAGAAACTTTCTCCAAGGCGCAAATATAATTTTTTGTTTTCAGCACAGTTTTTATGTGACCAAAATATTTGTAAAAATATGTTCACAATCTACTGTTATTTAATATTTGGATGTTTTATGTATATTATGTAATATTTAATGTTTTAGCACAGGGTTTCTCAACCTTTTATTGTGCAAGGCCCCCCTTGAAGGATATTAAACTTCACTGAAAGCATCAGTTAAATTAGTAAACTGTAATGAAAAAGTAAACATGTTATTAAAAACCATGTTACTCTAATTTAGTACATCTTGAAATTTTATTAAAATATGTTGTAACAATCAAATTGGCACCGTTTCTGTATAAGCTGTGTGTGTTTGAGGGCTCGAAGATGAAACATATACACGATTCACCATCTCTCCCATCACTTAAGTGCGCTTTTCTTTATAATTGTTCCAAATTTAAGCCACATATCCATCGTTATAACCTCAGACCTAAATTCACTCAATAGGGAATAAAGACCGACTCACTGACTTGCGCCAATAATGGGAGAATGTACGTTTAGTTTTCTTTTGTTGAAGTCATTTTATAAACAAATGCTTCTTGACTATAAATTTTATTATTATTATTATTATTATTATTATTATTATTATTATTATTATTATTATTATTATTAATATTATTATTATATGAATTGCTATTTGAATGGCAATTAGGAGTTGTCGGCCGCAACACCTTGTCGTAGTTGATTCCTGAAGTAATTATTAATTGTTGACCCCACCTCGCAACAACAATTAGCTCAGGTGTCCGATTTCGCCATTTCTTGATAACTTTCTCACGAGACATAAATGCATATATAAATAAATAAATAAAAATCTGAAATACTCCACCCCGGTAGCTTGTTTCCTACACCGGGACAGTATTGCAAACCCTTACACTTTATTTCTAAATTACAAAATTACGTTCATATATAATTATTTTCCAGATGATACTTATACCTAGGTTACAACTAGCAATTTACTAAAATAATACAAATAGATAAATAACAAAATTACATTCCCTTCAACTACTTCCTAGTTGCTGTAAACCTGCAATATTCGAGTAACTGGAAACCATCTACTACTTCCACTTAATCTTTAACTGTAAATTACTAAACTACTATTTGCCGGTATCCGGTAGAAACTGCACTGATAGCCAGTACATTTCTTACATACTTTTACTTTACTTCTTACATGTATCTATTCCTGTCTATTTTTGTATAAAACTGTATTATACATCTATAGATCTTGTATATCTTTCTTTATTTTTCATATTATATCATATCTTTCTATATTGTATCCTCTTTATAAATATATTCATGTAAATTTCACATTTATATCTTATATTAATCTATTTTAAAACACTGTTTATATTCTTTGTTTGCGAATCAAATTGTCATTTATTGATGTTAACATTTACCATCCCAGTTCATTACTTTAACATCGTTAACATTAGCAATAATAATCACTAATTTTATTAGTTGGAATTGCAATACTTATTATACCAATTTGTTTATATTTTATTTTAATTCTTCTTTATCTTCCTATTCTTCTTTTTTCTTCTTTTTCTTTTCTTCACTCTTTAACCATACCCATTTTCCATAATCACTATACACAATACTGTTTTATATCCTATTAAAAGTTGTCTTTCGCTACTCCACTACACTTTACAATTCTCTGGTACATTTGTTTATTTGCTATCTATACTTACATTATTACAATTTTTATAACTATTCTTACAATTTTCACCACTAACTTCACTTCACCCATATCTACTACACCATTACACTCCAATATATTATACTCCTCTCAATCTTTATTATACTTCTACTCCATTCTTTCTAAACAAGCTCCTCTAACTCCTATCCCCTACACCTTCACTGAGGCCCCCAACAACTCCTTCAGCTCCTGCTTCTCCTGCTGCCTCATCATATTCTTTCCCTCTTCCTCTTCTTCTCGCCGTACCTTCTTTCTTCTAACTGAAGGTTGTTTATTATACAACTTCTTCTACCTCTTCTTCTTCTCCATCTTCGTCTTCTAACATGATTCGAATCAATTTTCTTTGTGAATTTTGAATGGTAAATTATTTTTCTGGTTGTCTATATTTAATATTCTTAATCTTTCCGATCTTCTAACTTCCACTTTTTCTTATTCCCTTGCAGCTGGAATTCTTTCTTCCCATGCTATTTTACTTATTTTATGGGCTAGGGTTTCAAGATGTTTATATACCACGAGAATCCGAAAATTGTAGCCGTGACTTTCCAGCATACGTATTTTACTTTCTTTGGTGCACTTTCACCTGTCACCCATTGTTTGGACTGCTCCTGTGTCTCTGGCGTGTAGTAATGAATCCATCTACTGTTATGAAACGTCGGAGGAACTCAATGGAATTGTATTTAAACAAGCCTAAACGCTCTAGCGCATTCTATTGTTTTTTTATTCGTTGTTAACAAATACGGCACCAATAAAGGGAAAGCTTTCTCTTACCCAAAAATTCCTGTAAAATGTAATAGACGCGACCTATCGAGGTTTTTGTAATGTCAGCCAACTCGTATACCTGCAATCAACGATCACTGAGCACGGCATCACGTCGATCCTAGCAGTTTTGGGACTCCCTGAGCGCTATCAACTTAAATGATTTAAAACCACACTTAAATTCAGCAATACTTTTTAACCGTTTAAAAGGAAGAACCCTTTAATATCCAACTCCTTTTGTATTCATGCTGGGGTTAAATCCTTCAAAACGAAGTATTTTTTCCCAGCTCGTACTTAATTTTTATCTATTTTTGTAAAAGAAGCTAATGCTAGTTTGATTTTACTATCGTTAACAATGAAATTACTACACTTACACGTCTGAAACTTTACATCAGATCATCTAAATGATGATAATTACTACCATAGTAATTTGGCTTCTTCACATCTCTTGAGTCAGTTCGAGAACTTTTAAAACACACACACTTACACGGGGATTGTGTGCAAAATTGGGGGGAAAATTAGAAAATTTTACTTCAGGTTTTAAAACATTAAAATATATTTTTGTGTCACTACAATATTTAAAGGTGAATGTTCTTGCGAAATTTGACATTTTTATGTTTAATAGTTTTAATGCCGTCTTCAAAAATTTAGTAACCATTAGTGAACTATTTAAAATCGAAATCTGAACCATAGTTATATAAACAAAAATTTTTATGCGTATATGAATGATTTATCCACAAAGTAAGAACGAAAAATAAATATATGGCATATGACATTTTTGCAAAGTATTAAGACAAATTAAGATAGTTTTCGGATTTGCCCTCCAAGATAACTTTACTAGAAAATTTTCACATCCAGAGGTATAGTCTTTATATGTTTGGGTCATCATACTGCATTCCCGTGTTAAAACTGCACAGCTGACTTCTCGCTTAGATCACGACCTTACGATGACGCAACTAGCAATATCACTGTGTTCCAAATGTAATTAAGAATAATTGCGAAGGCTTCCATGGCCAGAGTTCATTATAAAATAGATTTACGGCTAGGGTGCATCAGGGTAAACCAAAGCCTCAAGACTGTGCCGTGGTCGGAAGACCTATTTTACAATAAATTAACGAAGTGGAGTTCTTAATGGAGAGTCAATATTAAGACAGAGCAATATTGACCTTTTTTCAGATGGGGAGGTTCCTTTTGCTTTTAATATTTTCGATGGGGAGTTAGTTAAATGTGAATTAATTGATTTATGCCCCGGTTAAACGTATATATTAAATATAGCTTAGGTTTATACAGAGAGAGCAGTTTAAAAGTTCTGAAATATAGTTCAGGTAGGTGGTTAGAATGACATTTTCTTGCGTACACTATGGCGCTCAAAGTTTCACCATTTTAAAACTTGGGTACAACAAATTAAGTAACAGAATTTGCTACTCATTCTCCTTACAGTAGGTAGTGGGAATGTTGCCGATTTTCTCTGGTACACAATCCACATCTTTTTAGGGAATCATCACTGACACGCGACTGTTCTCAATCACTGGTGGATCTAACTTTTTTCCCAATATTTGTTTTAAGTTATTCCATTGTGCGGGGATTACTTGAATATACTATATTTTTCAATGTTCCCCAAAGGTAAAAATCACAAACGTTAAAAGCTGGAGATCGAGGATAGGATTTAATGGAAACTCTCATTTCGTCAAAGTTTTCTTCTGTGAGCGTATAATGTCTTCTACTTTTTTTCCAGTAGTCACAGAACCTGTTTCATTCAACTTCTATAATAACTTTAATATTGCATTTCGTGTTGAAACCGCACTGCCAGGTAATGTACACCTAAATTCCTGCCTCCACCTGCCGCATTGCTTTCTGCATCTGATGTAGGTACACCTTTACGATGATGCAGCAAATGTTTCACAGATGCACAACATAAATGCTTTATTGACATCTGACTCTCGACTGCGCAATACAACTGACTGACTTTGTCAAAATCTCATTCGCAACTGATGAAGAGAAAATGGCACCGTGCGTGCCTCGTGGGAAATCATAGCGATTGCAACGGAAGTGTATTTCATTTATTTTGGTTTATTTAGGGACGCTCTTTAACTTCTTAGGATATAAACGTCTCATTTAATTTAGGACTTGAAATGAACGATAAATTTTGCTCTGAGATATATTCTCTCAGTTCTTTTATGTGCCCTAAATCTACGACACAAGACCGTGGTTTTACTTTTCTTTCAAGGAAGCAGAGCGGTGGAGGTCAGCTGGTCGACCGATATAAGTTATTGGGACTGTTAAACTGAACTCATAATATTAACTGTTTTAATAACTGATAGAATTATTCTTTTTGAATGTCCTTCTGAATTGTATATTTTCACAAGTATATGATAAATTTATCACAGTAATCGAAACTAGTAAACTTAGTCTTTCTTCTTAGTCGGTCCTGATGGTGTAGTGGTTACCACACTTGCCTCCTACACCCAAGAACGCGGGTTCAAACCCAGGGTCGATGGATTTTTTTCGGGGGTAAAAATCCTAAGTATGCCTTCCTTCGGAAGGGAAGTAAAGCCATGGGTCCCGTGTTGTACATTTACGGCACGAAAAAGAACCTCAAGGCTGAAAGAGAGGCCTCTGAGCAAAATTAGTCGGCCGTTTCACGCCCTAAGTTGAATGGGACGCTGATGACCTGAGATGTTAAAGAGCGTCCATAAATAAATCAATAAAAAAATAGTCTTTGTTATAATAATATATTCCTTTTCCCATTAATATCTAACATTATCTTTTCCAGGAAATACTGATTTGTAAAATTCCTTGTCCAATTGACTCATATTTGCCTATGCATTACATTCATTTCTGTGTAAGAAGAAGCGAATTCTTTCTTGTGGGTTCTGAAATCTTGCACTTCAGTCACCTGTATAGTGAAGCCTCGGATTGAAGGCGGCTTCCTTCTCCTCGCACCAAAACCGCTCCCAAAGGAAATAAGATTACACAAAGTCCGCCCTTACTGGCTAAACCGCCCTCTTATTCTCGGTCGAGAATCCGGCCGAACTAAAGTGGGTTATTTTTAACCCCATGCCAGTTATAGAACAAGCCCTTGATGTGCACCTTTTGGAATTAGCTCACAGAATTACGCAAGGTAATTCTTTTCATTTGTTCTCTTTTTTACTATTTTTTTTTTCTCTTTTATTCAAATGCTTCTTTGGTGGAACTGGTTTTATTCTTTCCTATATTGTTATACTTTCTTAGTTTCATTTACTACACGCCTTGCTTCTACTGTGCTGTTATATTTTTACCTGATTGCTACGTTTTTATTGCTCTTATTTGCAACACCCTCTTTGCTTTTTATTTATTTATTTATTGCTTTTAATGATTTATTTTTTATTTATTTTGACTTATTGTTTTCCTGCCATTTTGTTAGCGTTCCCTCTCTATTTCATTTTAATGCTCTTTCCTTCCATAATAAAAAAGAAGGGATATTAATCCATTTTCCCCTTATTTCACACTTTCATCTGGTATCCTATTTAGGGTTTTCCTTTATTTTCTTTGTTATCTCTGGATTCTTTTTCCTTTGCTTTTCTTACACTTTGCTAAAACTTTTTGTTTCCTTATTGGCGTTGGTTTACATTCTCTTTTCCCTTCCACCACATTTGGTTTTGTGGGAAATTACTCTAATATTTATTCTTTTCTACTTTCGGGTTTTGTCATCTGTTGTTCATTATTTGGAGCGTTGCACTTGAGTGTAAATTCATCTTGAGTTTTTGCAGATTTGAAGAAAGTTTTCCCTATTTGTGAGCTAAAGGAGATAGTGTGTCAAGTGGGGGAAACAAACATTTCCAATTTTTTTTTTTTTTTTTAGTTTAATAGAGGGGCAAAGTCAGGTGATGTAACTCGAAAAATTTGTAACGTTTATAGGAAGAGTGCTGTTGGAGAAAACACGGCAAGATAATTGTTCTGTCTTTTCAAAGAGGACGACTTTGACGTGAGCGATTTGTCACGTTTAGAAAGACCATCAAGCTTTGATGAATTTATGGTCTCTTTAACCCATGATTATCCATGTCAACCATCCTGAGAATTAGCAGATATGTGAACTGTAACCATTCAACCATCGTGGGACATTTGCATTCCATTGGCAATTTCAAGTTTCTGGTTTATATGTACTCTGCTTGCTTGTCATCAGTTAACTGATGAACAACGTAAAGTATTCATATCCAAGATTATTATAATTAAAAATGGCGCTTCTATGTTATCATAAAAGAACGAAAAGCCTGAGTCCTTTATCAAGAAACTACCTCAGCGTTGGCAGAGAGTCAAAGATAATGGGAGAGAACATATTATTGATTATATTCTGTATGCTATTCATCTTAAATAAAAACTTTTATAATAGCCAAACAACCTGATATATTCGTTTTCTACTCTCAAAGAATTTCAAAGACGCACCTCGTCAGTGTGGTAAACACTTCTTGAGCTTAAAGTTTGTCTTCTTAAATGGAGCATTTTGCTTGAATGTAAAAAGAGAAATAGCTGCTTCTTCCCCATCAAGCTGTGTGGCCTAGGGTGGTCACTTACAAACAAGGAGACAAGAATATTAGAAACATGCCACAAGAAAATGGTTCAAGGAGGGATCGAATCCGCAAAGAAGACATCAGGAAAATGACAAACGTTGTTGATTTTCATTATTTGCGAACGCTCTTTAATATCTCAGGTTATCAGCGTACTTCCGTACGTAATAAGGCTTGAAAAATATATGATAACAAAGAAACCGCCTCTCTGCATATCCTTTACAAAAATTCTAACCGCTTGGCTTGTGTTATCCTTACAAGCAGGGCAGAAAAATCTATGCTTCTCGAGAATCATATGGAGCCCCTTCTGCTAGTGCATTGCCCGAGCGGCTCACCAGTCCCGGGTGAGAGCATAGAGAGCCGAAGGTAGTAACTACAACTAGATAATAAGGCTTAAAAAGCGGTGACACAATAGCTCAGGCGGCTAGAGTTCTGTTGTGAAGATAGTGGTTTCGAATCTAACCGTTCCAATGTTTTCTTTTTCTGCTGGAAAAAGGAGATTTGCCACAATTACAATGATTTACTCATAACATGGTATCACCCACAGAATGGGCTATAAAATGATATTGACCTCTTTTTTTTTCTTTTTTTTTTTTTTTGCTGCAGTCAAAGGAGATTTACCAGCATCACAGTGATTTACCCCTGTCATAACTTTACATTCACGAAAAAGAAGCGAGCGTAGGCCGTTAGGCTGTAGCGAGCCGCAGAAAATTACAGAGTCCACCGGTTTCTAGTATTTACCCGAGGTGTGGTTTATCCGCCCCTATCATTTATATTTTAGAAAAGTAGGCGAGCATCAATTCTAATATTTTACCCGGGTAACAATGCACTATTAATTCATTTTTCAAAGGGAAATACACAGGTTACATTAATTTAAAAAAAAATACATTCAACTTGAGAGTCCCGTCCAGGATCGATGGATTTTTTCTGGCGTAAAATGCTAAGTATGGCTTTCTTCGGGAGAAGTAAAGCCGTGGGTCCCGTGTCGTACATTTACGGCACGATAAAGAACCTCAAGCCCGAAAGAAGAAGTCTCTGAGGAAAATTTGTCGGCCGTTTCACGCCCTGAATTCAATGGGACGCTGATGACCTGTGATGTTAAAGAGCGTCAGTAAATAAATAAATAAAAAAAAAAAAACTTGAGAGTACGTGGAGTGAATTCGGCTGGGACTGGCCATCCCCCCGGGCGTTGCTCTAGCAGCAGTAGTGCTTTCAGCCCTGCTTGTACGGACAAGCCGTGGCTTACAGACGCCAATGGCGTTCACAAATGTAAGTGCATGCCATTCTGCGACACTTTCAAATTCAATATACGATTGACTCGCTAAAAACCAAATGATGTCATACTGCGGGAGAAATCGTCGCCCCAAGCTGACCCAAGTTCAGATTTCAGCCATCATCCGCCCGCAGCCAGGTCGTTAAAAAAGACATAAAACTTGTCTCCCGCTTTTCGTCTCTTGGTTACAACAGTGACTTAGTATTTCTTTAACTCTTCTCTTCACCGCCACGGGTGGCCGAGATCGTTAAGGCACGGACTCGTGAGCGGGAGGTCTGCGGTTCGAATCCCGCCAGGATCGTCCTCCCTGACTGGGGTTTTTTCCAGGTTTTCCTCAGTCTTCATAACTGGCAAATGCCGGGGAGGTACCTAAACTTAGGCCTGAAACGCTTCCTTCCTTAAAAAAAAATATCCTTTCCCAATTTATCATTTCATCTCATGTATCATCAGTGTCCACCGCCTGTGGTGCCTCAGTAGTGAAAACGGGCGTTAAACACTACTCAAAAAAAAAAAAAAAAAAAAAACTCTTCTCTTCAGCGTCTAGGTATTGTAAACAGTAACATCAGAAAATTCCTATTCTAAAATAATACATTATAATATCCACTTAATATTTACGCTATTTATTAAATGGTTTAAAATAACAGAATGTTTACAACATATATATTATCATATTAATGGAGACCGACCAGAAATACTGTTTCACGTGGTTTTGTTTATTTGAAGCTGAGGAAGTTCTTGTCAGTATCTAATACACTTTTCAGTATTTTGAGAGAATATGAGCCTCTATCTTGGAAGTTAAGGTTTTCATATTTTGCCAAGTTCTGAAAAACGTAATACTTAATTTATGGAGCTTAAATCCATTCCACTAATTTCTGCCATTATAGATAAATAACATTTATTATTAGTTCATTATATGTATGCTGTTCTTCAGAGCATTCTATTTTCATATCTGTAACTATTTCTAAGAAATTTCGTTAGTAAACATTACACATTTAAAATGGTGGATGCAGGAACTATATTTCTTTATTGTTAAAGGAGCTTATGTAAGATAGATATAAATGTTACATTTTTAATACAATAGCTGCGCTATATATCTTCCAGTTTCTGCAGCTCCACACGTTGTTTTTCATCCATTTCTCTATCCTTCAACCGGAAGAAATGCCAGTGGCATTCCTGCAAACTCGCTGTCCGTTTCTTGTTCCTTTAACTGCTCTCTTCCGTTCCATTACCATGGCTCTCTTTGTCAACATCCTCAGTTAAGTTCCTTTCTCCATTTTTCTCCTTAAGTCTGCATAAAACGTCAGTAACCTAAGCGCCAGTCAATTGAGTCTATAAGGCAAAGCTAGAGAGAATTTTTTCCCTTTAATTTGGCCTCCACTTGGCAAAGTAAGATCTGCAGTCGAACAAATTGGTGTGACAAGACGCAAAACGTGCCGACACACACACACAGTTAAAAAAACACAAAAGAGGAAGCCTTCTTCCTCCACACCAACTCTTTCTTTAAAGCCGTAGAGAGCGGAATGAAAGAAAATCCTCTTAACAGCTCCACAAAAAGAATTTATTTTATTTTTTCCCCCCTTTTTTTTATTCCTTTGTCTTTGACTTGATCGATAGCGCCGTTTGAACATCAAGCTGTAGATGGTGACATTGATTTACTTTAAACGGCTACAGTTTCTCCCTCTTTGGTTCTGTTCTTGAAATCTTAATTGTGGCATTTCTTGAGAAAAGAACCTTCCACTTTCAGACTCAAGATCTAATTACAATAAACATGTCAGCTGCAGGTATTCCTCAGTTACCTGCTTTAACACAGAGGGGATTTAATGCACCGTTCTGGGACAAAAGGGTGTGGATGAAGTAATGCTCAAGCACCCTACATTTTAAGATATACACAAGAAGGACCAGTGTAGGTAGACAGTTTTACTAGGTATTTAATGCACGGCATAGTCCAACTGCATGTTTAAATTCAGGTGTTCCATTAGTAATCACATTATAAGCAATGTAAAGGAAAGAAGCTACAAAGCAGAATATTCTAAGAAAGAGAATCCTGAAGGACTACTGAAGTGTAAGAAAGCTTTCAGTACTTCGGGTTATCATGGCTGCGGATATGAAGCGAAACGCACGTGTTACGAACACGCTGCAAATTCCTGGGAAACTTTGCACTTAGACCACCGTAATAATCAAAACGAGGTATCATCAGAGTCTGTATTAGTGTACCTTTAAATGTCGCAGAAAGTATCTCATTATTTATAAAGAATGCAAGGTTAACGATGTTTCTGAAATTGTCAACTAAAAACGATTTTTTAAAACTATATATAAGGTTTATTTGGCACTGGTAGGTATTTATCCATTTGTTTAGTTCTGTCATAAGTTTTTTGCCTTGTTGATTTGGTTTATTTATGTACGCTCTTTAACATCTCAGGTCATCAGCGTCCTATTCAATTCAGGGCGTGAAACGGCCGGTAAATTTTGCTTCTTTCAGGCTTGAGGCTCTTTATCATGCCGTAAATGTATGACACGGGACCCATGGCTTTGCTTTCCTTCCGAAGGAAGCCATACTTTGGATTTTTACGCCAAAAATTCATCAATCCTGGCCTGATTGAACCTGCCATCTTGGGTTTAGCAGGCAATTATGATTACCACAAGCCACCAGGACCGGCTAAGTCGATTACTTAAAAACCTATCTTTTTATATTTTGTCAACAAGTTCAACACATAGCTATATATATATTAAAATAATGTTTAACGCCAGTTTTTACTACTGAGGCACCGCAAGCGACACACACTGGTGATACATAAAATGAAACGATGTATAGAGAAAAGATTTTTTTTAAGGAAGGAAAAAACGTTTCAGGTCTAAGTTTAGAGACCTCCTCGGCATTTGCCATTTATGAGGATTGAGGCAAACCTGGAAAAAACTCATTCGTGATTCAAACCCCAGAACTCCACGCTAAACGACTGGTCGGTCGGTTCAAGCTGATACGGCAGTCATAAAGTACGCAGCTATCATTGTCGCTTAGGTTATTACTAACACTTAAAAGCTACATTTACTTACCATTATTAAGCAAGAATACGGTGGAACTATCTTCTTGCATTTCCCTTACATTTCTACCATCGGCTTATGAAATTAACCATTACTCTCTGCTGTTCATTCTGAGAAATTGAAGAAAATTCTTCACGAATGTTAGTCCTCAATTCATCTAATGTGTGTACACTTTTTCCCTTCAGTGTCATCGCAAAAGATAAAAAAATCACACGGTGTTAAATCGGGGGCCTAGGGGGTTTATTTGTTCATAGTGATGACTCTATTGTCGAATATTTCATGAACTGCTTGCAAGGAGACATGGGGCTATATGTGCGGTTGTAAAGTCCTGTTGGAAAGTCGGAATCTACGTTCCCTCAAAGTTAATTCGCGTAAAAAGGGTTGCAATATATTCCGTATATAACACTCACTATTAATAGTTTCTTAAAGAAATGAAATTCCTCAATTCTCTCGCCGCTATTGACACATTTTGCAGAATTCCTTGTCAAGCAGATTCGGTTTTTCTCGACTTCAGTATCGGTTGTTATGTGAATCAATATAGTCATTTAGGTTTTTTTTAATGGTGTTTAACACCCGTTTTTACTACTAAGGCACCACAGGCGGTGAACACTGATGATACAGGAGATGAAATGATATATTGTGAAAGGATTTTTTTTAAAGGAAGGAAACGTTCCAGGCCTAAGTTTAGGGTACCTCTCCGGCATTTGCCAGTTATGAGGACAGAGGAAAACCTGGAAAAAACCTCAGTCAGGGAGAACGATCCTGGAGGGACTTGAACCCCGGACCTCCCACTCACGAGTCCTCGCCTTAACGACCTCGGCCACCCGTGGCGGTTCGCTTAGGTTAAACGCTCTGTAGAGAAAATTAATTAGGGTTAGTTTCCCCGTTATGCACATTATTCAAAATCCATTCACAAAAATCTTCTCGTGGAGGCAGGGTCACCCAGTTTAAGTTCTTGCACTACAGTAATTTTATAAGATTTTAACTTCAGTAGCTTCGTAGCTGTTGGAAAAGAGCAATAGAATATTCTCATTTGCTGAAAAAGACGTCGAAATGATTTTTAGAGCACTCTTCCAGAGCATTGTTATCTAACGATTTTTCTGTAAGGACTGTATTTGGCTATTAAGTACTCTTTGGAGAATAAAATACCTGAATTGAGCCATATTAAAGCAATAAAACACTATATTATGCCACTTAATGAATACTTAATACAGTCACACCGGAATACGTCGGTACGTTCCTAGCATCAAACTCTTACTGATTTCCACCCCGGCTCCCCAGGCGGTTTCAAGCGCGGTAACGAGATGCTAATTGCAAAATATTGTCGACTGCGGTCGACTGCATGTGTAGCGGCACCACGGGGGAAAAGTCTTTCGGTATTATGTTCAAACCTGTAAAAACTTAACTTGTTTCCTTCTCTCACATATCTCCTGCAGTTGTTCCACCTCAGCACATTCACTACAAAATTTTCTTGTGCATTCCAAACGCCTGGTTTAATCATATCCGTAACACCTGGTGTTTTCTTCTTTTTGGCTGTTGGACAGGGGCAAACGATTGCTTTTTTCTATCCCCCACTCTCTCACTTACTAGTGCCTTCCAAGGGTGTGCAGAGATTTCTAGAGATATGTATTTGTGTTGTATATTTTATAATTTATAGAGAATTTATTCATAATTGTCGGTGGATGGTATGTTAACTCGAGAACTTACACAGTGTAATCATCCGACCTGCTGATTTATGCTACTAAAACGAAATTGGCAATCGAAAAATCTACACTACAATGGATATACGGTCAGACAGATGCGAAAACATCCTGAATTCTACCACAGAAACTTCGAGTTAGCGATGTGTGTGTAGTGATACAGACCTCAAACCTTAAGTCCGTCGGTAAGGGTTAATTCGAATTTTCTTGTTCAATTGTAGATTACTTTGAAAAATTAAATAGGGATAAATGGTCATTGAAATATGTTCTACATTGTTTTCTGTGTATTATTTTAAATTTACAATAGTATTACTTTTCGAACAAAAGTACGAGGGCTGTTCAATAAAATGGTTAAAAATGTTTGGCAATGTACCTTCACTCATTTTCATAATTATAATGATCTTTCTCAAAGTAATCCCCTTTGTTTTTAATGCACCTGTCTCAGCGTTTCTGCCAGTCTCAAAGACACACTGGAAACCACTTTTTGACACATTTTTTCAGGGAAACCACTTTTTGACACATTTTTTCAGAATTGATTCTGCAACCTTCATCGCTATTTCTGATGATGGAAAATTCCTTCCTCGAAGTTATTTCTTTAATTTGGTGCTAAGGAAAGTCACATTGGCTAAATCTGAGCTATAGTAAGGGTGGGGTACACAGTTCATGGTGATATTTGCGTGATATTCAGCAACAATATTAGCGAATAGTAGTCGTGCATTATCATGATGTAGCATACATAGCATGGATATGTGGCCTTTTGCGCGTGTTGTGGGTCCGCACATTTTTAGGACCTCTCTCTGGCATTGCCCAGTTACAGTTTTTTTTTGTGCAAGTACGTTATGCTGATAAACCATTCCCCGAAAAAGGAAAAATGAGATGACCATAACTTTCCTAGCAGGTGCAACCATATATTTTTTATGAGTACTTGATATTGGAGATTTCCACACAGGCTCTTAGGTAGCCAAGTTTCATCAGCAGTGTTTACTTTTAAAAAATACTCTACATCTTCATATAACATCATTTTAAAATGCATGCAAATGTGCACCCGAAGATTCTTTTGGTCAGGAATCAGCAGTTTCGGAACCCACCGTGCACAAACACATCTCATGTGCAACTTTTTAGTTACCACGTGTGGGTGGTACATAGTGATTTTTTTTTTTCAGAATTTATGAAAGTGTTCCTAATATTATTCGACGATCCTGCCTCACAATGACACCAGCGGTGGTATTGCTTTCTGCCGTTAGAGCACAAACTGGATCATTATACCCACCTTTCTTTGAAATTGATTGCTCCCGTCTTTAAACATTTTAAACTATCTGCGGAGTTGTGCTATATAGAAGAACAAACTCATATAGCATTGCATAGGCCTGGGCTGAAGATTAGTTGAGACGAAAGCAAACTTTCAGAGTTGCATATTGTTTGTCATGTGTCACCTCCATTTTGCTGTAGGCGAAACTTAACATACCTTATCTTACATACGAGGGTAGATCCATGTTTCCGGCCTCGCCGATAAAGATTTTCGCCTGCACAAAAGCCTTATCTGGCGTCATACCTTATCTGTTAAGTAAATACTTGCAGCTGTAACTTCCGCTCCGCTGTGTTCAGTTGTTCAGATATAGTTGCATGGAGAAGGCTATGAAGAAAGTTACATGTTCAAAATGGAGTTTCGAGCTGTTATTAAGTTCTTCATAAAAGAAGGACTTACTCCAAATGAAATTAAACAGCGATTGGACGGTGTATGAGGAAATATCTCCCTCATATTCTACCGTAAAAGAATGGGTCGAGAAAGCATTGAAGACGAAGAGCGTACAGGTCGGCCCTTGGAGGTGCTCACTCCTGAAAACATCGCTCTTGTGGAAGGAGTAATTATTCATGAAATAAAATTTTTATTTTTTATTAACAGTCCCCATATCAATACGACATGCGTGCAGGAAACTGAGTTGTATCCGAGTGGTAGTTTTCTACTTATCTCTGCCCAACTCTTTCTTATAAAATGAGTCTTGGGTCCCTGAACAAGGGTTTCAAAGTACAACCAGAGAGCAACAAAGGGGGAAATTGTGCGACAGTCTATTTATAAAGTCTTATTTCCAAGTTGGGGGCTGCCGGCCTAGAAACGTCTTTCCCCAAGGGAGCACTTGAAACATTGGTTACTTTAATGAGCTTTCTTCTGGAGTACTTGCATTCTCCTGGTCTTTCAACGTCAAGTTCGGAATCCTTATGTTTCGATTTTGTTCAACAAAATTAATTATATAATACATTATGCTCTGTAATATTTTAGCAGATATCTCTTCAAAGTTAACTTACGAGTAACTTAAATTTGATTTCTTAAAACTGTATATCAATTATTTAATTTTAAAGTTATTTTCAATGAATACAAAACATATTTACTTCACTTTTTATTAAGCATTAGCTTTATGAAAAATAATTTCAAAATAAACAATATTTTGTTTTGAATTTTTCAGAAAATACACAATTTTTGACGATATGATATTTTTTCTTGGTTTAAACAATATATTTGAAAATAATTAGATGTTCAACATGATTTTCGTGTTAATTTTGATATTGTTTAATTCACAACAAACTTCTTTTGTTTATTGCTGCCGTAAATTAAATGCTGCTTTGCACAGTCTTTAAAAGGTCAGGTGGCAGCAGTCTGTTGGACTTTTGAATGGGAAGGGGAGACAGAAAAGAAAGCTGTCTATAAAATTTAAATTTTGAGAGCTTTGAAGGAGAATACGGTGAACTTTGTGCGTATATAAGAAATGACGAACTGTTCATGAAACTATTTTTATGCATTGTTATATGAACATATATATTTTCATGTATTATAAATCTATAATTTCAAACAATTATACATAAGGCTTCTTGAATAATTAAAAATGGGAAATGGAAATAAAATAATTTATGAGTAACGTAAAATTCGAATAAGCATTGTTCTCTAAAGTAAAACTACTTTTTATATGCAATAGAAAATTAAGATTGATATTGTGGCACGGGGATTTTGGAATTGTATATTTTATAATTGTAATATGTTGTTAACATAGTAGCCATAGCAATATGCCCCGGAGGGGTATTTAAAATTGGAAAGGGGCACTAAGCGCATGCATGAAAAGATGAAGTGCTAGTTTCTTTAAAATTTAAGCGATATCCCTTCGACTTGCACTTTTCTTCGTGAGATATGAAGCCGAAGGGACAAGTCAGATTTCCCACAGAGTCATCTATGGATTAGAGACATATTATTTGGTTAAAGATGTAAATCAAGTATCAATAAACTAATTTTTAACATTAAAGAAACATTATATTCTTATTTATAACAATTATTAGATTAAATTAGTTCCTTAATTACCTATTAGGTAATTTTTAGAACAAGGATATGCTAAATTAAAACCGATTAAATTCTAACAACCTCTAATGTTACTTATTTAGCTACTGCTGAGTTTAGACAATGCTCCTTAAATTAGATATACCTGTTTTGTAGGCGATGGGAAGATAATTAGTAACGTGACAATATGTACAGTGTGTACACAAATAATATAGCTGTTTTAAATTTATGTTTTTTCTCTGTGGTATGAAATATAATTTTGAATCATAACTTAAATTGAAGAAAAACTGTGGAAGTTACAAAAATCAAATTATAAGTGTTCAATATGGGATCCATTTGTGACACGGCATACATCCAGCCGGTAGCCCACACTGATGATAGCATGTCTGGTGTAACTGATCCAACTGCTTCAATAATCCTCCATTTTTTACTCAGGTAGGTCTGCAGGTAGCTGTGGTACGTATACACATTCTTTATATAAGAACAATTCACTCGTGGGTCAGATCTGGAGACCTCTGAGTCCAACAAGAAAAGCCAAGGCGTCCTGACCATGAGAAAAAATCGAAGAATGGGAAAATTTTGCCTTTATCTAGGGGCCTTTAGCAACTGCAGACGATATGGTCTCTGTTGGACATGTTTTCTTAAAACCTTCCACACTTTCATTGTTGGAATTGTTAGTTCTCTAGTTGTCTCCCTCTCAGATTTTGTAGAACTGCGCTCGAAAACTGCTCTGACTCTACACACTTTCTCATCTGATACACGCGGTCGCCCAGACTTTTTTTTTTTACAGAGACATTTTTTTGATGTGATCATATCACAGACGAATGTTGTTACCAGTAGGAGCGTTAAGACCAAATCTTCGTTATATGCCATCTGGGCTGGATTATGTTTCGCGATTTCCAAGACATAAAAAGGTTTTTGCACGCGAGGCGTCTTATTTTGTTTATTTCATTACAAAACAAAATCTGCGCATCAAGAATTGAAACTTTCACAGTTGCTGTTCAATTTAAGATATGATTCAAAATTAAATTGTATACCGCAAAGAAAAAATATAAGTTTAAAACCGATATAATCATTTGTGTACACCCTGTATAACAGAGCATTACAAGACTTCTTGTAATTTCCAGTAAGAAAAGGAAACAAATTATCCTATAAGTATTAGGAGTTAACCTAAAAATTCAATTTCATATGTAAGTCTAATATGTTGACTTATAAATCCGTCGTTAACTTACAGGACTGTAAGAGGTCGTTTAATGCATATTTGAACGATATTTCATAAAGAGAATGAAAAATAAAAACATGTCAAAATTGAAAATTATTAATTCAAACAAATAGATACAGTTTTCAGATACAATGAAATATTAGCTAACTTCCGGTGGTTTTTGCACTGAGCGTATACAGACGTCACAGGATAAATAAATGAAATGAGTAGGAAAGATTAATGGTGAAAAATGAACTTTAAGTGAAGTTGTGTTAGAGAAGGTTATTAGAATGCTTGAAATGAGTTAAAGAGATTTGAAAAAATAATAAGTGCAATATTTAAACGCTGAGTGTAAATTTAAGAGAAATTCCCGTGAAAGTACTGGATACCAGTACATACCATTGGTAAATGTAATAAATTAGTATAGAACAGCTGGCCACCAGCTATAATTCTTACTGGCTCCCAGTAATTTTGTTAATTTTGAAATATTAAATTGGAAAATAGTTTAGTAATTTTATGTTTTGGTTTAATTTAATTAATTTTGAGTTATTTTTATTATTTTATTATATTATTTTAGTACAGTTATCAGGGAAATCTGTAAAATAATGAAGTAAGAGTTCTTGGTATTGTGAAGTTTATAATAATAAATACACGCCCTGGTTTAGGAAACCGGGTACCAGTTGGCATACGAGGATTTTATTTATTAATTATTTATTGTAATTCCGGTTTGACAATCCCTCTCTGAACAAATGTAATTAAATTACTTATTTTGGGACCTCATGCCTGATTGATTGTTTGTGATCCTTTCTTAATAAAGGTATATCTTTGAGTAAATATCTATTAAATTATTAATATAGAAGACATTCACTCCCAACTGTCGAAAATAAAACCTCTCTTGGACTGGTATTTTTGGTAAATAAATAACTTGCATTAACTCAAATGCTTTATTCACTACATTCTCATTTTTTGGCTATGTTCTTCATTTCTTATTTTGGAATAAAATTTCTTGCTTCTTCTCTTTTAAACAAGTTCTGTACTCGCAGGACGTTTGGCATTTTCTCCTAAATGTGCGCTCTTCAGTTACATCTCTATTTCTTCACATGTTGTACACGTGACAGTTTGAGGTCTGCCAAACCGGAGACTGAAGTTCTCTTTGAAAAATTTATGGTAAAATTATATTTCACTTGTGACATCGGGGTACTTCTGCTTGAATGGGTCATAATTAAGCATCTAAACATTCAGTTTGTCATAATAATGAACTTCTTTTATTGGAAACGAATCAATTGAGCAAAATTTACCGCCTTTTCACGTCCTGAACGGATAGAAAGCTGATGACCTGAACTGTTAAACAGCGGCCGTAAATAAAACACATCAATGACCTCAAAATGATGACATTCTTCCTCGTGTCCATAGGATTTGACTTCCTCGGAAAAGAGTAAAATAACTAGCAGGAGAGAAATTTGCATCAAATGAAGAAATTGTTACCAAAATAAATTTGTATTTTTGCAGAACTGAAAAAATTACATTTTATGGTTGGGCGAACACATTAGATAATCTATGGAATAACTGTATAGATTTGAAAGGAAAATATGTTGAGGAATCATTTTTATTTTAAAAAAATGTATGTGATCTCTGATTTATTTAACAAATAATCAAATAAGAGGCACCTCTTCAGCTAACATAATCTACACAAGAACATCACTCGCTTGTAGAAAGCTTTTAGAATTCATCATAATTACTTGGAAGATGGTAACTAGCTTTGGTTAAATATACAACATCCATGAAGGCTGAAGTGAGTGAGTGTGCTCTCATTTAAGGTGGTTGTGTTTGAAATTAGACATGGTGCGTGTCAGTGCGGTCCAGTATTTGGTCAGTAGAAAGCGGTGGAGGGGGGAAGTGAATTTAGTCGTCGCTGAAGTTCTAAAGTTAGACAGCTAGCTTGCTATTATTTGATTAGGCTAGCAGCTTGGAGTTAGCTTAGATAAGAGTTTAAACCGCATTTACCTTCTTAAGCACTAATCCTGTTAGCACTTCCTCTGCAAGTATTTTCCACAAAATAATTTATCAATATTTAAAAAAAAATTGGCAAAAATGGCGACATTTTACTACACTCAGCGGAACTGATTAAGCCCCAACAAGAAAATATTTTGTGTGTTGGTAAACTGATGAGATATATTCCTATCAGAGAATGTTACAAGTTATATTAAGAAAGATATTTTTAATAAATACGATTTTTTTATTATCTCAGAAAAATAAATATATTTTATATACATGATGTACTCGTGACAATGTTAAGAACTTTTGCAGTGTTAGAGATTCATATAAACACCCGGGTACTTGTATTTGTGTTCAAGACCACACCAAGACTGAGATGATGATGACGATTTGCATTCTGGAAGTCCCGGATTCAAATACAATAGGACCGGCCTTGGGACGTTTCGTGGTGTCTCCCGCTTACATAAAAATACTGGAATGTATATTGCCTTTCCCCGATCACTCCCAAATTGGAAGTAAACCTTCTAAGAGACTTGCACTCCTTGGAGGGGGACTCCATTCTACGCCCTGCCTCATCGCCCGTGAATATGGCCGCTCTGACCACATCCCTTCCTCCCGGAGGTTTCCCCACTGTGGGTGTGTCGATCCTGGTGGTCTAGTGGCAATCATATTTTCCTCTCAGTCTTATGTTCACGGATAAATTCCAAGCCAGGATCAATGGAGTTTTTCGAGGCTAAACATTCCAAATTATGACTCCTTTCGGAAGGGAAATAAAGGGTTCGTGTCGTACATTTACACAGCGCGAAAAAAAAAAAAATAACTTCGAGCAACCCCAAGTCTGAAAGAAGAGGTCTCTGAGCAAAATTTATCCGCCATTTCACGCTTTGAATATTATAGAACGATAAAGACCTGAGATTTTAAAGAGTGCCTGTAAATAAACCAAATATTAAGAGACTGCGGGTGTAAGCAGAAATTGCCAGCCGTTGAGCAAGGCCAAGGTACCGAAATTTCCTCCTCTGCCCCTAACAATGTATTCTAATCCATTCCTCACAACTGTACCCAGCTGCCTTCAGTACTTGCTTCTGAAGGCAACTTCTCCCTTTCACCACTTTCTCTTATTTATCTGTTCTATTACGCATGCATAGCTTAATTGTCAGTGTGTTTGCCAATTGGTTGCGGCGCATTGTATAGTTACAGAATTGGGAGTTGCCAGCTGTATAACGTAGCCAGTTCACTAGATACTCATTCTCTTCTATAAATTATTGTTAAGGACTTCTTCACTGTGTCTACCTAGTGACCCAAGTATTATGATTAGCAAATATTTTAATTGTGAAATTTTTATTTAACTAACGGTTTTCCTCAAGTTGCTAGTGTGAACTATTAAGTCATGATCCTTTGACAAGGTTTTACATGTTATTTTATTTTAAATACTAATATATATTGCATTTTTGAACTTATAGTTTACATGTTCAATAGTAAATACTTTTGTCAGTTGAATAAGTCAAATATTCAAGATTGATTATTTGTTGTTTAAAGTTTGCATTTAAATGCTTTAATCATGTTGTGATTCAGTGCATTAATACTTTTTTTTTTTTTGCATGCGAAATCAATGTGCTGTGTTTCACATTTAATTTTTAAAAAAGTAAGCAGTTTTGCACATTTTAGTACATAATTTTTATGTTTAACTTATTACAGTTAAACCGTTATTGTTGAAGCTTGTAAATTGTTACTGTTCTTCTTCCATATTTTTAGTCATCTTTCAATTGCCACATTAAGTTTTCCTCCAACACCTTTCTAAAGTAGGAGCTTGCCGACATCAGTGATCGGATGTTGTTCTCAAATTATTAAAACATGGTGCAACTTATATTAATGGTTTTTTTTTTTTTGTGACAGCACCCGTACTATAGTTCCATTTTTGTACAATTAAATGCCGTTCGTTAAAGGTGCATATTTAATAAGCAGATATTACATTCCCGTATATATTTTCTTCTGTTTAGTCCGCCTATTTTTAATCTGCTGTGTTTCCCTTTTTTATTGTACAAGTTATGTGTTTTTAATTCAGCTATTTTAATTGCTTTTTAGTTATTAATGACGGCTTTTTACGGCTTCTTTTAGATTAAAATGTCTTGGAACAAAAGCCAAATGTCCTCATGGTAATAGAATGCATTTAATTGCTGCTCAAAAAGGATTATTTTCTTGCTAATATTTACTTCCGTACGCCTTTGGTCTCCAGTATGAGCTACGCCAGCAGTGTTTCCATTTAAAGTGCCTTTTCCTTTGTCAAATACGCAAGCAATCTAGTGCCGGTGTTGACTGTCACGAACTTTGCACTCTCGTAATGGGTTCCAATTGTGTATATTCACCTAGAGTTTGTGTATAAATGAACGTAAATACATATAGTTTTAGCCTTGAGAGAAAGATTGGCGAATTGGTTCTATGTAATCAACCAACACACATTCTCCTCTGTTACTGATTCAGACAAGTTAGCCACCCTAACAAAATGTGTAATTCCTGACACTTTGCAGATTAACTGGCCGTTCTGCCGTAACAAAAAAAAAAAAAAAATGTCAATAATTGAAGTTTTGACAGATGTCGAACAGAAAAGCTTCACACTCTGGTTTGAAGTATCACTATTTGGTGTTTTGTACAAGGTTTTAAAAATGATATGGGAGTGGGGAATGATAGAGGAGCAGAATAACAAATCTTTATTACCATTTTTCGTGACAATCAAATGAAATACAAATAATCCAGTGATTTTACGGGATATTAATAGGATTTATACAATGTCCAGGCTTTTTCTACTGTTATTTTCACTCTGCCTTATTCTCAATAATTCAAACTCATTTTTTATGATGTTTCATGCTAAGGATTATTAATATTATTGTGGTGTTTATAAAGTATGCGATTCAGCACTCATTTCCAAATGATTAAATGTTTTTAATTCATATGTAGATAAGTTTCAAAATATTTTATGTTTAATAGTTTTCAGTTAGAGAAGTGACCATACATAGTTTTCTCGATAGGTATACCTGTTTTATCAAATAAATTAAAAAACTCACTTTATTATTTTAGGAAATTAATACATAAAACTAATGCATTCGCGAGTTGGAATGTTCACTAAAAACAATTTATGAATTAAGGTGAGATGTTCGTTTAGGTTTCTTGTGTTGTAAGATTTTCCATCATGTGAAAATTCTTATTACACATGATGCACTCACAGAATCCAAATGAAAATAGTTCCGAACTTCACTCATATTATCCGAAAAGGTAGATCACCAAATGCACCGTCCTATGTCACCGCAAATAAAACTAGGTTGTAATGTAAAATTAATTTTCTTGCTACAGATGCTGAAATACGACATTGTTACAAAAGTTGGAATGGATTGATAAGGTGAGAGTGTTTAGGTACTCAAGGGCATGCCATTTGTGCGTAAGCTCCCAATGGGGGCGCCTCTGGAAAGAAGAGATGGGGTGAGGGAGACACCGGACAGCTAGGATAACGAAGTTTCCAAATAAAAATATCCCAAGGATTATTCGAGCGCCTCAGAAGAGACGTTCTATATCAAACGCCAGTGCAGAAATTTTTCCAAGAGCAAGCCACCGTTTCATTTCATACAGCACCAACCAACATTGCCTGTTATATTCTGCTCTAACTAACCGAATGATGTGGGTTGTAAGAGTCAAATAAGCACAATAATACGATATTGTAAAAATGAGGGAATTGAGAATTGATATGATTTTACGTCGTTTCTAAGAATAAAAAAGAACTGTCATGCATTAGCTCCTCATGCTTTATAAATCGACGGAATTAAAGTTGTATATCAGACGTGATGACCTCTGTAATGACAGAAAAAGGAGGAGTTCAGAAGTTAATTAGAGAGTTCTGCCCCAACTGTTATGCACATCAGTTAAATACCGTGCTTTTGTATGGCTGTGTATCTATTAAATAGATTTGTTCTTTTGTTTGTGTTTTTACAGTTTTTTTCAGCAAATCATCTAAATTCTTAATACATCGGTAGTTCTGCTGATAGAAAATGACTTTCTAACTTCCGCATGCTGATACCACAAGGCGTACTTTTATTATTAAAATTTTCTCAGAATTTGAAACAAGATTGTAGATGGGGGACGGGAATTGGGCTTTATGGGTTCTGCGGTAAATAATTTATGCCCACTGGTCGCAGGTTTCGCCATGGCTGCTGCAGACCACCCCCCACTCTTCTTCGACGAGACACTCTGGAGGTCGTTTCGCTGTATTTTGGCGGCTGTGGGCCAGCCGCCTGGCCTGAGTGGAGCGGTACTCTGAACACGACGACAAATGACGCTTCGTTATTTACTTGTTGATGTAGTTTATTCTGTTAACATGAATATTCGGGCGAACTCACGTATCTCGTCGAACCACGGTTAGGCAATCTTGGCAAACGCGTATATTTATTGCGCTGACCAAAAGGTGCCGAATGCAAAGAAAGTGTTACTTTAACTGAATTCTTAATGTAGCTCAATATTATATCGGCAATTAGCATGGTGACTGGCGCTCAAGCTCTTAGTTTCGCTGGAACTGGTACTTGGTACTTAGGCCACTCTCCCGCTGATCTCCTGGCGACGTCAGTCACACATATCTGGGCCTGGAAAATTCTGAGACTGCGCCATTTTGGGAAAAATCTAACCCTTTTATACACAACACAAAATGACACTATCCCTGGGCAACGGCGCGAAATACTCTCGCCAACTTTGCGTTAACGTTTCTCATAGACGAGTGCTTGCCTCACTGAATTTTATTTCTATTCACTGTAAAATTTTGTTGAAGGCAAATGCTTCAATATACGCCAGAAATATGAATTTATACATCTTTCTTACGTTACTGTCAACGACTCAATTTTCTCGGACACCTGCAACTTTGCCACCACCAGGCCGGTTTATGTCCTGAGGAGGGGGCATTTTGAACCCTAGAAGGGATTACCTTGCATTGTTTGACTTTTACCAAGTCTTTCTGCGTTCGGAGAGAGACGAGATCTTTCCCTTACCTGATTACATTTTAAACACGTCATTCTTTAAATATTACAAAAATTACACTTGATGAATGCAATTAGACACTGTACAATATTAATTTTTTATATTTATTAAAGTTCCTCCACTGAAAGAAAATGCACAACATACTTGCGCCTAATTACAGGGTTTCTAAGTCTAAAATTATAAATATTAATTATTCCAATTACTCTGTAATTTATGGGGAGCCAGAGAAAGCTTCAAATTAAATGAAATTATTGATGACAAGAGTTTCAGTATGGGATGACGAGTCTATAAACTGCACTATGTGACTCAAAGGCGATACAGTTGATCCTGTTTTCATGTGCCTGCTTAGTTTATATTGATTCAATGTCTTCAATATCCTCAGCAATAAAATGTGCAGCCTGCCACAAGGAAATACACTTTGTCATTAGAAACATAGAAATCTGTTTGGTAAATTGAGTAAAAGCATACTATTACATGAAAACTTAATGTACAGAGACGACTGACATTTGCAGTGAAAGATAACCACACTGTTCAAATGAAATTTATATCTGGAAACTCCACATCTGAATTTTGTGGAACTAGTGAAAACAATATAGACTATAGCAGAACAAACGTAAAATAAATGGAATCATTTAGCAAAACATTATCAAATCTTTAATTCCGATCAGTTACCTTGTAAATTTCATAATATGTATGCACGCAAGTCAGTATGCATACACCGCCACGGGTGGCCGAGGTCGTTAAGGCACGGACTCGTGAGCGGGAGGTCCGCGGTTCGAATCCCGCCAAGATTCCTCCCTGACTGGGGTTTTTTCCAGGTTTTCCTCAGTCTTCATAACTGGCAAATGCCGGGGAGGTACCTAAACTTAGGCCTGGAACGCTTCCTTCCTTAAAAAAAAAAATATATCCTTTCCCAATTTATCATTTCATCTCATGTATCATCAGTGTCCACCGCCTGTGGTGCCTCAGTAGTGAAAACGGGCGTTAAACACTACTCAAAAAAAAAAAAAAAGTATGCATATAAGTCAAAGCATTTAATCCCCCCCCCCTCCAAGAACTACTAAAATATTGTACTGAAAGCTGCATTCACTCAATCTATCAACAAGTGACAAAGTAGTGAAAGAACTATGGGCATTTTGAAGATGATCAACGCTTTACTTAGAAACACTATGATCACCTGTCATGTTTAAGTACTTAGCAATTGAAAATATACTTTTCAGCAAGCGTCATATCCGCGTTTATTGAAAAGGTTGTGGATGTTTTTGCAGGTTGTTGATTTGTTTTATTTATGGACGCTCAGGTCATCAGCGTCCCTTTCAATTCAGGGCGTGAAACGGCCAACAAATTTTGCTCAGAGGTCTCGTCTTTCAGGCTTGAGGTTTTTTTTTTTTTTTTTTTTTTTTTTTTTTTTTTTTTTTCCGTGCTTTACTTCCTTTCCGAAGAAAGCCATACTTAAGACTTTTATGCCTGAAAAATCTATCGGTCCTGGCCGGGATTGAACCCGCGATCTTGGGTTTAGAAGGCAAGTATGATTACCACTATACCACCTGGACCATTATCTTTTTGCAGAGAAGAACGAAAGGTGACTAAAACTAATAAGATAATGCTGTACGAGTATTTAATATTTTAAAAGCTTTTAACAGAAAGATTTGGACAGAGTAAGTAATATAAAATCCGCGGGTTTCTGATAGTTATTAAAATACTTCATCTTTCGTTTACAGTTTTCAAAATTTAAGATTTGAGATACCTCACCCAACTAGAAAATATTAGCGTTCCCATTTTCAAGGCGACGCCACTGTTGGTAATGTGAAAGGTGCTGAACGTGCCCAGCATCAGTTTGGGCTGATATTTGGAGGAAGGATGTTATTAGTGCACACATTTTGATAACAGAGACAAAGGATAAAATCAGCCGGATTTTGAAGTTCTTGATTTCACTTGATAACAAGATCACCAAACTGAGAATCTTCATTTCAGTCTATTCTATACGAAAAACGAATCTTTTGGTCCTTTTATGCAACTCCGTGTGACATTTTCTTGTGGGGAGCTGTTAATGGAGTCTACTCTAATAGACCAACATCTTCATGAATTAATCACAGCACCAAACAATTGGTAAAATTGTCTGTTATGAACTATGCTTAACTAAAGGAGGATATAATCGTGAATTAACAATAATGTGAAGTAAGGTTAACTTATTTTTGAGACGCTCTGTATGTAACATATAATTTTAAGCATTGAAATCATAAATTCAATTTCTCACTATTTATAATGCTATAATGAAAGTAAAAGAAAGGGATTATGACAGTAAAAGCAAGGAAATGAACTATGATAATAAAAGGAAACAGAAAAGTAGAAAGGAAGTGTTCTCAGTTCGCCATTTTAAGTGGTGTTAACGGATGTACATGTTGTAGCGTGAGGGAGAATGGAAGAGCTCTTTTTGTGGGATCCATCCATCTTAGTTGAAAAGTTTGCTTGTGGTGGAGCTCTCCAGCCTGTCAGAAGTGTTGTTCAAGTCAAGGGCGTCATACTACAGCACGTATTGCACCATCAGCATCTGGGGAAAGGAGTGTTTAGGCCGAGAATGCAGAAACACTGTAACATTGCTTTGCCAGAAGAATGCGATAAAGCTTAACAAGAAATAACAATGCTGCAAGTACTGTGCTGCTTGTCAGCTATTATTGAGGGAAAGTACTGTCATTCCTCTGCACAGTTATTTGTTTTAGCTTTATTGTTTCATCTGGAACATTTCACTCGTTATTTAAATCCCCTTTTTAATGAAGATCATATTTCAGGAAGCAATTACCCATGAGCTGCACAAATATGAGGTGAATTCCAAGTGTTTCTGATCTGAATAACCTGAAGTGACAAGAACAACTTAAATACGTCATTTTTTCTAACATATTCGACGTTTGTTTATCTCTCTATCTTTATAAATTATTTAGAAGTTTTATTCGTTAAATTTCGCATTACGATGCTGTTTACACCATCATTAAATTCCTTATCTCGAACAGGATCTGGGCTGTACGGTGGTTTCTTGCCTCTTCTTTATGGCGAGCATATTGTGCAGAAGTGATTCATAATGCTCTACATTCATGGTGGCATTTCTTTCCTTGAAGTCAATAAAGAAAACTCCTTGGCAATCCCAAAATATGTTATAATGATCTTCTTGGGGACCAAGTGATCTTGAATATTCTCGGCAGTGTTTCTTCTGGTTTGCGTCACTTAATATGCTCTTTTTTAACTGCAGAAAGAAATCGGAGCATCCACTTTGCATTGACCATCACTGGGAGTTTCTGGCGGTTGATTCTAAAGGCAATTGTAAGGCTCCACCTCGCTGAGGTTTCCTTGAGCTTCAGTCGCTTGTTATTGAGTAGTTTGTGTCCTGCAAAGCGACGTATATCACCTCCAAATTCAAGCACAGCCTTTAGGAAACTTTCAATCCATCATGGTTGTACATGAAGAAGCGCTCCAATCTCTATGTGGAAGTCTGTCATAGGTGAAGAAATTTACCATGACGCGGCATTTAATGTTAACATTACAACAAATTACCTCGTGCCTCGTGTTGGTGAGCTGAAGTCTGCAGCCTAGATAGTTGAAACTGGTGCACTTACCTTTATCTGCTGCGAATTTATGTGGGCCGGCTACTTTTGGATATACTCGAAATCACCGACTGTAGAAATCAATGCGCTGCCTGCGTGCATTGCATTCAGCTATGATTTTAATGACGCATGAGAAGATCGACACATATTCACTTGCGGAAGGTTAACAACCTTGCAATGGTTTCCTTTAGCGCGATTAATTGACTAGATAACCCATCTATTAATTAGCCTCTATTGGTTCGAACAATCAATATAATTATGTAATTAAACATTAAAACAAGAATCTTATTCGAAATTTTCACTTAGTTATCTTTTTACTATTTTTTTCAGTACAGATCAATAAAAATTGTTTGATAATGTCAACAATTGTCCCGAAATTGTGTAAACCTCTAAGAAACTGAAATTAGACATGTTGTTGTGAAATTAAAGGGAAAAACATGTTGTATTCCTAATGCACATAGAAATAAAAATCCCAAATGATTTAATGCAGTACAAAATGGAATTTCTTACCCGTTCCATTGCTTTCCTGCTATCCTTAGGAAATGAAATTGGGAAAGCAGGTATAAATAAATTTTTCGAATTATTATCACATTAAATTCTGCAATTTGCTACAAATTTAATGAGCACTAGAAGCAAAAACATCTGTGTATTAAAGGGAACACTTTTAGGAGAGCGGTGGTTTACATTTTAAGGTAGCCTATATTTTGCATTTGGTTCTAAATAATTTCTGTACATTATTTCGTTCACACATATATTCCTAATAACATTTACTTAGTCCTAATTGCAAATTGATACATTGCCGTATCTCGCATCTTAGTTTCCAGAACAGTAGATTTCGTAGCTTCCTTTTGAAGATTTAATTTTTCTGGTAATTTTTCGTTATTTTCATTTGAAGAAATCCACGTTAGCATTTTCTATGATCATAAGTTTCTCTAATTCTGTAAAATATCTCTGTGTCGTAACTATTTGAATCCATGCTGGAAGGCTTTGTTACCCCTGTCTGTTCTTTTGGTTGGGACAGGCAAAAGAGTTTTCGAGAATAATGTGACGTAATATTTGCTAGCGGGGTCGATTCTTCTCCTATACTCCGCTGGCAGATTTCTTTGGTACTAAAGGGGAAATAAATGTTTAGGTGTTTCTTCAAAATTAATAGGACCAAGGCCTCCTCTTAGCCTAATCATATATATATCACGCCAAAGTTCATTAGAATGTATAAGACACATATCTGTATATTATTTCCCCAAAAAACTACTTCTGCATCCACTGGTCAATGAATCACTTTTATCTGCCACAACTTTTTCATCCATTAGAGCCGCCCCAGAGTGTATCGATGCAAGTAAACTGATGATGACCAATCACAATACAAATGTCCTTCCAGTGAATGGTCAGTGCGCTGTGTACTTTCTGCATGCTCCAAGGTTGCATTTACTCTTTGTATTGTCCAACTGCCAAAGTAGCATGTCAGTATAGGGTTTATCTATTTAGGTTTTGGAACTAGAACCCAAAGTTCACAATGCTCCAAAAACGGCTCTCAACAGATAACTCGCCGTCCTTTTTGAGTCTAACAGAAAAGTTGAAGTTTCCTTTTCCACTGTTTTTACTCATTTGAAGATGTTTATGATTGATACGAAGTAGACTATTTTTGAAAAGTCGATATTTGTTGATGCTTCTCTCATTTTCAGCCATCCTCCTCAACAGAGAACTTTCTGGATGTCTGTAGTTCTTGGGACTGTCAAACAAGTATAATGTCCATTCTCTCTCTAACAAAACTTCATTGTTGAGTATAACAGGGGGCGTTCTATAACGTGCCTTTAACTTCATGGACACAGTTTTTTTGGTGAGAAATTTAATTACTACCCGATACTCTCTTTTGACCCTTAATGTGGGTAAACAAGTGAAGATAGAAGAATGAAAGAAATTGTCTTACTTTTTTCTTTGCAGCTTGAAGACTCAGACAATATCTCAATGTATTTTATTAGCTGTTTGCAATTTCTTTCCTACTCTACTTTTTTTCTTATTCTAACCATTTGCAAACAAGAAGCTTATGTCAAAATTGTCTCCAGAGAAAGGTGGAATAGAATATGTTGTTCTGAATGCATTTTCAACAACGGAGAGGTTCAGGGGAGGAAAATATCAAATGGGCTTACCACGCCCAAAAGTTCGGCGCCGAGGTAGATAGCGCTGAAATGGAAGTTTCTCCACAGGCAATGGTGTGCACCACAAGCAGGTTCACACCAAAGTATCGAACGTAAATCACTTGCAAAACTCTGAATTGAAACACTTTCCTTTCTGAAATAAGAAAAATAAACATACACAAGGTAAGAGAAGTGAAACTCTAGCAGTGAATTTTTCTTCCTTTCTATTTTATACATGTCTTGAGTATGTTAGTGGCAGTAACGTTTGCTAGTGAAACTGTAAAAAGTCTTTTGGAAAAGTTCCAAGCAGTTCTACTTTTCCATTGTATGGGGATAAATCAAAATGACATAAGAAAGAGCAAATACATGACTGCTAAAAATGGCAGATGCAAAGAAACGAAGTTTCTAAAGTCTTTGACTTTTGTATAATATCTGACATTAAGTGTGAATAAGGTCTTTTGAAGAGACCATTACTTAAACATCGTAGTCTCTCAAAGCATATTTCAGCTAATGCGTAGGTCCTGATGGTTTACTGGTAACCATACTTGCCTACTAACCCAAGATTGCGGGTTCAAACCCGACCAGAATCGATGGATTTTTCGGGCGTAAAAATCATAATTATGGGCTTCCTTCGGAAGGGAAGTAAAGCCGTGTCCCGCGTCGTACATTTACGGCATGATAAAGAACCTCAAGCCTGAAAGAGAGGCCTCTGAGCAAAATTTGTCGGTCATTTCTGATTTGAATGGGAGACTGATGACCTGAGAAGTTAAGGAGCGCCTGTAAATAAACCAAATTAACAAATTCAACTAGAGACCGTTGCTTGTTTTTTGTTGTTGTTTACAGATAACGCTCTGATATTACAGAGTCAACTTACAGGCTCACTGTAACATTCAGTATGATCATTGGCTGCATGAAAATGTCGTATAACTAAACTCTCAAGTCCTGTTTTAATGCGCTTAGAGTTTAAAGTTTTACAAAGTATTATCGAAAGCGTTTTTATTGTCCAAATACATGCACATCAACAAAAGCATCATAGAGGTTCACTCTGAAAGTTTTGAGAATGGATGCAACAGTTTTTTAAAAATGCTATATCTAATCATTGTATCTATTCAAAGTATTCTCCGTTGCATTCTATACAACGTTTCGTCCGTTCAACCATTTTGTAAGGGCTGAACGCTATTTTCGTTTGGGTAGAGTGCAAATACATTCTCCGAGCGCAGCTATTGAGGCTTTGGAAGATTCAAATCGTAGGCCACGATTTTTCTTTTATTTTTGGTAATAGAAAAAAGTTACATAGGGCCGCCCGATCTGGACTGTAGGGAGGTTGGGACAAGTATTTGACTCCTGACTCCTGACTCCTGCAGATTCTTATTTTAGTGCTATGTGGCAGAGGCATTATACTAGTGCAATAAAATATCACGCAGACGTAGACGCTTCATTCTCAATCCATTGAAGAGGTACGCATTTTGTGGTGTACCGTTTGGTAGTGACAGTCTTTTGTCCCTCAAGTGGAATTATCACAATATGGCCACTACAGTACTTTTGTTTTTACTTGAAATATGGAAAGTAGAAAGAAATGACGGCACGGCAGTAGGCAATGCTTTACTGCCTAATCTCAAAAACATCAAGGAACGAGTGCACCTTACACACAATTTCTCTCGCATGAGATTGTACAGGTTTTCTTCGTTTCCCAACATCCGCTTGTTACAATGTGAAAGCCATTGAAATAAGAACGGCTAAACATAGGATGATACTTTCCATATTTCACTGCCAAAAGGTGTAACTGGTGACAACACGTATTACTAGTACAGCGTTACTGAGAGATTATGCAGTGTAGGATGACTGCGACAGTGCTTCTCAACCCCTTTGACCGTCATTAGCACACCTCCTCCAAGAGATCTCAGATAGCAGCAAAGTGGTCATGTTTCAACTTAAATTAAACAGCTGAGAAGAAGGAACAGATTATGTTCTTGCCAACACTTCTCGTTCGCCTCACTTTTGTTGCGGAATTCTCTCCCAGGCCGATGATTGTCGCTTAGTGCATGGATCATACTGGTATATCCAGTTTACGTCACTTGTTATGATGTTACATGTATTTTGATCTTCCTCCATAGTTTTTTTCCTGTCATTTACTGTTATTTTCTGCTCATGTGTAAAGCGGGGGGATTCCAACGACTGCAAAACTTCCTAGCGTTAAATTTTTCTTTGAGGTTTGTTTTCCTGCTGCCGATTCAATATTTAGAGCTTCTTGAATCTCATAATGTGCAATGATAATATTCTCGCAACATACGCCCTGCTTTCATCACATTTTCATCGGTTGTCCATTGCGGTCTTCATCTTCTAGGGAATCCATTTCTCTCCTAAAATCTGCAAACTATCAATAAATAGTGGAAAATCATAGTGCAGAAATGCTTTTGCTTGAGATCCATCCTAGCGTCTGGCACAGTAACACCCGCGTACACATATTGGAAAATTGAGAATCTTATTGAAGTTCATAGGCAATGGAGACGTGTGTACAGAACAGAACCGCCAACGCGAGTAACAATTGCACGCATTCAAGACAAATTTGAGAAACATAGTACCGTATCCGATGTTTACAAGGACAGATCTGAGAGACCTCTCACAGCAACAAGCCCCGCGTACTCGGCTATGGTTTTGAAACGTTTTCAGCGCTCACCGCAGAAATCTACAAAACAATTTGTACGTGAGATGGGTTAGCAGAACCAGCGTACGTCGTACTATTAAAACAACAAAGGTGAAAGTTTTCATCTCAAGAATTTTGCATGCATTAAATGAAGATGACCCTGATCGGAGAATGGAGTACTGTGAGTGGTTTCGGAACATGGCGCAAGAGGATGAAGCCTTCGTATGGAAAGTTGTTTGGTCCGATGAGGCACAATTTAAGTTGAACGGAACTGTTAACAGGCATAACTGTTCAATTCATATGTTATTTAGGAAAAGGCTGTTAATTTACCTGGAACATAATATCTAATTGGACCATTCTTTTTTTAAGGAACAGTAACTGGCCCAATGTACCTGAAGATGATATGCACACCCGTCTTATCGGCCATTCACACACTCTATAGAAAGGCATTTTACTTCCAACAGGATACTGCGTTCTCCGGAACCTAACTCCGTTGGACTTCCACTTTTGGGGAACTCTTAAGGATGTTGTGTACCGTAGAAAACCAGCTACATTGGCAGCACTTCGGGAAGAAATTGAAACGGTATGTGCTGCAATCTCTGAGGACACTTTCGCTAACGTTGCTCAAGCAGTAGTTCAACGTACTTAGAAGTGTATCGAAACCAATGGTGGGCATTTTGAGCAACTGTTATTATTGTAAAAGTCTAAGAGGATTAGTGCTCATCTTTTTCTGTTTGTGTGAATTCGATTTTGTTATGTTAACACAGCTTTTTTTTTTTTTTTTTTTTTTTTTTTGCTTGAAGTGTGTATACATTTTTGGCACCGTCTGTTTATATAGAATCAATGATCGTGGTAGCGACATATAAATTGATATTCACAGACAACGCTAATGGCCCGTTACAGCAGTATAAAAGGATGGTTTGAATTTTTTAGACCGCGACTATAGGTGCCTTGTATTTATCAAAATAGTTCTTTTATGTTGGTACAGATGGTTTAAATATTCATTTGAAACATAAAGTGCATAATTGTTTCAAATAGTTTATTTAATACGTCTTTTCTAAATCAGATGTTTCGTGGGCATTCCATAAAATAGACAAAAATGATTATATGCAGTAACAAATTTCCTTGTAAAACTATTAATTGAAGGAGGAAATTTGCACCGAAATTATAATTATTTTTTGAGATTTTACTTTTTCATTTTAACCAATTGAAAATGAGCTACTGAATTTAAACATGACTATATCATACTTGAAAATTCCCTCATGAAGACCGCAGCAAGAAAAATACGTGATATGATGTTAGATGACCGGATAATTAAAGTTTGTATTATTGCCGAGACTGTAGGTGTTTCAATGGAATGTAGGTTGTATTTTACATTCTAAAGGTTTCCACAATATCAAATAATTAAAGTTTGTGTTATTGCCGAGACTGTAGGGTTTCAAAGGAACGTAGGTTATGTTTTACATTCAAAATTCTTTCACAACATCAAATAATTAAAGAGTATGTTATTGCCGAGACCGTAGGTGTTTTAAAAAATGTTTAGGTTACATTTTAGATGGAGAATTGCATAAGCAGAAGATTTCCGCAATATCGGCGCCTCATCAAAATCACATTGAATGAAAATCACATGAAGTTTGGAATGTTTTGACTGCAACTAGCTGTTCTTGTGCGTCGGCTTTAACTGTAAATGAGAAATAGATAGACAGACACCCACACACCAAAATTGAAACAACAGCCAAAACAGAAGCCGGTTGTTTAGCGCCAAAGAAGATAAATCCAGTTTCATTTGCAGGAAGGGATGTTTTAAGACATTTTACTAATTGATCTTCAGAAGTAAAATAATTTTTCATTAATGCAATGCATCTGCTCCCAAAAATGCTTTAGCGATGGGAAAATTGAGAGATATGAAATATGAACTGTCGGAACATCCACCTTACTCCCAGATTTAATTTTACTTTCATCTGTTTCCAAAGTTCAAACTCTTCTTGCTGCTCAGATTTTTTCACTAAATCAAAAGGCAAATGCAACTATATATATATTTGGTTTATTTCCGGACCCTCTTTAATATCTCAGGTTATTAGCATTCCATTTAATTCAGGGCCGATAAACTTTGCTCAGAGTCCTTTTCTTTCAGGCTAGAGGTTCTTTTACGTGCCGTAAATTTACTACAAGGACCTCTCTTTCAAAGTAGGTCATACTTTGGATTTTTGTGCCCGAAAAAAAAAAACCCATTAACACTGGCCGGAATGAAGAGGCGAATGTAGGACTACGAGATAAATGTGGTTACCTCTAGACCACCAGGACCGACAGAATGTAGCTGTAGAAGACTATTTTGCAGATCCGTAAGGATGGAATCCACGTTACTGGCCTTAAAGAAGAACAAAAATATTGTAAAAACTCGTTCCTTCAATATTAAGTCGTGACCTCTTGTATGTCATGCTGAGAAGAAAGCGATAAACTATATTTTACTCTTGTGTTCACCGTTCAAAATTTTATATAAAAACATGAATTTACCTAATTTCCTTTCAAATGCTAACGAATTACCTAAAACATCACTAAAATGATCACCAAAAATGTAATATTGATATATTCAGCAGCTATTTTGAATGTTACATAGGAAACAGCTAGAAAAGTAGTTTAACGTGCCATCAAAATATTAGCTTTGTTAATAACATTCTCGTATTGTGAATAAAGTATCATTATTGTTTTGCTTAATAAATAAATATCTAGAACAAAGGTTAAAATACAAAATATATCTTACTCTTCTATTGTGCATTTGAACACTGACTAAATGATAACTATTATTAAATATTACTTCAGCATTGCAGAAGAAAGTTTAGGTTAACTTAAGTGCATTATGTTCCAATTTCCTTTATTGATATTGCGATGGTCGTTCGGAAATTGTTTACAAAAGTTTTTATTCCTTGTTTATTATGGAACATGGGATTCCTCAATACACTTCTCATCAACCTCAATGCACCGTTGTCATTTTAGTGATAACTTAATTATGACGTATCGAAGCTATTATTTGGATGTACTACGCCATCACTCGGGAACAGCTACCTAAATTTCCTCGTTGTTGCCGGAATTTTTTTAACTCGCAGTGTGTCCTTTACATTGACAAATATGGCAGGCATGATCCGACCGAGCGAGATCCCATGATTATTATGAGTGAGGCGCTACAATTAACTCAGGTTTGCGGTCGTAGTATTCCTGATTCCTGATGTGAGGCTGTGCATTGTTCTGTAGTAGGATGAACACTCTTGTTGACTACTTCCGCATCCTGTAAGGGCCTTGCAGTACACCTTGCTGTTGATAAATTTTCCTTGACATTACCTTTACATTATCACATGCCTAAAGTGTCTCAAAAGATGGAGCAGCACAAAACTCGTTAGACTGTGAATTCCCTGGGTTTTTCCACTGCATAGTCTACTCGTGTGTCACCAACTTCTTCAAAAAATAGGGGTCTTCATATGCATTTCCGGTAGACACAGACACACTTCATCCCCTTTATTCTTTTGTGTTTGTCAAGTCCCGTAAACTCACTGTGAGCACACTTGTTTCTTATTCAAATCGCCGTGAATATTAATGAGCAGTGGTGAGCGATCTAGGCATGTTTGACATTCCAGTTCATCAAAGATTATGCGTCTGTCAGCCCATAATCAATTCGGACACAACTTCACTGTTCCTGGGAGACAGCGTACGACCAGTGCTCTTGTACCAAGACAAATATCGCAGTTAATAACTTTCCGTAGTTCCTTCCATTTCATATATGATGCCTTTTCCATATTTGCCACGCCTTTCTCTATTTGACAACAAACAAGCACTGTCCTTTCGCTGCACACTCTGGTTATAACCGCCATCTAGTATTTGCAAATTTGCAAATTTCGTCCTACGAAAGAACGAACGTACTCGTAGATTGTTCGGTATTCATGAAACACCATTATTGTAAATTATTTCCGCGCGCCTGATTAAATTTCCTCGTGGAGTTGACTACACCAAGAACTTTGTAAATTCACATGTTTTCATGTTTTTCTTTTTCAACAGGTAAGCAAGAACGAAGTAAATCCAGCTGTTGAAGATTCATGTCCTTCGTGGCGGTAGGATAAGATACTACTATTTATTTATTTGACAAGCAATACAAACTTAAGGCTACCGTATTGTCTGCTCTCAAAATTGTATGTAAGTTGTCACATTTAAAATGTCGTTTAGTAAATTTATTTTTTCGATTGAAAACAATGAAATTATTCGTTAAATACACATATTTTTTTAAAAAAAGCATTAATTTGTTTTACAATTGCTATTGAATTTATTTTAATATACTCAGCTAAACATGTGAAAAGTTATGCCACTGAATTAAAAGGTTTGATTGAATCGACTAAGATGTTTTAATTAAGTAAGGCTGGTGTTTTCTGATTTACATACCTAATTCAAAGTTTTCATGAATTTATTAAGAATTCAGAATTGTCATAATGAAAAATAATACACTGTTTATTTTATTTTAATTTTTATCTCTTGTTATTATTTTTGATAAATAATTCACATGAGCAGGTAAGCAGGAATAAATATTAAACTCTCTTACTAAACGAGAGATGAAATGCATGATATCAGCTGAGATTTGCATTCTACCAAGGAAGTGTTTTATTTTTTTTGGGGGGGGGTTAGAGAATAATACTTTCTCTTAGCACTGATGACCTGCGGTGCGAATATCAATTTGTTGTTTTCTCTAATCTCTCTGTCTCTTTCGTGCTTGTTTTGCAAGTACCAGTGAACAAAGGGTGCGGCCGGTCTCGGCGGTTCAATGGTCCACTTCATGCAAACACCACAAATCCCTTTTCAAAAAAAAAAAAAAAAAAAAAAGGCTTTCCTTTGTTGGTAGTTATTTTTTTCTGAATAAATACATTCTGTTTTAATCTCTTAACTTCTATCCAAAATTCCTGTTTTACATGTACCGTAATTTAATAAAAATTCAAAACTTTGCCTCTGCCATTCTTTGCCTAAAACGCGAAACGCGATTAAATAAGGCTAAAGAACATGGGTCGCTTGCAGTGGAAAAGAGCTTTGCAGAAGCTCTTCTGACTTTAGTCTCCATTTGCTTTTTTGAAGTTAGACATGATTTAATGTGTGCTAGAACTGCATTTGTTGTTAGAGAACGAACTTCAAGCAGTGAAGTATATGAAAATGAAAATAGGAATCTTTCATGTTCCATTTAAGGACGATTTCTGACCAGTGATTTTTGAGAATATTTATTATTTTTCTTCAAAGTATTATTCTGGGTACCACTTTTCAAATTAAAAATATACTAGCATCTAGATAAATAAATTTAACTACTAATAACATTACAATGTGAAAATAATATTCTCCCATATCATTTGGGTAAACTAGACGCGTTTCTGAACTACAATTGAATACTTTTTAAATATTAACTTGCACAGCAACAAGAAGAAAATCTATAAATTTATATTTATACTTCTTTCAATGAACATATTTCGATTCGCTGAGCACAAGAAAGTTTTGTGAAAGTGATCACAACAACGGAAAAGACATTTGTGTATTGAATTCTAAGTTCCGAAGTGTGGTTTTTGGTATAGAGTAAGCTGAAACGTAGAAAATCCAATTTATGCTAAAATACTATGAAAATATCTGTGTAATGCTATAATAAATTGTTTTCATATTCACATTTATGGCATGTGATTATCAGTAATCCAAGCAATAATAATTAAATCAAATTATATGTAACATTAAAATAAAATTAAGTTAATATGATATGACTCATATCTGAGTGTATATAAGCTCAATTTTTCGGTCCTTTTTAGGAAAATATATCAATCACTTTTGAAATTAATTCTTGGTTTTACTAAACTTTTTGCCGTTCTTTATTATAATCCTTGTTAAGATATCCTGCCGTTCCGCCGCAATTTACAATTAAATATAAATGGATAAAAATAGGCTATAGATAAAGAATTTACAATCTATAACCAGTTGATTGATTGATTTAAGGACGCTCTTTAACATCTCAGGTCATCAGCGTCCCATTCAATTCCTGAAACGGCCGAAAAATTTTGCTCAGAGGCCTCTCCTTTCAGGCTTGAGGTTCTTTTCCTTGCCGTAAATGTACGACACGGGACCCACGGCTTTACTTCCCTTCCGAAGGAAGCCATACTTTGGATTTTTACACCCGAAAAATTCATCAATCCTGGCCGGGTTCGAACCGGCGATCTGGGGTTTAGGAGGCAAGTATGGTTACCCCTACATCACTAGGACCGACAATATATAACTAATATATAACTAATATATAACTGTGGGGTAAGAATGCGTTTTAAATAAAAGTAGTAATAAATTATATTTACTGTTATGGTAAATTGATTATTTGATTCCATAACACGGCAATACAACTAAAGATGGCGAAATACTATCTTTAAATTTATATTATTTGCAGTCCGGTCCTTCTTTTGGGTCTCGAGCTCTATAAATTCCCATAACAGGGCAAATATAATCAACGGCGAGGAGACGAGGCTAGACAATACAATATCGAAAGCTTCCTTGCCATTACAGGCAGTACAATTGTGGAGCTCCAGTCCTGATCGACAGCAGAGAGAGTCCCGAATGGAAGATTACGAAATGCTTGTAAGATTGTAAATCTTTAATGTATTATTTTTTTATTTAAAAGTGACGTAACCTATGCGTTGTCATCCTTAAGTTTCTGGGTGCAATGTGTTGTTCCTTACCACAAAACCGAGTGATTCACTTATTAACACGCGTTGTCTTTTTGGATTTCGCAATTAATTTATACACTCATACGCACATACACTAATCTTAACGCTAATCTCTGGTAAATCCTAGAAACCGATGATTTGCTGCGGCGAGGTGCTGTTGACGGCCTATGTTCGCCTCTTTTTCTAAATATAAATTGATAGGATATTGTGTGCTACTAAGTAGACGGGTAAATCATTGCAACGATTGAAAATCTCCTTTGATTCCAGCAGAAAAAAAATCGTAAATATAAATTTATAGCGGATTGTATGCGTGATACTATGTTAGGGAGTAAATCATTGTAATGGTGGCAAATCTCCGTTGACTCCAAAAGAAGAGAGAGGGAAATAAAAATAAACTTCAGGACGTGAGGATTCGAACCCACTACCTTTAAACCTGTAGTATTACGCTCTTACATCTGAAATATCAAGCCATTCCGTAAAAATGCTGTATTATCTGTAGAAGTTATTACCCTCGACTTTCTCTGTTGCCGTTCGGGAGTGGAGGGAGGAAGCAATCAGAATCTTATGTTATTTATTTGTGGGAAAGCTGAGCCCTAGAACTTGTACTACCTGTAATGTTAAATAAAACTTCGTGAAAGACCGCTTTCACCTCTCCCTGAAAATGACATGAAAAGTTAATAGTGCGCCTGCGCAAGGCAGGCTGAGCCTACGACCATCTTCTTGGTGATCTGCTCTGTAAGTGACAGACAACGCATTAATTCAAACAAGAAACACTTCAATTTGTCAATAAAAATGAACTTATACGAGGCAACACCCGAATTATGCAGCTTCGCCCATGCTAAGTTCATAATCAAAGCTCAACGTCGCTTTTGAGAAGAATATGGGAAGGAATATAGCTGTGGTGCATGGTTATTAGAGTATGAAGATTCTGGTTGTACGTGCAAGAGGAAATGTGTAATGTCTTTTACTACATGTGCATTCGACATGGAGCATTTACAACAGGCTACTAACATCGTTCAAAACATCGGCATTAAATCTCTTTTAAAAAAATAAACGTTAACAGTTGTTTTGTCTGATGGTGCTGACTTTGTCGTGATAGTGTCATTAGTGTATATGCAGTTACTTTGTAAAGCTCCAGGGATGGTTCTGATTTATCCTCTTGAATGGAGGGCAGGGAAAGTCTAATATCGCAGCTAATGTTCTTTTATATTGCGATTGATAAAGTCTTCTGTTCAAAACCAGAGGCAAGGCGAGGGTATTTCCTCAACACTACAATAAGCGAGATTTACTGTGATGGAATGACATAACATTAAGGGATCCCTTTCTTCTGCAGCCGCAACAAAGTACAACGACTGCAGTTTCAGATACAAAGAGAGAGAAAGAGAAGAACCCAAGAATGAGATATATCATGATGTACAAAAATTTGTCATTCTTAGCAGAGGCTACCTAATAGATCATAAACTTCCGCTGTTTGTGACAGAGGCTTCACAATATTATGAACATATGGAACAAGATAGCTGTGCCCCAGGAAGTCCTGAAGTTCTGGCAGAGTATTTGGGACTGCCACAGGTGGTCGAGGTCGTTAAAGCGTGGACACGTGAGTGAGAGATGTGGAGATTCCCACTAGGAACATCCTTCCTGACTGATTCCCACTAGGAACATCCTTCCTGACTGAGTTTTATTTTCAGGTTTTCCTCAGTCCTCATAAATGATAAATGTCGGAAAGTTCCCTACACTTAGGTCTGAAACGCTCCCTTCTTTGAAAAAAGGAATCCTTTCCGAGTTCATAATTTCATCTCGTGTATCACTGTCCACCGCCTGCTATGCCTCAGTAGTTTTAACACTAATAAACAAAGAGTACTTGGGTGTTTTATCAGCTCATCTAAATAATTCTACAGCATAAATTAAATAGCGTAGGAGAGAGTTGGACATCCAATTGAAATGAGACTTAATTGCGGAATGGAATGCCTTTCAAACCATGCAGACAATGCGAGACATGTGCACGCGCCAACATCCCAGAAGACAAAAGTATCCACAAGGCGTGCATTATGCAGTTGTTGGCTAAAGGGTCTAAGTATTCACACTGATTCAAAGCCACAGATAATTGTACGAGAGAATGAGAAAACACCCCAGATCTGATCAACATAAGACCCGTCCAGACTAAAAAATACATCAAATGTAGTCTGATGAAAGCCGTACTTGGATGTGTAGCGAACATTTCATCTGATTCTGAAGAGAACAGGGAAAATCAAACACACCGGAGTTACAGAGATTGCCAAAAAAATGTATACACCCTTCAAGCAAAGAAAAAATTGTGTTATCTTAACAAAATTGAACTCTCACAAGCAGAAAATGATGAGCACTAATCATCGTACACTTTTAAAGTTACAACAATTGCCCAAAATGCCCACCATCGGCGTCAGTCCATTTCTGAATACGTTGAACTACTGATTGAGCAACGTTTGCGAAACTGTCCTCAGCGATTGCAGCACATGCCGTTTCAATTTCTTCCCGAAATGCTGCCAGTGTAGCCGGTTTACTACGGTATAGAACATCCTTAAGAGTTCTGCATAAGTAGAAGTTCAACGGAGCTAGATCCAGATCCGGAGAACGCAGTGGAAAATCAGTCGGCCCTCTTCGAGTGAGTGCTCAAAATGTTCCAAATCATAGCCGAGGACACGGGCATATTGCTCTGCGAGGTCTCTCAGATCTGCTGAACGTCGCATGCGGTACCATGAGTTTCAAATTTGTCTCGAATGCGTGCAATTGTTACTCGAGTTGGCGGTTCTGTTCTGTACACACATCTCCATTGCCTTTGAACTTCAAAACGATTCTCGGTTTTCCAATACCACTTCAAAATTGCTTTCCGCTGTTCAGACGATAATCTTGGTTGCATTTAATTGTAACAAAGGCATAATGTAATGTGAGTCACATCTGTTTACAGTTTGGCTTCATTTGTTCATTGTTCATTTACCTGTCACGTAGCAACGCTATCATAATGTATGAGAGTCACACCTGTTTACAGAACATCATACTACACATTACTGTTGTTTATCGGTTCAACTTTGAAATATATTAAATAGATATCTACTGTAAAAGTGAGTATACATTTTTGGCACCCTCAGTATTTCACGCTTCCATTCTTTCAGTAAGAAGAGGCCTCTCTGTTCTAAAGTCTATCACTTTCACCCTAATTCTCAATGCATTTTCTAAAGCTGGTTGGGAAGGGTATTCATCGACGTTTGGAGTAATTCCTACCGACTTTGGAACCAATTTGCATAGATTAAATGTGCAACTCAACTGAGGTCTCTGTCAGAAACTTTTTTCGCCCACTGTTATGACGTTAATTCGAAGTTGGTGGTGGGATGCACTACGCTTTGTGCACTCTCTGGACAATCTGTGATGACACACCGGCACACTGAATTATTTAATTCACTTGATATTCCTTTTTTCATCACTCCTACACATCTGCATTTCTACTTGTGTGGTCAGTTCCTTGAGTAGAGCTGAAGCACATTAACTCTACTGGACTATGGACGATTTCACTGCTCGTCTTTTCCTTGGATAACTCTCCGGAGGCCATCTTATAAGTTGAAAAGATACTGCTTTATGTTATACTAGAGTTTATCAATATTTTGCCCGTGGGCTGTATCTGTAACCGCCACAAGAAGTTTTCAGTTACATGTATGATTGAATGAAAAAGAGAATAAAATGGAAAGTTGTGGAAAAAAAGTCTTTATGCATAATAAATGCCACTCCGCCAGCATGGGTATGGATTTGCAGCAATCGCAGTTCAATCTTCTAACCAGCTGAGCTTTTAGTAGCTTTAAACTGTTCATTTCTCTAAATACTAGGCACAGGGTTAAGCGCTGGACAACAATAATGGAATTGACAATACGCTCAGTAAAACCCTAATTAAGTTAGGTAGCCTAAAAGCGCAGTCTGCCCTGCAACCGGAAGAGGAGGAGGAAATGCAATAAAAAATGTACGCCTGCGCGAATGCGCAGTCGCCAATCGCTACTCTGAAAATAGAAGCTAACAGTTTAATCAAATTGGAATGCATGACAAAATATTGACAAGCTAAATGCTTCAAGCGCGGCCATCAGTGAAATTCCATTAGAATGTAAGAAATACATCAGAGATACGGTGGGTCCCATTCGTTAATAATAAACTCCCATCTTCCTGCAGAATAGGAAAGCAAATTCGTCTTTAGCCGTCTTTTTATTAAAAATGACGACGCTGTCCTACTGTTGAAATTATTTTCAGTAGAGCAAACAATGAAGGTATTAAATTTATTTCTTCTTTATTTTGTATAGCGACATCAAGAATATCTGTGTAAAATAGAATTAGATTTGAAAAACTGCAAAATCAATTTTATAATATAAAAGTCATTCCACGTTATGTATGTTAGCAAATAATTTATAAAAGCATTTTCCTGTCTTTAAAAATAAAAACTGAAACATAATCTAATTACTAAAATAATATTTACTATTTTATAATTTAAAGGTAAGGAAAAATAAAAGTGATCTGCAAAATATTCATTTTGTGGCCTACTCTGTTTGTCTTGTATTACAGTCTTCCAAATTCAAGAATCTGATTATTTGGATCGTCTCATTAAACATACAGAAATGACCCTAAAAGTTTCAATAGTACACGTTTTACATTGTTTCATAGTTGAAAAAGTTAATCATTTTATGTTGAGTATTATAAAGTATTCTGAATGACACTTTCTGTACATCTTTTCTTATTAGATGTTGAAAACCTGAAGCTGGAATAAAACTATCGAAATGTGGAACTTTTTAATGCAAAAAGGAATGAGAATTAAATTAAAATGTAGCTGGAAGTTTTTCAATACTAATATATCTGTCGATGGACATCTGAACGTCTCATTTCAAAAATACTTTTTCGATTATGTAAGTAGAAAGTTGATATTTAAGCTTTAAAACGAAATAATGTTTTCTTGAAGATTTTTTAAAGTTTACCTATTGGTACTTTAAAATGGTAAATAAAACATGAACAAATAATTTCTTAGATATATTTTAAACCCGGAAATACAAATTACAACACGTGTATAAACAAGACATTTTCTCAGAAAAAAGTTCTTAAACTTTTAAACTTGACATTTAACATTTTTTCATATTCCTAATATTATTTTATAACTTTGTAACTTAAAGTGCCCTGAAAATGACCTGACAATTTTTGTTAATCTTTTATTGCTTGTGTGTGGAAAGTCTTAAACCTTGCAGTATTATTATCGACGACTCGTAGGTAGAGTAGCATAGTTGGTTGCTCTTTATTCTATAAAAGACATACTTTTCCGTGTTTTAAATATCACTGAGCAATTGTTTGTTGGCTCCAAATTTTTCCTTTGTCATTTGTTTTTCATCTTTTGTTATGTACATTGTGGCACAATTATTTTGATAATATATAACTATGGTAACGAAGAGCAATACTAACTCATTTGTGACGGAAACATTGTGCTAAACGAATTTAGCATATCTGTTTTTCTTTGCGGTTTCGCTGTCAGTACCTTACCTTCAACCGTCCTGAGAAGTTAAGAGAGGGTCAAGCGACATAACTACATTTACATTGAGAGTAGTGCAGTGTCATCACGTCCGTGTACTGGCCTACGATTTCTTCATGGACAGCAAGTAGGAACAAAAAGCTAACGTGAAAGCTAACGTTAAACTTACAAAATCGGCCACATGCTTCGTCAAGTAAAAGTGGAAGAATGTCTCTGGAAAATAACCGGTATCACCAGCGAAAATGTTGAAAGAGCCCCGGAAATTGTTCATGAGAACCGTAGGAAAACAACAACATTGCTGACACCGTTGATGGGTCATTTGGATCAGTGCAGGCGAAGGTCGCAGTTCCAACACGAGAAACAGAGCAGACCACAGAAAATTCTACTCATACTTAGAAAAAATACCTTCCAAAAGTCTCAAAATTGCTGGTACCCGCGTTTTGCTGTCTAAGGAGTCTATTTCGAAGTATATGGTGTTCAAAATGAAGTATATAAAGTATTTTCTTTGTAACAGAACATTCCGGGAACTTTTTGATGACACTTCATATATTCCAAAAGGATATAAGCCGGTTAGTTAGTAGTTCCGAAATAGGTTGTATTACTATACTGTTATCCATAGTAAACTATGTTTTACCCCTACAAATAACTGACTTATTGTTTATGCTATCCAAATTCAAACGGCAATAATAACAATGCAGGTTTGCGAGGCAACAATTGTAAACAAAAGAGGTAATGATTTAATCTTCCTTAGAAGGTAAGTTGGATAGCAGTGTCATTTGAAATTTCAAGTGTTTGATGTGAGAGGTTAAAATCTTAAATGTAATCAACATTGATTTTAAACTCTTCCTTTGATATATCAATTTAGATATTTTTATTTAAATTAAATTTATTTTAAATACACAGTTATTCCGATGCAAAGTTTGAAATTTACTCCAGAGTTTCTTTCTAGAGTAAGTTGGTGGATAATGGCAGCTTTGTTCTTTAATGGCATGTTTGTTATATTTTAGAAGTTAATAAGGCATTTAATGTTTTATTTCATTTTAAATGCAGCACTTGGGGTTTACAGTAATTATGAGTTCATGCGAAGAACCGAATTTGCCTATTAACCGCATTGTTTAATGCGCGGCAACTCTTGCATGTTGAGCTGCGATGCGTAAGATTACTGTATTAAAGTAATTAAATGCAATTTTCTACATTATATGATAATTCATGTTATTAAATTGCATCATGAACTAACTTGAACACTCTAAACAGAATTTATATGTTATAAAACCAGTTACATGTATATACATATGCTAAATTTCTTTCAAAGTTCATCTGTTAAATAAAAGTACAGTTAAAGGCCTCCTTACTTAGCATCAGAACAAGATTGTAATCTTTTTGAAAAGGTTTTAAAATGTTTAGCACATTTTTGTATTACTACACATCTTTCTATTATAATTGTATTTTTTGAAGCAGTGGGTTAAAGACATTAATACATTTTCAACGAGAAACTGATTCCATTATCTCTTAAAATTCGTTTAAATGCATTTTTAATCGGTTAAATGTTTTGTGCTCCCTATAAGTCACAGATAATTTCAATCAGATTATTATATTTTTACAAATGACACAAAAATTCTAAATGTATTAATTTAGTTATTTTTGTTTATCTGCGAATTTGTAAATCCATTCTAGTGCCCTCTTTATTACAAAATGAACTGTATAAATAGCAGTTTGCATTGCACAATATTTTACTTTTCATACAAAAATATGTTTTAGTATCACACTGAACCCCAATAGAACATTATTTGTTTTTTATTGGTTAAATTTTTACAATTACTTATGCTTTATTCTAAGTGTTATCAGTAGCTAAGAAATAAAACAAGTCTTAAAGATATGTGCATTCCTTTCTGATAGATATTCCAGGTATCTTTCTTCCTTTTTCTGATGCTGCCACGTAAGCATGGTGTGATCCGCAAGCTACTTGGCTATGCGGCGTGGCAAGCTCACTTCATTTCTTTGAGAACAGCTAAGGAGAGCTTTGGTAGGGTGAAGTGCAGAAACTTTAGGCTTTTGGCTTTTCAATTACGAAATGTTAGGTCCAGGGCCTTCTTCGTTACCTAAACCTGGTAGAATGTTTTTATGTTGTAAAGTGTTTAGTGTTATTAACTGACCGTTCCATTGTTATACTTTTTCTAGACAAGGAACATAAATTTGTAACCGAAGATATTAAGTTATAATTTAGGCATAACATTATATCATTTTATTTTTTCATAAACCAGAATCTTAAACCAGAAGATTTAATTACATTTAGCCTTTATTTTGCTGCGCCAATAAATATGTGGCAAATGGTAAATTTAAACATTTAAACATTAAAAGTTAATATTTTAACTACTTGTTGTTCTATCCGATTTATTGTTATTTTGAATTCATATTTATTTTACATTGTTTGTTGTTCAGCAAATTATATCGAAACATCCATTGTTATAATATGTATATTATTCTTCTTTACCCGTAGTGCCGAGCTACCTTTTGATGTAATATCCTGGGCGTTTTCTTCCAACATATTCATATAGTTAAAACATTAAGAAAACGGTGTGAAACTCAAGTTATTAAAGCAGTTAACTCGAGACATGATGCAAATGTTTAGTATCGTCTTGTACCTTTACTGCCCTCTGTTCCTAAATTCTAAGTAAATTTTGCTCCATTACCTGTTCTCTAGCCTGCGTTCCTGCGGCGCTGTTGCGGTGTCCCGCAGGTGACCAATGCATTATATGTGGTTTCTTCGATCCAGCATTGCTTCCTAAGCTCCAATTATATCTTTGTTCTCGAACTCCACCGCAAACTACCTATTTCTATAGTAACCGTATTTTGCTCTGTTAAGAGGAAGTATCCTTGAGATATACATTTCCAATATATAAGATACAGTACTGGATTTTGTGCACACAACTTAAAACTGGAAATTTCTAGTTCATTTTTATTTACCTGCAAACTTTCTTGCAAGAATTATCATAACGTATCGTAGGTATTATAGTAAAATACTTAGTAATTTTTTCTCTACAGTACATAGTGTAAAATTAAATAATGTTTCTTTTTTCAATTTTCATTTTAAAGTATTTTAGAGCAAATTACAAGTTCAGATTATTATAGCAAAAAAGTAATTAAACAAACAGTAAACAGATATAATTTTATCGCCTTTTTGTTTAGGTGTGATAAAAGTTTTAAATTTATTGTTAGAAAACTTAGCACAGTTAAATTTATATAAGTACTAAAAGACATGAGCTTATTTCAATGTAAGAAAACCAAGTTTAAAGTAATAACGTCTTCTAAAAATTGAATTTTATTCTTAATGTTTAAGAATTCCTAGCTATGTAGGATGGCCCTTCATCTCTTAGGCTTTTTAAACTTGTGGAAATTGTGATGTAAATAGCATTTAAAATATTTTTGAGAAAACTAGCGACAAACTTTCATATTTATGAAATGGCCGTTGTAACTTTAATATGAAGTTTTATTTTCAGCAAAACTTTGACTGTATTGATTATTTTTAAATTTATCTTTTATTCTTGCAGTATATACATTTCTTTTATCCGTGTTGGGTTATACTTCACTAAAATAAATAAAATTATTTCCCCCTATGCTTTCATTTTTAAATCAATACACAGTTGAACATTTACTTGCAGTTTGTAACAGGCCTGCCATACTGATAATAGTTTTGTCACACTTTTAAAATGAAACTGAGGTAACAGCATGCAATTTAAATTGATATATGATTAATTAATTTAAAAAGTCCTTAGAAGTGATAGCAGATTGGCTACAGTTGTTTCAAATTAACATTCACAAAGTAAAAACATGATTTTCTTATACCTGTGCTATGATTCTGGTGGAAATATCAGCGTTGTTGAGGAACTTGTCCCTAGCACAATTATGATCCCCTCCTGCAATGTATGTCAAATAAACAGGAAAAAATTCGGTATAAAGTTCTCTAGCTTCTAGTACATGTAGACAAAAATATCTTTATAACGGGTGCCCATATGTTGGCAAAGATGAGAGATAACAGCTGATTAAAATCTTAACGAGAGCATAGAGGTGAAGTTAATATTATCATCACATCGCAGTAGGGCGGAATGTTACAGTGAAACTTGGTAACAAACTGAGAGCTGAAGGAACTAGTTTGATTGGTACAATGAAACGGACGAGAAGGGAAATGCCTGATCGAATTATAAAACACATGAAAATCTGTAATGTCAGTTTTCCTTTTAACAAAAAAAAAAAAAACAAAAAAAAAAAAAACAAAAAAAAAAAAAAAGGACACCACCCTCACGTTTACATATAGAAAGGAAACAAATATTTCTTCTGAACAGCTCAGGGTAGCTGGAGTTTAGATGAATAATAATGCAAAACTGTTTCGGGTTGCAATTAGTGTCTACAACAAAACATAAGTTTGCACTCGACATCATGTGTCAGATGGCAAGAAAATATTCCGTTTGTTCTGGAACACGCCGATAGTCAGTGCATGTTTTCTGCAACATTTTTGACTTAACGGGCCATGCATTCATGGAATATGTTCAAGGCAATAACAAAAAGCAGAATAAGTCTCAGTAATGTTATCCTAGAACTTGCGACTCACTAAATGTATAGAAGCTAGAAACCAAACAATAAGGATAGAGGTGGAAGACGAAAACGAATAATAAGCTTCGAAGGAATCCAAAAAGGATAATCGGAGACAACAATACCAAATGAAGACATTCCGTAAGAAGACAGATACATATTGCAAAAAATGCACAAAGTGCTTTTATGGACCCTGTACAAAAGACACGATAAGAAAGTAATTGAATATAAATATTGCTCTGAAAGCTTATTATAGTATTGCATTTGTGTTTTTATGTTTTCCTATCTAAAGATAACGGAAACAGATTTAGAAGGTGCAATTGTACATTAACAATATGTCACATTAACAATTTTTTTATAGGAACATTATAATCTTTTATTCAGTTATATCCCTGTGTTTTTGTTATTAAATATATTGTAAAAATTGCACAGTGTTTCGTTTGGTATAAAGTTAGAAGTTATTACATTTAATCCACACTTAATAACAGCTGTCAAAATGACTGCTTGGCATTTCTAGTGCTAAGGAACATAAATATGCCAGGATCTATCAAAATTAATTGGGTTAGTCACATTGTTTAGACCAGTAATTTTTCCCTCAACGAAAAATTGTTTTTTTTAAAACAAAAATATAGTTTTGTAGTAGCAGCTTGACTAAAATGTAGTACTGGACGTTTGAGGGTCTAAAAATGATTACACTGATGTTTGTGTAGAGTATTATTATTATTATTATTATTATTAATTTATAATTATCTCATCAGAGAATAAACCTCTAGAAACAAAATAAATTATGTAAACTGATGTATCAACTATTATGTAACGAAAAAGGAATTTCATTTTTTCCCTATAATTTTATGTCACACCAAATAAATCATTTATTGGTGTACATTTTTTCCCTTGATTTTTTATTTTTACACCTGGATATATGTAATGTAAATGCTCTGAATTCAAATATGTTTTCAGTTTTACTCAATCGGGCTAGGTTTTTAAACAAAATCACATAAAATATATAATGTACTTATAGTTTTGATGAAGTATTATTAAATTTTAAGACATAGAACTAAGACAAACTGTTTTTGTAGTTTTCATTTTAACTTAAATATTAATGAATATATTGAGAAAAGAGAGCCATATGTTAATTATTATAAATTTCGAAAAAATTTTCTGTATTGGGGAGAAGAAAACATTTTTCGAAGTTATAATCTGTCCTTCACTAGTGTCTCTTTTCAAACACCAGCAGTAATCAGCAATCGTAGACACACCCCAGTGGCCTGGATAGCAGTTTTCCTTTGTTTTATTGTCTTTATGAAACTGCTCACCTTGTTCTTCACTCATTGCACCGAGATTCGCAGGGACGTAATTAATATGACTGTTGAGAAAATTCACTTTAACACACATTCTACAACCTAGATTTCTAAAATGTTGTAACTTTCCTCCATGATTTCTTTATAGTTCTCAGATTTCTTGTTGCCAGGAAAGTTTTTTGTATTGCCAACTATGCTGACTTCTCTAATTCGGACATCCACTGAGGAAAGATCTCATCCTGCATAAGCTCACGAATCTGGGGTCCATCGAAAATACCTGCTGCTATCTTAGCTTCAGTTTTCTGTGGGAACTCTGTAATAAGAAAGTTGAAACAGTCACTGTCCTTACTTATAGCAGTAACAAATTGCTTCATCAGGCCTAACTTAATATAGAGAAGGACATTAGAAGTAGAAACCAATGCTTCATACTTCACACCTTTTTTTTCCCCTCCAGGAACTAAATTGCCCTTTTGCGGCCACTTTCCCTGGTCCAATGCTCTGCTACTGTCCCATTCACACAGTGAACGATTTATTATCTTATTTAAATACCTCATAATATTCATTTAATGTATCTGCTCTATAAACAAAAAATAAAACTGTTATTTTCTATAGCACCGATTTCTAAAAAAATGCAGCCCGGAGAGACGAAACTAAGGCTGGTTTAAGAGATTTAATGTGGCAAGGAATAAGAAATATGAACATTTTTAATTCAGCAAAAATCGTGTAGACAGTGTTATTTTAATAATTTGCGTTTTCTATTTGGATTTTGTGTTTAATTTCTTTAAATCCCAGAATATCTTGCATTTTTGAAGAACATTCTTATATATATATATAAAGGAAACTGAAATGTGTTTGGCTAATCTTATATAGCTATTCCCATGTGAACTGCAAAGACGGAGGAGCTAGAAATGCTAATAGCGACTAATGCAGTTACAGGATGATTAATGGAATCCCTGACCGCCCGTACTTGACACTCCCTGGCTCATCATGCACCAACTTTCTCTTCATAGATGAGACGAGTGAATGCTTTCTGATAATGGTGGGACATTTAAAAGAAAATGTGCCATCATGTTAGCTGGGCGTGCTCTTAGCGACCCACAGAGCCAGCAACCCACTATTTTGAACGTATCCGGCCGCACAGATACTACCGGCAGTGAGTATCGCTGTGTGTGTTGTTTCACTCCTATTTTTGGGCAGTTCTAGCTCAAGATTTTTTAAAAATCTTATATAAGAAAACAGTGGTTAAGTTTTCGGTACCTTAGAGAATCTTAGAAAAGAGTCTAATTAGAAATACAAATCATAAAATAACCAACATCAAAACTGCGAGGTCATTATTATACAAGAAAATAAATAAGAATACTTTTGCTACTAATGCCAGTCTTACAGCCCAGCGACCAACAGAGGTGAATACATTTTTTAAAATTGCTCATACTAACATATCTTTAATATAACTCTTATCAGTGCTACAATTTGACTAACCTTAGTTTAATATGAAATATAATAATTATTGAATTTAATCGGATACAAATTACATTTTTTTTTCATCTTTACATTCTTCACTGCGGTTTCAAATTGAGGCCAGGTATAATAATATTATTACATATATTTGTTTCTAAGATTTATTTGCGCAAGTTAAGTATATTGATAACCGTGGAACAATGGCAGACTGGAAGAAAATCATTAACTGATCGCGTTATTGCGCATACCTAGGTAAATACTATATTTTTTCATAAGCTGAAAGAAGCTAACAGAAGCCAATTTTTAAACAGCAATTCAGACTATAATATAAAGAAATTATAACAATACTAGTAATAATCAAAGTGTTTGACATGTCGTATTTTTTCTTTCTTGTTGATTCCATGCCATACTTAAAATAAGCATGGTTTTACCTAATCTGATTAAAATTGTGTGCTTTTCTTTGGACATAAAAAGTCATATTTTGTCTTTTTTAAAAAAAAATTAATAGTTTTTGTCATTTTTAATAAGTTGATCACATTCATTTGATAACAGTTGTCTTAGAGACAGGGTCCAATATTAAATGAAGTTGAACCTGAATTAAAACAAGAAATGATTTGACTTATTTCAAATATATCCTAATATATCTGATACCAAGAGTAGTTTTTCATCATACAAGTCAGTGCTGAATGACAATTAATTTTTTTGTTTAAAAACTAAAATGTGTGTGATTTTTTTTACTATGGTTCTTTATTGCGGTCTATCATGTTATAATATTTGTTTAATTTTGAATAGTGTTCAGTGCTATTTCTTTATTGATTACATTAACTCAAAATTTAATAACAAAAATTAATATATTTTTAATCTTTATATTTTTAAGTATATATCTACATTTTAATTTTAGCCAATATGTGAGGGTCATCATAATGTCATATTTTGACAGTTTTTAGGTCATAAATGCTTGCAGGTTTTTAACAGTTTTAGATCATAAACATCCTGGTTCTTGTAATAACAAACAAATCCTACCAGCACGTGTTTAAAATCGCCAATTACAAAATTCAGAATGTACGTAAAATTTCTTCCATGCTACTCCTAGTGACAAATGCGCAAACTACTTGTTTGAAAACATCATTGGAATGACCGTAATAAACATGCCATTAATAATTTTAAAGGTGATTTTACTTTGTGAGTAAAATGGTTGCAAAACGAAGCGAAAATCATTAAATAAAAGTTACTAAATTTTAAAAGTTAAACAAAATAGATTCATATCAAGATCTGTGTTTTTTTATACACGTCGTCTTTCTGAATGAGCGACTCTTTCGTGGTGAAACTGCAGCTATTTGAGAAAGGACTGGTATGAAATGTTTTAGTACCGAAAGATAAAACCAGCAAGGGAAATTATCCAATATCACGCGTGATCTAGTTGATGTAATGAACGCAGTAACGTGCGTACTCAGTACATTTCGCGGTGCCTGGTGTGATAACCCATCGCACACATCCATTTTAATGCGCTACGAGGTTTGCGGGCCACGGAGGGAAGTAATGGCTATAAAACAGGAAGTTTTAATGTGCGAAATTCTGGGCGTAGCGGTAACCCAGTGAAGATACAAACGCTAAATGCACTTCTGCTTCAGAGGGTTCTGCTTTACTACTTCAACGCTTTTATAACGTTAAAGGTTTAGGTGCCTTCGATCGATACCAATACTGGCTGGTTTTTCTTCTAGAGATTCTAAGAAGCCCCCAAATGAGAAAAGCTATTGTTATATATACAAAATGACGCTATAGTCCTCAGTTATTAAAATATTGCAGTAGTAAAACCTTACCTATATAATATATATATAACGAAGAAAAGAAAAGAAAATTATGCGCACTCTAGTTTTTTTTTTCTGTTTTATTTATTGTCGCTTTGACTGCAATGCTTTTTCGCGACATATGTTCACTACTACAGGTGTACGCCTGTAGGGATGAAGGAAATGAATTAATAATGACGCAAATGTGTTCCGAGTCCTTGGCGCTTTAAAGCTAACTGGCATTAACCCTCTTCGGAAAAACTCCGAAAAACTTTACCCAGACAGTTTGACTGACCGAGATTGAAACTCAGGACCTGCTAACTATTAGTCGCAAACGCTACCGCCAGATATATATATATATATATATATATATATATATAGATGTTTTTTTTTTTTTTTTTTTTTTTAATTTCGTTTACCCAAAAATAGGAGTTAAACGAGTACGATATAATTTTACATAATTATTCTCCTTTTTCGCACTGGTTCAGCAATCTAAAGGCTTGAGTATTTTCTCCAAGAAGAGGTGTCCCATAGCCATTTGTGTACCGCTTTCCTAACGTGTTCGTCGATACAAAAATCGACGATCTCGTAAAGTAACTTTGAGTTGCCCAAAGACATGTTATTTGGATGACATTGAAATGGACTATTGACAGGTGTTCAAGCCCCTCGAAACCCAAATGGTTAATGCTTTCAACGGTTTGGCTGATCGTGTGGTATGTTGCATTGTCATTGTACAACACTTACTTCGACAATAGACCTTCGCGTTTGTTGCGAAATGATGGTTTCAGATTGTTGGCCAGTAAATCGCAGAGTCTTACACTATTGATCATACATAACATCTTACAATATATGCCCTTTTGAGTCCCCAAAACGTTTAGCGTTACCTTCGCCGAAGAATGAGTGACTTTGTTTTTTTTTTTTTAAGATTTTTTGAAAAGTTATTTTGGTTACTGTTCAAACTTCATTTATAGATCAGGTTTTAAAAATGTTCACCTTATTATATAAGCAATTTTTTCCTGTTCACACTCTTCGCACTAAGTTAATTAACGAACGATATTACTGTTTTCTAAGTCTTTAACTCTGATAAGAATAACTTTCAATACATTTAAAGAAAAAGAATTTGAAAGGGTAGGAATATATATAGGCGAAACTGGAGTATATTTCTTAGAGTTTTGGGATGAAGCATTTCAAGGCAGTTTGTCCACCTCATAAATTATATCCTATCTGTACTGTGCCAAAGAGTGCAAATTTTCAAAGTACTTTCCCTATATTTAACTTTTCTTTTTGTATATGTCTCTACTTGCCCCATTAAAAATAAAGCTTTTGTCACGCCATTTTCACGTCATTTTAATTGAAGTTTATCTTGTATTTCAGAATTTTTTGTCTTATTTTAATCGTAAGTTCTTTCGAGATTGCTCTCAATTTTTGAATTGTTATTTTAAACATGTAATTTCATATTTTTTTCTGAATGTACCCAAATTTTATACTGTGATATTTATTTTAATCAAGTGCACTGACATGCGGGGAAAATGATGTTGATTTGGTTTATTTACGGACGCTTTTAAACCATCAGCGTTCATTTAATTCAGGACGTGAAACGGCCGATAATTATTGCTCAGAGACCTCTTCTTTCAGGCTTGAGGTTCTTTTGCGTGTCGTAAAAGTACGAACCGGAATCCTCGGCTTTACTTCGCTTCCGAAAGAAGCCGTACTTGATTTTTTCGCCCGAAAAAATCCATCTATCCTGTCCGGGATTGAACCCGCGATCTTGGGTTTAGTAGGAGGCAAGTACGGTGCTTGAATATAGATTTTAAAGGATTGCTTCCTTCTACGAGCAAGAATTAATACTTCCTCACCATAACTGATGAATATTCACAATTTTCTTGAATGAACATGGTGCTTTTGCAATTGAAACGTTTTTCAAATGCGGTGATTGTGTCGTAAGAATGCAGCTTTTGTTTCGGCAACGTTTCGACATCGGTCGGAATGGACAAACTCGTCATCACGAAAGACGATTACGAGATGCGTCAGGCAGTTCATGACAACATCTGCTCGAAACAAGAAACCACCTGGTAGGTTAGCAACGCAGATCAGAAAAGGCAGAGAACCAGGAAGGGGACCGTTAGTCGCACTATTTTAAAAATGTAAATATTTATGTGTGTGTGGGGAACGTTATATACTTTTTACTTTTTTCTTTGTTTATTTTATTTATATATTTCTAAACTTTTTTATTACTTTTTTATTTATTGTCACAGATTTACTCAGGGACACTTCACAATTAATACTTTACCTGGGTTATACCTAACTTGCAGACTTATGGAACTCAAATTACATGGGCCAGTTCTTAAATTATTTTGGGTAGGAAATTTCGGAAAGACTACTGAAAAATTGCGTTTACATTTTAAATAACATTGAAGGCTCGATATGACTTTGCTTATACCAACAGTAATTATTTAAACACTGTTTTACTTATGTTGAAAATATGTAATTAATTCATAACCAGCAGAAGCAAATAACTCGCCATAAATATATGAAAGGATGTATTGTTTAGTATGGCAGAATTTTTAAGATATTCTGTGAAAGTTATCTCTTACTTTTGAAAAATCCCATGTATCACATGGGATAAAAATCCCATTTGTTTATCTACAGCAGGCTAAAAGAAGTGTTGCCCGGGATTATACAAAGGGTTTTTGGACGGATGATAATGTACACTGTGTCTAATGTAAGGGCTTCAAGAAGTAATGGGTAATTTTATTAATGTTTTCAAAACACTTAGTGGGTAATAAAGGGGAGGAAAAGCCCAGTCTTGATACTTCGTTTGACGGACAAATAATAAATATTTTCCTATTTCGAAAGCTGTATTTCACGACCTACTATATAAAGGACAATAAATACTGCTCATTTCTCGAATGTGAAGAGAAACTAAGTCTCTGAAAGCTCTCTTTATTTACCCAAGAAGCAACTAAGGCATTACGTGTACTAAAGGAAAGGCTGTGAGCAAGAAATTCCAATTTAGCGCAAGGCAATCACATGGTTCCGGCAGCAGGATGAAGATAATTCCTGGAAGGCATGATGTTCATTTTACGAGCGAGGGATCGGAAACAGTTGTAAACTTAACGTCAGAATTCTAACATTACACAGACGTGAAACATTTAACTTGACTCGCAGCAACTCACCCTCTCGGCTCACGTTCATAGAATTAGATCTATAAAAAAGAAATGTAGATGCGCTCCTGTTTAGTCAACGGTGGAAATGTTACACAACTGACAGGCATCAGGGCTCCAGGTCAGCCCTTAGGGGAAATCGAGAGCATCAGTGCTGCCAACTGTATTAGAGATGCGTAGTCACCGTAGCGAAGAAAAGCAAAGCCGGATAGAAAGGCAGCCAGAGGGGATATAAGTGAATTATTAATTACAAACTCGTGAGGGAAGTGCAACATGTAACGAGTAGAAAATAAATAGAAATGCTTAGAGTTTTACAGAACTTCCAACTCTCCAGATCATATTTTTCATTTACCTCACTAGCTAATTTAATAAACTACTTTAAAGTGATATTATCAGTTCTCAGATCGCATACTATCAAGAAGGTAGCTACAGAGACGAACCGTCCATTAAGGTTGTAAGACAAGTCTCCCCATAATTAAATATGTTGGCTCTGTGTCTTGAAATTTATTGACTACTTGAAAATTCTCTTATTTTTTGAATTAGTCCGGTCTTTGTGACTGGTTAGCCGATCATTAATAATACGGTCTAAGACTTGCCCTACCTTCCACAAACGTAATAGTGATTTATCAAGCCCTGTCTTGGAGAAGTGAAGGGAATCTTTCATGGATTTTTGTTCCTGAGTAGGCCAGCCTTTGTCTCTGCCCAGTTGATTATGTCTGATCTCTTCTGAAATTTTGTATAACCTGAAACCCAACAAAAGGATCGCAATGCAGATGATATCAATTTATAATACAATATTTTTACATTTTGGGTATAAAATAAGGAACATAATTATTTTGTTATAACAATAAATACAATCTGCCATGACTTATTATAGGTATTTAAAACTCATTTTTAAATTCCCTTAATCGTGTTTTAGTTTATGCGGGACCCTGACCGTGTGATGGGTTGAAAACCTTCATATATACTCCTAATTTTTTTCCCTCTATTTCTATGTAATCAACTGCTATTGAATGGCATGGTATGTTAGTAGGAGAGAAAGGGACAGCAAAGTCAGTAAAACGACATTAATTAATTTCAAGAGGGATTGATATATACACAGAAAAAAATAAAATGTTTAACCTTATCTAAACACATTTAATGGCGAATCATACAATATAAACACATTTTTAATATTGCATATAATTTAATTGTACTACCATTTGCACTATTGATATTCATAATGCCATAAATTTGAGCATGAAAACTTTTGTGCAATACAGAGTCATTTTATGATTTAAATTTCGACACATTCCTCAGCCTACCTTATGAAAAATAGCAAGGCTCCCCACTGGGTACTGTGTTATAAACATTGTCGGAATGGTTACACAAAAGAACGGTCATGTGTTGTTTCACTTGCTAATAAAAAAAACACGCGGCCTGCTGTATATGTTTCTGTGATTTTTCTGTGGCACAAGATGGCTGAATATGTTTGTCACATGTACGGCCGAGGAGTGCATTAAATTGGTAATTGGTCTTAATTATTATGCAGACAATTAGTTTTATATGCTTGAATATTTCTAGCCTTACATTGCTTAGTTGAGTCAGAAACTGCTAAATTATATAAATTCATTTTGTTTACGACTTTCGTTGGCAATTTAAGGATTTTACCGTGACGCAATCGTCCACTTTGCTACAAGCAGGATTAAGTTGCTTTTTAGATTTTTCCTACACTTACTCTTTGGTTACTATAATTCAAACTTAGACATTGGTGTGAACATTACAACATAATGTAAAGGCTCCTCTAGCTGTATTAAAAGGTAGCAAAGCCTCAAGAGTTACCTGCTCATGCACTCATCGTTTGGGCTACCTTCTGCTGCTGCTGGTCGCTCTGCACTCTCGGCTCTTCGTGACATCACCCCTAAGGTAAAAGCCCGTTCGGCCTTAATGGCTTGATTTCTAGCTGTGTTTCATCGTAAGCCTTCGGCATGAGTGGAGATCTTAATATGTCCATTTTATTATTAATATACAATAAAAATAGCAATGATGGTAACACTTATAATTATATCTGCAAGTGCTCCTATCCCTCCCTAGCTCACGCCATAAACATGACAATGTGAGTCTCGTCTGCAGCTTCAGAAAATGTTGTTCGTTTATTTGTCACCGAAAACATAAATATCGGTTTTAATCACGCTGACTCCTGTAGCAAACCTCATATCATGAGGGTTTTAATCACGCTGACTCCTGTAGCAAACCTCATATCATGAGTGGTGATGGACGATGCGTTTACTAAGAATGGAAACGTAGTTTTTTAATAGTGTTTGACGCTCGGTTTTAATGCTGATTCATACAGGACACTGTGATAAATGAGATGAAATTATATATTGATAAAGTATATTTTAAGGAAGAAAACGTTCAAGACCTAAGTTTAGGGTATCTCTCCTGCAATTAACTTTGATGAGGATTGAGGAAAAACTGAAAAAAGGAAACCTGTTGGAGAGTACAGTCTTGAACGGAAGAACCCCAGACTTCCAGTTCAAAATTCCTGTCTTAGTTACCTCTGCCATCCTACCGGTACAAAAGTATACAGTTTGTGTCGAAAATTTGTACCTTCGATTGAAGTCACTGCTAGATCAGTGATTTATATATTAAAAAAAATAAAAAGAATGTTCTTCTTACCCAAAGGAAAACGGAACGTTGTACTAATGAAAGAAATTAATTATTCGAAAGTATGTGTTGTACTCCTTGAAACAAGCGACAGGATATTACATATATTAATAAATACGTTACCTGTTTTGTTAAATATATAAATATTTCGCACATTGTAGTTACATATAAATCCGAATACAAATGTTAAAACACAAATAAAACATATAAATAAATAAATGTTTTGTAGGTTTAAGTGCTGTAATCACTTATGATTTAATAGTTTCAATTTCTATATTGAGAAACTTAGGTAATTTTACAAATATTTATAACTATTTATTAATTTTCAAAAATAAGATATATTTAATGTAAGAATATCTAACCTGAACATTAATACATTACTTATTGCTGCTTGCCACAAACAAATTTTATACCTGCACAATATTCACAACTTTCTCCATTTCAAAAAGTCCCAGAAATAGAATTTAAAACGTCGTAACGAGCAATTGTGTGCTAAGCATTTACAGAATTCACACCTTACTGTGGCGGCCTGATCATGTGAGAGCTAAATTCTAATAAATCGTGAGGGCCATATTCTCGGAAGTAACTTAGATAGAAACTGTAGAGTGCTATCTGGCGTCACTAGGACACTGCGTGCATGCCAATGTCAGAGAATTCGCTTGCAGCTTTTAGCATACTAGAGAGTGCAATAACAGAGAAATCGCCTCGTAACTTCCTTCCCTGTGATCAAAATGAGACGGCGATATAACGTTTGATATCCAAGGGCGCCTCCATACAGCTGGCCCAGCTGTAGCGAGGAATGGAACTGGGTTCCTCCCGAGCAATAACACCACCTCTGGAATACAGCAAAGCACAAGGGTTATATTGGTTTCTCTGTCATATGGCACTCTCCTGATATAAACTCCATTCTTTATGTTATAGTTATATTCATAGCGCACACCTTCCGTTATAGCTGAGGTGAAACGAGGATAAGCAATACAATTCTGCCTTATTAAAGTTGTTTTAAAATATTAAGCACCATTAAGTAGGACGAACCCGTTACATTTGAACCGCAAAGCAGTAACCTTCGTTCGGCAGACGCGCTGCCTTATGCCGCCAATTTCTCCGGGTTCTACCAGAGTGTGTAAATTAGAGCAAGGACTTTTTCGAATGAAAGGAAGCTGGTTTTAAGCAGTCCCGATTAGCTACTCCAGGAGATATCCATCCGCGTTTATTGCCACTTTCTTTGATTAGCAAATTCCACTGCTTCCGGTCCTTTACTGACATAGTTCATCTGCTACATAAGATCTTCTTCTATTTGTAAAAAAACAAAAAACAAAAACAAAAAAAAATCTCACTCCCTGGATTTCTTTTGCCGGTTCTAGGATTGCAAGCTCCGTTTCATAAAGATTAATATATATATATATATATATATATATATATATATACAGTTTGGTCAATTAAAACACTATGACAGTTTGCAATAATTTCTTACCTTTAGGTAATCGATATTTCAATCTGGTTGAGTACAAGAGAAAGTCTTAAGGCCTAACATTGCAAGGAAAAATAAGTTATTGTTTTAATTATTTAATTATATAAACTGTACTTTATCACCCGTCAAAAAGTTTTAATTACTATTGACACCTTGTCTTAAAGAACTTTAATATAGGTATTCAGGGTGAATTAATAGGGTGAATCTTCAACCTATTCATTTGATTTATTTTAACGTTCATATTTGAGCCAGTAAACCAGAAAGTATAAGTTGCCATTTATATTGTTTGTGAAAGAGAAAATCGTATTAAATTCGTCTGCTCAAAAAGAATTCGAAACGTAATCATTCGCTTGCATGCCACGGTTCTGACTCATACACTATGCTTTATTGTCATTTTCTGAGATAGCAACTCACTAACAGCTGTTTCTAGATAAATGGCAATATTATCTAGTTATTTCAAACAAGAGACACATGCGTCTACCACAAGGCTTTTCGTTTGATATTTCTCAGTGTTTTGCTTTAGTGCCAATTGCGAGGTTCACTGATCCGTAATATGTTACTCACAAGCTGTCACTGGCAAGAGCGCTCCCTCTCATAAAACAGGAATCCCTTCTAAGTCCGATATAAAAATGGTCAGATGATCCTCTTTTATTGATTTCATGTGAACCTCACATATGTCACAGTTCGCCTTCGCCTTCGTGAAACTGAAAAACTTCTAATGGACCTTTTCTCTATTTCAGTCTATATCGTTCTTTGCACTACAAATTCATTCGGTTATTGAAGCGTTTTAACAGTGGTGATTTCGGGTGATTATATTTGTACAGGTTGAGCAAAACACAAATTTAATCTGTCAAAGTTCTGAGAACTGCCTCCAAAAATATATGTGTAGATTTTTTTTTATCTAGTGTCTGTGCAAATTTAACCAATTTGCAACTTTAAACACAAGTTATGCGACACTCGGATAACTATGCATCCTTCAAAGCCGATTGTGTCATTCAATGAAATGTGGCAAACTGTTGTTGACTTGATGGGGCGTCACTGAAGTTTCTACCTCAACTCCGTCGGTCATCTTCGGAGTAGGTGAACTGGTTGTCAGACGAAGCTGCGAACCAAACATCAGGCAATACCCTAGTTACTCAGTCACTTAGAATGGCGTTCTAACTTCGTCTAGAGAAAATTTCTGATTGAATTCTTGGAGCGTTATTCACCGTCAGAAATGCACCATACTATAAGACACTGCAAGAATAAAGGTCCAAACCCTGGTGTCGTCATAATGTCCATACGTTTGCGTAAAAAAAAAGAATAATAATAATAATAATAATAACGAAAATACTTGTACACAGATTTAATAAAGAAATTCTGAAACTCCAATGTACAACCCGAGCGGTTCATAATAATAATAAGTGTAAACGGCTTGCTCCATAACTAAACAAGCTATAAATATTGAAGCAAAAGAGAAAAATGTAGGCTTTTCTTTTAATAATTTAATGGCATTTAATGCATAAAACCAAGAATAAAGTAAATAACCGTTACTTCTTTGAGTTTTCCTCGAATCACATCATCAACACTTCAAAGACTAGACCGTTACATACTTCATCTGTACCTTTACCTTTATCTATCTTAGTCACGTCCATCAGTAGGTTTATAACACTTAGCACAATCCGCAATCTGCTATTCTCCATACACTGTAAATGGGTTTTACTGTTATTTCTGTACTTTACTGTTGGGTCATTCAATTATCTAGGATCGATAAGGCGGTGGGGACTACATCGGCCGATGAGCTATTCATCACGTCTAGCCCGAGCTACGTTTAGAGTAGGGGCAAGTCATTGGTAGAAATACTAGAATGATAGTCTAATAAATACTAATGCACTTAAACATTATGTTCCGACCATTTCGCGCATATAGGTGCTTGAAGAGCCTGTGTACAAATTTCTGCCATCCATTTATAAAATTAGCCACTACCCTTCTTAATACTCTTTGAAAAATTAAATTGATCTCTTGACGGATGCTATCCTGTAGATCGTCTATAGTGTGTGGGTGCTACCAATTTATGGAACTCATTACGACATGGAACCCGATTACCTGGACATTCTCTAATAGTAATGACTTTACAGCATGAGCAATAGCTGCACAGACATACAAATCATAAGTAAAACTTGTTGTGGAATAGAATGTGTGTGTGTGTTTGTGACAAAAATGTTGAACTACATAGTATGGCATTAAAAGTAGTACATGGAATATTTGTTATATATTTAATGTATTAAAGGAAGTTGACCATTGTTATTGTTTATATTAATTGTAATTTCATTTGTTTCTGAGAAGTAGCATGGGTTTAATAATCTCGCTATGGCTCTCAGTGATAGAGCAACAATATATTATGGAACAATATTTTCATCCGGAATCGGTCGAAATGAAAAGTGGAGTCAGAATTCAAGAGTAACAAGAAAAACGCATCTACTTGTGGCCGAGGTCGTTAAGACACAGGCTTGTGAACAGAAGGCCTGGGGTTCGATTCCCACAAGGGCCGTCCTACCTGACCGAGGCCCATTCCAGGTTTACAGGTTTTCCTCCTCTTCACAAATGTACCATAACGCTGTAACCGTCTGAGCTATCATGCCTTTACGCTTGAAAGTCTAATTATCTAGCTATATTTGTGCAAGTACCTTCGGCTCTCTCCGCAGTCACTAGCGATTGCAGCCTGCAGCTTGGTTGCACTAGCAGCTCTAATGATTTCCGCCCTGCGCATAAGGATAATTCCTATTTTCGGCAATACTATAATGAACATGCACAATATGTTGCAAGTTTATGGACTGGGTGCATTTTACGGAGAACCACGCTCTACAGCTCTCGTTTAGAAGATGCAACTGGAAAAAGGACCAAGAAAGAAAATTGGCAACACGATCTTGTATTTGAAAGAATAACGCGAGGAAGCTGATTTCAAAATTCGTTTTGTTCCTATCAAGTTCCCCCACAGCCCCGTGTGGCGCATGTAACTGATTCCTTTCCACATGCCATTAAAGGGATAGCACATAAGCCATTTTGGGGACCACACGGTTAGCGAAAACACAACTGGGAGACAGAGGAAAGCTCACACAAGCCAACTTGTAGATTGCATCTGCCACTTCGGTTCTTCTACTAGATTGCATCCCGGCGAAACAAGATAAGGCAACCGTGGAATTGATGCTGCACGTGCAGTAACGCAAACATTTCTAAAAGATACGCTTATCTGAGAAAAATCCAGCCTCATGTTTTGTTTTGAAACAGGAAAAACTTGCCGTCACATTAAAAACAAGCAGTCTAGAGTTGATTAATGAGCGGACCACATTTTAATATTTGGTGTGTGCATGTTATCTCGTAGTCATCCTGTCAAGTTGTTCGTATTTATCACTTTTTCAATATTAATTTTAAATAGTACAATAGGAACAAATAAAGGGTGTTAATGAATTACACCGCAATAATTTTAGAGATTGCATGAGGGCCTAAGACAAGCATTTTGGATCTGCGGTCTACCTATTACAACTTCAAAATTAGAGCCTTAAGTTCTAATGGATCAGTTCGGCACTGACTAATGAAGTTAGGCATTTAAAAGTAGAATACAAAGAAACTGTAACTTAAAATAAAAACCATATCTTATTATAAACTTCGTAATAACAAAATTATGAAACTACATACTTAACTACATTAATAACTTGATAATTTCAAATCTGCAAGTCCGTTAGTTACACCATTATTGGACGAAAGTTGCAGTGCGCGGCTCTGTGACGTAGTCTGTACGATATCGGTGATCTGATCATACGTCAGAAAGAACCTAACCCGCAGAACGATCTTCGAAATCACAGTCTGTCACCTTATCCATCAGGCCACAGTCAGGTGTAGACAGTGATTCTCAAAAGGTGTACGAAATATTATCATTTCGTAAAAATTATTGAAACAATTTCATTCAATATTTATTTTGAAAAAAGCAATAGGAGAAAAGTGACCACCTCCTTGATCTAGTGGTTAGCGTTGCTGACTGCTGGCTCGTAGGCCCGGATTCGATTCCCGGTACCTGCTTAGGAATTTTTCTAAGTTAAGAAGGTCTCAGCCACGTGAGGACAATTGGGAAGCTGCCTGTGGTGAGGTGGCGATCTTCGATCTAGAAGCCGCGATATAGCGACCGGCGGGATGCGGTGTGCTGATCAGATACCCCCTGCAATACTGCACTGTACCAATGATGTCGCATGATGGAGGTTGTCGCGGTAAGCCGAGGGCCCGCAAGGGGCTATGGAAAACCAGGCTTAGAAGAAGAAGAAATAGGAGAAAAGTATTTTAAGTTCTTTACCATATTTTATTTTACACGGAATTTATTAGTTCACGCCTTTTATAAATGGTTTGAGTAATTAATGAAAAGCTTGTGTTTGTCCTTTCTTACTCAAAAATTCAATTTGTGGTGACACAAAGCTTTCCTGTTCAACTTAGAGAAGTTTCTTATGTATGCGTGTTTCTGTTTATTAGTGCCGAAGAGCACACCTCGTAAAAAATATGTAGATGAAAAGTGTAACAGGCTATTAACTATTTTCTTTTCTAATACTGAATGCTCTTTCTTAGCTAATATTCAAAACTTGAGAATTGTATTTCACGATATTGTTGTCAAAGCGTTCGTCTGACTAAAGATCTACGAGTTTGTCTTCTTTCTCCAGAGGAATGTCGATGAAGGATTCTGGCGTAATAACTTAGATTTATGCACCCTGTCATATTTGATGAAGGATTAGTACAGTTCCGTGTTATTTTCAAGAGCTAGGAGATGATTTAGATGTAATTTTATGTTGCTGACTCATCATCTATTCTTATTTAATCAGAAATGTATCCATACTTTACTTAGATATTTTATAAAAGCAAAATTAACACAATGATGCACATACTACGTGTAAATCTCGAAGAATACGAGAACACGTAAGAAACAACTTTAAGACTAGACACTAGATTATGAATACCCTGAGTGAAGTTCATAGTGTACGTGGAACCAATCTTTAAGAGAGTCGCTCTCGCAGCCAAAGTTGGTGTACTGAGTAACAAACACGGTCTTCATTTGACATTGCCTTCAAAACTGAATAACTGCTTTTTGGGCATTTTTGGATACATCCATATCGATGAGCGTACCGGTTCAGCGCAATTCGGATAATTCCCACTTCTTCCTAATGCATAGTGTCATCTAACAGAATAAACAATTTGAAACTACGACACTACTACAAAAAGTTTGATTTTGTTTGAGCAATCCGTATATTTTCTGGAAAATATTGTTGGTCAGAACAATTAAAGTTGGCAAGTCCATAAAAAATGCATATATATTATTTCTTGTTTAGAATATTCCATTACCATTAATGGTTGACAAAAGACTGGAATATACCCTAACAACATCAACAAAAAGTATTATAAAATACCAGAAAACAACCAACAAACAACGAACATTTCCAAGAATGTTCTAATATAAGGCAAAATAGTCTAATTATGACTGTGATCATGATGGTTAAAATAGTCTAAAACACCTAAAATAGCGTAAATGAAAAATGAAATCAAATATGTTTACAAGGATAATTTTTCTTACTTTAGCACTTAAAGTATTATAAAATACCAGAAAACAACCAACAAACAACTAACATTTCCAAGAATATTCTAATACAGGGCAAATTAGTCTAATTATGACAGTGATCATGATGGTTAAAATAGTCTAAAACACCTAAAGTGGTATAAATGAAAAATCAAATCAAATATGTTTACAAGGATATTTTTTCTTAATTTAGCACTTATATCTAACGTTGATCTTTTTCCAGTAAATAAATAACATCCTGTATAGTTAGTTATTTAAGCTCTAAGCTCTGTAGTGTGTAAAGGATCTAATGTTGCGCATAGCGTATCTCTTAAGTTGCTGCAGATTTTTGTAGAAAATTGATAAAGTAATGAAGCTGGGACTGGCGAGGAAAGAGTCTTGAATCTTCTATGAAGTTGGCATAATATCCTCTGCGGACTGAAGAAACCCTTTAGCAGTTTCAGTATTTATAGAGTAACCACTGAAAACCAAGGAAAGAGGAAGGAAGCTTGTTTGGCTCAACCAAAGCAGCTAGCCTTCTTTATGTTTTATTCTAATGATTTTTCTTAAAATAAAGATGAACTTATCTTTAGTAAGAAAGTGTACAAATTGTAAAAATACACGTAATATTTACATCTAAGTGAAATTAATGTTTAAAAATTCTTGGAGAAAAAAGTAACATTCACTTAAGAACATTGATAGAGTACGAGGAACGTAATTACACAAAAACTAAGAAAAATTTGAAAATAAAAATATATCATTTGAGAATAAGGAGTGAAATAAGAATCGCTCTCAACTCCTCTTGAAAAAACGTCAATCTAAACGGGCCATTCCATGTAAATTTTGGGAGAAAATTAGAAATATTTCTCACATTTTCAAAAAGTTATTATATTTTGCATAGTACCTACTAAAACATGTAAAGAAGAATATTTGTTTTGAATATGATATCTATACTTCTGTTTCAAAACTTCACCAAAGTTACTGTATTTTGTTAAGTTTTATATAGTTCTGTACCTCCTCAAAATAGAAAATTGAACAAAATATCTTATTTTAAACTCATATCCTGCCGAACATAATGTTTTTTGAAAGTCGTTGTTTCAATCGACCATGAAAGGTTTTATAAACAATTGAAACAGTTTCCTATAAAAATAGTGAAAAATAAATAAATGACAATATTACAAATTATTAAGACGAATAAATACAGTTTACAGTTAATAATAATAATAATAATAATAATAATAATAATCTGTGCAATAAGAGACGTTGAAAGTAATGTCCCTCGCAGCAATTCTTCGTCCACATATGCGTAGAAAATTCCTGTTTTTCATCTAAATTTTATACTATAAGAACACCTTTCTTGTCATTGAGAGATTCTGTCGGTCCTGATGGTGTAGTGGCAACCATACTTGCCTTCTAAACCTAAGATCACGGGTTCAAACCCTTCCAGAATCGATGGATTTTTCCGGGGGAAAATTCTAATTATGACGTCCTTCGGAAAGGAAGTGAAGCCGTGAATCCCGTGTCGTAGATTTACGGCACGATAAAGAACCTCAAGTCTGAAAGAAGAGACCTCTGAGCAAAATTTATCGGCTGTTTCACGCTCTGAATTGAATGGGACGCTGATGATCTGACATGTTTAACATTTCACTTTTAAGAATTCTTTTACACACATGTATCATACATAAAAACCCGTTCTTCAATAATATATGTATAAAATGGCATAACTAAAAATGGACAACAGTGAAAGCAGAGAATAACATAAGAACGCACATCCACTTGCTGGCAAAGCCTCTCTCAAATAACTAGAGGCTGCTCCCTGCACTTGCATTATACGGGCTTGATGATTGGCTTCTCTCAGTACGCAGCCGCACTCTGCCGGCCCGTAACTCAAATAACCTCATGTATAATTAAACTTAATTATTTTATAGGAATTATTCTTAATAGAAGAATTGAAAAACTATTCCAGAAATAAAGCTATCAGTCGTTATTTTTGTTTTTACTGTTTTTCTTAGGGATATTAGTAAAATATAAATTAATTCATTTAAGTCACTTTTGAAAATTTATATTAACTATGTCACACATCGATTGTAGCATGCGTGCTATAGCTATTACATTTTGGGAAATGTCTAGCAGTAGTACTTTTAGATTTATATTATTCAAAATATTTGTGTATTTTCACAAGTATGCGATAAATTTATAGCATTAAGACAATGTAACAAATGGACTTAGAGAAGAGTGGTCCTCATATAGTCAAACCTCTCTATTTTTTTTTTAAAAAAATATTAATATTGTGTCTGAAGTCATACGGATTGGCCCCGTAAGGAGGTTGATTGCGCCCTTGTATGTGTGGATGACACGGTAACCAGTGTCTTATAGTTCACCCAAGGTGCTTCAATGTCTAGGAACACCAAACACAATAACGATAACGTCCATGTTTGCTGGTTCTGGTGGTCTAGTTTTAAGCATACTTGACTGGTAGACCCAATATTTCGGGGTCAATCCCGGCCAGAGCGATAGATCTCGGGCGTAAAAATCCTTAGTATGGCTTCATTTGAAAGGAAAAGTAAAGTCGTCCTTCCCATGCAGTAAATTTATGACACGTAAGGAACCTCAAGCCTGAAAGAAGTACAAATCACACTCTGAATTAATTAAATGGGACTTTTCATGCCCTCAGTTATTAAAAGAGCGTGCGTAAATAAACAAAATAATCAAAATGTCTCTGTTTAGACATTGATGAAAGTGGGCATGCGACTTGTCTGACATCGCACTCGGTTTCTCTTCATAAATAACAATAGATTGGGTGTCCGCAAGACATTCTCATTGGGTAAAGACAGGAGGAAATAGCGAGTTAAACAAAAAATGCATGCACCAACCAATTTACAGTGTTCTTGGACAGACTACGGTATCAGGAGTCTCAATTTGTCTGGAATGCGTGCAATTGTTACTCGCGTTGGCGGTTCTGTTGTACACTCGTCTCCATTGCCTTTACACTTCAACAACATTCTCGGTTTTCGAATTCCCCTTCAAAATTTCTTTTCGCTGTTCAAACGATAATGTTGGCTCCATTTTGTTGTAGCAACACTAGCATAACGTAATGTGAGTTACATCTGTTTACAGAACATCATACGATAACCTTGTCTTCATTTGTTCATTGTTGATTTACCTATCACGTAGTAATGCTATCATAATGTATAAGAGTTACTTCTGTTTACAGAACATCATACTACACATTACTGTTGTTTTCTATCCAGCTTTGAAATATATTAAATAATGTGAAAATGTGTATACATTTTTGGCACCCTCGGTATTTCTGGATTCTTAGGAAAGATCTACTTTTCAAGAATTGCTACAGCAAAGGAGTGCATTGCAGATATCATCATGCCTGTACCAGCAGCATCAGTTACAGAAGATGGAAGAAAAGAATGGGGTCACACTTTCCTCCCCACCAAGGGGTGAAGTGCAATCACCGGCTGTATTACCCCTGATATAGATTTCTAGAGTGTTGCAAAGAGAAGAAGTGTTTGCAATCAGTCTCCTTTGGCTGTAAGTGCACTCACGTTTAAATCGACGAAGATGCTTCTTGCTTCTTAAGTACAGAACTCGTCAGGAGAGAAAAGGAAAGGAGTCTTCTTCTTACTTCACATAAAAAAGACAAAAAACATTTAATAATTCTAACTTTCGTGTTATTTATATACTAAAATCTAACGGACGCTAAACACAGTATACACTTCTATAATATAGCTGCTTAATTTTAAATTATATTAGCCAGTTCTCAATACGCATCTCAAATCCATTGGAATACATCTCCAGGTTTGGGCTGTGTGATGAATGTTGCAATATGCTGAAATTCAGTCTAACAGGCACCTACTTATAATCAGACCCCTGTGTTTGAACACCGGGAAGCTCCAAGCAATCCAGTGTAACTGTACATGGAGTATTGCTTGGCGGCAACTAACCGCACTTACACAGTTCTCCTGTATGCAGTAGAGAAACTTTTTAACTCGCTATGTTCTACCCTCAAAGCGAAGGTTCAAAAATCAAAAGGCAGGACTTTACTTGTAAGGCAGCTCAATGTGTTTATATGTGATCGATACGGTGGCGCGGACTTCATCGGTCGGTAAGTCATCACTCACGGGTAGACGGGCTGTAGTAGAGTCGGGGTAGTTGGGCGGGGCAATACAAGAGTGGATGGTACAAACACTACAGTGATATCTAATACATTCTGATGCACTTATAAAGCTAAGTGTTTCCCCAAGTCACACAAGAAGACACTGGAACTGTTTGCCTTCATTTTCATATATTTTGTGGCATCTGCTTGTGAAATTATCTTTTACTTTCATTAGCAAGCATTACAAGTACTAATAATGGGTGTTGTTTGTCCCCCACTTTATTTAATATGTCCATTGATGAGGTTGTAAGAAAATGGTACAAACAACTGAAGATATACCATATTGGGACTCTATTTCTAAATACAGAGTGCACACAAATAATTATACAGGTTTTAATTATATTTTTTCTCTGTGGTATACAATATAATTTAGAATCATAACTTAAATCGAAGAAAAACTGTGGAAGCTATAAAACAAATTACAAGTGTTCAATGGGGAATCTATTTCTGACACGGCATGCATCCAGGCGGTGGTCCATTTCTTGCCACATTGACGTTAGCATGTCTGCTGTAACTGATCCAACGGTGCAATACTCCTCCGTTTCAACTCAGGTAGGTCTACACGATTTTATGTACCCTCACAAAAAATAACTCACAGGGGGATCAGATCTGGGGACCTCGGAGGCCAACGAGAAAAGTCAAGGTGTCCCAAACATAACAACCAATCCAACGATGGAGAAATTTTCATTTTATTACCAACCAGCAATTGCAGACGATATAGTCTTTATCGGAGATGTTTTCTTAACACCTTTCACACTATCATAGTTAGAATTGTTAGTTCTCGAGTCGTCTGCCCCTCAGATTTTTTAGAACTGCGCGCGAAACCTGTTCTGACACAGGGGCTCTTTCCTTTACAGAGACGCCCCGTCGTTTTGAAGTGATTGTATTAAATACGAATGTTGTTACCAGAAGGGGCGTTAAGACCAAATCTTCGCCTATACGCCCTCTGAACTGGATCATATTTCCGATTTCCAAGAAATAAAAAGGTTTTTGCACCCGAGTTGTCTTATTTTGTTTATTTCGTTACCATGGCTACAAAACAAAATCTGCGCGTATAGAATTGAAACGCCCCCAGTTACTCTTCAGTTTAATTAAGATTCAAAATTATTTGTATACCGCAAAAAAGTTTAAAACCGATATAATCATTTGTTTACACCCTGTATTTTGGCATCTGCTTATGAAATTACCCATTACATTTCTTATTTCTTTTTAAGAAGTTATATTAATCTCTGGTGGTACGTTTCCTACCCCGTTTAAAATCAACATGTAAGAAATACTGAAATACTGTAGTGGCGACAAAAATTTCCTTTAATTGGAATTAAAGTGTACAAATAGACCATTTTCTAATGTTAGAGACATCTGCTCTGTATATAAATACAAACACGAGAGTACATTAATTTTGAATTAAATATTGGTTTTCCTTCCTAAAAGAATATTTTACATATTTAAACTGCGTTTTATTTTGCGTACATAGATATTTTTCACATATACATTGTGATGATGGAATACTGAAATATAATACTTTGGTTACCTATTTATATTTATAATGTTGGTATTCTGCGTTTTCACGTATCCAACAATATGTGAATGTCTGCCGGATGAATGCATTGATTATCGTCAACGTGTGCTTCTCTTTTAAACTGAACACACTGTATATTCAGTAAATGTATCTTGCTATTTAGGTAATGGCTCTCGCAAAAGCAAGGTAGATTTTGAAATTACTAGTCAAAACAGGCTACTGTGTCAAAAGACCTACAAGATTCAGGTATTAATTTTCGCACAGTTCCTCCATTTTGCAACATATTTGCATACCTTGCACAGAAGCTTTCAGTGCGTTTGATTATTCTTCTCCTGTTGTTTATTACCAACAGAGATAACCGAGGTTGCTAAGACACAGAATTATGAATGGGTACATTCGATACCTGATTGAGTTTATCTTTCGTTTTCATCAATGCCAAATGCTGGGGAAGAAATATAAGCTTACTTCCTTCCTTCCCACACAAAATATTCTTTTCCAATTTATCATTTCGTCTCAATTACGAGAATTCTCTGAAAAGTTTTCGGCATAACAATAAAGGAAGGATATTTTTTAACTTGAACAATATTTCTATTTAAAAACACAATTTCCCTTTAAGTCGTTATATTTATTCTAACAATGCTTCAACTTCTCTTAAGGTTTTTTTTTCAAAGTCAGAATCTCTTCTACAGCTGCAATCTTGATTTGATTCTTTAAATTTTTTATTTTCCCGCCGGTAAAACATTTTGTCAGCAAGCGCGTTTTCTTGACGAAAAATTATGTCCTTTTTTCTTCAGCAAACTTTTTCATTGCAGGATTTTTTATCCTTTTGAATAAACCCCCCCCCCCGGCCAAAAAAAAAATTAAATTCCTCTAGCGCCCGAACAGACTGATGCCATAATTTACTCTGCAGGGTGATTAGATTTTGTATTGTTTGGCGCTAAACAATTGACTTGTGTTCTTTTTTTTAACAGCTGTTTCGAGTATGGAATGGTATGGTGTGTAGATTCAAGGTATCATTGAGTTAAACTTGACACACAAAATTAGTTGTTTCTGTTGAAATGTTCCAAACACTATCGCAATATTTTCACCGGAATGCTAAATCCATTTTTATACGTTCTTCATGTGGGTCATTGACATGGCTACTATACATTCAGAAGCCCATATTTTAGTTGTTGGAAATGAAACAGAACAAACTCTATAACTCTTACGAAGAACTTTGTCAATTTTATGGAATACCCATAAGACGCTTACTTCAAAAAACTACATTAAATATGCCATTTGAAACAATGACTTTACATTTCAATTTATGCTCAAGTCAGATCTGCCAACATAAAAAGAACCAATTAAGTTACCAATTGCATGGCCACCTATAATCGTTGCTGCCTCGTATCAGTGTATGCCGTCTACTTTTTTTTTTTCTTTTTGGTAGTAGTAGATATATCTTTATTGTTACCAAATTCTATATATATATATATATATATATATATATATATATATATATATATATATTACAAATTTATTTTAGACCTACATGCTTAAATTTGATACACAATTAGAAATAGAAACAAAAAACAGTAAAAAAAAAAAAAAAAAAAAAAGACAGTTTACAAATTTAAAATATGAAGAGCGCTATTTACAGATATATGAATGACATTATTTATAATTATACTAGTTATTGCGTTCTAACTAGCAAATAAATTGTTGTTAGCTTCGCGCACTTTGGCTAGGAAAATACCCATATTCAAGCAATTAGCGTGGTTTGCAAACAGATCCCAGCATACCAATCTATCTCTAATTGCCTTAAAATTTTTTCTGGGAAGAGTTTTTCTCAGGTGTTCCCAGTGTGTACATTCGCCAGAATATGTACCCATTCCTCATCCCCTTCACAAAATGGACAGATTCTTTAACAGAAATATCTGTTATTTTTTTATCCTTTAAACTTTCCAGTCTAAACCAGGTCATTCCTGATCTTGTCTTTCTCTATAGAACAAGCATATACACCTCTTTACCCCAAGTTAATTTAATTGCATTTGACAGGCTCAAGGGCCGTCTACATAGAAATGCATCAATCTGCTGTGAATCGTCCTATATATTATGGTGGGAATGAAAAAGATGATGTAAATTGTACTGTACAAAGATATTTCGTTTTGTCTCATTCCTTTCCTCCCGGTTTCCCTCGCACAATCTCCGCTCTCAATTTTCGTTATCAAAGAAAAACTTAACAATGTGTCTGTATTTAACAAAGCCCAGTGCTTTTTACTTAAGGTTTTGAGAATTGTAATGAAGTCTGTCCTGAGTGTAACATCTTGAAAAAGTCCCCATTTCCTTAGAAACACTAACATCTGTTTGCTACTAATAAAACAACTGCCTACAAGATGAATGCTCAAGAATAAGAGGACGTTAGAGTGAAAGAGAAAGATGTCTGTCGTGTTCTCACTTTGCACATATATTCATAATGCTCAGGGGGTGACTCCAGAAAGAAAAGAAAATAAAAAAACAGACAGTAGCGGTGAAATAGCTCTTGAAGATAACTCCGACACAAAAGGTGCATGATGGCGGACATAGCCTTCTGTTTCCTGCACAGGATAAAGTCACATCATTCATCTCATGAATGCCAACATATGAAAATGAACAAAACGCAAAATGGTCTCTCGTGGAAAAGCTAGCTTATAAAGTTAACGCTCTGTAGTTTCTTTGTGAAGCGTGTAAAATAACGCAACTCAGAAATTACATTCAGCAAAAAAACATTCACGTGCTTTTATTAATCTACAGTACTGCGAAGAGCCAGAGAGTAAATTCCAATATATAAGCACTCTTAGTGCATAAAACGTATATAGGAGTTTTTATGTACATTATACGTTTTAATTTCACCTCTTTTTTCTCCACTCCCCAGTTTTTTCTAATAGTGTTATACGCCTTTGTTCTGATTGTTTGGATTCTGGGTCCTATTTACGTTTTTAAGTTTATTTTACTGATTATATTCTGAGCATCTTATAACATTTACCTTTATCATTTTTAATATTCCCTTTTAAAAGTCATTTCGCAGCTTATTAAAAATAACTGTTCTTATTGTAGTTAACACGACATAGCTGTTAAAAGTGGGGCATACACTGTAGTTTGGAATATAAATTAGTAAGTATAAATTAAGTTTGTTTCGAAACGTTCTTAAAGAAATATTTTGCGTATTTCAGTTGAAAAAAATGTATTACATTTAATTAGATAAACATCTGAGTGTTTAATGAGTTAGGGCAATAGAAAATTACTTATTGTTAATTGATGGGCCGTACTAGGATTAATATCTAACAAAATACATAAATTTTAATAAAAATACATATCAGCTATCTAGTTTTTATGTCTTAGAAGCAGGAAATAATATAATGAGTTGTAAAAACTAACAACAAATTCATATTCCACGTCTCGAAAATATGCAAATATAAAATTTCCTTGAAATTTTGTATCTTTTTCCGTACCTCCACCTCCGCTTAGAAAACTTAAAAATTGTGCCATAAGGTTAAATTTTCCATTTGGTTGTGAATAACAACTATGCATTGTGTTCAAATTGGTTCAACCTTGAAGCAAATGTTTGGTTTTCCATGCAAGGGCTTGTTATAAAACTTAAGATAGCTGAAAAAAGTCTAATGTATTCATGTTACTTATCTCCAAAAACGCCAAAATATCCACTTTCATTGAGATGTGAAGTCAAAATGTTTTCCACCGCCACGAGTGACCGAGGTCATTAAGGAGCGGCCGGCCACTTGAGCGCCAGGTCTGGGCTTCGATTCCCGCTAGGACCGAACACCCTGACATAGGTTTTTTCCAGTGTTTTTCTTTGTCCTCATAAATGGCAAATGCCGGGGAGGTACCCTAAACTTAGCTTCCTTCTCTTAAACAAAAAATCCTTTCCCAGTTTATCATTTCATCTCACATACCATCAGTGTCCATCGCCTGTGGTGCCTCAGTAGTTAAACATTATTAAAAAAGTTTTCACCCCTTTTTGTATCCTTCCATTCCCCTTAGCTGAAATTAGGAGAAATCAGAGATTGTGTCTACTGTGGTTCTAAAGATCAATTTTACAATTTAGTCTAAATTATTAGAAGAACCGCAGCAGAAATTTCATATTTAATAAGTCGAAGGAAATGACTTAGCGAAGTCCAAATTTTAATTTCTACTCTTCCTAAAGGAGTAACTGTACAATATTTCGCCCATGTTGGTGAAAGAGTGTAAACTTGTACACGAAACATACACACCCATGCAGAAAAACCTTTTACTTATTATAGAAATATTTGCATTGACCTTAAGGGAGACTAAGTTGAAAAATACAAATAAAGTTCAGAAACTCGTTTATTCACTGTTTGGCCATGAAATTCTCGAGTGCCCTCGTGTTTCGAGTAGCTTTTAAGTCAACGCTGCAACATTTACATAGTTATCGGATAAAAGGATTAGATAACAAAGCATGGGAGGACTGGAAAGAAAATAGAGGCAACATTGTCACAACGCAGTTAGTGAACATGTTGTTCTCAGCGTGTTTAGATCCCTCCACGAGTGGCGGAGGTCGTTAAGGCGCGGACTCGTGAGCGGGAGGTCTGGGGTTCGAATTCCACCAGGACCGTCCTCCCTGGCTGAGGTTTTTTTCCTGGTTTTCCTCAGTCTTCATAACTGGCAACTGCCGGAGAGGCACCCTAAACTTAGACCTGGAACGTTTCCTTCCTTAAAAAAAATCCTTTCCCAATGTATCATTTCATCACCAGTGTTCACAGCCTGTGGTGCCTCAGTAGTAAAAACGGGCGTTAAACAGCATTAAAAAAAAGCGTTTTTAGAATAATTACTTAGCTACTCAGCGTCACTAGTGCACTGTCTCTAGACAAAGGAATACAAAATTGTCGAATATTGGCGTACATTTGAAACGCTCTAAAGCAATGTTTTGTAAAAGTGAGCAGTGCATGAATTAGAATTCAGGTAGAACGTGTTAGAAGCGAGAGGGAATGTTTTGCTGGCCTGCGAGAAGCCTGAGACAATGAAACTTTGTCTTATCGAACGGTGGTCCGTTGGGGTGCCATACTTTCGACAAGGACCCAATACAGTGGAATAAGCACCACGTTAAGGTCATTTCCTCCTTGAAACGTATTATGTTAATTTGATTCAGTCAGTGCTGCTCTGCTGCACGCAGTGGGGGTGTTAGCCGCAGAATTCAGAACAAGCCACACACTACAGGCAACAAATTAGTAACAATTGCGATGCAAAGGTCTAATGGATGCACGATATTAGCTTCCGTGCTTCCCTAATGTTGTACATGGTTTGTTTCAATATTATTCGTTAAAGAATGCTAACCTCTATTGTTTAATATCCTGTTTGTTCATTTTACCTTTTCGCAGAACAAAAAATGCGCATGCAAAGCTAACCTGGCGGCAGAGAGAAGCATTTCCATCCTTTGACCATTGAGGGAGGACTGTTTACCTCAATTTCGGAATTAAAACAGTACTCGAGGTGTGTAATGAGGTTACCTGCAGGCTTTCAGCGAAACACAAGCAAATAGTCGACTCCTGGCTTCAAGTAGAGACTCGAAAACTCTCCATGGTAGAGAGGCTCTTGTGTGGACTTCAAACACAGTGCTTAACTTCTCTTCAGCACTTGACTCTGTGGCAAGCGGCACAAATGTACGTGCATTGTCGCAGCTGTAACTTCCTCGTTTACAAATTGTCTTTGTTAACGACAGGCTGCAGCGAAAGTCTATAATTTGCAGGCTATTCGTACTGGCAACTTGATGCGATTTGTCTGTTATTAATGTTAACTCTGCAACGTCGAACACCACACAGGAACTGGAATATTTGATTTTCCTCTGCGTTGTCAAAGAGCTAAGTGTGTTGGTTTTGTCAGATGTACTAGAGGTCGATTCGCTGAATTTCGATTATTAAGTTCCAGGGGAACAGAATTATTCACAGTTCTTACCAAAATGCATTCATAGTTTTTATAATTTGTAACACAGTGAATAAACTAGTTATTTCTGTTATTCATATATGATATAAGTATATGCACTCAGGGGAGAAAATCCAGAAACTGTTATAATTGTTTATATTTTGTTATTAATTTTTATATTTTGTTTTTAATTATTTTAAAATGTAAGAATACCCGTTTAAACAAAAGAATGATTCATTAAGAACCTTAAATTACAACAATACTCTTGGTAAGAACAGTTACAAAGGACGTAAAACAATGATAACTTTTGTTTTAACTGTGAGTATATTTTTCGGTGCTTGAATCATTAAAAACGCATTTTAATAACCTCTCTGACTTGAATAACTGTATTTATACATATTGGCATGCTTTCGATCGGGTTAAAAATTGGTTTCTTTAGGAATATGCTCCCCTTCTTCAAGAAGGGCTCACCGTATAGTTTCTGGTATAGTAAGATATAGTAATCTCGTCTTATCACGCCGTTCGAGCGTGTCCCACGCGTGTTCAAACGGATTCATGCCTGGACTTCTTGTCGGTCATGGTAAAGCATGGATTCCCACTCCTTGGAGATGATCTCTAAATACATGGGTAGTATGCGAGCGTGAACTGTCGTGCCCATTAGTCAAATGGTACAGCATGATCAGCCAACCTTCCATTTATGTGTTAGACTTCCATTTTCTACCAAAACTAACTCAGTACGAACACCTATAGACACTTTTGCCCAAACTATTTACCATCTCTAAGTGGGAAATTTTCGGAAATGCAGCATTGTGCAAATCGTTCTCCTCTTCTTCTCCAAACCCTTTCATATCCATCAGCTGAGCGCAGACTGAAACAGAATTCGTCTGTGAGCGGAAAACAGTTCTACTGTTCATTTTTCCAACCCCTAAGATTATTTGCAAAATGCCAATCTTACAATTCGGTGAATTCTGAGCAACCTGGGACTTGATACCATTTCACTTGCTTTCTTCAACCTTCTTCTGTTTTGACCGAAATAGGGCACCCATGCATGTTAACAAATTGCTGGGCTACTGTCATAGCTGGCAAGCCTCGCTCCCTAAGAACCCTACTTACATTCACAACATGTAAAAATAAAACAACCAATGATAATGAAGACTGAAATACTCTATCTACACACAATTGGAATATTCGGTCACAATGGCTTGTTTATAAAACAAAAAATCTTCAATATAGCCTACATATTTCTATGACAACAAATGTCTCTCTTAATATTTATGACAAACAAATGTATATAAGTTTACGTTGTTTGGCTCTAGGTGTATTATTAGTAAGATTAAATTTTGGATTTTTTATGAAGGAAGGGTGTTAGTTTACCAGACTAAATTATATAACACTTCCGTTTTGCATAAAATACGTATAATATGCATAATATAAATTGTAAAAGGTTCAATAAAGAAATTAGATAATGACGCAAAAATGTTGCAAATGAATGAAGATTTTATCTACTCTAACCTATGTCTGATATTAGAAGACAATTGAGAGAAGAATCTACCTCGGTTTTCAACTTTACGAGTTAGGTTTCCGCATTCTGTTCCAACACTTACAAGCTCGTCTCTCTTGGTATCGTTTTTCATCTATTAATTTGTTTAGAAGTGCTGCTTTATAAAATAGAGACATTTTTATAAAGTGGAAACAAATTAAGCCAATAAATTTCACGAAAATAAATATTTATATTTTTTCTAATGCCCTGTTTTCCTACTGAAACTTTTTCAAATCGCTAGACGACGTAATGCCTGCTTAAAGTTCGTAATTGTTGAAGTATTGAAGGGACGTTCAAAACGTTCGTGTGGCTTGTTCTCACATTATCTGCAATAATTGCACGAACAGTAACGGAGAGATTTGCTCCACTTGCAGCAGGACATTTTGTTCTCACTGCCATGCCCAGGAATTTTACTAAATGACCTAGTCTCACGTAAAAGTTGATCATATCAGTAACCGTCGATTGATGCGAACACGTTGCATTGCTCGCCTGTCGTAGTACGCAAAGCTATGGGTTATTAAACATCAGGTCAAGGCGTATAATAACAGTAGGTTATTAGAGCTACGGGTCTTCACAGTGTGGCTGCATATGGAGAAGCTAGTCTTCAAGGCCATGTAATACAGGTAGTAGTTGCTATAGTGCTATAGTGTGTGAATTGTTCTTTGTTTGATATGTGGTTTATTTAAGGATTAAACATTTTGATTATATGGCTGATATATTTTGCTTAGGGGCTTCAGGTTCTTTTACTTGGCGTAAAACTACGACAAGAGACTAACGGCTTTACTTTCCTACTAAAGGAAGCCATGTTTAGAACTTTAGGCACTAAAATATTCATCGACCCTGGCCTGGTTTGAATCCGTGACCTTCGGTCTGCGAGCAAAGTAGGTTACCGCTAAGCCACCAGGACCGACAATTATTCTTCGCTAATTATGCAGCTATATAAACAGTCTTAAAGAACAGATTTATACGATACATATGTGAAACGGAATTCTTTTGCAAGAAAATACCATAGGAATAGTGTTGCAGTCAGAAACTTTTCAACTTGCTTGTTAAAAAGTTACGAGAGACAGAATCTCTCAACGACAAGAGATATGTTCCAAACCGTCGTGTTCTTATAGAAGAACATTTAAAAGAACCATATAAATTTCTTACGCAGATGCTGGCAATGTATTGCCACTGAGGGACATCATTTTCAATATATCTTATAACAAAAATTACTGCTTCTTATTATCATTAATTTAAATACAGTATCACATGTTCTTTCAGTAAAGTTTAAATTCTGAAGTAAAAATACCAACTTGGTGCAGCGACTATCTTCTCCTATAACCAGCCGAGCTGAGGCGACCCATAGCTCAAATAACCAGATTGTGCACACCGCAGTGTATAGTATCTATCGAAAAACATCGATTATAGGGAATGGACAGCTTCCTCTCTAAAGGTTATCGTCGACAAGACAAAAGGCTATGCCCCAAACTTCAATAAAAGTGATGACCATGGAGATATTCACATAGTTTATAGTCTACGTTGATTGTTCTCAAGTGTTATAGCCGTGTAAATATCATTTATGAATAGAATCGTAATTTCATGTGCAGGTGCATAAATATTTTACACTTTATTTTTATGTATGTACTTTGGTAAGTGGACCTGAATGCAGTGACAGTAGTACATGAAATTAATGTTACATGCTATATGTACAATTAAAGTGAAATTAGCCAAAATCAATCCAATAAGTAGTTGAGGAACATTCAAACAAATACAAGCAGGTCTTAAATTTAAATATTAATTCAATTACATATTTGTCTATATAAATTAACCTTATTACTAACACAGCTTAAAGTTATTTTTAAATCATGTCAGAGAAGAACAACGTTCAACTGGAGATAACCCATTTCAGTCATTTATAATGTTATTTATGGAGAAAAATTTCCCTACATCCATTCTCTGTTGCCTACATTTGATTTTGAAACTGTGATCGTTCCTATCACAATGTAGGTATTTTGTTCTTAATATGTTTATACTTCGGATTCCAATTTTTTATTATATACATTGTGTTTTATCAAGTGAAAATATTAAGTATCACATCATATCTCAAGCTAATGTTTTTAGTAGTCTGAATTCGACACACTCTTGTTAATATCCGAAAGGTTTCAACTTTAAGGGTATGCTGGAAGAAAAATCGTCAGGATGTTTCCATAGAAAGGTAACTTTGAATTACAGGAGAAGAATAAATAATAAGCAAATCTAACATTTGAAAAACCAGTTTAATTTTTGAGCAATAAATGTGAAATATATTTGAATTTTAAATAACAACAAATCGCAATAAAATAGTAAATTAATTTTTAATATAGAATTTGGTGTAAACATAATTCGGCAATACATAATTGAAACCATTACAAAACAACTAAAATAATACCGTTAAAACAACAAATCTTTAAATTTTTAGGTAAAAGTCTTTAAATAGTTGCCACATTTACCACATAATGATCAATCCAATGTTTGGCAGGTAAATGCCAAGGTACAAAAGTATCATTTTATCTACTGGTTTAACAAAAAATTCAATTTTTACCCTGATACTTTGGATACTGTTTATAGCTGCTGTGATTTTATTTGATATATAAGATGTGTACAATTGTAAATACAAAGAAGTACTCTGTAAATTAAAAAACATTTTGCAGAGTGATGCACGAAATGCGCTGAAAACAAACATTAAGCTTCTAGATTCGACGAGATAATGCTTTCCTGTTACAATATTATGAACAAGAAATGGAAGGGTGATAAAAGATGTAAACAAGATTTTTTTTTATTTATTTAGGGAGACCGCCTTAGAAAAATTGTGCCCCCGGCAACTGGGCATTTCAGCAGCCTGTGCCCCAAATCCTGACCGGCTTTATGAATACCGAATACGAAGTCCTTATCAGAGGCATATTGGTTTTGTAGCTTCCGCCACTGTTGCTGCATCTGTGTCGATATTAAAAACAATAACCCCCTGACGGAAACCAAGTTATGTTTTGTGGCCTAGCGAGCGCAACCACATCCCCTCTAGCAGACCAATAAAACGTGCAGCTCGGGTTTCCCAGATACAGAAAGAAAACTACCGATAAAAGAGGGACATGGAAAAAAGCGAAGTAAGCAACAAGTAAAACCTTTAGTTCTCTTAAACTCTCCGTCCTGGTTAAAGGCAAATCGCCATCCTGTTTTATTTTAGCTTGCCTTTTGAATGGGCTGTGAGAGACTGGAACGCATAAATTCCACGTATTCAGCACCGGAATCTCGTCTCTCGCACACGTCCCTCCCATTTCCCAAATTGAATATCTTGCCGCGGTTCTGCTTGTTATTCCTGGCTCAGCTGTAGATAAGAACGTAACGAAGTCTCTTTTTGAGCTGATCTGGAAGTAATTTTAGTAAATTCCCATAGGCGAATGAGAGAGAAGTGCTGGAGAGTATTGGAATTGACAGACACGTACTCAGGATTTTGTTCCAGAAGATTCTCGTAAGCATGGCTTTGTTACTGCTATAGTCAGGCCAGCTGCTGATGTCAATTATAAAGTTAAATACTAAAGTAACAGCCTTTTCCTTCAGCTTCTCGCCTCAGTGAGCTTCTTGTTTCTTTCCACAAGGCTGACACAAAAATCAATCTTAATTCAGCAATAAAAATTCAGAATAACGTAGTAGAGTGTTGAACCACACTCTAACGGATATCTCTACTCTTCTGCTGCAGACATGCGTGACGTATCTTCGTAAATGTGACCTCGGTGACCACAACAAAATTTCAGCCCCCTTGTAAACAAGCACGAGTGAGGAGTAGCGGAAAACTATATGTTTGGGGGGGGGGGTAGTGAGGGCGAAAAACCAACAGATATTTGTCGAAGAATGAAGAGGCAATATGAAGATTCCTGTGTGTCACTTCAGAATGTGGAACAGAAAGTTTAAAAGTGGAGTGTCAGCTGTGAGTATGCAGCTCGCTGTGGGTCAACCACATACTCCGGACACTATATGTAGTGGGACAAGCGATACAAGACAACGGCGGATAAAATCGATGACGAGGTTGTACAATTGAAGAGCAGTCAATGACTCTGCGCACAGCATTATCCACGACATTCTGCAGTGCTGAAAAGTCTCCGTAAGGAATTACCAAAACAACTCATCCCTGAACTGAAAGAACGTCAAGTGGATGTTTGTGAAACATTGCTATGATGTTATCAAGCCGAAGGAGATGGCTTCCTAATGCATATAGTCATTTGGATCCACTATTCCCAGTCAGAGACCACGACAGCCAGCAAAGAGTGGCAGCACCCATCATCGCCAAAACGAAAATAGTTCCGTTTGCTGTGTCCAGGCGGTAAAGTGATGCTGAAACTCTTTTGGAACTCCTAAAGTATAAATCATGGAACATTATATGCCCAGAGTTAACAGCGAGTCTTACTGTAATCTTCTCGAGAATCATTTGAAGAATGCAATCAGGTCTAAACGCAGAGGTGTACTCTTACAGGATAATAATGCAAGACCTCACACAGCTCATGCAAAGGCACAACAATTTGCAAATCTTCATTTTGAGTTTACTATACCCTGTTTATTCACCGGGCCTGGCACCTTTCGAGTGAATCATTTAAAGAGGCACTAGGCGGCAAGAAGTTCCACACTGACGTATAGGTGGAAGGCGTGGTGTAAGGGGCGGTTACACAGTCAATCACAAGACTTTTTTATCATACAATCCAGGCATAAATGGAAGGCTGGAACACCTGCATTGAAAATGGTGGAGGCTATGTTGAAAAATGAAGAAATGTTTTCATCCCCAATGTATATATGTTTACGAATAAGAGAATAGTAAGGTTACTTTTTGACTTAAACCCGTATATCTTAACCTTGGAGCTTTCTGTTATCATTTTGGTCCTGTTTTTAATTGTGTTTAATAAATAACATTCAATATTTTAATCCCATCAAATATTTTGTCAAGAAAAGTATGGTTCAAGCAATGTAAATAAGAAACTGGCCTCATCGTGAGAAACTTAATTTAAAGATTGACGAGTTAACTTGAATGTGGTCCCTAAAGTGCCCATTCATAGTAATAACAAATGAGACATTGAATAGACCATTTTTAAAAAAAGTTTAAGGAAGAACTTATGCAATATCTATCAGTTACCAAATATTTTTGATATTTTATATTCTATTTTCTAATAAAGTATGCAAGCTATCCGCTATAATTTTTTTGACAAACTTACCGTTATGTTTTTAATTTACTAGAGCATAACAAATGTAACATATTTTTGACCCCCCTTAATTTTGGATCAGAGTTCCGATTACATTTTCTATTAAAACGGAATGCATTGTAGTACTAGTGCGGTAGTTCAGGCGGTAAAGAATTTGAGAGGTTCCACTTTGAGACTCAAAGTCTTCTCATGTTAGTCTAAGATTTATTGTACTACCCCTTTTTTTCATAGAAGTTCTGATTCTTTACAATATCAGAACACTCGCTCCTATCGAAGATTCTTCCATACTGCCCAGTGCCGAAACTGCAAACAGTTGAATCTTTTCTCATTCAGAAGCTCACACTGAAGCAGTTTGTGTTGAATCAGAGTTCTACAGCCTGCAGAGGTTTCCTGAGATATTTATGTTATATCTCTCCTTACTTTCTTCCGCTCCAAATGTAGAAGCGACTTAGTGAAAGGAAAACCGGAGCCTTTTAACAAGAACTCTGTCAGGATATGGACCAGGGTATTCTCTCTTCTTGTCTAGAAATACGGTAAGTTCATATTCCCACTTCAACCTTGGTACTTCGGAATTCCATTTATGGTGTACAAAGTTGAGGTTTTTTCAAAATCTCCGGTTTTCGCCTTGAAGGTCAATAGAGTGCGGATATTTTTTTTACGCCACTAATCACATTTAAACTTTACAGACACACACACGCACACATACATATATTTGATCGTGTGACCGTGATAGCCGAGGTTGTTAATGGGCAGACTCATGAGCGGGATGTCTGGGTTTCGATTCTCACCAGAAGCCCTCCCTGACTGATTTTTTTCAGGTTTTCCTCATTCCTCAATTACCAAATGCCGGGGAGGTACCCTAAATTTAGGTCTGGAACGTTTCCTTCCTTAAAAATATCCTTTTCCAATTTATCATTTCAGTGTCCACCGACTATGCTGCTTTATACACTATTAAAACAGTGTTTAACGCATGTTTTTACTACTGAGGCACCACAGGCGGTGGACACTGGTGATACATGAAATGAAAGGATTTTTTTCAAGGAAGGAAATGTTCCAGGCCTAAATGTAGGTACGTCCCCGGCATTTGCCATTAATGAGGACTGAGAAAAACCTGGAAAAACCTCAATCAGGGAGGACGGTCCTGACGGGATTCGAACCCCAGACCTCCTGCTCACGAGTGCGCACCTTAACTACCTCGGCCACCCGTGGCGGTTTTTAAACACCATTAAAATAAATAAATAAAATAAAAATAAAAAACACCAGACTTACGCCTTAACACCATAGCTAAATTTAACGAAGATCTAGACGCGGTACAAAGTGAGCTAAACAAAATGACTTAATGCTATAACGGGAAAATTGCAGGCAATTATAATGGGCCATAATCGATTATTGAAAATAATTCATCAAAGACTCCCGTGAAACTTAATGAAACAAAAGTGCTAGTAAAAACTTCGCGGTCTATTTTTTACAATAATCTTAATTGGCAAATTCAAACAAAAGAAACTTGTAAAGAAAACATTTTCAACGTTCCATTACTTGAAACGGTTTAAGAATGTTCTCCTATTCTGTATAAAGAAAACTCTTGTATCAACATTGATTATGTCACATTTCGATTACTATGACATTCTGTAAACTGACGTCGGTCCTGGTGGTGTAGCGATTACCAACCCAAAATCGCGGGTTCGAACCCGGCCAGGACCGATGAATTTTTTCGGGCGTAAAAATCCTAAGTATGGCTTCCTTCGGAAGGGAAGTAAAGCCGTGGGTCCCGTGTCGTACATTTACGGCACGAAAAAGAACCTCAAGCCTGAAATAAGAGGCTTCTGAGCAAAATTTGTCGGCCGTTTCACGCCCTGAGTTGAATGGGACGCTGATGACCCGAGCTGTGAAAGAGCGTCCATAAATAAATCAATAAAAAAAAAAAAATGTTAACTGACATCACGAAAAATCTTGGACACATGACTATAACGTGTTCATAATTCCTGCGTTCGCTACATATGCAACCCACATAAATTAGATCATATCACTGCAGCTTTTGGGTTATTATTTGGGTGCTAGAAGGAAGTTACACCTAACTCCGCACTATCTTTCGACCCGTTTTGACTCCTTATATTCTCATCATAATTTAAACACTCGATCGAATAAGTTTCATTTTCTCTATACCCTTACACCGAACCTCTTAATTTTCTTCATCCTTCACAGCTGTCGCTACTTGTCTCTGGAACTTTCTACCGTCTCGTATGAAGAGCTGCCGGCTACAATAACAATTTAGAATATTGCTCAGTGATTATTTATTTGGAGCACGCAACATCTAACAAGTATTATGTTCAAATTGTTACTGTCATCTACTGTGTTGTATATATTGTAATTGTAATTGTCCCTGGTAAAGTGGAAGAAAGCCCATTAGATCAAATCTTCGCCAGGTACTGTAAATATTATTTTTTAAACCTTTTTCTCGTAAATTTGGGAACACTGGCTCTAAATTCACAGAGTGCTGTCTGTTTGGTTTTGGAAGTGATGCTTAGTGTTTAAAGACTGTTGGCAGATGAGGCTTGTGGTGCTGTAGGAATAAACGCAAGGGTATTATAAGTACCCGTTTAGGCTGACATTTTCATATTGCTCCCAACTCTCCTCTTTCCATCTATTATTTCATAACGGGCGGTTTTTGTATATTTAGTAGTAACACCATAAAGTTTTCCTATGTACAAATGCAACGACGATGCTAACCCGATGTCATCGACTGTACAGCATAGCGGTTACCCTTTTGTTCGCATGTAAATACAGGAAGAATTAAGCATTAAACCAAGCCAAGGAAATTTATAGTCTTAAGATGAAATACATTTACAAATATTAATGGAAAAATTCACATTTCAGTCACTAGCCTTAGAATGTAGCAACCTTTCTTCAGATACAAGCTTGGGTGTTTCCGGAACCTATAAGAGCAGAGAAATATTATTTGGTGTATCCGCAAGCATTCAAAGAAAGCAAACCCTGACCTTTTTGCAGTTGGTCGAGCGGAGAAAAGTGGAGGGATATATTCGTGTAACTTTAAAGCTCGGTGACCAGGTCGGGAGCCATTTCAATTTGCTGCTGTGGCGTCCCACGTGATCTCTCAACGAATCGTAGAGGGAAATCCTTGGGGACTCTCCTGCAATTTTAATCAACCGGTGCTATAATACGACAGCAGCCCTGGATCTCTTGTGTTTCTTTACGCTGCTGTGTTACAGAAAAGGCTGGAAATGTACCAGAAAGGAACGGAAAAATAATATGAGCGAAAAAGTGTCGTTCATTTGATTTCGGTCTTCCGCTATGACTGGATTTGCTCATGTTCTTAATAAAAATAATTGATAAATTATAATTCATGTTTAGAAAGCTCATGGTATTATCCAAAAAACTATTAATAAAATCTAAACTTGAACGACGCGTCTCGTAATCTCTTTCGTATTATTTCAAAGGGAACAAAATAATAAATACATAAATAGACTTATTATATATTATTCACAACATATAGCTAAAGACACAAACAAAGAAAAACAGGACAAATAAATAATTAGAAACTAAAGGTAAAGTATATTCCTTACACTAAAACTTAATATCATTCCGCATCGCTATGTAGTACTTCAATTGTTTTATAGAAAGACATGTTACTATAGTAACAAACTGAAGGTGAGGGTATAAAGAGTATTGCTGTGAATCGAAGAAAAAGAGCGAAAGAAATTGATCAAGGCAGGACGAAATAAACGTATGTTCTCATTAATAAAAAAAAAAAAAAATAAATAAAAAAAAAAAACATGAAGCCCAAAACTGTGGAAATAATATGTTGGGAAAGGATTTGTTTTTAAGGAAGCAAACGTTCCAGGCCGAAGTTTAGGGTACCTCCTCGGCATTTGCCATTTATGAGGACTGAGGAAAACCTGGAAAAAACCTCAATCAGGAAGGACGGTCCAGGCGGGATTTGAACCCTGGATCTCCCCCGCCTTAACGATCGCGGCCACCCATGGTGGTAACCTGACAAACTTGAAGCGAAATTTGAAATTTACCAAGTGATACTTTTCCTGAAAACATTATAAATAAACAAACCTTATCAATCTCCAATATCCCAAAGTTACTGGGTTGAACTAACGGAAAGGGCTTCAGTCCTACCAACTTTTAAGAAAGGTCTATATTTGTGTTATCCCCTTGGTATAGAAGCAGCCTCTACCAGTGAATAAGAGGAAAACGTGTTATTCTCAATTAGAACTCTAGAAATGTTACATTATGTTATTCTTGAAAAGCTCTTGTCTATCTCAACCAATAGGAACAAGATACAGCTAACAAAGCGTCCACAGGGAGGTAAGGTTATAAAGAAGCGTGGATACTAGGGAAACGTGTACATAAAAATGACCAAAAATGTGTCTATAGAATAGTTTTAAAAATCTCCCTACCAAATTTTACAGCCGAATTATCATTCTAAGGGAATTTTAAATTTTAAAAAGCCATTGCTCGTCGTGTGCCACATCTCTTTTACAAAATGATTTATCCTGGATGAATTTCTTACGTTTTCGACGTGCCAATGCTGGGAATTGGCATCAATTTCTTAGAAGGCTGTGCGCAGGTGTGTCAACATTGTTTACGCGGCTAAACCACAGTTGTTTGCTTTTTATGAGGAGATACACACAGTAAAATTGAAATTTGTTTTCTGTGTCTGTGGTGAATATTCCTTATTTGTGTGTTGCAAAGTTCTTCATTATGCCTCCTTTAGCAATATGAAAGTTCAAAAAGCGAATAAAAATTATAAAAACACTAAACAGGGACTTGTGTTTGTACAGTTGGACTTTCTACTTCTACCACAGAAAAGGACATGAATATTCTCAGAAGAAAAATTGGGTAGGAACTTGACTTACCAAACTCTGGGGAAGATAAATATTATATAGGATTTAGATTAATTGGTTTATCCATAATAATTAGTGTGTGTTGTGTATCATGTGACTCAAAAAGCCTGCAACTGTATGATAATGTAAACAGGTACGGTGTTGCATTACACTTTGTATAAAATATGACAATTGTGAATTTATATTAATTTATAATTTAAGGTATCAAAAACCACATTAATGATCAATGTTAGGTTGACTTATGGCATGGGATGCATATAGTGGGAAGAGAGGGCACAAATACAATATGTGGTATAATGAACATGCTCTGACAACCACTACAATATACTAACACAAAGTGGCAGCTTCTAAATTGTGTCAAAAAGTTTGTGATGAATCCATTTTTGTAAATATTAAAAATTCCACTGATTTGTGTGTGTCAGCTGATAGTGAACTGTGGGTTGTCTTCTCTCCATTGAGTGTCAACTGTTTTAAGCAATGGATGCAGGCAAAGTGTTAAATACTCAAGTGGTCAACAAATATTACACAGATGTTCCGTAAGAAACAAAACAGTAATAAATTAGTGTACAATGATGGCAACATTGGGAGAATTAAAGCTTTCAAAGAAATTGGATTTGAACCTGTAAAATCTGCAAAGAAGATACTTCAAGATATTTACAGGAAATGCTGATCTTGCACTACAAACACTTCTGAAAAAGGCAAAGCAGTAAATCAAGACTAAGAAGCTGAAGACTAGCAGGAGGACTTGGAGTTTGGTGCTGGGGATTTTTAAAGGTACTTAACATAAAATTCACAAACTTTGCAGCTAGTTTTTCTGAGTTCAAATTTTTCTGTATGTAAGGAACATTTTCTTAAAAAGTATTATAGATAAAGAAAGGATACTTGGTATATCTCTTTCTTATTAATTAAAGAATAATTATCTGTAGACTTTTTTTTCTTAACCGTTCATCTAAAGATTTTGACTTGAACACAGACACTGCTATCAATTTCCTAAAATAACTATTTTTAAGAAACAAGTAATTATTGTAACAAACATTTTTCTGTAAGATTTACTGCAAAGCAATTCTGCACAAAATACCAAATCCGTATCTGTAATACTCAATGAGAAAATAGTTTTTATGTTCTAAACTATGAGGTTAGGTTATGCTAGTCCATTATTAAATTTCTGTGATGCAGTAACAGCAGTAAATGAAAACTATAGTTCTTAAGTTCAAGTCAATGAATGTAATAGTTTAAAATCTATGGCTAGTTTTCTATTGCTTTGCATTTGGTTCATGTGTCCCCTGTCATGTGTAGACAGGAATACATGCAAGAGTGGCACATACCATACAAGTAGGCAATGAAAAGGAAACATCGCCTTTGCTTGTTTTCTTGAAGACAATTTCGATTCTCAATAGCGTGATTAGCGTCCAGGCCGTGAGTAGTAAACATGGCACTAGTTTAGCTTCTAGTTATGACGTGTTCAAAAAGTTAAACAGCTTACTGAATAGTTCTCTAGCGAAGTCCTTTGCGTTCAGCGGTTCGCATTTTTTGGGAGTAAGTGCTCAGATAAGTAAATCATATTTCAATTCTGTGATCACGTCCAACCCCTTTTTCTCCCAACCATTCCCTATAACTCTTTTGTCGATCACTTGCATGTAAAGTTTAATATTTTCTCCATTTCTCGTAGATGACAGCCCCCTGCTGCTTTATTGACACTTTCGTCAAAACGTTTATGCTTACTTTTCATTGCTACCGTACTTTATGTTTCTTCAAACACCCCTAATGTCTTTTAAGGAATTTTTTTTGCAAAGCACTGACATGTTCTTTTTAAATGCAACAATTGAATAAAAATTAAAAACGTTTGCTAACAATAAATGTGTAACAAAGAAATGTGTTCAGAAGGGACATTAGAAAGGCTACCAAAACTTAAGATCAGAATATTAGACGCAGTATTTTTAATTTGAAAAATTAGACAGTCAGTATTTTTTATCTGAGTTCGCACTGAATGCATTCCTCGCATGCTCAAGATTGCTCCGTCGCCGACTTCGTCATTGAACAGTCCTTGTTGCATTTCAGCAACTGTTCAATTAATTTTCCTAATTTTTAGGTTAAATTTACTTTATTATTTCTTACTTGACAATAGAGACGAGTATTTATGGTTAGAAAATGGTTGATGCTTGCGTCATTTCTCTTCAGTCAGTCTTTATTCGCTAATGTCACAATGTCGCACTCGACGGCACCTCATTATTCTTCGCGCAGACGATTCCAATCTTAGCGGTCGACACCTACCGATGGACGAGTGCCCCACTAGCGAAGTGCCCAGTCGTCCATCAGGTTGTCAGGAGAAACGTCTCCGCGGTAAATCTCCGGCACTGTGGAGCATGCTACACATGTGTATAAATAATGGAACTGGGCATCACACATCGATCCGCTAGGGTCAGCCCAGGTGTGGGACCCTGCTCCTTTTCTTTTTACAGCATCTCTCTCCCAATTGAATACCGTCACAGCATAAAGGCAACATCTTTTGTATCTTAGAGTTTCTTTAGTTTAAGACACTAAAATAAGCTATACAAAAATTAAATAAAACACTACATATAAAATGAAATGTAAACATATATCTCTGTAAAACATTTTACAACAAAGCTGTTCAAAAGGCGGTTCGAATATCTTTGTAGGTGACCAAAAATAGAGAGGGACGTAATTAATATTCTGTTCTCCCATTGATGAAATTAGTGTAAGTATTTTAATGCACACCATGACACTGAAAATAATTTAATTATATGCTATAACATTACGTCAAAACTATTCCTAAGTTTTAATACATAATACACTTATCTTAGTTTCATATATTTATCGTTCTACATTTTAAACAATTACTACGTGTATTTGAACGTGTAACAGACAATTTAATGCATAAACAATGTTCAAATAATAAAAAATACAAAGGTAAATTATAAAATTCTCACCCTAGATCGTAATTTGTTGATTTGGTTTATTAGTGGACGCTTTTTAACATCCCAGATCATCAGCTCCCCATTCAATTCAGAACGTGAAACGCCATCAAATTTTCCTCAGAGTCTTCAGGCTTGAGGTTCTTTTCGTGCCGTAAATATACGACAAGAGACCTACGGCTTTACTTCCCTTCCAAAAGAAGCTATATACTTAGGATTTTTACGCCCGAAAAAACCATCGATCCTGGCCAGGATTGAATCCACCATCTTGGGTTTGGGAGGCAAGTAGGTTTACCACTACAATACCAAGACCGACCCCTTAGATCATAAACCATGCAAATGGCAGCATATTTTTACGTTTATACGTCCGTCTTCAGCAATTGTTTGAAATATCGGGCTATTTATGTATAAAAATAGTTATTTCACACTAGCCGTATGAGGGACATTGTTGGAAAGGAAGAATCAGGCTTGAAAAATTAGGGTTACGACAGTATTCGAACCTCGGAGCCTTCCGTGCTGACACTCTAACTAATTGTATTATCAAGTTGTGTTAATTTTGGTAGGGGTGAACTCCTAAGGGGCGGGAAGAAAAATCGCCAGTGAACTATAGTGTAGAAATACGTATGCTTGTTTCGAATCAAGAGATCTTTTTATTAGACCTATCATAGTTTGATTTAAATAAAACTGCGCTTGCAACATGAATAAATAAATGAAATTACCTTATGTACTTGGTGTCTGCAGACTGGTAGGGGTTTCATTGTCTGCTTCCATCAAGATACAATCTTACTAATTGCCTTTCTCTCCTGGCCCTTCACGCAACGTAATGTTTACGAAACTGATAATGAATAAATCACACAATAATGCTATTATAACAGCTTTTGACATCGTTAATACAACTAATAATATTGCAAAATTGGAACGCGCGCTGCCCACCAAGACTTTTAATGGTTTAATGGTGCTTTACACCCGTTTTTACTAATCAGGCACCACAGGCGATGGACACTGATGATACATGAGATGAAATGATATATTGGGAAAGGATATTTTTAAGGAAGGTCTAAGTTTAGGGTACCTCCCCAGCATTTTCCATTTATGAGTACTGAAGAAATCCTGGAAAAACCTCAGTCATGGAGGACGGTTCTGGCAGGATTCGAAACCTAGACCTCCTGCTTACGAGTTTGCGCCTTAACGACCTCGGCTACCCATGGCTATGCCCCCGCCAAGAAAACCAAACCATTCTTCTTACATTATTATGCTTATAAAAAGTCTTACTGTTTCTTTATAATGATTGATTTTTATCTTAAAATAAGATTTTAAGCACTGTAGTATTAATAATTATAAATGTAATAAATTGTCTTAAGTATCAGGATATACCCAAAAGAATTATCTCAAGAAGCACAAATTTTATCTGGGTCCGTATAAAAATGCAGGAAAAGTTCGTTCTTTAAGTTTTTTTATTAGGCATTAAATTAATTCTTTTATTCTTAAGATAAAATAAACCAGTCTTTTGCTTCCGCCATAGAAAAAGTTCATTCAAGATGTTTTGCCAGGACGCAATCCTCCCTTTCTATTCACGTACAAAAGACATTTTAGAAAGGTATAAGATATTCTGCGTTTCATCCATCAACATACAAATCTTTCTTTAAAGGATTATTTCGTTGAAATTAGTTATCATGAATGCGAGTACAAGCATTCAATGTCTTGCGTGATTTCGGCATTATATTGTTTTCTTCCTTTCTGCATTTAACGATCCTGCACTGTGTGTAGCTACTCTCGAACTCGCAAGCTGGTTTTATTTTATATTAATACAACTGCGAGCAAAACCGTTTTACATATGTGTGATTTAAGGTTCACATTAACATACACGTGTCCGTTAGGACTGAACCTAAATGCGCTCTCTCTTTATGCCTGTAAGTGTTGCAGGTCCGCAGTTGTGGCATTGATTACTCGTGTACGTATTTCAACGGTGCACAGCTTTTCTTTTTGCTTTATAGAACAAAACAGGACTGGACCAAAAAAAAAAAAAATAATAAAACTGACCACAAAAACGCAGTTCATTTTCGGTTGCGGCCTTCCTCATGTTGGCAAAAGTACCACCGGCCATCTATAACATTTCCAATTTCTTTTCTATTTTGTATAATATATTGTATTCTCTTACAATTTATACAGGATTCATTGTTAATATTCTCTTTCGTTTGGGATAAAATTAAAATAAAATCTGTAAAACTCATTTCAGTTGAAAATCAAATGTTGTTTATTTATTTTTATTTTAGACTTAAAGAGTACAAGGCTAAAGGAAAGTGCAAGAGTTGTTTGAAAAGTTCAGTAAATGTTCATGAAATATCACGGAAATTGTTTAATTGGCCTTAATGTTGGAAAACGTAATTGTTGTAAAGGCCTATAACAATGTTTCAGCAATAGTAAAGTGTGATAGACTTCTGAATCGATCCCTGTTGTAGGCATCCTATTAAAATGGAACAAAACTGGTCCTGGTGGTGATTAAACTTTTTATATACCATAATAATTTAAATAGTCTTTGCAAGTGGTCAAAATCGTTAAATGCTACAATATGACACTAGTTGCATAACATTATCTAAAATAGTAATAATATCATTAAATTGCTTTCAATGTTAAGATGCTATCATCAATTGAAAAGTATGCTATGATAAAAGTAAGGAAACACATTACGTACCAATGAAAACACAGGCAATCACTCATCTTCATTTCATAATATATAATTCGAATAATTAATAATAAATTAATATTTCTTTCCAAAAGAATTGAAGAATTTCATAATAACCCTTTTTATACATGTGAGCACTAAGTTTCTTAAATACCCTTAATCGTTTTACTATTCACTCAATCAATGAATATGTATTTTATTTTCTGGATATTAGTGATGACATTTTAATCTTTTCAGCATCTTCACTAATAGAGAAACGAATTAAGTAATCTCCATCAGTACAATGACGTCATAAGTGTAGTATAAGAAGACGCTGACTTCAGAGTAATTCATTTAAAAGCGGCACAAATATTATTTAATATTGATATCTTTCTATTATTTCTGAAATAATGTGTGAAATAGTTTTGCTCATTTCTATATCATTTTTTCATCTAATAAAGTATAACATTATAAACTACTTTTCATTTTATTTATATAATTTGAAGTCACACAAACACCGCACCAGCGTTGGAGTCTATTATATCTGGATAAATTATTATAAATGTGGACATGCATCGAAAACGAAGCGCGTTCCGTAGTTGCTATGAAGGATTGCTGACCAAAACCGACATGGAAAGACCTTTCAATTTAATTTTTTCGGATTTAATTGCAATCCGGAACATTGATTCTTTACCGTAAATTAAATTGAGACACACATCACATCTCTGCATTGAAGTAGTAGGGAATAACGACTGGTAAAAATGCGCCGAAGAAGTCGAAGGTGGTTTTGTAAGCTGAGAAGTTCATTTTTGCGGGATTTCCAAGGGATAATTCTGATAAACTTCTTGAAAAAGCGTAAAACAATAACAAAAAGGTACTTTGCAGCACTGCTGGGTCGTTTTAAATATAAATATGAGGAAAAGGGCTTTATCAGAACAACGCACAGTCTCACATGAAAGGAATGACAAAAAAAAAAAAAAAAAAAAAATCTGCAAATTAGACTTCGGATTGATACCTTTTCTCGATGATGGACTTTGCCAATAAACATTTTGTGAAATTTTACTAAGTAACATGTAAATGTAGAAATAAGAATATTTAGTGAATATTGATAAATGTTTTATATTATGAGAAATAGCTTTAAAAAGGTATACATTCCTTTAAGTAACCGATAGCATTATGTTTAGAAACGCTGCAAGTCATCTGGAGAGCGCTCGGTGAGACATGGCACTAGCGAGAAAAAACTTAGTACCCGCCTAGCCTCGATATATGCAAATGTTATGTGTGTCGGGTTGATGTGACGCTATTAGAATTCCGGCTGGTGCCGTTTATCAACAAAAACTACTCTGTGAATGTCTCATAAACAAAGACTGTACTTTGTTTATGTTTACGAGTACCGCAGAGACCAGGAGTACATTATGTTAAAATATTCTCTGTGTCCGATCAGCATATTAAACGATAAAGTAAACTGTATCACTGTTAAATAAAGCTAAAAGCTTTCTGTAGTGAAAATTGACCTTAAAAGTTGGTTTTAAGGGAGGCCAATTCCCACCTCTGAACAAATGCAGAAAAGTCCTATTCCAGCTAACAGATCGATGTGGACACAGTAGCAACTCAAATCCAATCACGAAACAAACAACCAAACAATCCAAAATTTATCAAGCAGTCAGTCAACAGCTGAAGATGAGAACATGGTTTTGCGAAATAGACTGATATATTTGTATTAAATAAACAAAAATACTCTACATCAGCGATTTTCAAATATTCCTTGACATATGGTTTAAAATTGAAAACTTGCATCCCATATATTTTTAAAATTGTTTATCACTGATTTAAAAACTTTAAAAATATAAGAAAACATTAACATTTTTCCATAATTTGCCTTTTTTGTGTATCCTTAATAATAATAATAATAATAATAATAATAATAATAACGACAATAGTCATGTAGTAATACAGTGAGGTTGTTAGAGATACGGGTTGGCAGAGCGCGGCTGCGTACTGGGAGAAATCATTCGTCAAAGCTATATAATGCAGGTGCAGGTAGTAGCATGTCGTTAGTTTATGGGGGAGTTTGTCAGCAATGGTTGTGCGATCTCGATTTACTCCTGATTTCATTCTTCGTTATTTATGGCACTATATAAATATAGTCTTTAACGGTTTTTTTTTTTGTATGATACACTCGTAAAAACAAATTCTTACAGTGGTAAAGCGATTGCATGAAAACATTCGGGTACAGAAGATGCATGCCAATGAAAGACACGATCCCGTTTTCTGAACCGCCGTGTTCTTAAGGAAGAAAAGCAGGAATTTTCTACATAGATATATTGCTGCTGAGGGAACTAGTTTTCTTCACGGAGTAGGGTTTATATTATTATCAGTTAAATTGTTTTTATACTTCCGGTTACGGTGACTGTACTTCCCTAGTAAATAGACGTGGCGTTCATTAGGTCCATAGTTCAAATAACCTCAATGAATCACATCAAATGCAAGAAACATCAATATTAATATTAACTAAAAAATGTAATGATACAACATAACTCATTAACTTTAATTCGCGGATAAGAGTGTTGTATTTCACTAATAAGCCGTGATATTTCATGCTTGATAGGAAAAATGTGTATTCCGAGTTCTGATTGTACATTTTTCAAACGATTTCTTTATTTATTTTTTTAGATAAATGAACACAGATAATGGTTTTTTAAACCAGTAAATGTTTACGAAGTGTATCAGTACTTTGATAGCATATGCAGTGCTGCGAAATACGTGTGCTGGCGCTATGTACCTTGAATTCAATTTTAATTTACTTTATCTCAGAAATGTGTATCTTCTTTTGTTTTCTCGTTATTTTCACATAAACTAACTTGGTATTTTTGAATGGTCCTCCTTATAATTGACAACTTATTGTATGGGTGTATTTTTTTAATTAATAAATGCATAAGATGACTAATATATGGTCTGTTGTTCATCTTTATGGTATATAATCCAGAGATTTTCATATCACGTGGTTAGCGGGTATCCTGTATGAATCCTCTGTTGCGAACCAGAGGGAATGTACAGCTGATCCTCTTACAAGAGCCCACTAATTAAAAATGCTCCCCAAGCAAGCTTTGTTCATGAATGATAAACCACAGTAGGTATACTTTGTGCGGAAACGTACACAGGGGATTTCAGTTGGAATAATAAACGGATATTGAGAGCGATGGAATTAAAAAAGCACAATTTTCAATGGATGAACCGGCGCTTTACCCAGTTGGCTTTTGGGTAAAAGGAAATAGAACTGGGCCAAGCGAGTGTAGTGAACTCGAAGTTTTTATCATGCCGTGTAAAAAATAGGTTTGAAATGGTACCTTGAAGATTATACTCTTTCATTATCTTCCTCTCCTGTATTAGTGAAATAGATAGAAAAGTGATACTTCACTAAACAGAAACTACATTTCTAATAAACATACAAAATACATCCTTTATTTGACCTTATGCCTCAAACCTTTGTGCCTTAAACTGTTCGGCAAAAAAAATAATGTGCTTTCTGACAATTTAAAAACAAATTACGCCGCAACTAACTAGACCAGCTTTGATTTCTTTCTTTAATTTTCACGCCGTAATACAACTACCAGCTCTGAGCAGTAAACCATTAAAGTTCTTTCCATCTTTCTCGTGATGTTCAAAATTCAAGTGTTGGCGAGACAATTGAATGTCCAACAAACTAATTTTAGAATTGTTGCCGAAAGCAGACTGAAGAATCCTGTCTGGATAGGTTACTGACATGAGGTAAGAAGTGGATCCTGTCTGACAGTCCAAAACGCCATCTTCGCGGTTGGCAACCCTTGAATCTATCTTCAAACAACCATAACCACCACTGCACCAAAAGAAGTTTATACTCTGTGTTTGGTGTGAGCTGTTACCAGCCGGATCAACAATTGTGTACCGTAACCAGCTGAGATGAAAGCCGAAATCATTATCCGGACTACTGCGCGTACCATATTCTCCATACATTGCATTATCAAAATATTATCTTTTCCTTTCTTTGGATTATCACCTTCGAGAACAGCATTCTGAACATTTACCGATCTGGAATCTGCACTGGATGACTTTTCATCGGACCAAAACTCCCTCCTAAGCATTGTTGCTACAGTGGGCATCAAGAGGAAAAAAATTACAATACACTACTCCCTTTTATGATCTGAGTAGGAACACATTGTAACGCAGATAAAATTCAAAACTCGGTTTGCTGAAAATGGATATAACAGAGAACTGTACTGCCAGCTTATGACAAAACATTAAGCCGTGTTTCAGACAGCCATAGCCGTAACGAGTGATGAGCAGTCTGGTAAAGGAATGACAGGTGACTGGCCGAAGCTGACATTTACATTTTAACGAATATTTCATTGTACCATTTTTTATTTAAGGACAGAATGGAAATACTAGCGACATCTGACCTAGTTAAGTCATTTGGAGGAAGGCAGACACAGTTAGAAGAATATTTATACAATCTGCAGAAACATTTAGACAGCGATGAAATTGAACGAATGGTTTATTGAAGCGATTTCCTGAATTGTAGCTTTAGAGATGAATGGCATGCGCAGAAGCGACGTTTCGTACAACAGTTTAAGATAATTTGTTTTTAAAAACCTTTGTTCCGAAGAAAGACTCGGAGTTGTGCAGCAAGTGTACTGACTATTGAAAATGTTTGTACTAGTACTAAGGTTCAAGGTCTCGATCAGATTACCTGAACTAATTTTTTATTTACACCGCTTTAGCACTGAAATGCTCATCTCACTGCACATGTCTGGCAGCCCTCAAACCTTTCAGTGAGGACGCTTAGAGCGTTTTAGAAGTCCAGTGCTTGGTGTATCTATGCTTAAAGCAAAGCCCGTATTTTATTTCTTGATATTTAAACTCTTCACAATAAATACATAAATGCATGTGCATTCCGCCAAGCATAAAAATTTACAGAATTGCTTTTAATAAACGCATTGTAAGCCTAGATGGTCTAAGGGTAAGCACTTTCCTCTGGACCAAAGAACAGTACAATAGAAAAAGTTGGTACCTGGACAAAGTTGCCGGCCATTTCACGACCGTAGATGCCATTTGAAGTGTTTGGCTTACCAAACTATCCTTCTGACCCCTGTCGGTGTAATTCCCGCAGCATTTGCCATTTATGACTGAGGAAAACGAAAAAACTAAGAGAGTTACTGGAATCGAGCCCAAGACCTTTCGCTCACTAATTCATGCATTAACGACCTCTACCACTTGTGCCATTTGATTCTGCTATTCAATAGACATCTGCTTCTGTTGTAACCCTCCTAGTGTAGTCAGTAAGTGTTATTACTGAAAATATTAGATCAAACTGATATTACCTTACCAAAATATATGCCGGTAAAATCGACTCGTTTAGGACTATGAATGCTTTTCGATCATACCAAGCCTGTCAAAAATAAATGAAGCATTGAAAATATTGTAGACATAATGAAATATTAGTTTCTGTTGGTTATCAAACATTAAGCCCATTTACATGACTAATTTTTTCAACTGTGAGCCTTCTGCCTTGTGTCACATATATGTAATAACAATTTAGTATAAAAATGTAGAGTTAACATTGTATTCTATCAAGCTGTATATTTTTACTTAAGTTAATGCAATATCAACCTAGTGAATGAATTATTGGTGCTGAATTATTAAACTGGACCTATTAATTATGTCTAATAAAATGTGGAAATAGATCAAATTTCAATTTTCTGGTGAATGTAAATTGACTGAACTAGTTAAGGATTCTTTAGAATTCAAGAATTTAACAAAATTTTCCGCGTTGCTACAAAGCTCTATGTATCATTGATTTCTTAAAAAGCAAATTGGATTTTAGAAATACACTTTTGAAAAACTGACAGAAGAAACACAAAATCAAAACCGAGAATTGTTGCACTGAAATCTGAGCAATAAATTATCTCATTCAGAACTTCAATTAGTGTGAATAGTAGCCATTACTGTGGCATTGCACTTCCATCTGGTTTATAGGAATACCCTCAATACCATCAAGAACACGAGGTGCTCGATGGAAGAAAGCCGAAAAAAATTCTTGCCTGTTTCAAATTTGAGCAGCTCTGTTGCAAAACTAAATTTAAACAATGTGCAAAACATGGACTTGAGTAAAACGGACTATTTAAGTCTCCTGGTAAAAAATGAAACGCTGTCATAAGTTTGGTCCACCAATTTTTATATTACGTCATATTCTCAACATGGCAAATGAAGCAGCGTAATTGCATATTTACAAATATCATCAAAATAAGAAACTATTTCTGACTTTTACCTTTGGAATCCACAAACGTGATAATAGTAGAGCATTGCGACTTTTCAGAAATGCGTGCAATAATTGAGAATGTGTCCACACTTGAACTTATATAATAAAAACTCTTCATTTATACATGTAATTCTTTCTTTGTGTGTCCTCTTTGCAGATTCTGGAAAATAAACAAATTTCTACCAGTTTGTCTCCAAGTGTCATTCCTATTTAGCACAAATTTAAATTTAGTTCTAAAATTCCTGGATTTACGAATTAATTTGTCTCGTTATGACTCTGAAATACTATACAAAAATTCTGTATGAATTAAAATGTTCAAAAGCTACCTGTTAGTCTTCATTCATATGTATGATTTTTACCAGTTTGTGGTGTTTATTGAATAAATGTGAAATACTGAATATGTGTTTAGGTAAATCCTTATACGAAATTAAACCTCAATCTTTAGAAGAGGCATGCCGAGCTAAACTTCTTAAAAGTTCTTGAGGTCATCGAAGCCCCAGAACATGAAACCGTCTTTCTAGTGTTTACCAACAAACATGACTAGCAAAATAATTTACCTTTAGAAGAACTGCTACATAACCATTTGTCTTTCTCAGACGATGAAGTCTGAAGCAAAAGTTTTCGAATTGTCTTGCTGAAGAATATTTTACACTGGAGTTGGACACCGTTTTTTTTTTTTTTTTTTTTGAGAATTTTGTTTCAGTCAGTTTAATGTTTATTGACAATGAAATCTCCAGCAAATAACTAAAATATACTCATTGGAATGCAATTGTTCCTGAGCCGACCTATTGGATAGAGGCACTGGGAAAATAGTCTTTTTCCTTTGACTACAACCAATTCACATGCAGTGATGTATGGTGGAGACACTTCCCTCTGGCGTTGTCGGCGAAGAAGAAATGTGAACTGTCTTGTGTTAAGGGTACAATCCCAAAATTATTTATTGTAATAAGGATTATTATTAATATTGCTATTCTTTTTAAAAATTATTTTCGTATTTTATTTATTTTGATAAAACTGAGGATGTCCACCCTCACTTACGTTTTATGATCGGCCGTTTCTTTCTGGAGCGTTGTTTATTTTTTTTTATCAATGCGGAACTGTCCACAGTGATTCGCTGATAATAGTGCTCTGTAAAAGACTGCAATATATGTATAAAAGTGTGTGAATAAGTTTAGTCATCTCTGATTCTTTTGTATTTCATTATTTCGATTTTCTATATTCTTAAATGTTGATTAAGGTTCAGAGAAGTACAAAATTACAAAATATACTTATTATGACTAAATGCTGAAACATGCACTAACTTGTAAAATATGCATCTACAGCATGAATCAACTCACTACCACTCCAAGATTTCTGAAACCAAAGGTGCTATTGATACCTTTTTTGGAATATTGTTTAATGCCTATTTTACTACTGAGGCACCACAACCACATGAAATAAAATGATAACTTGGGAAAGGATTTTTTTTAAAGAAGGTTACCTCCCCAGGCATTTACCATTTATGAGGACTGAGGAAAACCTCAGTCAGGGAGGACGGTCCTGGCAGGATTCGAATCCCAGACCTACCGCTTACGAGTCCGCGCCTAAATGACCTCGGCTATCCGTGGTGCTATTGATATGATGCTTTCCCCATATTGAGTTTAGACAAGAACGTATCAATGTAGCCCATACAACGATTCCAATAATTATTAAAATATACATTTCTATCACAAAGTTATTTTTTTTTTCAAATGGAACAATGCTTCTTGGCCAATTAATTAAAATAGATAATATTGGATTATTAATGGGGCTAATGGTGTACGATTCTGGGCTAAGTAGCTTATACGAAATACTCTCATAAGTAGGGCTCAAAGAATTGAACAAAATATCCGCCAGGAAATAACCAACATTATGCAACGTGAACTACAGAGATGGCAAAAACGTAAGACCAATGCCAGATTCAGCACCTCCTTTCAAAAAGTTCGCAAATAAAGGCTTTAGGAAACTATTGTATTGTATTGTGTCAGCAGAGATGACAACAAGAGTCGGTCTCGCATATAGGCAAAACGCCACAAGTTGATTCATAGTTCATTGGGTCGCCCTGTATTAGAAGAGTTCGTTAAACACTATTAATATGCATTTTTACCTGAAACTATAATTTAAGTAGACATCTCTATGAATTCAATGAATAAGTTGCGATGGAACATGCTGGTGTAGGCATCACCTCTCGTATATTGAAAATGGATAAATGCTGCTCAATTTTTTACAATGTTCGATCATCGGCATCACGTCCTCCCAAAGCTCAAAATACAATCGAAAATAAATTCTCAAGCTTGACCAAGTTCAGAAATGGGTATAAAATATCAGCAATTTCTCTCTGTGTGTGGAAGTTTAAATTGGGATATTTATAACCCTACTAATAATATCTACTAGAAACACTTGAGCGTTCCTCAGCAGAAGGGAATCATGAAAATATAAACCACCATCGCCGCGACTTCAAAGAGCTCTTTTATAATACATTAATGGCAACCACATCGTTTGAAGTTGAAATAGCCCACCAAGGACACAATGGTGCGTACCGAATACTTCATTATTAAAGATATTGCCACATATGCATGTTCAACGGCACTTTTATGTAACACTCTGGAGCCTGAATAAACCAAAAGCTTTAGGGGGAATTGCCGTGCTTTTAAAGGGTTCTTGTACTATAGGCATATCTCCTTTAATGTACCGGAAGAGCGAATACTTCTAGTTAACTCCTGAGGTTGTCACCAAGGAGTGTTCACCTTACGGCAGGAACAAGGGAACGGAGATAAAATAGAGACCTATGTGAGTATCTTCTGTGCTTCTCTCTTTCCACGAATAATGTAATATTAATGATGAAGAAGAAGATGATGATGATGATGATGATGATGATGATGATAATAATAATAATAATAATAATAATAATAATAATAAGAATGAAACCAGTATATGAGGCATCAAACATACATACCAACCGCAGTCCTTAAATGCATGAGTTTATTTTAACAAAGGTAATATAGTTGTTTCTTTCTCTTTATATAGGATATTAAATAACTACAGTGCAATAATTTCAGGGATTGTAGAGGGATGTTAGAAAGAAATTTAATACAGGGTATCAATGGGTTGCATGTTCAAATTTTAAGTTATGGCACTGTGTTTGTAAGGTTTGATTAATGAAGTTTCCATTGCAATTTTTTGAATGGTGTTTAACGCCCATTTTTACTACTGAGGCACCACAGGCGGTGAACACTGATAATACAAGATGCATGAAATGACATATTGGGAAAGTTTTTTTTTTAAGGCAGGAAATGTACCAGGCCTAAGTTTAGGGTACCTCCCCGGCATTTGCCATTTATAAGGACTGAGGAAAACCTGGAAAAAACCTAAGTCAGGAAGGACGGTCCTGGCGAGATTCAAACCCCAGACCTCCCACTCACGAGTCCGCGCGTTAACGATCTCGGCCACCCGTGACGGTCCCATTGGAAATGATACTACCAAAAACCGTCCCAACTTTTTGAAATACGCAGTTTTTTCTCCTGTGAGTCAGTGTCTCGGAATTATTCTATTATTCTAAAATGATTTATTCTTGATATTAAGGGTAGATATAGGTAGTTTTTTGAAAAATTCATTTATGGTTTAATTTAATTTGAATATATTTTCAAGACTCATTCCAGGTTTAGCTTACCTTAAATATTGTTCTGTGTATATAAAATTTGATATCTACAAGCGTGACGATGCCACGCCATCTTTCTTTTATAATTTTGTACCCTTGTTAATATTATTGCATTTTCTTGAAAACTACTGGGCATATTTTATTGAAATTTGCACATTTTCTCACTGAAACATTGTATATAATTATTTTGGTGTTTAATAACTTTTAAACAAATAAATTTAATGTTATATTTAAAATATCCACACTAACGTTTTCATTCCTTTCGCAGAATATGAAGGCACCAATGTTGTTTAAAGCCAGTCTTTCTTTAACTGTTATGTAGTATTTGGCTACATTTAATAACTGCAATTATTAAATGTATTATATCCCCCAGTTTCATCAAGACAGTTGTCAAATTTTATGATGTTTTACACAAATCCCGTGTTTAATATCAACAAAAGTCTATGATCCACAGGGTTTAATCCCCAAAGACAAACAGGGACAACCCCAATCCTGCATGTTTCTTGCTTTTTGAGTTGCTGCCTTATAAGGTTGCAATACCTAGAGGGGGTTTCGAAGTACTTTTGAAACGAGGAAAGGATAAAAGTTTGTACATTTTGGTGATGATCCACCCTTAAAGAATGCACACAGCAGAAGTGTTGCCATTTGCATAGATGCCTCCCCAACCCACAACTATGCTTTTTGAGAAAACTTGATGATTATGGAAGTTTCTTCAGGCTGAGAGACCACAGTTCCTCATTTTGGTGGCTGTGTGTTCCACAGTGAAGAGGTTTTCGTCAGTGAAAAGGATACTTTCCCATCTGTCTCTTATGGCCCGCTGGAGCAGGAGTGTCCATTAAAAGTTACATTTTCAGAGGTTGTAGAGCAGACGTCATCAGCTCGCTATGCCACGATATGCGACTTACTCACGCCCGCTGCACCGTTTCAGTTTGTGCTAACGAAGAGAGCAAACCCGACAGTGGTGAGGCTAGAAATAATGACAAATTAAAATACACATTTTAAATAAATATGTGGACATTTATTCTACCAAAAATAGTTCCAAACACTCTTTTCTAACATTTAATAAGGCTAAAGTTATATCAATGCAATTTGAAAGTTATAATAATGAACATTTTTGATTCTCCCCCTCCGCAAATATTCAGTAACAAAGAAGACCGTCATCCAATAACATAAGGAAAAATGAATAGCTAAAATAGATTTAATACCGAACATCTTTATCACATAGTAGAGATGCATTAAACTGAAGCAATTGTATGAATATACGTTTTTATATACCAAAAATCTACAATTACTGTTATCAGTGCTATCACGAACTGATACTAGTTACTTTTTGTATCTATTTTATAAATAAGGACATTTACTTTAGTGCAAATTACCCTGTTTATACCGTGCCCTCATTCCGCTACGCAATCGGAGTTTGTATACACTAATGGAAACCGGGTGACCCTCAGTGAACGCGCAATTTCCATTAAGACTGGAGTTAAAATTCCGCTAACGCAGGCATTTGCCATTTCAGTTGTAAAAATACAATTATTTAAGATTTTCATGTGCCCAAAAATTGTACAAGTACTGTAGAAAAGAATTCCACCCTAAATTTTCAGTAATAACAACATTAGTAAGTTCGGTTCAAGGCCTTTTCTTTCATCAAAACACCGGGCTTTAACAGAGGAGAAACTTGATGAAACAGGCAATGGACTAAACCTGTTTAACACGATTAGCTCAATAAATTGGTGTACGCAGTGCGCATAAAGCCACTCAGCTGCCACATCTTCATTCATATATAATTACTGTTGTATCTGAAATAAAACTTATGCAGGCGCAGAAATAAAATACCTGGTAGGCAATGTACAACTTATTGTGGCGAGTGTCTCAAAGGGCAAGTACTTCGGGCTTGTATTATGATGGTGGGTATAATATTAATTATTATTTATTACTAATAAACAACGAATGGAAAAAAAGTTCATGCTATGAGTTCCGACCGTGCGACATCATTTCCCTCGGCAGACGGCAAGGCCGTTTCTCTGCAACTTTCCGTCAGTAAATGTCAGTTTATAATTGTAGCAGAATGAGGACTGTATAAGAAAACTGATTGGCAGTATATTAAACGGAAATTATTTTCTCGTGGTCATCATCTGCTTGCTTGGGCTGCATAGACTCGTTAGGTGTCCAACAAAGCCTGGTCCAATAATCTCTTCTTCGGCTAACACAATTTCTATTTCCAGTTGATTTATATTTTAAAATTGTTGTGTTATATAGGATTATTTTTCGCTCTAAATGAACCAATCATTCAGTTTTTAGTTTCTTGTTAATAGCATTTATATTCACAACCTCTAAATTTCTTGTTCTATCTTCATTTTTAACTCGTTCCAATCGTCGTATTCCTTCCACATTTTCACAAGTTTCCTTTCTTCTGTTTGAAGTCTTCTTTTATCTTTTACTTGAGTCCAAACCTCTGCTCCATGTAAATAAGTAGAATGAGCAATCGTTTTGTATATTTTTACTTATGATTGTTTCCTAACTTTATTTTTTAAATTTATATTAATGTGATACAAACTATTGTCCCCTTAAATAAACGCATTCAATCAATACTATACGATTCATATCTCGTTTCGCATAGTCCAATTACTGCAAGCGCGTGGTTACCAAATCTATTTTCTCTTCAATAACGAGCTATAACGTTTGAATTATAATACACGTCCCCAATGATTTTGCTTTTAAGGAAAATCAAGTGTAACAAACTAAACTTAGTTACGGCATGTAAATGAACCTCAAGCCTGAAGATAGAGGCCTCTGAGCAACTTATTGGCCGTTTCACGCCTTGAATTGAATGTGACGCTGATGACTTGAGATGTTAAAGAGCGTCCGCAAATAAACCAAATGGGGGGGGGGGGAAAGCTTGGTGTGTGCCAAAACGGTTTCTTTTGTTTCAACTTTCTTCAGTAGACACTGAATTGAGGATCATACCGGTGGTTTATTCATACCGTATTTTGTTTATGTAACACAAAGATACATTGGTTTTTGATATTGGAGCATTGCCACAATAAAATACATCGTAGTATCGCCGAGAACAGCGAATAGGCATCGTTGTCTCTCGTGTTTTTGTTAAACTTACTCCCTCTACACAAAGTATATTCTAAAAAATTAAATTATTTTGATTAGTTTGAAATTCATAAGGGAAATTACGGGCCGAGAATGAGTAAAACACAGAATATAGGCATTGTAAAGAAGGCATAGGCATGAAACCAGCTCTTATCTAAAGATCTTTTTAAATGTAACAAACTCCACGGGCTAAGCTTTATAACTCTATTTGCATAAGCAAAATCAACAAATGTAACATAAAGTTATTTACTAAGAATTACCCTCCAGTTTTCTGAATTTCGTCTTATCAATGACTACATTAAATGTAACATATACAACTCTTATGGACGCCGGCAGTCAATGTACGCCTTATAACTCTCTTTCATAAAATTGAAGAAGACTATCAAGAAAATGCACTCAAAATAGACTTATGTTGAGAATAAAATTCCTCTTAAAGTGACAAAAGTCTAAGAGACCAGCTGCTGTAATCTAAGCTAAAGAAAGTAACATGAATGGGAAAACTTTCATACAATTAGTCAAATAATTCTCCAGAGTTTAAAAAAAATAGTGCTCTAAACTTGAAGACATCTTGAATAGAATCACAAAATCCCCGGACAAATTTATTTATTTTATCCTTGATGAATATATTTTCATCATTTGAATGGAATATGGAAAATTGTGAAAATAACGGGTCATTTTGTGTGGTAGCATTTCATGCGACTTACTGCATAATCACAGTTTAACGTCCCTTTTGAGCAGGATAAGGGAAGTATAAACCGACAAATAAATCTATCCGTGCATGATATGCGCAATTTAAATATTTTGGTTGTTTGTGCTAGGGAAAATTCAACCTTGCGTCCTTCTACATCTGCAGTAAATGTGGAGCGTGTGTGAAAATACAACTATGGTAATCAGAAACAAATACATGAATGTCTGTGAAATAAATGCAAAGGCGTTATAGTTATAGTGCTTACTTACTTTGCAATGATTGTTTCGTTATGTGTGCGCATTACAAGTAAAAACCCGGAAATGTTTACGCTGTAAATGTATGTAAATGTAACGGGCGTTTATTTTTTATTTATTTATTTATTTATTTTTTTTTTCCTGAACAAGAAACAAGAACCGGGCTGGCAGGCTGGAACTCACAGCGCAGCTGCCCACATTCAGTCCCTCCCACGGTAGGGAAAGTATTGTAAGTGATAAGGAAATTTCTTCTTTCCGAGATCGGTGAAGGCATTCACTTCAGTAACCTTATAGGAATTTTAGCAATTTTGTAACAAAATGTGCCGATGTTCGGCTGAACCAGTTTAAAAATTTACAACAAATGAAAATGCATTATTATGTTTTAAATGTCTGAACGATGGCTAGCAAAGAAATAAATAACAATAACAGTGACTCCTCACTGTTCCGAACCTAAACGTGCACAACTGGTCTCATCAGTGGCAATTCACATTCTTGACTGTCGGGGGGTGCAGCTGTCACCTGCCAGCTTCGGACCGTTTGCATGCGGGGAAAAACAAAACAAAGGCCCAATACATATATATTCAGTTTCATAAATCCTAAAATATATAGGCCTTATTTTCTAATTTTTATTTCACTGTCATAAATAAATCTTTTATTATATTCATTAAATAGGAGGCAGTTTTTATTACTTGTGCAGTCGATTCGCTATTGAATTTCTGTTTCAATAAAGCGACACAGTTTAACATTATGTTTAAATCCGTTCGCAAAATGAAGTGTCTGTTGCTTGCCGAACAAAGGCAGATGTTTTTCACAATACGCTCGGGCCTTGTGTACATTTACCTTTTAAAGGGGTGATATTACCAAGCACACGATGCCCTGGGAACTCTCACTAGGGCGTCTTCCAACTTATTTTGCAGGTCGTTTTGACAGAACGTGCTGATAGCTTTGGCCCGTTTTTCCCTCAAAATGAGATGCTCACTTTTCCTTTATGTTTGCATGTAAGCAAGGGTTTCAGACACTCTCTTATCTGCTAACACATCCTAACACAACATTTTCGTTCTTCCTTTTCACTTGCAGTGTTTAGCAATGGCTTAGATTGTACTAAATATAATGTTTAAATAAGGTATATCAATAGCTTTGTAAATGTAAAACAGGCAATAAACAAATAAGTAATAATAATAATATGTAAATAAACGAAAATATTAAATGAAACTAAAAATGTACTAAATGTTGCAATTTGAAAAAAAAAATCTGTTCAAATTCGCTAAAGCTGTCTACCCTAAGGGATGTTTTCCACGTTTTTCTCAGTCGTATTAGTAGCAAATGTCTTTGAGATACCTCATACTAGTCCTGGGACGCTTCCTTCTACAAATTTTCTTTCCCAGTTTTTTATTTTATCTTTTTTGTAACGTCACGGAGGTAGTTCAGACACTGGTTCATGAATGGGAAATTTGGGGTTTGATTCTCGCAACGACTGTCCTTCCGAACTGATAGTTTTTCCAGGCTTTCCTCAGGCATTACTGCCAAATTCCGAGTAACTACCCTAAATTAAGGCCTAGAACGCGGCCTTTCTAAATAGAATTCGTTGTCAAATTTATATTTTAATCTCATATGTCACTAGTGTCCATCGTCTGTGATACCTTGTGAAAATGGGCTGCATTAATCTATATTAACAATATTATTTATGATGCAAGTGTTAAAAGTGGCGTTTTATTTTCAAAATAGGATGTATGTAGGATATATTTGTATGTATATATCAACAATGCATGTAAAACTAATTACATATATTGAATACCTAAGTAAATGCATGTCAAATTAAGTGAATTTCAACCTATTTAATATTTATTATTTCTCATCCAACATTCATTCCAAATGGCTATATTAAATTCACATGTATATATAATTAGATTGTCATGTAATTAATTATGTTGAAAGGTGTTAAATTGACAGGTATAATTTAAATTTCACGCTATAAATATTGAATCTCCACTCCAATTGCAGATTGAATAAACACATACATATACACACGCCATGAGTGAAAAAATCACATTTGATACATATTAAACTTAATAGCGTTGAAATAAAGGATCAAACTTGAAAAATTCGGGTCACAAGGTGGATCCACACCACAAATATGTAACCTCATGGGCTAATGCTCTAACCACCTGAGCTACCGTGTTCTCCTCCAAGCACGGAACCGCGAACTTCTCTCATCTGATTATATTTAACCCGGAGACCTCCCTAAGGCTTCTCTACAATGAAATGTGTATTCCTTAAAGAGATGGCTCATAATGCTACGAGTATTTATCACCAATCTTCTACACACTATATAGGGATTAATTTATATGTGGAAAAAGTTCTTTCACGCTCTGTGTAGGACATACGATGGAAATGAAGAATTGAAAAATTCGAATCACGGTCGAGATTTCTGTCAAGGATATTTAGCCTTCCTAACACAGAGCCTTCAATTGGTTGAGTGGCCGTTTTTTTTTTTTTTTTTTTGGATTGATTTTATTTATGGACGCTCTTTAACATCTCAGTCATCAGCGTCCCATTCAACTCAGGGCTTGAAACGGTCGACAAATTTTGCTCAGAGGCCTCTCTTTCAGACTTGAGGTTCTTTTTCGTGCCGTAAATGTACGATACGGGACCCACGGTTTTACTTCCCTTCCGAAGGAAGCCATTATTAGGATTTTTACGCCCGAAAAAATCCATCGGTCCTGGCCGGGTTCGAACACGTGTTCTTGGGTGTAGGAGGCAAGTATGGTAACCACTACACCACCAGGACCGACTTGAGTGGCCGGCTTAACGGTATTCGCCTACCCTGTTTCTAACCTGTTCAGTTCCCCCCTCCCCCCTCCACTTTCCAGCTCTCTCTATGTGACGCGAAGTCTTTGTGCTGTACAAGAGTTGAAAATTGTGCGACCACGTGTTTCAGTGTTGTAGTGTCCTATAATGCCAAAAGGTCCGTATACTTCAGCACACAGAATCTTCATTTATGATTCCTATGTGACAAAAAACTCATGTATAGAAGCGAGACTGCTTATAAACAGATTCCCTGTTGTTCTTTCGCCTCAGAGAGAAACGGTTTGTTATCTTGTGAATATATTTAGGGAAACGGGATCTGTTTTTGATAAGACACCGAAAATAAAACGCGGCGTGTTTACAGAGGAAAAACTCGATGACATCGGAGAAAAGTTAGAAGTCCAAAGAAATCTCTGAGAAAGCTTGCTAAGGAATCAGGAGTTTCGCCAATCTTGGCTTAAAATACCACTAAACTTTGAAAATTAAAACCCAATAATATATATTTGTAATTCAGGAATTGCAACCACGCGATGATGTAAGAGTTAATTTGTGCAATTGGGTGTTGGATACAGTTAATGCTCACTCTATTGACGTATTTAACTTTATTTTTGCGGATGAATCATTGTTTTATTTACATGGACATGTAGTGACACAAAGCAATAGATATTGCAGTACAGAAAACCTCGATCTTGTATACGAAATGCCATTGTGCTACCAAAAAAATTGGTATTTAGTATGCTGTAGAAATCCATGCACTTGAATTTAAGTGACTATGAATATCCGACTCCTTCTGCAAACAGCGTGGTTCCCGGTACGAAGCAAATCGTTATGGCGGCCACGCTCCCAAACGAAGGCTCTGTAATATGAATCCTGGACTACAAGCACTCGAGGCTTCGAGTCGCCTCTTAGAAAAGAAATTTCTTTAACGAGATAATCTTAAAGATTTCCAAAGTATTTAGGGGATAATTCGGGGTAGCTAAAATTAAAGAACGGTACGGCACAGTAAGCGAAAGATAGCTGATTTGAGTTCTGGACATTTTCTATTTTGACTCTGGTTCTACATCTTAGCCTAAAACATGACTTGTGAGAATTAAAATAGCATTTGACATTCTGTAGAACGCTGTGAGCAAAGCCCAGAGTTGTTTTGTTCTAGCAGCGAAACAGGAGGCCAATAATAGATATAGCAACCAAGGCAAAAGGAAATTATTCAGAATTTGTATTCATATCAGTAGTTTTGCTCATGTCAAGCAGTAATAGAAAAGAATTTGAATACTAATGGCAGAAAACGGTGACTGTGTATTATTGCGTGATACGGTCGCCACATGAAACGGAAACATAGCCTGGTTGACGAATAGGGGGCCATAAGATTGGAGCCTGGAGGAAACCAGATGTCCTTCCGTGTTCACCGGTTATTACCTTGTCCCGTTCTTTGATGTGGACGACCTCTGTTGAGCTGTGAAAAGAAAAACATTCGTTTCAACCGTGTACTTTTCCATTGCTCGCCTATTTAATTATTTCTTGCGTTCTCTAACCTTTCGAAGCTACGGTCTTTTCTTTGCATATTTCATGAACTGTGTTACTAGAAATAAATTACCCTACAGACCTGAGAAAGGACTGTTTTTTCTTTGTGAAGCAACGGGGACAAAAGGTGTTTCTCTGCATAATGGGAGATGTAAATTAAAAGAAATCTCTCGCATTAGTTTGCAGTTTAAATGAGACGAGAGAGGCGTTTAGAGCAAAATAAAAAGAGCAAACCCTTTACGAATCTTTAATTTGGCAGCCGTGTTCCTCTCGCTAAAGCTTATTGTCTATCCGAGTCGGCTTCCAGCCTATCTAAGTCAACGGTGCTTAAATAATGTTGGTTATGTAGAAATTCCTTTGCAAATCGATAAGTAAGAAATTAATTATCTTTAAAGTTTATGTAGCCGTTAATTTAGCTGTTAAGTACAACGGCAGGTGTTAAAATAGTGATAATATATAAATTAAATGTTATTTACCAAGTTGTTAATAAAATGCAATAATGAACGTCATGTTAATGAGGTATGCATATTTGCTGCAATAAACAGTAAGCAGTAGATTATTTAATAAACTGAAAACATGTTCCTAATCTCTATGAAAAATAATAAAAAACGTGTAGTGTATTGATGTTAAAAAAACAGAAATTGGATTAAACGTTAGATACGAAGGATTTCGGTAGTTCAACCGTACTCAAGAGTGACAAGCTGTTTATGCCTACATCCTCAATGAGAGCACTTCCGGGGGGAACGGATGAGTTGAGAGTGGCAGGGATCCTTGGGCGGTGAGGCAAAGCCTTCTGACTTTATTTCCAGATAGAACACTCCCCCCAAGAATTTCGTGAGGACCAGACAATGGGGCAGAGATCTTTCTTAAGCGCAAGCTACCGCACACAGCAACAGCCCAGTTCGACTCGGCAATATACTAGCTGAGATAGGAGAGTGGTAAATCCATGGAAAGGAATTATACATTCAGTATTGAGCTAACAGGGGTAGAACAATTTTTCTTAGATGATTCTTTGAAATGTATGATGTAAAAATGTTGTTTAAGGACAATTATAGATGTTATAATGTAGTTAGAATCGAGCAACGTAAATATTAATGCGCATATATTGCAAAAGACACTTAAATGCTTCTTTATTGAGTCTCGAAGCAATAATTTAAAACAGAAGAGCTTGATGAACAATAGTGATTAGCTTTAAATGTGAAAAGAACTAGTCAAGCTAATCAACCAAAGCTACTTTGAGATATCACAGAACTGTAATCAGCAACGTAAATTATGGAACGCTTAATTTTAAGAGATTTAAAATCACTCTAGTATTCTTGTCCATTGAGTTGCTTTACCTCTATTCATAGTCTGTACTTATAACTAGAAGAACAGTCAAGTTTTAGTAAGGGAAGATCATGCATTGATGGCGTATTCGTAATAAAACAAATATTATGGAAAATGCACAGAATTTAGTAAATAACCCTTTTCATACATTATCAGAAAGCACTTGACAACATAAAAAGAATAAACTTTGGGAAATAATGACGCCTTTATTGATGTTATAAATATTAATGATAACTTCAGCATATGTTATACATCAATAGAAGGCAAAATATACAAAGAGACTGTAAATTTAGGATTAAGGCAGGACTGGAATTTTTCGCCCACACTATTTAACTTAAGTTTAGACGATGCTCTGAGAAATCTTAAATCTACAGCTGAATAAATTTCAAATATCTGTCATTTTTAATAATATAAAGTTTTAAAAAATCTTAAGTTTGCTGATGACAATGGGATTTTATCCAGTGATTCAAATGCATTACAGAGAGGATTGTTTGAATTATATACTCGTGTAGTTACAGAGTAAATGAACTCAAAACAGAAAACCAAAGTGATGGTATTTGCAGGTAAAATGGCTGTGAAATCAAAGGTTGCAGAGGAAGATCATATTATTAAACTAATAAATAATTTCAATTTCTTGGGATGCTATATATCTTAACTACACAAAATGTATGTCAACCACAAGATTGCCACATTTAACAACATGTGAGAAAGTTAAAAGAAAATTTCTTAACAAAGTTAGAAGATTGTACTTATTAAACTGTATAAAATGTGGCGATACCTAAGGCAACTATGCAAGTGAGACTTGGACAATGTCAGAGAAAGAAAGGAATAGGCGCAATGCACAATGTGTGGTTAGAGTTCGCACTTATTAGCTATGCCTAATCAATACCGATTTAATTGGTGGGAAAACGACAAAGATGGATTGCCCAAAATTGGAACGATATATACCTAAATAAAAGAAATGAATGCCAACCATCAAAACGAGGGCATAGCAAATGAAACAGATGCCACAGGCTTGAGAACCTATAGCTTGAAGAAGAAGAAGAAGAAGGAGGAGCAGGAGGAGGAGAAGACACTTCTTAATGTTCAATAATTAAAAATGACTGAAAAAAATGGTTCTTAGAATTAGAATTAAAGTCAATACCATAAATAATAAAATCTGATGATACAAAACTAAAAAAAAAAAAAAAAAAAAAAAAAAAAAAACATTAGGCAAAAAAAAATAGTAACAAAATATTTCATTAATTAGTTTTAACTGACTTTTTTAATTGTGTTTAATGCCCGTTTTTACTACTGAAGCACTACAGGCGGTCAACACTGATGATGCATGAGATGAAATGATATAATGGAAAAGGATGTTTTAGGGAAGGAAAGGTTCCAGGCCTAAGTTTAGGGTACCTCCGGGGCATTTACCATTTATGAGGACTGAGGAAAACCAAGGGAAAAAACCTCGATCAGAGAGGACGGTCCTGGCGGGATTCCAACCCCAGACCTCCCGCTCATGAACCCGCACCTTAACGACCTCGGCCACTCATGGCGGTTTTTACTGATGTAAAGCAAAGATTACAACGTTAATATAAAGTATGTGCAAATTACAGTTATGAAGATCCGAACGAAACTTTTTTTGTTCATGTAATTAAATGTTTAAGAATGAGGAACAAATTACCTCATTTGTAATTTTCTTCATCTTAGGATGAATATATGGACATCAAAAGTAGTGTTTTTTAAAAAATAGTTTACTCTTTGGCGCAAAAGTTTGGTGCCGACATATCTGTGCTATTTATCGATCATAGCAAATCAATATTACCCACAACTAAAACCACAATGTTTGCATTGCTACCGTATGCAAATGATTGGAATGGTGGTCAGAGGATGGACGTGCAAAACGGAATTCTTGCAGTCTACCGAAAGCACGGCGAGAACTTGAAAGCATCAAAAACGACGATGACAGCCCTCTAGTTGCTGTTGAGTTTCACACGATGTTCGAATTTCCTGCATAATTTGTGTGATTGGTATGTTACACTTTCCTTCTCTTTGCAGACAGCTTCCCCTCTAAATTAAACAGCGTGAATTCAAACTTCATGTTCACAAGGAAAATATGGTCATATATCATAAAAATAAAAGTTTAAAATTAAACACAGAAATTGCGAGATATTTCAGGGTGAGATTGACTGCTGGTATTGACAGTTAATCTTTAAGTTTATTCGGCTACGTGAGGTCGCCTCTATCTACAAGACTGCTGTTAGATTTATGAGTGGATAAGGACTTGATAAATGTTAAAATTAATAAATCGATGAGAGGTCACACTATACCTATATCGCTTTAGAAACACATTTAATATGAGAAGTGCTCTTGAATTCTTTGGATAATTACGACTATGGAAGGATTCTTGGCAACCGCCACGGGTGACCGTGGCGGTTGACCACAAGGCCCGGACTTGTGACCGGGAGATCTGGGGTTTGATTCCCACCAGGACCGTCCTTCCTGATTGAGGTTTTTTCCAGATTTTTCTAGTCTTTATAAATGACAAATGCCGAGGAGGTATCCTAAACTTAGGCCCGAAACGCTTACTTCCTTTCAAAAAAATCCTTTCTCAGTTTATTCCATTTCGTCTCATATATCGTCGGTCCTGGTGGTATAGTGGTTACTATACTTGCCTCCTACACCCAAGAACGCGGGTTCGAACCCGGCCAGGACCGATGGATTTTTTCGGGCGAAAAATCCTAAGTATGGCTCCCTTCGGAAGGGAAGGGAAGTAAAGCCGTGGGTCCCGTGTCGTACATTTACGGCACGAAAAAGAACCTCAAGCCTGAAAGAGAGGCCTCTGAGCAAAATTTGTCGGCCGTTTCACGCCCTGAGTTGAATGGGACGCTGATGACCTGAGATGTTAAAGATCGCCCATAAATAAATCAATCAAAAATCTCATATATCATCAGAGTCTACCCTTATGATGCCTCAGTAGTTAAATCGTGCGTTAAACAATATAAAAATTGGAGGAATTAGCTTATAAATTTCCCAATTATTCTTCATGGTATGAGGTTACGAACGGACGCAACAACTTTTTCAGTCCTACCGTCTCTCTCTTCTTAGAAGCTATACAGTGTATGCACATACTCCCTTTCTTTACAACTTGCGACCATTTTTGCTCTTTAGTACACTCTGCTACCAATTAATGTTTACAACCTTCATTAACTGGCAGTAAAATTGTGAAAATTTTATTTTGTTCATTCTGCTATGAAAATTATCTTTTAGAATTTTGACGAATATGCCGTGATACTGAGGAATTTAGTAGCATTTGAGTGTTTATTCAGGGTTCTCTTTCCGCTACGCAAATGGAAATTGATTTTGTTTGCAGGCATTCACTAAGTGCTGGTCGGAACTTACAATCCGCATTTTTGTTTCTTTCGCTATTTACATAATTGATATTGTACTCAATAGCATAATAGATACTCGAAATCAATGGCTCTCAGCTGTGAGACATACCCGAATATTAAAAAAAAAAAAAAGTTAAGACACTCGCCACAATTCATGCTTCTGATGTTCTAAACTGTCTCCCAGATATTTTTTTTTTTCCGGGGCTCCGCAATTTTCATTTCAGATACCGTTGTAGTCTAATATAGATGAAGATATAGGAGCTGAGTAGCTTTATTCGCACCGCCAACAGATACACCAGTTTACTGGGTTAATCATTTTGAGACTTTCTAGAAATTTCCAATGGATAGCCAAATTCAGCAAGCAGCACTCTGTTAGAATCTGTTTTATTGGTCTCTGCTTCGTGTCAGTAAAGAAGCCTTGGGTTCGAACTTTGTTCACCAATCTAAACATTGGAGTTTTCGAAGGAGATGTTCAGCTGGAAATTGAGCATGAATTTCTCTCCTACAATACTTGTACAATTTTTCCCCCACATAACAATCATAAATAAATAGTCTTTGTTGTAGCATATATTTCACCATAGGCTACTTCACATTAAATAAACGCATTAGAATGTCTTAACATGTTCTTCTCACAGAAAGGCAACTTGAACAGTTTGTGTGATAAACACGATTGGGCAAGGTCAATCACCTGAGTCAGCGGAACTGGGAAACGCGCGTCCATTGAAGGCTAGCCGGTTTCCACTAATGTATAAAAACTTTGATTGCGTAGCGGATTGAGAACATGGCATTAGGAGGCGTACTGGAAGATGAAATCCCCAAGGTAGAATTGAGAATATCGTGACAAGTAAAATGTTTAAGAACTTTCTTTACATTGATAGCAACAAGTAAAGGATTGAAACCTATACAGACATAAGAGGATATTCCTTCAATTTTTTATAAAAAAGATAGGCATTAAATTTTAAAAATAATTTCTACACAAGAAAAGATTCAAATTTAAAATTAGTTTTCTAGATCTTAGATTAATAACTTCGGAATTGGTCCTTGCCTAACACATTTGTTTGATACTTTTATAGGGAGTAGTTGTTGAGCTGGGAAGATTTCTCAACTTGACCTAAACAACTACAGTGCTCCTTCGAAAAAAAAACTATAATTCAAAAAAGATATTACCCACGGTATCTCACAGTCAAATTTCATTCATACTGGCAAGAAAGTGTGCTTTATAGAAAAGTATGATGTCATTTCTAATGATCAATATACGCAGGCATGAGCACTGACCAATAAAAAGAAAACTAACCTTATGAAACATACGGCACAGCTCCAAAATGCCTGACTCGTTGCTGCCTTTGGACTGCATTTGAAGTTTAGGCTCCCATTTTGTACTAACGTTATTCATGTTTAAATGTTCATGAATATTTCGAAGTACTGTTGTTTTAGAAAGGCCCAACCTTGTTGCTATTTCTGTAACTTTGAGCCACTGGTCTTCCATAATTTCTCTTCCACAAGAGCGATGTTTTCAGGAGTGAGCGCCTCCAAGGGCCGACCTGCACGCTCTTCGTCTTTGATGCTTTCTCGACCCATTCGAAAATGTTTGGCCCATTTTTTAGGGTAGAATATGAAGGGGATGCTTCCCCATATACACCCCCAATCGCTGTTTAATTTCATTTGGGGTAAGTCCTTCTTTTGTGAGGAACTTAATAACAGGTCAATATTCCATTTTGAACATGTCACAATCACAATCTTCTACACATAGCCTTCATTATGCAACTGTATCTGAACAACTGAACACAGTGGAGCGAATGTTACAGCTAGAATTATTTACTTAACAGATAAGGTATGACACTAGATAAGGGTTTTGTGAAGGCAATAATACTTATCGGCGAGGCCGGAATCTTATTTAACCTACCCTCGTAAAAGGTTGACAACATACCTCTACTCATCCTCATAATTTTGATTATCTTTCTCAAAGTTGGATGTATAGCATCTTTCCAGCGTTTCTGCAAATGTTCAAAGATATGCTGTAACTTTATTTAAAAAAAAAAACTCTTCAAAATTGCCTCCCAAGAAGTCGTTTCTTCTGTTTGGATAAAAGGAAAAGGTCAAACGCGGCAAAATTTGGACCGTAGTGAAGGTGCGGGCGCACTTCACATTTACTTTTATCAGACATTCAGCAACCACATTTACGTTGTGCGGTTGTGCATTATCGTGATGCATCATCCAGCTTATTGGATGAAAATGTCAACAGCATGCAAACCGACACGCCAACGTCCTTTTGTTCGGAAATCAGCAGTTTTGCACATGAGACGTGTTTGCTCACGGTGGGTTGCAAGTTTTCATCTACCAACGTGTGGGGGGGGGGGGCAACCAATGAAATGTTCAGAAATTCTGAAAGTGTCTCTTAATGTTATTCGACGATTTTTTCTCATAATGACAGCAGCGATGTTAACGTTTTATTCCGTTAGAGCAAATCTGGAGCGCAGGGTGCACCTTGCTTTAAAAGTGATTATCTCATTTCTTTAAATATTTTAAACCATTTTCTAGCTGTCCATAGCAAAGATCAAGTTCTCCATAGGCCTCCTGTAGCATTGCATAGGACTCGGCTGAAAATTTGTTAAGACGAAAGCAGGATTTCAGAGCAATCCATATCGTTCGTCGCCTGACATCTCCATTTAGGTTTACTTGGAACTGAACATGTCTCAACTTGCATCTCTCTCACAGTAACACGTGCACATTATTCATAAAGCTAACAAAGTACGTAAAATTAGTTGTTAGCGGGAAAAATTATGCCTATAAAAAAGTATGGTCACTCTTGTTTATAATGCTATTTCCTAATTACTTCATTTTCCTTCTTAACCAAGAAAGTGTATGCTGCAACATTTCTTTGAAACTTCATGTTTACTCTTTATATCTTCCTTTCTTATTCCTATTTAATGTTCAGAAAGAAGTATACAATTGTAATCGCCTCATAACATCTGAGTTTAGCATTTCTAGTGTATTTATTTTATTTATTATTTTACTAAAATATAGGTGTTTATTTTATTAATATGTTCATTCTTAAAGCATGATATTACAGCAAAACAACTGAAGAACTCTACCTGTTTTATGTTTTTTATTTTAAACATTTAAATGTTAAAAATTTTGTTTTATTGACAAATCGAAGCTCTGCAATCTTTCATACCGGCCATCTATGTACTAAAACTGAAAAAACAAATATGCAGTGCTTAAGCATTTTCAATTTTTACATCATTGTAAACTTAAAACTATCCCGTCGTTTATGAAGTTATTTTTACAACCAAATCTATACCCGCATTTCCTTAAATAATTGAGTATACTAAGGAAATAACGGCACCTTGTGGAATGATGGTACAACATGGGTGTTATAAACATATGTGCCATTTGGTTAATTATATACCTATCTTAGTAACAGTTGCTAAGGAGAAAATGGAAATAATTAGTACATGTAATATATCCCGTTGTAGATAATTTTCCGCGCGCAGCAAAGCGTCATAGCGATAAGTTAGAAATGGAGTGCACTCTCGCCTAGCGCGTCGTTTTTTGTTAAAACGTAATGGATTACAAATTCCCTGGATGCAATAGAAAGGACCTTTGTGTAATGTTTCAATTTTCCCTCTAAAAAGGCTACTCCAAATGTGTGTATGTTATAGAAATAGCATTGAAATTACGCAATGCTTTGTTTCATTTGCCAACCTACAGAGAAAAAACGTTTCGCTGCCCTATTCGTCTGCATTGAACAATAAACTTTTATTTTAAAGTTTATTAACGCGTTAAATATACTTTTAAACAATTTAAAAGTGCGGTTCTTAATCATTGATATTACAATAGTATAATAATATATGGAGTTTTCATATTAAACTTTTCAAAATTAAATTACTATTGATTTAGAATAAGTTTAATTTAAAAAAAATGTCAATACAGTACTGATAAAAATAGTAAATCTAAAGTTAATTATATTTTAGGTTTCATCCAGACGCACTTTAAAATAAAAATAAGACCGCTAATTTGATCTAAATTTAAAATTGTTTTCACGTCTTTTGCTTTCTATCATTGCCTGACAACCTGGATTGTTGGTGCTGGTGTTTGAATTTAGACAGAAAATGACTATATAATATCCAGCATTTAATTTAATACTTGTGTTTGATACTGAATTTCTTCATAATAGTATATACTGCATAAGAAATAACAGAAGGTAGCACATTTTCCAGGAATTTAATAAAAAACTGTAATTAATATGTGCAACTCAAATGCAATTGCATTTTGGTCCTACAACTGACTTTTTTATTCTGTTAAAAATCAAACAATAATAACAACCCACATTTCCAGGTAATGAATAAAACAAAATATTTTATGAATAATTATATTTGAAACTTCTTTAAAATGTTTCACAAGATAGAAACAGCATTTTGAACAAGTAAATATTATTTAGAATACTACTTTTTCAATTCACTAGTGTTAATTTATTTAATTTAATTCTCTTTATTGTATATATTGTTTCTTTCAGAAAGCAGTTCTTTTGTTTATATGAAAAATTATTTCATTGGCAATGTTTCCATGTCATTTTATGGTAATATTATTTTTTTTCGCTATTGCTGTTTAATTGAACGTTAATGCCAACAGTATTTTTGAATACTAATTGGATGTGAATGTGTCTTTTCCCCGTTATTTCGCTGATGCAACTAGAGTAAATTACCTTTGTACATTGTATTCGGAAAATTGCTCGCTCTCTACGAAGGTAGATTTGTTTCATCATTATCGAAATATTGCAGACTGTGTTCCCATTTTCATTTAAAATGAAGTATTTTTTTATTTACGTGATGTTTCACTTGGTCCATCTGTTCTATTTAGTGTGGCATTAAATTGTTATGCTTTCAATATTTAGTAGTTAAACACAGTTGAATATCTATTCGTTGTTTAGTTCGGTTTCTACTCGTAATGGCTGTTTAAATTGAGGAAGTAAAAAGGATGCAAATAATTACACATGGATTAGTGTTATGGTTTCAGTTAGTAGAGTGCTCGATAGTATGGTAAAGAATGGTTTTGAAACAGTCAATTGAAAGAAAGACATTGTAGAATCAGGCAGGATATATGGCTGGTAAATCGTGGTTGGACAACTGTCTAAGTAAATAACAGAAGCTTTTCTTGCTAAGGGTCGAGAATTTCATGTCATATTTGTTGATATGTGTATAAACAAACTATGGGCTGTAGTGGAAATTTCTGGTGTTGGTCATTGATCAATAAAATAAATTATATGTAAGCACAGAAAATCTTAAGCATTTAACATAAAGTTAGGTACAGGTCAAACTATTGGATCAGTACAAACAGGAAGAACACAAGCTATGAGCCACCGCCTGGCGGGTGAACAAGAACTGATGCACGACAGGCGTAAGGGAAGAGGGTAATCTGTATCTCGTGATGTATTCTTCCCCCTCATACTTGTCTACAGTCCAGTACCAGCCAAACTTCATTCCGCTTCATTCTAGTTTTAGTACTTAGAAATTTATGCCTTCTTGTAAGTGTTAGGCTTCAATTGAGGTAGAAAAGAACCTGTCTGCTTCCTTTCGAACCATAAAATGCCTTGAACAAGTCTTCTACCCTGTTCAAAATCCTTATTCAACAAATAATTAAGCAATGGAATCACTTCAGTCGTGGAATGGGAATACTAGTTTCACATGGTACAGATATGTTCTAATGAGCAATTGTACAAATTTATATTTAGATAATTTCTGGAAGAAGAGATGATTAACTGAATGTAAACATAGAAAAATGGAAATATTTTTAGTACCCAACCAAGGTCGGAATATAATTTTGCCCCTTAAACCATTAAAGTAACTGAACAACTTAAGTATATGGTATAAATTATTGGTGAGACAGATAGTTGTAAAGTTGCTGTTATTTACAAGAAGTTTCAAGCAGGAGGAACTATAAAAATGCTGAATCCTTTGGAGCAGAATTATAAGTAAAGGGACAAAAAAGTAGATGCTTCAGGAAATAATTGAAAGTGTCTTGACCTATTTGCTGAAAGGGTGGTTCTTAGTGGAGAATCAAATATGTAAGATACAGAAATTCATAGGATGGTTCAGGAATCTGTAATAATAAGAAAAAGGAGATGTGCCCTTCAGTCATAAGGTTATGTTAAAAATGGACAAAGGAAAAGGGCCCAAAGCTCTTTTGGAACGGTCACCATGAGGAAAATGGAAACGTGTACATCTGAGAGCAACATGGAGAGGTGTAGTAATTGAAATGATAAGGAACCTGCAGGACGGAGAATGACAGTGGCGATTGGAATTACAATGTAAGCACTGAGGCGGAAAATTACTTAGGAGTAAAAGTACAAAAAGTGACGCAGTTGTACACAATTTTAGACGCTGAACGAAATAGAAAGTACCTAAACGTAACGAAGTCACTGCTGCGCAGTCATCAAACCCATGTGCAGGTTGGCTTAAGAAGAGAGTATTGCGCTCGCAACAGCGCAAGAAGTTTTCAAAACGTTTCGATACAAAAGCAAATCTACTGAAAGTGTTTGTAAATAAAATTAAACGGGGTCAGGCTTCCATATTTTCATAAGTTCGCAGTGACTTTCCGAGCACTCTGTACTAACCCCAATAAAGTTCTACTTTGTTCTTTGGGAAGAAGACAAACTTGACTCATTTTCCTACCATCGCTGTCCACGACAGGGCATTCCATAACTTTTCATTATCTCTCGCCTGACATTCTTTTAACATATTCATACCCGCCGGCTGTTTTTCTGCTAAATATAATTGGATTGCAGAAGTTTGTATGTTCATTAAGTTATATAATGTCATTTCTAATTTTATCCCCCTAGATGTGCTGTAAAAGCTTCGCTAACCCACGTCCTCGGCAATAAAACTTTAGTTAGTCTTGTTTGCCCCATTATGGCTAGACTCAGTTTAGTTTCTGGAAACAATTCCCTCTGTCTGTTATTATCTTCGCCTTTAACGCCATTTATAGGGTTGTAAAAATAAAATGTAATGACTTGTTTACCACAAGCTAATTAAAATAATTTAACAGCAAAGATAACAATCGCAAATATACTTCACGCACATAATGTCACGAACGTGGTGATCTTTGTGTGCTCTCTTGCGTTGATAAAAAGTTAAAAGTTACAAGGTGGACTTGGGTAAATGTCTCTGCGGTGAGGTAGGCTGTTGAATTATCGTTATGGCACGAAGAGGGAGGGAGGGGGGAGAGAGAAAGATGCAGTCGACACCTTGGGCACGTCCACTTTCCAGAACGACGTCGTGAATTTCTGAATTCAGTGCTGGGTGCGGTTTCAACTGGTTGGAGTATTTTGAAGCGCAGGAGAGATTCTGGTTCTGTCACCTGACCTCAGTGATACAGTGTGTTTTAAAGTCTTTTTTTCTATACTTAAGTAGGTACTCTGAAGGAAGGGTTCATGTAATAATTTTAATATATTCTCAGTAGTTTTAATACCGGAGCAGATTTTTTAAGAGTAGTACTAAATTATGATACAGTGGAATTTATGTGAATAAAGTTAAATATTTTCGGTTTCACCATGGAGTACTCTCGTTTGTTCAGTTCTGGAGAAAAGAGAACGTGGAGGGACGACTGGAGGTCACCTTGCTTTAGGGCTGCTAAGCTCATTTCGCTTTCATAAGATGATTGTGTTATCTGTTCCTGTTATCAGCTACTTTATATTTTATTTGCTTTACTTGCGGATATTCTCTCGAGTCATCAGCGTCCCATTATATTCAGTGCGTGAAACGACCGATAAATTTTGCTCAGAGGCCTCTTCTTTCAGGATTGAGGTTCATTTACCTACCGTAAATCTACAGCATGGGACCCTTTGGTAAAGAACACAAGTGGCTCAAAATAAAGTGAAATTTGTGTTAATATTTAAGTGTTTTATCTATTTCTGCTTGTCTAGTTTTGTTTATTTTAGGTGCAATATTCCAAGAGTTATTTAATTTTACGTTTGTATTACATATAATATAGATAATTTAATATGTGTATTATATCTTGCCGTATACTTTCTTGAAATACAGTGGTGAATTTCATATTTATATGAAAGTGATTTAATAAGTAACTTGGTTTAATTTCCCTCGTGGAAGTGGGTTTCTTCGAGGCCCCTAAGAGGGCATATCTCCTGTATGATCTCTTCATTTGTCCAGCCAGAAAAGTTCTGAATTTCGGAAACAGATGTTAATCCAAGGGAGCGAGGTCAGGTGAACATGATGGGTGCGAAAGCATTTCATGCCGTAATTCGGCTAATTTGTACTGAAGGGCGCGGCTTGAATGGACTATCACATTGTCATGTGAAGCAACACTTTTTTGCCATTCCCTTGCACATTTTTTCGCCTTCGCTGTCTTCAGTCTATCCAAAAGTGATGGTTAATGTTCTCTGGTGATGGCTTTACCCTTCTCAAAGAGATAAATCCAGAGAATTCCTTTTACATTTCAAAAAACTGAAGCCAATACCTTTTCAGCGAAAGGAAGGCATTTCGCCTTTTATCACAGCTGGTTTGCGTCTTGCAGTCCACTGTTTAGATTATTTGTTTCCAGGTATAGTAATGAATCCACGCATTGTTCTTAGTCATAAATTGACATAAATTCGGAGGGATTCTTGCTAAACTTTTCCATACAGTAGATTGATGTTCGCATGCGATTTCACTTTTGCTCCGGAGTGAGCAGACGTGGCATCCATCTTGCGCAATTATTTTCATGTGTAATTATTATGCAAATTAAAATGAACCCACTCAGTTGAGATTCCCATGGCTCCTGCTAATTCGCGGTATTTCACCTATTTTTATCCATACAGCTGATTTTGGAGCTCCAGGAAGTGGTGCGTCTTCGATGCTTGAATTAATTTGCCTAGAAAAAGTGGGTATGTGTTACCAAACGTAGGCATAAGCATACCATACATTTCCTTTGCAGTGTTCCCTTCTAGAAACAAAAAATTAATCATACAACGAATTCCAATATTATACATTTTTAACAGTCACTCAAAACGCTTGTGTTTAAGCAATTGCCAATCACAGTGATTTCTAACCATAGAATATTCATATATAGAAAACAAACTCTATGTAAACATATACAGACGTTACTATTGCCCTGTATTAGTATGCGAACCACGTTATTTATCAAACCACCCTCGTATTTATAGTGCCATGCCGTTTACATGAGCATAATGAATGTGGCAGTGTTTATAACTGTGGATGTGGATGTCACTTTGAAGTGACTTCTGAAATATTTAGATCTGCTGTTGCAAACTTGGAGTTAAATATTCTGCCTTTGAAATAAATTCTATATATACTTTGACTGCTGTTTTGTGAATGGTTTCGCGTACCAATTGGTCACCGCAAACTATTTAATTTATCCATTTAGATTCTTTGATTACAGTCTTAAAAAGGAGTGATAAACGTCAGTTATCATTCCTTATCCTCTAGTTTTAATTTCTTGATGTAAATAGGCATTGTTCTATTTGAAAAAATGTAACATTTTTCAAAATATATACATTCTAATAATTATTAACATTTGTGCATTGACTGCAATTATGAATTCCTGCCTAAATTTCAATTATATGAAAACGGCACATCAGTAGCCCCTCCCATTCTAGAAATATTGTGGTGTAAGTTTTAGATGATTTATTCTGTTCATTCCATTGAACACAAACAAGCCTAATAATTCATAGTCAGAAATTTATGTATATAAATTAAAAGTAATTATAATAGTAGAAAAGGATAAAACACTAAGAAAAAGTCACACTTGAGATCAAGTGTGACTTTTTCTTAGTTTTTTATCCTTTTCTACTATTATAATTACTGTTAATTTGTTACATTGTTAATAGTGTTGCTTTACTTTTATTTTTCTTTTATATATATATATATATATATATATATATATATATATATATATTAAAGGTCACGATATGATCTCGTTTTCTGTGGTAAAACAAACAACTAATACAAAGTATTTACCGAAGCTCCGAAATAATGTTAATGTGCATTTAACAATCCGCTGATTTCGTGGAAGGGATCATGGCGACATAGGAAGGGTAATTTGACGTCTTAAGTTATTTTTCATTTTCTAAGTTTCAAAACAAAGGTTATTTCATAAACGTTCAGCAGTATTAAACTGGTTGATTACATTCTTTTTAACAGTCTCTTGAAATTTAGTATTTCCAATTTTAAGCTAAAGTGAAGTACTGTATCGCTGCCCTAAAATGATAGACCTAACGGTTTGAAGGTTAAGATGTACTAGAAATAAGTTAAACCTAAACTGATTCCTTGGTTTGACCACAGCAAATAAAGTAACCCGAGAGGCTGCCTGTGAAGGCCTGATTATATCGTTCGTGAGTTCCTGAGTTAACCGTGAAATGTAATTAGTGTTCTGTGTTGATGTTCACACACCGCATCAAGTGTGTACACAAAGGTGTGTCTACACTTACTACGCTACAAACACGGACACAAAAGAACTGAAGCTATAATCACCGCTTGGACAACAAAGGAATACTATTATTAATTTAGACGAACGCCAAACCGGTCATGGTTGACGTTTAATCAATTTCCAGTAAGTTGAATGAGTGCAACAGCATCAGAACATGTTAGAGCTGCTGCCTCTGCATTTGCTTCCGTCCTTGTTCATCACTTACCTCTGCCAGCCAATGCGGTTCAGCTTTCGTGCTTCTAGCCAATTTATTGAAGGTATACAAGTATTAGTGTCCTCGTTTCTATTAGAGTCTGTCTATTATCCAAAAATATTGTAAATCGATATATTAACTCATTCATCGCATTGTATGCCACCACGTATGTTTGTTCTGTAGTTTTATTTTTGTTACAGCATTATTCCACTGTTCTATGCTCTTTTTGAAAAGTAAATTGTTAAAAGGACATCGACCACAGCAAGTGAATATATGAGAAATTGAAAGAAAACTGTTTAAGCTTGGCTATGAGCGCAAAATAGTACTTTGATAATAGGAGACTATTTTTTTTATGCTTTCAGTTGAAATTAAATAAATATTTTAACTCTAAAATAACTATACGGGTTTTTAACCGTTTGATTGATATTTTTTTTAACAAAAGCCATTTTAAGATACGGCAAAAAAATTGGTTTATGCGTTTAAGTGAGTAATTATCCTATGGAGGCTACTGAAATACTGTTATTTAGTATATGATATTTACAATAGAAGCAAGTAATATGTCAATACAACACAAAATTGACTCTTCATACAGACTTTGTCATCTTTTGTCCACTGGACACTCTAACAGGGTTATATTGTTGAATATGATCACTGTGGGTACATGACATCAGTTTTGAGACATATTTAATTTGTTAACATTTTATGCGGAGCTTCCCTGAAGAATAATGTAGCAGATGGCAAGATTAAGATGCCCCAGGTGCGAGCTCTGCAGAATCGGAGTACCCGTGGTACTTCTGACGTTACTAGAAGCAGCCGGGCCGGACTATTCGACCCCTACCTTCGGGGAGTGTCCGGATGGGTTGGACTCGGCGTGGCAGTGGTCCCGGAGTACCTGCGGCGGCAGTGTGTCCCAAGGGAGTGCCTATGTCGTGTACCTTGGGGGCAGGTGATAACTGAATCACTGCTGTCGTAGGGAGGGTGGTGGCTACCTTAATACTGGGGTGATTACTCTTAAAGTGAGTAGGTCTATACTAGACGTGACCTATCCACCAGTGGGATTCGCTTAGCGCGCTTGGGCGACGAGATCGTCTACGGCCGAAAGGCGGGTCGATTTAGACTCTAGGTACCGTCCTAAATGTAAAAAACACTGAACTGCACAGAACTCTTGTCTTTAATCCCCTGATCTGGGGAGGGATCCCCACATATAACAATGTTATGTCGACCCTGGTGATGTAGTGGTAACTATACTTACCTTCTAAACCCAAGATCGCGGGTTTAAATCCGGCCAGGGCTGATGGAATTTTTCGGGCGTAAAATTCCTAAGTATGGCTTCCTTCGGACGGGAAGTAAAGCCATGGGCCCCTTGTCGTACATTTACGGCACGATAAGGAACCTCAAGCCTGAAAGAAGAGGCCTCTGAGCAAAATTTGTCGGCGTCTCACGCCCTGAATAGAATGGGGACACTGATGACCTGAGATGTTAAAGACCGTCCATAAATAAAACAAATCAAAAATATGTTAACAATGTTGACACCTGGTGTACGCAATGTTTTACACATTATGTTGAAGTCGCACAGATCAAGTAATACAGCTATAAGTTCCATGCAGGTTTTCGAACAGGAAGGAGGGGTTACTAGTACTGCTCATGTGAACTAGTAAAAACACTGGGGTTTAGGTTTTTATATTAGTGTTTAACCCCCGATTTTACTATTGAGGCACCACAGGCGGTGGTCACTGGTAATACATGAGATGAAATGATATATTGGGAAAGGATTTTTAGAAACGTTCCAGGCCTAAGTTTAGGGTACCTCCCCGGCATTTACCATTTATGGCTTGGAAAATACCTCAGTCAGGGAGCACTCCTGGCGGGATTCGAATCCCAGACCTCCCGCTCACGAGTCCACGCTTCAACGACCTCTGTCACCCGTGACGGGTTTAGCGTTGTGAAGCTAGGATGTCGAGGTGGTAAAGTGTTGTAACATTAATTGATTAACAATGTAATAAACTTAAGATAATGTGAATTATTATAGTGGTTCCCTGACACCCAGGCTCCATGTGTTTCTCCAATGTCATAGCCCAGCTTTAGAGCACTTGCTTTTCCATCATTGTAATAATTCAATTAGAACATGGCTGGACATGGGACGAGTTCTGCGTATATTACAAACATATTTACTTAAAAATCAACAACAGAAGGAAAAGCATGGAGCCAGGGTGAATTCGCAGTGGATCATTAAGTTTATTACATTATTAATCAATTAATGTTACGTCACTTTACCAACCGTCGCTAAAGCCCTTCGGAGTGTACGGCGTACGTCCTTCAGCTTCTAAGATCCACACTTTACACCCTGGCGTCACATCCCTGAGCTCCAGTGTTTTTACTTCTGCACATGCGCAGTATTAGGCTCCCCCCATTTAAACACGCGTAATCTACGTGACTTCAACACAGTATGTGTGGGATATTGCTAATACCAGATCTGAACATTGGCGACATATTGTTAATATATTGTTTATCGTCCCATTTGCCACAAAATGCATATTATCTAACAGATTCCCTATGAAGGCTCAACAGAATTATGTGTTACATAAATCCGTTATGTAATGTAAACTTTGCCATTACTGTGAACAAAATGATATAGATAAACTAACTACCCTCTCGCTTGGAGAATCTCTTAGACGTCTTTGTTGATGTTTTCCATATCTATCAAGACATGGAGAAATAAATCCTGCTCTTTTTTTTTATGTCATACTATATTGTAAAACTTTCAAGACAATTATCTTCTCCCAATATTAACGCTTCTTGTTGCTTCTGCGTCATACCAAAACATTAATTTCTTTATACAATCGTGAAAAGATTAACGAACTACATTATACTTTTTATGCAGGAACTAAGTTTTTCATAAATAATGTCGGATCAACTTAAATGTTTTCAAATAAGTAATATATAAATAAATCTATTCATTATATGGTGCAAAAAGATGTTTTAAGCGTGTATACTGTGACCGTAATTGATGACTATATATATATATATATATATATATCGATGAAAAATAAAAAGTAACACTATTAACAATGTAACAAATTAACAGTAATAATAAAAGTAGATAAGGATAAGGATAAAACACTTCGATAAAGTCACACTTGAAATTGCAAGTCACACTTGCAATTTCAAAATATGGATGATAGCCAAGATATATTTTTTCTTCATTTTGCTCTATAGGATAAGAAAATGAAAAAAGGGGGAAAGGAAGGAAAAGACGATATAAAAGGGCAAAAAAATCATTCTATCATTTTCTGCGTTCTTTATTTTCATCTTAAGAAAGAAGGGAAAACTCTTATTTGGTCATTTTGTGATTTTGAAACAAACAATTTCGTTATGTAAGGATTTTCGCCGAAAATGAGACGACAGTGGAAAGTTTAGGCACTTTAATTTGTTTTGAAATTATCATTTTAAATAACATAACAGTAGCTCTTGATTTTTCATGCTCCTCTATAGTTTCTTGCTATTATATACTTATGCATATGATTTGGGATAAATAATAAGGAAATTTATAAAAAAACACTATAATGTGCTAATTTATATATATATTTCTGTGTGCATATATAAATGAAAAATAAAGCAACATTCTGAATAATGTAATTAAATAACAATAACTATATTATTAGAAAAAGAGTAAAACACTAAAATATTTACAGAATTATCACTCGTTATATTTCGAAAATTTTATTGAGTTTTCAAAGGCAAGAAGACGAGTGAAGGTGGGAAAATAATTATTGAATCTCGAGTATAAAATAATGCATGAAAACAGATTAAACATGCATTACCTATAAAATGCTCTGGAAGTTTACTCAGAGATAGAGAAATGGCAGCTATATTTTTACATAAAGGGCGTATACCACCTGGTTCAAATCTTAGTATTAATTCCCCCCCCCCCACACTCTCATTTCTAGTTTCATCTGTTTCCATGCATAACGTTACCTTCGATACTCAATATTTACTTTTATTACCTTCATTTATCTAGCTCTTGCCATTGAAGAACTCAACGAGTTCGAAATATAGCAATTTCAAGTTTGACTTTATCCAAGTGTTTTATCCTTTTCTACTTTTATTATTACTGTTAATTTGTTACATTGTTAATAGTGTTACTTTATTTTTCTTTTTCTTTTATATTATATATATATATATATATATATAAACGTATTAATAAGTAAGATTCAAACAGGTGGTGCATACACTTTATGCAAAAATTTAACTGCCATTTCTCTATCTCTGAGTAAACTTTCAGAGCTATGAGTCGGTAACGTATCAATAAATGTTAAATTAAATGCATCATCAAATCCTTACAGTGAGACAAGGCATGCTGGGCAACCGGCAAGGGAGACTTGGTTTTAACAAAACGTCTATGATTGTTCATACGAAGCGAAACAATAGTAGAAGTTAAAATAACATAAAATTATTTGTTAGAAGATAACACAAATATGACGTTCTTAGAGCAACAGGTAGGGAAAAATAACCAAATGTTAAATTCTCTGCATAAATTGGGGCTGTGGAATGAATGGCATGGCAGAAGAGCGCACAGGTTTTACATTTACGGCATTGTTAAGGATATGGGCCTGCGACGAGACGAGGTGATTTGGAAGGAGATAGTTTGCTGCGAAATATACTTTTACGGTTAGGAGATTTTCTAAAAGTAATGTGGGGTACAGATTTGGAAAAATTATTTAGAAATGAATGCGTTACTATGGTTACGGATTAAAAGAGAAAAAAGAATAGGTACATATTTTGGTATGACAGCTATCAAAATTAAGACACTTGCAAATTGGTTGGCTTAATGTGCATGGATTTAAGAAAAGAGGCATTACATAAAGAAATATTAATATCTAGGAATGGGGGAGACGGAAGAAGTGAACTTAACTGAAAATTTGGAGTTAAGGTTAGTAACGAACTGACCGAGAGATTCTAAGCCATGGATCCAACTGAAAATTTGGAGTTAAGGTTAGTAACGAACTGACCGAGAGATTCTAAGCCATGGATCCAATCAAGAGTATATCATTAATGTATTATAACAGTATGCAATTAAATATTTAATATTTTCTTCGCCGAAGTCCTATCTCCTACGAAATTACTTCAAAGTGGGAGAAAGAGAAACCTCCATATTTGGGTTTGCAAAACTTCCATAAACCTTGTAGTAGGCAAAATTACATAATACAATTAAACAGATAACAATCAACTCTCGTAACATGCCATTAGTTATTTAACACAATTTAATTATAGAATTAAACACCAGTAATTACACGAGCAAAATGACATAATTTCTCTCTAGAAACTTTTATAATTTGCGTTATAAATGCATAAATATTCTGAAAAATCTATAATAAACCTGGGTCATCAAAGTAAGCAAGAAATTGAATATGTAAATTCTAAGTATGAATTCCTTCGGAAGTGAAGTAAAGCAGTGTGTCCCGTGTCGTACATTTACGGCACGATAAAGAACCTCAAGCCATAAAGAAGAGGCCTCTGAGCAAAATTTGTCGGCATTTTCACGCCCTGAATTGAATGGGTTGCTGATGACCTGAGGTGTTAAAGAGCATCCGTAAATAAAATAAAATCAAATCAAAAAATTGAATATCTAGTAAAGCCAAAAGAAAGTTACATTTCCCACGAACTTACTTGCGTCGTATCGCTCTGGCAGCTCAGCCCGTAGATCGATTTTGTGAAAGTTCTGCCTTCCATTACTGGAGAACTGTTTACTACCAATATAAATTTACTGGTTTTGAGTTTGCATTGGTAGTAATCAAGTACAAAATGTTTAGACAATTTTGAAGCATTACCTCTAAAGCTATAAATAGATGTTTGAAACAAAAAGTACGTATGTCTAAATAACTATAAAACTTGAAACAAATGTTCATCAGGAATTTTTGGCGTGTTATAAGTCCCACCCATTTCAAAAGGTTTCTCACAATTACCAATAGCTGTAAAACGATTGGTTCTACATAAATGAGACGTTTTTTTTCGGAAATGTATACCACTATAGTCAAAAGATACATTTTTATTGCCTTCAGATATATTTGACTATTTTTATGACATATTCCTTAATAGATTCTCTTTATTTTCACAAAAATAGTTCTCGTGATGTCTAAATGCAGCTAAATAGGATTATGGTTTGATACTCAGTAGGTTTAGAATTGCATGAGTCCAATTAAGAAGAGATATGAATCCGGTCTAGAAAGCTGAGACTAGGGCTGATATAATCCTTTCAACTGACCACGTAAGCTTTCTACTGTACACTCCGAGGTGACAGGCAATTCTGTAGGGCAAAACCCACAAACACTATCTCCCATGGGATTGTATTATTACATACCCTACAAACTGGTAGGTAACGCTTTGAAGTTTACTGTGCAAACATAAAATGCAACTGCAAACTAAGCTCAAAGGGAGGTTTCGTTATTAGCCGTTTCTTTGTGAGCAGGAATGAAGCGCTGCTATGCTTTTTGTTCACAGTTAACGGCTCACGCCCACCGTTTAGATCGACATGGTTATGTTCAAGCTATTACGTCGAGAAACATCGGCACTCTGTGAACTGGAATATTCCTCCCTTGCGCTAAAGAATTTCCTTGGAGGAAATTATTTTGTATATATTTTAAAGAGGAATCGCCTCGTGTCAAATAGTCCATCATTTTAAATACAGAGTTCTTATTTTAAAACTGAATAATTCATCAGTAAAGATGACCATCGAATTTTGGGACGATCTACGTTCCTCTTCTCTATCCTTAAGTGTCACACCTTCTCTGCGTACAATTCTACAATTAAAATGACTATCCAAATTCAACCAACAAAACAACAGTCCGAACGGCCAGGGAACGATAAAAAAACAAATGTTGTGATAAATAAAATTTTTCAAATGTTAACATGTTTTTACAATTTAAACATAAAATATATTGATACCATTTGAAAATTTTCCCACGGCTCACCCCCCTGAAATATAAATATAATATATTTTGTAAGCCTAATCATCATATTTTGTGCATTTTAATTAGTAATGTAGAATGTATGTATGTATGTATGTATGTATGTATGTATGTATGTATGTATGTATGTATGTATGTATGTATGTATGTATGTATGTATGTATGTATGTATGTATGTATGTATGTATGCATGCATGCATGTATGTATGTGTATATACTTTAATATGTTAATTGTATGTCGTGAAAAGAGTAAGTTCTCCGGTGTAACTATCTACGGTAGCGCAGCCAGAAACGGGGCGGAGCCAAGGAGGCAATAAACCGCTATACAAAATAAAGGGACCAGTGTGTGCCACTTCTAAAAGACCTTTCGTTGGCGTGTGTTAATAAAGTCCAGGCTTTCAAATACGTTAGAGCAATGAACTCACTAGCCGGTTGTACTGTTAACTTCAAACCCATCAATGTAAAGAGATGCTTTAAACTTTCAAATAGTGGCGGTTGGCATGCGTTTGCAGGTGAATTTTAACCTGTCAATAGTAAATGTACATTTAGAAATTTTAAAGCAAGGAGCAAAACTTGCGTGTGCTTTTATGACCCCCGTGGGTTTCGTGAAGCCAACGTCTAGTGAATATATAAAGAGGCATTTGCTCTGCTGGGGCTTCAGTCGAATGGATCAGTAATCAGTTAAGCAGAGAAACGCAGTTCAGCAACTGATTTCGGCAGATCAGTTCAACTCAGTTCATATAGGCAGTTCACATACTCAGATCAGATAAGTGTAGTTCACAGTAGCAATACAGATAGTGAGATAATCTCCTTGGAAGTCGAGGAAGCTAAATTTATATTCGACAGAGCTAAGTTCTATCGTACGCAGAACACTAGAGGGCGCGAAAGATTTTACAAATAATAAATTACCTACATATTCAGATCTGCTCATCTCGTGATTATTAACACAGTTGATATCCTCACCCAGTCGTGAGTTTAGCAGGACTCACAAAATAGTGTAACAAAATCCTGAGATATTGTTGTCGTGAAGCGACAACACAAAAGCGATGAACGATACACCGCTACAAAATATGATGATAAGCAACAAAATCGTTTATTGGCTACCAACCTATCCCCGCCGAAAAAACCACTTCAAAATTGGCACCCAACGTGAGGCTACCAAACAATAAACTGCGTCACATTTGTGGGGATGACTGGAAGTTAGGAAGTTAAGGGGTGAAGAAGTATGATCAAAAATTGTTTCAACTTTCCTCTCAATATAAAAATTGATGAGTTTTAGTTCAAATTTAAATATATGTTAAATAGTAGCTTTTAGACTGGCAAGTTTTGAAATGATAGTCACCTATAGCTATTATTAAGGCATATGTACCTTTTAAGAGCAGTGCCAGTTCTATAAATATAAATATTAGTGATTAAAATAAATATTTTCCCCATTAATAAATAAAACGCCGAAATATAATAAATTTCATTACTGAATATAATTACACTTGCTGAAATGTTGAACAAGTTTCTTGAATTGTTAGATGACTTCTTCCATATCACTATGAAACACAGGTGCTAATCCAGGGCTTCAGCTTAATTATTAATGCCAAGAGTACTTTGGGACTCGGATGGGTGATCCACGATTTCCTGAAAACAGTAAAACAACCAACTTTAAAACAGCGATTAAAAATTATTTGAAGGGGAAAGAGAACAGTTTTTCTGCAACACGATAATGCTAAGCCACACATTTAAATCGTTCCTTTAGTAACAATCGTGAGGCTGAATATGACCACACTGCGATATTCACCATACAGCCCACATTCTGCTCTTTGCGATTTAAATTATTTCCCGAAATAAAGATTAAGTATAAATGGTAGGCAGAAATGAGTACACCATTTTAAAAGTACTTTTCTACAGATTATTTCTGTTGTTCATTGAATTTATTAAAATATTTTGATACAATGAGGATTTGCACACAAAACATGCATTACTTTTCATTTAATCCTCTTTTATTTCTATGCTAAAAAGTTATATTTTCTGATATTCTTATATATTTTCTTGTTGCTTATTCCTAAACTTGTTTTGTAGATCATTTACAGTATTAGTCATAAAAACGGGGTATCCCAGTCAACCATCTGCCAGCCATACGTAAGAAAGCTGGCTCACGGACAAAGATGAGTATTTAAATGTCACCCTACAAATTAATGGTAGATTAAATAACATTTAAGTATTACACTTACCGGAAAACAGTATTTTAGAGCAATGTGTAGGCAATTTATAGAGCATTTTCCTATTGCTGGCGGTACTGTTCTTATATTTAGGTAAACAGGAATGATAGCATCCCTAATATAAGTTGGCAACGATAACATTGGAGAAACTTTAGTGCGCTTTTCAAAGAAAACTCAACATCTGTGTCGCAGAAAATAGGCATTTAAAAAGTTGAACTCTTTGAGTTACTGAATAATTGTAATCAAATATTTGCAAGCGCTTGATAAAGTGTTTTGAATTTCCGTTAGAGAGATTATTACTGAACCGCCGATAATAATTTTCTGCTATTAGACTTAATTTTATTGATGCAAAGCTATGGACAGTGGGCCCGTATTTTGTTAATATAACTAGTATAAATAATTACACAGTTTTATGAACAATTATGTAGTAATAAGAGACAACATGGATTTTTGCAATAAGATTTTACCACATCTCATACTGCCTGTGATTTTTTAGAGCCTTAAGTGTGACATAATAATTTCTAGAGAGTTTTTGCATTTCATATCACGTGCAAATATTTATAGCGAATCGTAAAAAAAAAAAATTATAAAGAAGTAATCGCGCACTATAGATGAACTGAAGACAATATAAGAACAGAAATTCAAAACATTTTGAAAGCAACATTTTTGCGTGTGAATGCCTGAAATGGCCACTACTTTGAGTATGTGTTATGTTATGGGTTAACAATCGCAACGTTATTGGCATATTTTAGTTAGCCAAAATTATATAAGCGTTTAATATACAGGAAGATAAGGGTCGATAGGCGATTGGCTTCAGCCCGCGCGCTTGGCAGGCAAATAACTGACGGAGACGCACGGTGTAATTTTTTAGGTTAAGATTATTGTGAATAACTCTATACATTTTATCTCTCGTCTATCAGTAAAACTAATTTGAATTTGAATTTATTTACCAACAATGTTTCTAAATAAACAGTTAAATTTCAATCAGTGATTATTCACTGTAATTTCTGAAGACAGAGGTTTGACTACATAAATATATACACATATAAATAAAACAAATCACTATTGTTTACCAATTTTTAGTAATCATTTATGAATATTTAACAAATTTACATACTTAAATTACATTATACTATTAGTGAATCTAAATGAGGCCTCATTATATACAACTCGCATTATGAAACCTCCCACTTCTTGCATTTTCCTTCTTAGTACTATTTTATCTATCATATCCCAATTCTTTCATCCTTCTTAATTATACTAATCCATTTCTCCCTTACTTTAGCTACGTATTCCCTATCATTTTATTTCTTTTGGATCCCATATCAGTCAATATTCTATGTACTGTACTTTCTTTCTGAAATTTATCACATTTTAATTCCCAAACACCCTCCCTCAATCTCTTTACACCTTCACCCTCTAATAAACAACATAAAGCTATATTAATAAAGTGTGGTCGTACTGTACATTTTTTCTACTTTGTATTTTTTGTGTGATCTTGTGTTTATCTTTTAGAATTAGGTTACTCTATCTTCAATTAAATGCATTGGAATTATTCTTTGGATCTTACAATGTAAAACATAAATAGTGTAAATGGTGCGAAAGAAATTGCAGAACCTTCACTCATAAATTTTGCGTTAAACTTTTCCGATAGCACAGTTTTCATTGGTAATTAAGGCATCCCAATCGGCTAGCAAATATTATAAAATACTGCTCTCTTGCAAGGAGGAGATTGTGACAAAGATAATAACTCTTAACGCAGCAAGTTTGGCAACTCTAACGTAGATATGGATAATGTTGCATTGTCCACGGAAAGAACGGAGAGAGGTTGTTTAGGAAAACAGCTGGCGGAAATGAGATTGCTTACCGATAATTGCCTCAAATAATCGAGTTTACGAACGCTGCAAATAAAGCAGCTTTACGGGCGCAAAACTAATTATTCTTGGCTATATTTAGAGCCAACTTTAATCAGGAATGAATTGCTAGAGAGTTTACATCACTATACGATATGTCTTTTGTATTTTTTAGTGGAAATTGATTTCATTTGCGGATAAGAATATTTGAAAATTAGATAGCTGCATCGTGTTGCTCTACACCCTTTAATAATAATAATAATAATAATAATAATAATAATAATAATAATAATAATAATAATAATAATAATAATAATATAATTCATTATTCCACGTGTTGATTAAAGAGCTTCGAGGACGCTCGCAAACGCTGCATTTACAACGCGCATGCAGCGACTGCATACTTCAGTGAACGCTTTTCCTTTAAACGTAATGGTCACAATCATAAACATCTGGAAAGAGAAAATTAGGGTATAGTAGCGATGACTGATAGGTTCAGAAGGCATTAATTACTTCCTATGTCCGGAGACGAACCTGCTCTTTTATCCACAGCATCACTGCACACTCTGCCACAGAGCTAACGGAACATGCATACTAGACTGCATCGCGCGCTGTAACGGGTAGGACTTAGAAAAATGTTGCGTTCAATAGATGACTCGTTCTTTTTTGTCCCTAGGTGTACATTAGCCAAAGAAATGGCGACTCATCTTGTATCTATTTGAGTGGCAGCTCAGTAACTCTTTTAATACATACATATTAATTTGTTTACTGTGTAGATGTTTAGAAAGTGAATGGAAGGTACAAAAATTCATCGAACAGTTTACCGGTGGGAACTAGTCCTTACCAGTTGTTTAAGCGACAGCCTAGGCATCCTGAAGGGCGATTTCACCAATAGAAAGTTGAGCAGTAGCTGAGTAATGTATTTTATAGAAGTTAGATAATGTCTGGTGAATATATCTACATCAGGTACAGGTAGGATTATTGTTTATTGGCAAAGAGCAATCTCAGCCCTGCTGCTGATGGCAATGGTTCGTGACGTCACATACTACTACAACATACAACAGAATGCGTGCAGTGGTGTTCAATGTGCTACATGGGTACAATTTACGGGCCAACCTCAGGTACGGGTTGCGGCGGTAAGGGGCAGCAAAATGTTTCATTTGGAATAGAACATTAAATAAGTTGAAGTTCAATTTGAAACGTCACTGCAAGTAAACACTCACAATCACCACCACACTTTATACCATAGTAAGGAATACGACGGATATAGTAATGATTTACCAATAATATTAATAAATCTATTCAAGGCAAAAAACATAAAAAGATATGGTAGTTTATTTATTAAAATATATTTGTTACAAATCGGGTTCATCCATATCGCACGAGTCCTGAAACCAAACATGCTTTCCCAATACATTAGGAAATACTGGAAATTGGACAACCTAATATTTAATTCTTAAGAGACAAACAGTTTATATATGTATGAAATTAATGGAAAAATATACACAATAGAACACATTTAAAAACATAAATAATATAAACAAAAACGGTACAAAAGTAAATAACTTAATACTGCCACACACACACACACACACACACACACACACACACACACACATGCAAATAATTCCAAAAATATTGTGACTCGTTCCCCTACTCCCCCTTCCCCGTTGTCTGCCTCTTCACCGAGCTGTCTCATTGTATTTAAAAAAGTTACCTACTCCCTCTTCCTCCTTCCTATCAGGCAAAGTCCAGTAATCCCTCTGTCCTCTCCCCCGTTAACAAACGGAGCCGGTAGATATCTCTCTCTTCATTCTTCTGCCCTGCAGTACCGGATTCTGCAGTGCGCCAGATTATGCTCACAAGGTTTTTTCCCCCGCACATACAGGGCAGATTCTCGCACTCTGTCTGTTACTTTAGTTATCCACCACGCGCCTAACCCAAACCAAGCGAGCTCCCAATTGCAAAGGTTGGCCCCTGTTTCAATGTAATGCTCCTTCCTTCATCCGATTTTCAGCTCTGATTATATCTCCAACAAAAAAAAAAAAAAAAAAAAAAAAAAAAAAAAAAAATTGCCCACTCTGGAAGAGTCAGTTGCCTATTAATGTCCCTCAAGCGTTTCTTAATTTTCCTCCCGTTTCTCCGCTCTCAGATCCAAATGGTATCCCTTCTTAATTTTGGAACCCACGTCTTATTTCTCCTCATCCTCACCTGCTCCTGATGGCAGATAGCCCTAATTAGTGTCTGATATCTGTGAACAATTCGTAGCCAGTATTTCACTGCTCTGATTCCACTTTCTATAATCTCGCTATAGACACCAAATTTCCTAAGGATTTGCTGTACCCCTCCTCACTCTTAAAATATCTTTCAGAAAACCCATCCTCACCCGATCCGATCCAATTTCTCTGTATGTTTCCAACCCCAAATACAATTTTGCTACAACTGAAAATTCAAACTTAAGTGTAACAATGCATATTTCATTACTGTTGCTGAAGTCGATAATTATCTTATGGGCATTATTACTAACACGTACATATCCCTATGTCTAAAGATCTATAAATAGATCACTTTTCTTTCAGTTAACATTGTTAGTGTCAGATTATACACAGTCATCTTTCTTATGTTATGCGATAATAATAATAATAATAATAATAATAATAATAAATCTTGACCTTCAAGTACTGTAAATCACACATTCTTATCAGCACAGTGAAATTAGGAAGAAATAATATAGTTTTTTACCGAATACTGCAACCATTTGCAATTTAAGAAACAAATTAATATATTTTTAAATAAAATAGATGAACTTATACTATTTTTCATACGAAATGTTGATTAATAATTATTCTTGACTATGTCATACCGAGTCTGAAAGGAGAGAACTGCAATGTATTTGTAGTAACGTCAAAATCTAGCAGTGCTTTGCTGTCCGCAGCACCTATTTTTTTTTTTTTTTCTGAATGGTGTTTAACGCTTGTTTTTACTACTGAGGCACCACAGACAGTGGACATTACATGAGATGAAATTATATATTGGGAAAGATATTTTTTTAAGGAAGGAAACGTTCCAGGCCTATGTTTAGGGTACCTTCTCGGCATTTGCCATTTATGAGGACTGAGGAAAACCTGGAAATAACCCCAGTCAGGCAGGACGGTCCTGGCGGGATTCCAACCCCAAACCTCCCGCTCACGAGTCCGCGCCTAAACGACCTCGGCCACCCGTGACGGTCCTACAGCGTCTGAAAGGGGTGGATTACGCCCCTATGAGAAGTGTACACATGATATTAAATACATCATAATTCACTTGATTATTTCTAAATAATTTGAAATTATAAAATATTAATTTATGTGTCCTGAAATTTATTTTTAACTAATATTATTGTACGTTGTATGCCAGTACTCCTATTTTGATCAGATTATCCTTTTTAGGCGTGGAGAGAATGAGGAGTGTAATACGATTATTATACTGTGTCAGTAGCAAATACCATAAACCTTCAATATCTGCTCATTGGTTGATAAAAAAGAAGAAATTGTAATGCAAATGAAAACCAATAATCTTCTAAAATCCCCAAACACAATATGCTAGCACATACATCCCCGAGGTACAATTATTTATCTACGTGCAAATGCATTCACTGAACGCAGGCGGTGTAGCCTTTTAAAAGGGAGATGAGATATAAAAGGAAAGGGGACCACGTGACGTCATACGGCTGTGATGCAGTTTGTACTGCAACAAAGTTATGGTGAGGAAAAACAAACAAATGCCGTGTTGGTTATGTCGGAATGATTGTTCCACAGACAGAATAGAGATGCTGTTTTGAGCCATGTGATGGCTGTATACATTTTTGTCCCTCCGGCGAAGTTTTGTTTTGGTTTGCTCGTTTGCTTTTGTTCATAGTCTTCCCTCAGAGTATTCTCCTTTCCCCTTTGCACACCAATTCTAAACCCAACTACCTCATTACATTAGGTATTAATATTGTATTTTATACCAAGAATGTAATTTGATACTGTGACTGCATCCCATATGAATAACATTGTAAACAAATAGAAAACCCAGTCTAATAAATATGCGATGGTTTATTACAATACGCGCACATTGAAAAGCTGTATCGAGATTATAGGCGTATTGAAGGGAATTGCTGGGGTTAACAGTTACGAAAACCGGGTAGATGAAAACAAATAATGTGCAACATATCAAATAACCAAAAAACTGGGGAGCACAATTTCGAGGTTCGTAATTCTGAAACCAGGAATCCAAATCAATGTACTACTTTATGATCAATATGATATTTATGATAACCGTATTAATAATGGCACTACCTAATACAAATTTATTTTAAAAAATATAAAACAATACTCATATTGAAGGTGAATCTACCAGTGACAAAAGTAATCCAATGGTTCTAAAAACCACATTTCTCATGTTATAGTTTATATTTTGAAAATATAAACCTTAGTCCACATGTGCCAAGAATTGCTTTTCTAACGTTTATGATTTCAGAATTACAAGTCAAGAGCGGGCGCGCCAAATGATAGTCGAGTTATACGAGGGTCGTTCAATAAGTAATGCAACACATTTTTTTTCTTAAAGCAGGTTGGTTTTATTCAGGATTCAAATACAGCATGTTATTCTCCAATGTTTTGGCTACAAAACCCTATTTTTCGACATAATCTCCGTTCAATGCTACAGCCTTACGCCACCTTGATGGGAGGGCCTATATGCCTGCATGGTACCACTCTACTAGTCTATGTCGGAGCCAACGTCTTGCTAAATCAAAAACTTCCACATCATCCATGTAATGCTTCCCGCAGAGTGCATCCTTCATTGGGCCAAACAGGTGGAAGTCCAAAAGTGCGACATTCGGGCTGTAGGGGGGATGAGGAAGAACAGTTCACTGAAATTTTGTGAGCTCCTCTCGGGTGCGCTGACTTGTGTGAGGCCTTGCATTATCATGCAGAATGAGAAGTTCATTTCCATTTTTGTGGCTACGAACACGCTGAAGTCGTTTCTTCAATTTCCTTAGAGTAGCACAATACACTTCAGAGTTGATCGTTTCACCATGAGGGAGGACATCGAACAGAATAATCCCTGTGTGCGGCCGGCCGGCACGCGGGAAATCAGACAGGTTTGCTCGACCTTGTTGTGTTGATGACACATGCCTCGCCCAACGACTCACTGTGCTTTTGTCCACTGCCAGGTCTCCGTAGACATTCTGCAAGGTATTCACCGTGATGCTCTGATTTTCCGCCAAAATAAACTCAATAACTGTTCTCTGTTTGGAACGCACCTCCGTTACAGACGCCATTTTGAAGGCTAGTTATAGCGCTGCCACCTATTGGAAATTAATGAAACTATATGAGGTGAAGCGGGAATATTTAAAGGTGTCCTGCACAAAATTTCAATTTTTTTCCAACCAAAATTGGCAGATTAAAAAAAACGTGTTGCATTACTTATTGAACGCCCCTCGTACTATGCCCACAAAGCACAGAAGAAGAAGGAATCGATGGCATTATCTAATAAGGACTGTGTATTGCTGACAGTCACAAAAAACGCGATGCTGGTTGAAAAGCTCTAGTCTCACTCGGCGCTGTCCATCCTTGCTTTAAACTAAGGCCTTTCGGTCACCAAATATATAGTGTGGGGATTTCCTTCTCAATTGAGTGAGTGCTAATGCCGATTAGACATTGCAGTTTCGGGCTGTCGGAGTGTAAAGTAAAGGCATGGTCCATTTAAAAGACTAAATGGGTAAGGCGTTGAGTAAAAGTTAATACATCATAAACATGCTTTACAAAATTCTGCCCTAGAAGAACTTGAAGACGTTATTTCATCTTCAATAGCTTAGAGTAGTTTATGAATGATGAAAATAGATGCAATTACATTTTCGATTTAAATTAAAAATTTGTAAGTTACAAATGCAGTCAATGTAAAAAGGACCGCTAGAGAAAAAAATATACAATTAATTATAGGCGACTTAAGAATTTTATTTTATTTGTTTTAAGATATTTATTATACGAAAATGTAAACAAATTATCAAGCGTTATATAAAACTAGATAAGATATTTATTTGATATGCCCCCACACATTTATTTCAGGTACTGCAGTAACTTTCTAAGAATGATAATGCAGTAACTGAGTGGATTTATATGCATTGCCAACAGATGTACCAACCTTCTGAATTAATTCTGTTAAAATGTTTCAAGAATATTTTGATCGATAGTTTTTTTCAGCAAGCTTCACCTTTGTTAAAACCCGAAATTTTTGGTGTCGGTTTCTTGTGAATGAAAACGTCCTGAGTTCGCACTTTGGTCACCAATTTTAAAGTTGCACTGCCTGATGGAGATGTTAATCCTGGAAGGCTTGAAATTTTGCCTTTCTTCTACTACCACTTTTACTATTTTTTCAATAGTGTTTAACGCCCGTTTTTACTAATGAGGCACGACAGACGGTGGACACGATGATACATGAAATGAAATGGTCAACTTGGAAAAGGATATTTTTTAAGGAAGGAAACGTTTCAGGCCAAAGTTTAGGGTACCTCCCGGGTATTTGCCATTTATGAGGACTGAGGAAAACCTGGAAAAATCCCTCAGCCAGGAAGGACGGTCCTGGGGGGAATCGAACCCTAGACCTCCCGCTCATGAGTCTGCTCCTTAACGGTCTCTGCCACCCGTGAATTTTATATGATTTCTTTTGCACAAAACAATCATAAGTAAAAATCCTTTGTTCTGCTCATAATACACAGTATAAAGCCTAACAAGTGCTTCTTATAGAAATGCAATTGAAATATTTGATGGGATAAACAGGCTACATTAGCGGATCTTAAGCTCCAATCTTATTTGAAATCTTATTTTCACCGAAACCGTTTCCACTAGTGTATACAAACTCCGATTGCGTTGCGGAACGACGATATGGTGGTATATGCACCACATGATAAACTAATTTAAACCTGCATCGTTATCGTGAGCATATCAATTTAACAGAATATGAGCTAAAATGACATCAATTTATAATATCATACACATATTTACTCTTATTTATGGTTTAACATCAATGACAATATTGTGCATTCTACTACTTCCGGCAGTGTTGATTTCGTTTATTTATGGATGTTGTTTAACATCTCAGGTCAACAGCGTCCCATTCAAATCGGGGCGATAAATGGCCGATACATTTTGTTCAGAGGCCTCTTCATTCAGGTTTGACGTTATTTATCGTGCCGTAAATGTACGACACGGGACCCACGGCTTTACTTAACTTCCCTTCCGAAGGAAACCATACATAGGATTTTTAAATCCATCGATCCTGGCCGGGTTTGAACCCGCGTTCTTGGGTTTAAGAGGCAAGTATGGTTATAACTACACCATCAGGACAGACCTCTGGCAGTATGGTAATATATCTTGCAACTAGTTATTTTGGTGTTTGCAGCTGAAAACAAACCAGGCAGGGCCCAAAGTCGTGACAGTCAGTGGATTATTTTTCCTCACATTTCTACTAGCACACTTTTGATTAATCATAAAACGCATACACTATTAGTTTTAGTTCATTATGAGTACTAGCATGTGTTATTTACTGTGAAGTAGAGTCCGTTTGCATTGACATCTTTAAATAAATTGTATTTGCATTCATTACCAGTTTTGTATCAGAAATTCTTCAAATTTCTGCCTTGATATTTTATTTACGTTTTCTTATGTGTAAGAGTATGAGTAAAATTTTCTTCACTAACACGCTGTGTTAATACAGAGCCGGAAAAAAAGCATAGCGGTAGATTCGGCAGACATCGATTTTGTTGTCATCGTGTGAGAGACAGCAAGGCGTCGTAGAACACGGCAGACTAGAAATGTACCCTCTTGTAATCTGCATATCTGACAGCTGGATATACTGTTATTTGAAACTGTTTAAAAACCTATTTCTCAGTCTTATTCAAATAAGTGGTAGTGGTGATGGTGGTGGTGGTAGTAGTCGTAGTCGTAGTCGTAGTCGTAGTAGTGATAGCAGTAGTAGTAGTGATAGTGGTAGTGGTAGGAGCAGTAGCAGTAGTAATAGCAGCAGTATTAGTGATAGCAGCAGCTGTAGTAGTAGTAGTAGTGGTAGTGGTAGTGGTAGTGGTAGTGGTAGCGGTAGTAGCGGTAGTGGTAGTAGTATTAGTAGTAGTAATAGCGGTAGTGGTAGTAGTAGTAGTAGTAGTAGCAGCAGCTGTAGTAGTAGTAGTAGTAGTAGTAGTAGTGGTAGTGGTAGTGGTAGTGGTAGTGGTAGCGGTAGTAGCGGTAGTGGTAGTAGTATTAGTAGTAGTAATAGCGGTAGTGGTAGTAGTAGTAGTAGTAGTAGTGATAGTAATAGTAGTAGTAGTGGTAGTAGTAGTAGTAGTAGTAGTAGTAGTAGTAGTAGTAGTAGTAGTAGTAGTAGTAGTAGTAGTAGTAGTAGTAGTAGTAGATGTTTCTTTATTGTTATTAATTTCTATAAACACGTTACAAATAAATTTTATGCATGGGTCTTAAGTAAGATACACAATATGAAAAAGGAACAAAAAAGAATAATATAAACTAAAAAACAACAACAACAATAATAATAATAATAAATAAATAAACATTAAAAAGGGAAAGAACGATTTATTTATAATTACTCTAGTTATTGCGTTTTAACCATAAAAATTGCTTCTACCTTCGCGCACTTTGGCTAGGAAAAGTCTCATATTCAATCAATTTGCATGGTTCGCAAACAGGTCAGAACATTTGTTGCTAAAGTGTTAAAATAAACTAATGCTGCTTCCCGTACCTTATGCCTAATGCCTTACTGAAGTCAAATGACTGCTAAGGATGGTGTGATGAGCTTCTTTCCTACACGGAGCACGGCGATACCAGTTCGAACAGCAGTACCGGAAGAATATGCACCCCTAATTAATATTTTCTATTTATACAGGATTTAACCGGATGGTGGCTGTATTATCTCTGTCTTTATTGACCCATAATTTCCAATATTTAAATTGACGAAAGTAAGATTTATTTTAATTTAGTAATTTGAACTTTTAAGCATATTTCTATGTAGCCAGGTTTCACAATTTCTCGGAATATGCACCTGTTATTATCCCACTGCCATACTTAAATGACAAATAGAAAGTGGTAGTGGATATATTGCAAGTTAGGTATTTTTGATCTGCATTGAACTTGTCCATCTTTCCTTTGTAATCTCTACAGAAATCGAGCAATGCTATTTATTTTATCCATAGTAGGATAATTACTACTTTCCCTAATTTAATAATGCTCTTGACTGTAGCATATGACATCATACGTGCAGTAATTGTAGTAAGTAAAAGTTCTCCGGTTACAAGACATTGTCTAAGTTGGGAGAAACGCCTTTCAACGTCGCACAATGTGGTGGGTGTATATCTTTAAATAAGAAACATTAATGAAATTTGTGTAGAGAATTAACTAGAGCGGTTTTTATAAAATATACTCTAAAAAGCAAAACATTTTTTAAAAACACTTGAAGTGTTCGATCCTTTTTTCAATAAACGATTCAGTTTCTACCTTATAAACGATATGTGACAGTTTTCCCACAATCTCCAGAATGTTTTATATTTATAATTTAGATATATCCAGAAATATTCAGCGTATTAATGTATTAGTATATCAACTATATATATAGTCCAAAACATAGTGCAATTACTGAACCAACACTTAAGCAACTCCACTTGTTAATCAAAACGTTGATAGATATAAGCACGCTGAAGAGGTGTGACGATGGTCGCATTAACTGTAGGTGCTGACCCAGCTGTAGTTGTGACTTGTATACCTCTCCTCTTTATGTTCAAGTGCGCATCACTTGTAAGCATGTAAACACACTATTTTCATACTCTCTCCTCGCCCTCTAATAATGATTAGTACCACTGGCGCTTCATTAGCTTGTAACACATGACGTCAGAATACCACTTGCTCTCGTAACAGTCAACTACAACTATTATCTGAATCTTCGAAAGAACTACAATTAGATTGAGTTACGGGCCGGCAAAGTTCGAACACTTACTTGGAGAAACCGGTCTTAAAGGCCTATATTGCATGTGCAGGTAGTAGTATGTATATAGTTAGTTTGAGTGGAATTTTCTCAGCGAGTAGTTCTGCTTTCTATGTTATCTATGCTTTCATTGTGTGTAAATTGTGTGCTAATTGAAGAACGGGATTTTAAGTGCGATACATATGTATGCCACCAAAAACGTTGAAATCAAAATCATGAGCCTTAAACAGGAAATTGGATGATTACTACATCGTTATTTGTCAACCTGTTTTTGAAAGCAGAAAGTTGGCAAATTAGATTATCTCAGAATTTTATGAAGCGAGAGATCCACAGGGTATTTGCCGCGGATATAGAAGCATGCAATTAACCTGGCCACAAACTATTTTACCACAATGTGGCGCGTAGCTCATGATTGGTTAAAAACGTCCCACACTCTGACCAGCACCTCTGCGACAAAATTCCCAAAACCCTTTCTATGCGGTAACACCTCCCACCGTCATGCCCCTGCTTCGAGCCATTGTGCAATCCCCTCTCAACCATGGCACACCAATCTGGCAGTAACACATGTTTGACTTTCCCTTCATTTTGAAAAGTTTATCAATCAACTGTTATAAGTTTGCTTTTTTCCCTTCTAGTCTGAGATAACACGAATTATCTCATAGTTTTACGTTACTGACCACTAATGAGACCTTTCTGAATTAAGAGTGAATGCTGAAGATTGGCACATATGAATAAATATATTTTATATATACATATGCTCTATTTTCTGTAAGTTAAAAATATCTCACAGATAGTAACAGGCCATCGACAAGTTTCTCCGCACTCGGAAGGAGTGCCCTGAGCAGTAGAAAGTTGGTAATTCTACATTTATGATAGGGATAACAGCATAATTTTTGACAGTTCTTATCGAAAGGAAAGATTCTGATCATCCCTTCTTTCGAAACCGGTTTTAGCAGGTAATACACCCACCGTTGCTAAGGTTTGGACTTTGGAGTGTGTGTTTGTCTGGTGGTTAAGTGAACACAACTGTACGCTCGGTGCGCGTCTGTGCTACAATCCGAATTCGTTTTCCTAGTGAAATCTCGGCTAAACAATGCTGCTGGGCAACTTCTAGATGACCCTTTATTCTTTCTATGTTGTCTCTGTGTCCCATAGTGTCAAAAGAATGGATTATACTATTTTCTTGTAATTAATGTTGACATTCCTGGCTTTTCGTAATATTTGAGGGATACTCGAGATTTGAATAGTGGGCGCCTTTTGGAAACAGGATTATAAAGCTCCTGATGTGGTTGTAAAGTGAAGAATGGTGGAGTTGACAATGAACTATAACGGTCCAAAAATCCAAAATCACAAAATATTTGCAAGAAAGCTCAATTAAAAGTATTCACGAGTTCTCAAAAGAAATTTATACTTCAAAATGGAGTAAATACCCTAGCAGGAGCCTCAGAAAATCACACAGAAATTGTATATCTACCCTCTCAAGAATCGACTAAAAACAAGCTCAGTATAAGCAGATTTTTGTCATCAGTTTATCACTTATCCCAAGCATGATGGTCTTGCAAGGATTATTGTTAAATGACGTCGGTTTGAGTCTAATGTTATGTATGTCTTGTGAAATTACCAAAATGTAGTTTGATGTTCCAAAGGATGGTGCTATTAATTTTGAGCTACGTCACCATCAGCTAATACGAGATTTTGCAGTTTTGACTGAGAGATAGCTGAAACTAGTTAACTGATACAGATTTCTCATGCTGCTTAAACAAGCAGAAGAAAAAAAATCAGGAATTATGTTATCAAACTTAAAAATGTTCAACCATCTGAAAGGAAGGGCTGATGGCACTGGCCGAAAGTTGACTCAAAGAATGTAATCCATATGACCTTTACTTTGAAGTTTACACAAATTCCGTCACACTGTACCTAAACGCAACAGTCTAACTTCATCTTAGAACTTGCTGCACTAGAAACTGTCCCTGAAAATATTATTAGCTCTGCCTATTCAATTCAGAATTATTTCATATTTTGATGTATATAAAAGCATATGAATATGCTCTTCTCCATTCGCCTTGGTGAATGTAAAGTTGTTCCTAATTCTAAATTCATCCCCATCATGGATATCTTATTGTTCTATATTATAATGTTTGTTGATCTGTGAAGTTGTTGTGAAATGTACTCATACACAACACGTGTTTATTGAAATTAACTTAATGTTCTGATAATTGTGCTAAATTTTATAATTATGGAACTAGGTTTTATTAATTTAAATTAGGATAATTTTATAATTATCCTTTGAAGTAAATATATTTTTTAAGTTTATCTCTCTCAATTGGTAGATAATGTAATTATATTTTACAACCCATCTAATACTGGTTACCATGGCTAAAGAATACATATTTTAATTTTCACTCTCTCAATGTATGTTTAGTTTCCACCTATCTACACAACGTTGTTAGATAACTACGTGACCCAATACGTCACCATACTTGATAGATTATCGCAACTGGGTGAAAAGGCGCAACTGAAAAACTGAGCAGGACCTCTGTATATCAATGATCCAATGTATAACTTTATTAGTGCAAAAAACTTTAATTATATTACACGTTTCGGCAGCCACTGGCTTAATGGCGTCATAACTGATGCAAATACACAAGGGAACTAATTTTCGTTGATTAATACTTCATTGGGTTATACTAAAAATAAAAATTGCAAGTAATTATACATTGCTCATTTGGGGCTAATAATATAATGGTTAATGGCAATGATTATTATATGGAAGAACCTTAAAATATAAAATGTTTAAGTAATGTTAAAAGGTTATTTAGTATTTTAAATCATGCCACGTTTACAGTAACAAAGGTAACTTCCGGATTCCACAAATTCAGCAACATTTGTGGCAAAATTTCAAAATAATAAAAGTGTCATTTTCCAGTAAAATCAGGAAAGTGGAAAGTTTGCAATTTCGCTGGTACTGTACACTAATTCCAACACTTATTTACTCACATAAAATAAATGTTTTCATAATTATATTATTAATAGTATTAATAATATTATTTTTAATAAATAAAATTGCAAATACCACAAGCTCAATGACGAGTTCCGTTTCTATAATTCTGCGAAAGGACAAAACAATTTTGTACATATGTACAGGTTGGGATAGAACGTCAGTATAAAACTTCAACATGATTTCTTTGAGTCAAGTACATAAGTGTTCTGTTCGTGCTATATTTAAAAATGTATATTAATGATTAATACGGACTCTCATTTTATCTTTAATTGTGTTGAATTATTTTATGATTTTAGATGAGATAATCGTGGTAGCTGCTGAGATTGGCCATGGGAAGTAATTACACCCTGATACCGTCCTTAGTACCTTATCGATTATTTATATGGTATGTGCATGAGTTTACTTCAGCTAGATATGAGTAAAGGGGTTATTGTAAATGCAAAAATGTAACGAAAACCAGGAATTCTCGCTCGGACAGCGGAGAAGCAACTTCTTGCAGACAATGGGGTAAACCCTTTTCTTTGTGTTCTGGGGAAGGGAATACGACTGTCCTTTGAGAGCATACTAACAGAGCCGTAAATGTGACACCTGCACGCTTTTGACCTGTAACGGACTTTGGAGCTTGAAATTGAACTAAAAACGAATCAAGAAGCAGGTTCCGTCAGTAAATTGAAATAGCGAATAGCAGCAGAACCCCGCGATGTCACCAAGAGCCTATCAGAATGCATAATTCTTAGTGGTGCGAAAATTACAGCTGCTTGTGATCACGTGATTAGAAGACATAAGGACCGCCGCCACGTGAAAAACACGACAGGACACTACTGCGGCAGCTGCCTCTTCTTCGGCGACTTCGGCTACCCCGAACACTACGAGCAGCGTCGCCCGGCAGCTAGAGTAAGAGTGGCTTAACAGCTTAGCTGTAACACGAACTCCGACATCTAATTCGCTATTTTTCGAATATGGCTGTTAATTGATAATTAGTATAGATGCAGGTGTCTACCAAGTTAGTGCGTTTCCACGGTCCGACGAGAAATGCCCTGGTACGCGCCTGTTGATTCAATAAACAATGTCGACTAGCAAATAACATGCTTCTTACGTATCACTTGCAACATCTTTAAACTTCCCTCACTCAATCGGGCACAATTAAATCCCGAAATCCAGTAAAACGACCTGAGGAAGAATTGGGTGGCGAGCTCCAGCGGCAGTTAATTAAACCTTAATCAGTATTAACACCGACATAAACTCCTTCAAACATTAACCTACCGACAGGAACATACACAAAACAACACCCAGGCGAGTCACCATCCCAAAACCACTTCAACCCTTAGCTCACGTCAGAGCTGAATACAGTGTGACTAGCATAAAGCTCCAGCCACGTTTAAGCCCCCGAAAAACAGAAACTCTCAGGTACTCATGTGGATAGAAGACATAGAGCGGAGATTTTCACTGTTAACTGTAATAAAAAACCAGACTAATAAATTATAACACATTTTGAGAAAAGAGACTTTGTGTATGATTAAATAACTTATATAAATTTGTGAACAACTGTAAACAGGTCATGTTTAAAATAATAAATATATATTATTCAAATTTTGGGATGATAACAAAAAGGTTATTATTTATGAAATTGATTACTAATAATTTGTAATTATTTTATAATCTTGTAGTTAGCCCCCTTAATATTGAAACTCGGAGTAGTAATTCAATGCATTAGAGGAAACAGAAAAGTGTAACACTACTTTGGTTTTCGACAGACCACTTGGATAAAAACAATGTATTATTTTTAATATTCTGTAGTATTAATACTTCAGAGCTCACAACTCTTATTATAAAAATGAGCAGATAAAAAGTAAGAAGAAATGGGAAATATTACAGCTGATACTGCATTTTTGCTGTTAACATTAAGTCAGAAAAGGTCGAGGGCTGAACAAGGGAAAAAAGACATCTTTTGTTAGAGAAACGATTGGCGTTGTGAAACGTTTAATCATCAAATATTTTCACTCTAGAGGCGCTATAAAGGCAAAAGCATAAAAATCGCTTTTCGTTCCTCTAATTATCTTACTTCGCTTTTGTTCAGTATTGAGTTTCCTTCTATCTGTGTTTACAATTTATCAGTGGGTTATTTGTTCACAGAGTGCATTATAAGGCGAAAACCATGCAATATACCCTTCTGTGAGGACGCCTCTTAACTTTCAAACAAGAATTTATAAGCACAGTGTAGCGGTGCATTGTGCTTACCTTTTCCTAGTCGTATGAGGTAACATTATGTTCTAATGTTACGACTCTCATGCTGAGGAAATAAAAACCCTTTAAACCTCGTTCCGGAGAGGTTGCCTTATACATTGCCTTGCCTTGAAAATGCACAGTACTTTCAAACAAACATTTACGACTGACAACGCCATACTCAATTGAAACTGGGGGTGTTATGACAGCATAATACAAAGCTGAAGTGCTCTACATCCTGCAATATAGCGGCTAGTAGCGCCTGAATGTATCGACAACTTCTCTTACTAGCTCTTCCAGCGGGGTAGCCTATATTTCAGGTAAAGTGTATACCAGATTCTTTATTTTCTCAAACTGTAACAGCAGCCTTTGCAGATAGTGTATAGAGTAAACCCACCCATTTTCCGCATAACCTCTAGCCTAGAATCCTGGATTCGAGTTCTAGAGATACTTGTTCTTCATCTTTCATGCCTCATTTACACAGCTTGACTAATTTTCCAATTTTATAATGACACGGGTGGCCGAGGACGTTAAGACGCAAACTCGTGAGCGGGTTCGATTCCTGTCAGGACCGTCCTCCGTTAATGAGGCTTTCTCCAGGTTTTTCTTATTCTTCATGAATGACAAATGCTGAGGAGGTGCCCTAAACTTAAGCCTGGAACGTTTCCTTCCTTTAAAAAAATCCTTTCCCAGTTTATAATTTCATATCATGTAAATGCCCACCGCTTGTGATGCCTCAATAGGTAAAACGGGCGTTAAACACTACTAATATATATATAAACTTAAAACTTACCAGTGAAATAAACTTAGTTAAAAAGATTAACTTATATATTAACAGGAAGTTTAAAAGGTCTGTTACATTCTAGGTTTTACTTTCTTACTCCATTTCCCCCTTTAAATGTTTACTTAATGATACATTTTTAACAGGATTCAATTTTTATCATGTATTTTGTCTTTATCGCAGCCTGGTAACCTAGATTGATGTAATTGAGCTTTTAATTTGGATAAAATAAATCATGTCAATTATCTGTAATAGGAGTAAATAAATTATGCTGGATAATATTTGCAAATATAATACAGCCAATATTCCTGACTAATCCACTTACATTTTGTCTTTTCTTGTAGGGTATATACCAATTTGAACAAAAAAAATGCAAAATACAGTTTTTATATGAAATACTGAATAGCTAATAGTATTATTCTACCTAAATTCAAACAACAATACAACAAATTAGCATACCAGGCAACGACAAAAAGCAAAACGTGTGATACCAATTGAATCTGTTTTAACATCAAAAGGTTTGAGGTGTCGTTCAAAATTTAAGGGAGGGGGTAGCTGAGAGTGAGGGGGCTAAACTTAAAGTGTAATCAATATTGGTTTCAACCTTACCCACAATGTCTAAATTGGCGTGTATTTTGTTTAAACTGGATTTATACAAAATAGATGGTTATTGAGATGGTAAGACTTGAAATGAAATCCTTGTACAATTGTAAGTCCTAAAATTGAAGTTAATCTCTTTGCATTGTTATTAACTATTGCCAAGACGAAGGACATAAGGTATGAAAAAAGAATCTAATAAATTTCATTCAGTGATACTTTCTCCTGTAGCAGAAGGGAAATATAGGATTATATACTAATTTTGTAAAACTTAACATGCCCTAATATCTCTTATGGTTCTTGCAAAGTGTTATTCCACACTCAGAAAATATCTTACCTAAGTATAATAAGAGCTATTTTTGGCCTTTGTCCACAGCTGAGCGCAGCGCGTATACGTCACACCTAGCGTAATAAAAGTCAGTTTCTACGCTAATAGCTGTATGTAGACAATCGCAGTTTCCTGTTACTTTATCAAGTATTGTGTTTTTTCCTTTGTGTTATTATATGAGATCAGTAAACCCTAGTGTTTGTTATTTCAGGATTTTGGTGCTTTTGTTGATATATTTTATTTACGGACGCTCTTTAACATCTCAGGTCATCAGCGTCCCATTCAATTTGAAACGGCCGACAAATTTTGTTCAGAAGCCTCTTCTTTCAGGCTTGAGGTTCTTTATCGTGTCGTAAATGTACGACACGGGACCCACGGCTTTATTCCCTTCCGAAGGAAGCCATACTTAGGATTTTAACGCCCGAAAAAATCCATCGATCCTGGTCGGGTTTGAACTCATGTTCTTGGAGATTTCGGTGCGCCAGTGTTATTAGTTGTAATGTGTTAGTTAAGTAAATGCTATTGTAGCGTATTATATTGAACAGTTACCATTAGAAAAGAGAAAAAGTATACTATACAGGAATAACTGACATACTGTAGAGAACCTTAAATAAAATGTCAGAGTAGAAATTAACAGAATAACGAAATGGTAACTATTGTGAGAGAAAGAAAATTAAATTTAAAGGTACAAATTTGCAACTAATGATAGATATCACTTCGAACAAATTCTGAAAGCAATACCTGGAGGCATATTGTTGCAGAATACAGGGAACCGAAGTTTTTAAGAAGCGAGGATTTACCACCTCAATTTCTGAATTCCAACAGAAGTGTGAATATCTGTGGGGGATTATTGATACATGAGAGATATTCACACAATTCGGGAATATTTCTACCGAAGACCCAACAAAGAAGGTTAATGGCTATAGAGAAAGAGGAGGAGAGGGGGAGATGGGTGAGTAAAAGGAATGGGGCTCAGTATAAGGGTTCTATTTAGTAAAACTTACTTCTAGAAAATGTGTGATGTAAGTAAATCAATGTATATAAGTATGTAGGTCTGTATGTATATTTTGATAGTTACAAGGACGGTATCAGCAAGTAGGGTCGTAATGTTCATCGACAGTTTTACTTACTTGCATGTATTTTAAAACTGCTATAAAATCTTTTACTTAAAAAAATGTATGCGTGCTATTACTGACCAAAGTTATATGAGTAGAAATTCGAAGGATTTGATTGATTTATTTATGAACGCTCTTTAACATCTCAGGTCATCAGCGTCCCATTCAACTCAGGGCGTGAAACAGCCGACAAATTTTGCTCAGAGGCCTCTCTTTCAGGCTTGAGGCTCTTTTCCGTGCCGTAAATGTACGACACAGGACCTACGGCTTTACTTCCCTTCCGAAAGAAACCATACTTAGAATTTTTACGTCCGAAAAATCTATCGGTCCTGGCCGAGTTCGAACCCGCGATCTTCAGTATAGGATGAAAGTATGGTAATCACTACATCACCAGGACCGACAATTCGAAGGAAGTTGTCCATCGACGAAAAGGGAGGTTTGCATGCCGCAGACACAAATGAAAAATAACTCTGTCTTCTGGAATGTCTTGTTTGCAATAAAATTTTACTTTATCACAGAATATTCTTCTATCCCCGAGGGGTTATAATAAGTACATGACCATAAAACTTATGAGCAACCAACTCTCAGAAATCCGTGAGCCGCTCAGGCCCTGGTGTTATATTGATTATTATTTGGAAATAAAGCTAAGTGAGGCAAGAGGCAAATATCTGCTCCTATCTTATATGCTAATTAGTTTGGAAGGTTATGCTTCAACAGAAAATAAGTTAACGTTCTCAGAATCACCGAAGCGCCGTTCTAACGAACCGAATAACTTTATGCCTTGAAGAAACAGCCACACCTCATGTCTGTATACATACAAGAGCACGCCAGTGCCTCCCCAGCAGGTGATTAATTAGGTGCGATATGCATACTCTAGGTACGCTAATTAACCGAGTCTTAGAAGAGCTGCCAACTACATATGAGATGACACGTGTTATGTAACACCTCAGAAAGCTTTTCCCAGCATATTTACTTCAGAGAGACGCTTCTTTGCATGCTACATTAATTACACCATAAACGTTAATATCTTACGCGAAGAGAGAACACGAATTCGAAACTTGTTTGGCTAACTCTACTAATGTATATGTCTTTTTGAAGAATTTTCTTCCTACTTCTATGATTCAGTAACAGAAACTTTGTCGCGGGTTACGAGCACGTTCAACAGTGTAACAGAAGATAAACTGTGTACAAATTTTATAAAATAAAATTGTTAAATACAATAATAATAATAATAATAATAATAATAATAATAATAATAATAATAATAATAATAAACTGTATAAATCTCTTGACTGAATGTTTAGCTTGCCCCCCAAAACTTCCCAATTCCGAAATTTGTTAATCAGATAAAGGAGCGCTTGTTGACTTGAAATTTTATCGTTGGGAAATCTTTCCCCAAACTGTATTATTAGAGCTTAACAGTTCGGATTTCTCAGTATATACATTGAGGTTATTTGCATTATGGGCCAAATGACCGTAGCTGCTTCTGCCTTAACGATTAAAGTTATTAGATTCATTTCGGTATTTATATTTTTACTGAAAGTAGGAAATGATATTCCGTTTAAAAGTGGTATTAATCTGTGTAAATGTTGAAAATGGTGCCCCTCAGCGGTAATTCATTACATATACGTAGGAAATTGTCATATTTCATTAAAATTGTCTTGCATAAGAAAAAGGCGGTTGAAACTTTTCTTGTTATTGAGAGATCCAGTCCCATGTTTTTCTTTAGCAAGTTGGCGAATAGTTCCTCCACCTAGTACACGATTGACAGGATTTTTATTGCAAATAAAAATTAAGTTACCACTTCTCTGCAAGAATCCGTTTTCACATTTATATTGTACATAAAACCCGCTCTTCAACCTATAATTATATTAGTGGGTTAACTCACAAAGAACAAATGTTTACACAAAATGAAATACCGAGTAACACACGAACGCACAAAGATATTCGCTGACAAACCCTCCCTAAAACTAACTACAAGCTGCTACCAGCACATATATAACACGGCCATTACGCAGTTGCACTCTGCGGCCCATGATTAAAATAACCTCACTGTGTAAGTTTGATTTCATACTTTATAATATAAAAAATTGTTCATACAAACTTCCCCGCTGACTCCTAACAGATTGAACTCCGAACGGGAGGTTTGTGGTTCGATTTGCCCCAGGACCGCCCTCCCTGACAGGTTTTTCCAGGTTTTCCTGAATCCTCATAAATGGCAAATACCGGGGAGGGACCCTAAACTTAAGCCTGGAACGTTTTCTGCATTGAAAATATCCTTTCCCAGTATTTAATTGCATCTCATGTATCAACAGTGCCCACCGCCTGTGGTGCCTTTGTAGCAAAAAAATAAAAAATAAAAAAAAAATAAACACCATTAAAAAAATTCAACAGTATTATGAAATATGTATTGAATAAACAGAAAAGATAAAATTGTTATATGGAAAACATGTGAAATTACGTAAAAACGGTTTAAGCTAAAACAATGTACTAATGCAGTGTTGGATTGGTTTGTTAAGGGCAGAGAGGAATATTTCGGTACTTCAGCCGTGCTCAACTACTGGCCACTTGTGTTAACGCTCCCAATGGGTGCACTCCCGAAAGGAAGAGATGAGTTAATCGAGACATTGGACCGCCAGGGTTTAGGAACGGTAAGATACAAACATAAATAGGTAACCAACAATATTTCCAGCTAGAAAACTCTGACGCTATAAAGTTCGAGTCCCTTAGAAGAGCCTATTCTATACCAGACGCCGGGGCAGAAAGCTTTTCAAAAAGCAAATCACTGCTCTACCGCACATAGCACCAAACCACCTAGTTTGGCACCTTTGACCGTATAACTGAACCACTGGAACGAAATGGGACAGCAAAATGTTTGGGGATGGGAAACCAAAAAGAAACCAAAGTCGAGAGATGGCCGGCCTGAAGCAATTTGAACCTGCGACCGAACGTGAAACCCACGCGTCCTAAATCACCTCGTTTGGTAGATCAAAAATGCCTAATTCTTAACTATGAATAATAAAGCAATCGGTTTCAATTTCTATTTTTCCATAAGAGCGAGTTAATCACTTTTAGACACTGGAGGGGAAACTGCGTATGATGTATATAGCCTGAAAATATGAATTTACTTACATTACATTACAAATCTATCTAACCAGCATCATAACAGATAAATGTATTGCAAAAAACATAATACTGAAAGCTGATATTCGCTGTCAACAAACATAATTACGCGCTTATGCTGAGATAAACGGCGAGGAAGAGGAAGAGAAAAGGCATTATGACTGGACATGGACAGAGGTAGAGCCTACACATCGCTCTATTAGTTACACAATGTTCACAATGTATTATCACTCGTATAATGGTGTCGTACACATGAAACGTGATTATTGCTTGAAATTTTAATTAAAAATTAAAATTAATAATTTTATACTTTAATAATCCAAATAACGATCCGAAGTGAGCGAAAATTTGGTGAACTATTTACATAGGAGGAGAAATGCAACATTTGCGCAAGGGTCAAAAACACGCAATTTTGTTGACAAAGCATCTCATCTTTCATTACACAGAGAATAACTGTTCTGTTCATATCAAACTTCATAACGCAAATTAAATTCTAGATGCTGTGTATAGTGAAGGCATATCTATGTTTTTATTTTTCCAGGGCTGCAGTATTGTACATTTGAATCTATTATAAAGTAAGATATATATCTTCTTTAATGCAAATGTGGGTTCCTTTAGTTTCAATATTATTCTACCTCATATGCTATCGATTTCAGTAATGTTATAATATGAAATGCAATTTGCTATCCAACGATTCTTTTAGTTTTATTCGTCACTTTTCACTGGACGTGTAACCGTGAAATGTGCTTCTAGCCCACGATCTACCAAGACCAGGGTTCTGTGCGAATTATTTCCGTTTGACTTGGCAGGAGATGTGTGAAGCCGTGCGTGCGCATGCGCTGTGAACAGAACATCTGCTCCTTATCAAGCCCGGCATTCAACCGTGATCGCTTCTTGTAAACGATCATCTTCCTATGGTTCTTTTATATCTACTTCCTTTAACACGATTTCTTCCGCTGTATTCCTTAAGTACTGTTTCTTTCATCAAGTGTTACAGCTTCTTATTTCGCCGCCATAGACTAACCCATCCGTTCATCAATGTCGCCAACCTTGATCACAGTATACAAACGGTCCAGCGGACATCCTTGCTAGAAGGTCTTATGGTTTGACAGGAAGCGTTTGCACGGATGCTTCTCTCTGATTGATTGGCGCCAGTGATACATAAGACGAAGAACACACTGCTAAGTTCAGCTTGATTTTCTTGCTTGTGAGCTTGTAAACAGTATCTGTTAACTAGGGAGGCGTTAAAAAAAATTTATATTAAATATCGTATTTGTCGAGATTGAACAAGAATATTTTGAAAAGTATATTACATGACAAAGAGATAGAGAAATTTAAGAGTATGGCAGAAAATTAACATGTTCTACGTTTATTATAATTAATATCATTGAAATATGAACAAAAGAATAGTAATTTCTCTTCAACATTTTTCAAAGTATACTATGTAAGCTTTCAAAAACAGTACCAAAAACAAATGTATTTATAAAACGTATCTAATTTGAGTGTTTAACTCTGACAAACTAGCATCTAAACACCTACACCTGAGCAAAATGACACCTCCTATTGGGGTGGGTGTAAATAATTTAATTTTTCTTAAAATTTGAATGTTTTTTAAAAATGTTAATAATTGCATTTATTAAACGTATATCATTTAATATTCAGCACATAATTTAAAACATTTATAACATCAGGTATACAGGTGTATCAAAAAACTCAATTTTTTTTTAAATAGCAGTCAATGTTTACTTTTAAATGTTGGAACTGTTCTGTCTATTTTTATGACTCGGTTAATTTATTTGTTATTGTATTGCTTATTTTATTTCAAATATTCTGTAAGCTTATTGAGAGGGGGGAAATTAATTTAAATTAAATACAAATATTTGAGAGATTACAGATGTCCATGAATACTGTTTTCAGAAAGAAAAGTAACCTTGTTATTATAGGATATGGTAATTCTCATCAAAGGGGAAAGAGTACATGTCTTAATTATGTTAAAGGTATCGTGATAGAATTTGAATTTTAAGCAGGTTAGTTTAAACAGAAACATAGCACACTCCACAGTACCAAAAAAATGTAAATAAGCGCAATAGGAAATATGCACAACAAGAGAAGGCCAAAATCCTCTCTGAATGATGAAAATGCCCTTAATATGTTGCTACAGTGCATCAGTGATACTTTCTCGCGCGTTGCGGATTTTTTCCTAAGTGCAAACCCCCAATCGTTTGCCGCCCCGTGCATGGAGTAGCAAGCCTGCTAGCTTATTTATTGACCTTGCTGACTGACGCAGTTCATAGCGCAGCTGTTCCCACGTGTACGTTCAATCGTTCTTTTCTTAATTTGACAGCATACATAAAGGGAATAACGTCTCATGTGTTTACAACGACACAGAATGTCTTCATGTACGATCGATATATGTTAATTCAGTCAGCTCGTGAAGTTCGAAGACCATTTCAAGAAGATTTCCGGGTGTAGGCGCTCCGGGTACTAAAATAGTCCATAATCTGTTAAATACTTTTCAAAAAGTTGGAATGTCCAGCCTAAGGACCCCCCCCCCCAAAGCAGTTCTTACTGCAGAAATATTGCATGGCACTGGTAATCTTTTAGAAAATTCCGCTCAAAAATTCTTCGCCGTCTTGCACAAGTAGATATGGGTTTGTGCAAAACGATACTAAGTGTAACAGCCTGCGTTTGTTATCTCTGGGGAAAATGAAAAAAATGTCGTGTATAAGGCGAACCCGCACACCACACAAGAACTAAAAGTTAATAATCCTCAGGAAATTGTTCGGTTTTCTCAAAATGAACTGCAGCGAGTGATGAATAATTTTATAAAGAGGTGTCAAAAGTGTGTGAATTATGAATTTGATAATTTAGTAGGTAATGCGCCCCTTAAATAAGGTTTGTGTATTGTTGTTTTATTTTTTACCTTTCGGTTAATCACCGAGACCCGGCTAAAGATCGACGCATTCGCCCATAGGAAAAACGCTCCGGGGTAAAACCAAACTGATCGCGTGGTATCTGTCGAAGAAAATCCTCACACAACCACAATATAACAGGCAAGAACTTACAATGCCAGTTAAGTATATGTTTTAATGTAATTAAATGAATTAAATGGCAACTACACAAAATATAGTTTTTACAGGAATTGACATGATTTTATCCGAAAAAATGAATTTTTAAAAACTTTAATGAAATTGAAAAATCAAAATCGGAAGTTTTTAAAACACGTGATATTTTCAGAACAGGCAAAGTTTGTCTAGATGGCACAATTAATTGGCATAACTACCGATATTGTCGCAAAAAACCCGAAGCACAACATTTCCAGAAAGAAAATGTATGCGCTGGTTTGGTTCGTAATAACTAGTTATGGAACACTTCTACCATGAACATGATGTTGCCCTAGCATCAACCATTAAGTGTTACTAACCCTGAACCTGCCTAGCGTTTCAATGTAAACAGTAAGTAGGTTTTAGGCATTGCACCATAAACCCTAACCTTCTACCTCTAACGTTATGTACCCTAACTGCGTCAGACTTATGCTGATATCTTGTTTCTGAAGAAATTGTTCCATCTCTAGTTTTAACATTATTGGAACATTTATCTTAATAGAAATCTAACCTGCGAAATTATCTGCATCAACAAGATGATGCACCTATTCCCTTTGGAATATATTTAAGGAGAATTTTAAATGCAGCATTTCCTGGAAGATAGATTGAAAAAAGAGGTCATATTGAGCGGTCATCTAGATTGCCGGCCTCATTTCTCTAGATTATAGAACAGGACTTGCAGCAGAATACCAAAATTTATTGGATGTGAAACACGGAATCGGAATGGAGATGCATTTAATGCATCAAAAATCTGCTGTGCAAGAGATATTACAACATTTTCGTGGTAGGGTGGGACATAAATTGATAGTAAATGGTACTCACTTCGGACATTTGTTTTAAAAGAAAGCTCAGTTCATTTAAAATGAAAGAGTTCTGATACAATCCGTAAACAATGAGCTCACTATAACACACAATTGAGAGAACTGTTCAAAAAGGCATCGAATATCACATATCGAGAAGACATGCTAGGGACCCATCTTTATTATTAACAGAATGGCATCTTCGACCTTTTTATGCTAAGCAGAAATTGCTACCCAAATGGTGAGGAAATCTTTCAAAAGTAAGTTTGTTTTTCAACATAATGTGGCGATTATACAGCAGACATTACACAGTTAAAATTCAAAGCTCTGAAACACTAAACTTATTCACTTTCAGATACCACCTCTTTCCAATCCCATCAAAAAAAAAAAAAAAAAAAAAAAAAAAATAACGCCATGCGAGGAAATCTTTTCAAACACTGAAGAGGTCACAAAACTGATGGGTAATTTGTAGCACACTAATTTTTTTCTTGATTGATTTAAAGAAATTACTGCTGTGTAGAGCTGACAGAGGCATTTGTTTTGTATATAAAAAAGTACGCTAGCCTCTTGTTCTCTTTATGTAGACAAAAACTTGTCAGTTTCCTTCTTGATACCATGCAGTGCTTAAAAAGAGAGAGAACTAACTGGGACTGTTAAATACAACGGAATAAAAGCCCAGATATAACACAATGAATAACAATTTCAAGAATACAAACATTTAGTTCTAAAACATAGGATAGTTTGAAGTCCCAAATCTTTAATATTTAATGAATATGTTTCATACAAATATCTGTTGTAAAATACTATAAAGGTCAATTTGTGAAGCATAGAATCCCCGGTAGTGATTTCTTTTGAGTGCTTTTGTGCAGATATGAGACTGCGGTACACTGTTTTCCACCGAACATTCATATATCATTCACAAAGTTGTAGACATCATAAAACACTGAGGGCTTTCTCAGAGAGGCCAGTAAATATTGGCCAAAGATATTTTTGTCAACATCATACCGTGAAAGGAAATGTTTTCCACCCATCTCCCAGAGTTCTGCTTTTATCATTGTCTGTCTAGGACGAAGAATGTGGTCAGAAATATCTCAAAGAAAAGAACTTTGCAAAGGAAAAGTAAAAAACGCGGTTAATCAAATTTATTTAGTAACTCAACATTGCATTGCTAAGGCAGGGATCTTAGTTCGATTCTTGAGACTCCCAAGTGGCCTTTGTGGTGAAAAAACGGGATTTTTTGGAGTTTCACCAATTTTATGCCAAGGAATTTCTCCACTCTCACTTTCATATATCCTTCGTGATCTTGAAAGCCTAATGTAGAATGAAAATAATGACATTTGCCTTTAGGTCCCAAGTTGTGTGTCTTTGAACAGTTGGTAGATGGGGTTTGTAGCGCCGTAGGACTCATTCATTCACCACATACGAGGATAGAAAGCCTCCTTACTTTAAGTGTGGCTCCCGATTTACTTCATTTTACATCTCATTTTTTGTAATATATAAAAATCACATTGCAAAAAATTACAAAATCCTAGAGAGTTAAAAATCCCTAACAGTATAAATGTATGTTACAGTTTAAACTTCTAAGCTAGCTATAAATTTTCACAATAGAATCCCAAAAGTTTTTCAACTTAAAATGTTTAAATTACGACACAGATTCAATTATTTAGTCTACAGCATATCGTATGGATATAGACACAAAACTAAATGCATTTCAAGAATTCTGCGAAATACCCAGAAGAACAATAAAAATGAAACAAGAGGAAATGTCCATTTGAAACTATGCAAAATAATAGCTGTACCAGTTTACTGTTAAGTAAGTGGATAATGGACAATAAGCAGATGGGACAGAAAGAAGAATAGAAAGTTCAGAAATTAAATTCCTTCGATCATTAGCTTGATATAAATGAATAAATCAGAAGAGAAGTATAAAAATAAGAGAAGAATTACAGATTTTGCCAAAAAATGTATACATACTCTCACAGTAGATATTTGTTTAATACATTTCAAAGTTAGACCATAAAACAACAGTAATGTATAATGATGTTCTGTACACACATGCGACTCACATTACTTATGCTAGTGTTGCTACATTAAAATGGAGCCAAGATTATCGTTTGAACAGCGGAAAGAAATGTTGAAATGGTATTCGATAACCGAGAATATTGTTGAAGTTCAAAGGCAATGGAGACGTGTGTACACAACAGAACCGCCAATGCAAGTAACAATCGTGCACTTTAGAGACAAATTTGGGCCTTATGGTACCGTATGGGATGTTCACAAGGGCAGATCTGGGAGACCTCGTACAGCAGTAAGTCCCGCATCCTCGGCTATTATTTTGAAATGTTTGGGCATTCACAGCAGAAATCTACAAAGCAATGTGCACGTGAAACTGGGATTAGCAGAACCAGCGTGTGTCGTATTATTAAAACAGCCCAAGACTTTCGCATGCATTAAATGAAGATGACCCTGATTGGAGAATGCAGTACTAAGAGTGGTTTCGAAACATGGTGTAAGAAGATGAGATCTTCGTAGAGAAAGTAGTTTGGACCAGTGAGGCACAATTTAAGTTGAACGGAACTGTTAACAGACATAACTGTGTCTACTGTTGTGCAAACAATTAACATTTTATTTAGGAAAAAGCTATTAATTTAGCTGGAATTAATGTTTAGTGCGAGTTGTCATCTAGGGGTCTAATTGGACATTTTTTTTGAAGGAATAGTAACTGGCCCAGTGTACCTGAACATGATACGCACATCCGTCTTACCCGCCCTTCATACACTCTATGGAAATGAGGAATTTTACTTCCAACAGGATGGTGCACCATCACATTACCACCGAGACGTACGTGCGTTCCTTGATGACAATTTTCCAAGGCACTGGATAAGACGAAGAGGTCCGATTGAGTTTCTACCGCCTTCTCCGGATCTAAATCCGTTGGGCTTCTGCCTATGGGGAACTCTTAGGAATGTTGTATATCGTAGAAAACCAGCTACACTGGGAGCACTTCGGGAAAAAATTGAAACGGCATGTGCTGCTACTGCTGAGGACACTTTCACAAACGTTGCTCAATCAGTATAGTTCAACGTACTCAGAAGTATATCGATGCCGATGGTAGGCATTTTGAGCAACTGTTGTAGCTGTAAAAGTCTAAGATGATTAGTGCTCATATTTTCTGTTTGTGTCATTTCAGTTTTGTTGTGTTAACACAGTTTTCTTTGCTTGAAGTGTGTATACATTTTTGGCACCTCCGAATAATATAAATGAACTAATAGAGAAATAAAAAACGAACTCATACCAACATATAAGAAGAATGCCAGAACGCAGATTTCGGAAAAGTATACTTAACTGAACTCCAAGGTTACAGAAACGGAAGCATGCCGTTTTTAAGAAGGCAAGATCAATTGAACTTTCCTTAAGTGGTAAAAGAAGAATTTACTGCAAAGCTGAAGAAGACACCCTCTGTCGTAATGCGTAAACCATGTTAAATGTCATTCATTTTGAAGGGAATCCGAAACTATTTGTACATTCTTCCCTGTTAGACTCTAAAATGTTGGTAATGGTAATGCTTCGAATGAGAATCAAATATGAGAAATTCGAGGTTACGGCTGGAAACGTGCGCAAATTTTAGTAACTGCATTCAATTTTGTTTGGGTGCTATGGAGTTTCAGAAGCTATGTACTAAATACTTTGACAGCGTTCTCCATGCTTAAAGGCTTGTCTTCCATATACATTTTCTTCTCTGAACTTGTGCGAAGCATCTGAAAGCAAAGACACCATGTATCGAAAATGTAGCATGACATCGATTTTAAATACACCTCAAATAATAGAGGATATCAATCACGTAATTACGTCAGTTCCAACTTATAACGACGTAAAGCGAGCGAGACATCCTTGAGTACACGCACGTGCTATTTTTTTTTTTTCAACCTATGATGGGGCATAACAAAAAGACAAATGTGAATCTCAAAATGGTTTTATTATCAGGAGTCAAGTACAGTCAGTAAATTTGCTTTTCCACGTAGTCACCGTGAAGATTAAGACATTTGTTATATCGACAGTCGAGCTCTTCAATACCCTCTTCATGAAAGGTTGCCGTCAGCTTATGGAAATAGGTCTTTTAGGGGGGAGGACCCAGCGTACACAACACATCCATAGCCAACAATCGTGTACAGAGCTGATCTTGATATGTCCAGAAATACCACGGATAACTCATTGATGGTAAACCTCGGCCTCTCTTGAACCACTTGATCAACTCGCTGAACAAGCGACAGACCTGCGCCCTTGTCCACCTTCATCATGAACATCAGTTCGGCCTTCTTTAAATTTCCTACACCATTCACGCACAACACCCTCACTCATACAGCTGGCAAAATAAACACGGCACATTTTGCGACGAATTTCTGCTGCACTATTCGTTTCTGTCTGTTGAAAACGAACGACGCTTCGCAACTCGCACTTGGAAGTGCCTGTAGTTCAACTCTAACTGAACTTGGTCTTGGCGGACATTATGGTGGGATAGTAGCGCAGTAGCACAGTGCGCAGATCCGCTTTCTTGTGCTTGTCTGGTCACATAGTGGAGCGATCGGAGGGAGGTTCGAAAACTTAAAATAATAATAATAATAATAATAATAATAATAATAATAATAATAATAATTAGCTTAAAAATCTCCGTAGGTACTTAAATAAAATGTCTAAGGACGTGGGTTAGCAGAAGCGATCTTTTCACCGATCTCTTGATTTGTCTTCTTTGAACATTTTGCGTGGAGCCGAAAGTGAACTCTTTGTTTACGAGACCTCCGTTGAAACCGAAAATGATCTGTGTATGCAGGATAGTTATAGCAGCAGGGAACAGTCCTACAATCTTTAACTGCGTTACACTGTACATGTTACAACGATGTAACCTTTTTGAATCAACTGAAGCATTTTGAACCACTTTTGTAAAATTGAGTTGTTGTAAATTTTTATAAGTCTCTTAGGGCAAATATATTTTACGTTATGTAAAATGTGTTGTTCTCGAAAAAACAGTTTCATAGAGCAATTATAAGAATTTTGACCTCTCATCCAAGCTCTAAATTTTTTAAGGTTAACTGCTTTTTATGACAGAAAATTTATCGGTAAGAGTTGTCTCTACAGAAAGCGATATGTATATATATTTTCCAAGTTTAAAAACTCAATTTGATTCAAATTATACTTGTAGTTGATCTACCCAGATTTTTATTTTCAAATTTCTTTACCAATGATCGCAAAGAAAAAGGCTTAGAATGTAAGTATTCACGTTCTTCACAGTCAGTAAATACAGAACAAAATAAAGCAACTACTTCAGGAATTCACACAAAACTTCACTAGCCTGTTATTCAGCAACAGCTGACTGCTAACAAAACAATTGATTATCGCTGCTGGAGATTGTCTGTACGAGAGCATTGCTACTTCAAATTTAACAATGTTGGATACTGAAACAAGTGCAAGTATTCGCATAATTCAAATATGTAATATTGTGTTACTATTAATAACCTGTTTCAACTTTATTATTTAATGGTCTTTTAATATTAACTTTGAGCGGCTTCGCTTACCGCTTCCTGTCTCTCTTGCAGTCAAAATAATCAACAAACCTACTAAGAGTATAAGATTTAAATCCCCTACAGACAGGTTTTATTATTTTTTTTTGCGCAAAAAATGGGTTAAGTAATAGTTATGGGAAATTAAAGTTAAAATGTTTGGGGGTAGCGGAAACCAACCACGTCCTTGAGGATCCACCAATATTTGAGTGGAATTAATATTAAAAAATAAATATAGTGGTTTTCCTTAATTTGATGGGAATTACCTGATTCCTCCATTATTTACATGTTCTGATTCAATACGCCAGAACAAGTTATCTAATGGACGAACTGTCATATATGTTATTTAAATTTAAGTATAAAAATATAGGAATTTTGCTATTAGTTTGAATTAACACTTTAAGTTTTTACTATTCAAGATTTTGTTTGCTTATGAAAGAGAGCTTTATCCATAAATTAAAAGTGAGTCAGTGAGTTCCAATGCCAACTCATTTACCAGATGAGCATTGGAGTTTCGCACACATTTGTAACATGCGTAATCAACGAACTTCATTACGCTGAATGATGAAGGTGCAGATGGGGATACGATAATGGCAGAGCAACGGTGGAATGAGTGGCAGGGGAACCTAAAATACCCGGATAATACCTGCTACAAATCTCACTTACGGCCTATGGGGTCAAACCCGGGATGCCTCAATGGAAGGCGAGCAATCTAACCAATCGGTAACGCTGCCGTCAATAAATTAAATATAAAGTCCAAAATTTCAATTGTCTTAGACCCCGTACTATCAATGGAATTCATATTTTATCAACAGAACAAGTGCGGAGAGGTTTTTGCACAAGAAACCTATGTTATGTTTATAATTGTGCATAGATAACAGTTTTTCATTTAAAATATTCTATACTTGCTGTAATTTTAGCTACAGCACCTTGAAGATTATAGAAAAACTGTGAGGGAGCTAATCCGGGTGTTGAGAGCTCTTCCAGCAAGAAACAACCGCCAGCAGGGCTAACACTACAGGCAACCTTCTCGCACACTTGCTATAAACACTCGTTAAGGAACGCGGCATCTGCCACTTCACGTTATTTACCAAGTAACGCATCACGGCTCTACTAATTAAGTTCCGGCAATAGCAGAGAAGTTGGACAAACAAACGCAGAGCCACTTTCTGTACGAACTTCCTTTATCTTAAGATATTGCCACTGCAGAAGAAATCCCGTATCTAACAGCTTTCACACAAACAAAGGAAGTTCCATGCAGAACTGTGTATCTTGGTGGCGAAAAGCGCCGGAAGTCGTGGATATCCGGAGGGACAGAGGTGGGGAAACTTGCAGGAATTGACGTTATCAAACCGGAAATTGTATTCCAGAGTTCGCATAAGGGGGACTTTCATCGATCGACGGTTATGTACAGGTTCCGTTTGCTTCTGGAAGTCGTTACAGAAGCCCTAAAATTAACAGAAATTCCCAGTCAATTACAAATGAATTTACTTTCCTTTGCCTCAGCGCTTAGAGAGTTGTTTAAAGTTTTAATTGTACCTCGAGTATTAAGAGGTTCGTGCTATTTTAAATCCGTATAAACTCAAGAATAGATACAGTAATACAAACATTATTGATCTCTTCACAATTGCAGTTTCATAATATCAGATTTAGATATCATTTAAACTTTAGTCTCATTATGAAAACATACTGTACCACAATTTCCATAAACTCTATAATCACAACTTTGTGACTTATCTCAATCGTCAATCTTGCGAAAACAGTTCATTATAGTACACTGGTTTAGAAAGAATCAATAGAAACTTGAGGAGTAGGCACAAACGGCCAACGGTTGAGCAAGGTTGATATCCTTCTTTTTCCTTTACAATTATGCCAATTTAATTCAATCCAAGATGACACTACCCATTTCTAGCTGCTAACAGTAACTGATTTTTTGAGAAAATTAATAAAAATGCTTTATGAAATCAAAAAATTTATGTATTTATATTTATATTTTAATATCACATTAGAAACACCTTTCTCTTCAGATTACTGTTTAATATTTACACTACTAGAAATACCGTTATTTTCCAAACGTATGATAAGCTTCCGTTTTATATAATGCAGTACAGAATTCACTTACAAACACAGTAGCATTTTACCTTAATATATAAAATTGTTGACAAGTTCATTTTTAGAACTCAGCGCTTCATCTGTATGAATGGATGGGCTGAGGTAGTGGAGAATATTTCGGACTTAAGTCCTGCTCCGGTTGGCCCTTTGTGTATAGACCCCACAATGGGGGCACTGGGAGGAATGGATGCGATGAGGGAGACAGCGGGCGGCGACTGCGCGGACGGAGATGGGGTTCCTAACATGTTTCCAGAAGAGCACTTTTCTTCTCTCCAAGTTGTACGAGTCCTTCAGAAAGTTCAATTCTATTCCAGGTGTCGAGGCAGAACCCATAATCCTACCGCGCCCTGGCACTTTCGACCCTATAAGAGAACCAACAGAACGAACGTTTATGAAATGAGAGAGCGGAAATTTCGTGGAATGTAAATATACATCCCAGCATTCGCCGAACCCGGAACCTCCCGAATGCGAGTTTCAAGCGTTACCGCCTGATCCATCGCGGTCGGTGCGCTTCAATTCATGCCTATCATGTAACGGGGTCATCGACAAATACCTTCGCACTAGGGTGATGTACACCGCACAGGAGAAAGTTGATACTCCTACATTTCTAGCATTCTTTCCTTACTTCGAAACCGATTTTGGGCAAGTAATCCGCCCACCATTGCTAAGGTTTGAACTTTAAGAGTGTGTGCTTGCCTTGGTGGTTAAGTGAACAAAATAATTATACCCTCAACACATGGGCATTGCTGCCATCCGGATTCAATTCCCTAGTGAAATCTAGATTATACAATGACTGCGGAGCAACTTCTCGATGACCCTTTATATCAATCTTTTCGTTACTCGTGTGCAGTGTGAGAGAATTAGACAGATAGCAGTACAGTAGTTAATGATGATTACACTCCAGTATTGATATTCTGCTGTAATTCTTAAAGGAGTCATTCTAAACGCAGCATTTTGAAACTACGGCCATCATCCCCAATCGTTCATTTAAATCTGAAATGGGAACACTAATATATATATATATATATATATATATATATATATATATATATAGTGTTTAATGTGTCACAGAGTTCTAGCACATGTGAGAAAGCTAACCGTTTCAATTTAATACACTCATCAAATTACTTATCACATTTTCTTGTATAACTCTGTATAACAAGCGAGATATTATAATATTATGAAGATTACGATTTGGCAGCGGAGGTCAACAAAATGAAAGACAAATTATTTATATGCGGTATTAATATTTTTATATTTATGTACAGTTAAATGCATGTATTTTCATTAGCTGCAAATTAGTATTGGTTTAAGTCTATTGTGATTACTAATAGGTCGATTATTAAGGATAATAATATTCTATTTATTATTTCTGTTATCACCATCTTATTATACAGAGCGAACCGCCGTATATCAGTTTCATGTCACTTAAGAAATCGTAAGCACATGTTGGATTAAGCCTTCTTGAATTTTATCGAAAACTTCCTGTCACATTTCTCCCTTCTTCATAAACATGCTGCTAGGATCTTGTTTGGTTCAACATTTCTCATTTCCTACTGTGAACACAAACAAGAGAATAGAAAGCAAGCTTAGCTGATGATATGACTTTAAAATCTGCTCTTAGAATTAGCAGAGTATTGCGCTTATTTTAAACAGCAAGAGATGTTGGATGCTTAGTAGCATCCACGTTAAAATTGACGATCAACAAATATCAGTGCGATATTATAATATTACAAATATATTCATACCACTAACATTACTATGGGCACAGCAAATTGCCGAATCCTCAGGGAATTTGGTGCCTATAGCGAAATTATTCTTCATGCACACCCTGCTTCAGAGGAATTGCTGAGTTGGTCAGCGCTGTTGTGTATCATCATACGAGACCTATAGGAATTCGCATATTCAGTCAGATAGAAGAAGACATTTCTGTGAACTATTTGATGTTTATAAATTAGCTCTCTTTCAATGAAAGCCAAAAATCATGTCAGTAATGAACTCGTTTATTCTTAGACAATTCGTGAACAGCAGTAATCCTGTATGTTGGTACCCCTGCCACTCTTTACCACACCTCCACGGGTGACCGAGGTCATTAAGACACTGACTCATCAGCGGAGGTCTGGGTTCGAATACCACCAGGTCCGTCCTCCCTGACTGAGGTTTTTTCCAGGTTTTCCTCAGTCCTCATAAATGGAAAATGCCGGGGAGGTACCCTAAATTTAGGCCTGGAACGATTCCTTCCTTAAAAGTAAATCCTTTCCCAATATATTCTTTCATCTCATGTATCATCAGTGTCTAACACCTGTGGTGCCTCTATAACAAAAACAGGCGTTAAACATCATTCATTCTTCATTACTCTTTACCACGCCTACTGAGACTATCATGGTGGTTTTTGAAGAGAAAGCTGTCTACGGGTCGGTATTTGACAAACAAGAAGTACGATGGTTGGCAGTTTCATTCTACAAAGTTTTTGTTCTTTACAACTTCTTCACTAAGTCGAGTATTGTGTCTCCCTTGAGGAGGACTCGCACCCCTGCTTTCTCTGTAATATAGTTCGATATAAACAACAACGATAAAGATATCATTTGAACATTGTACATAATTGAACTTACTATAAAAGACAGAAGAGAGAAACCTCTCTCGCAATTTTCACTTCGAAATTCCAGAAGTGATCCCAATAAGCACAAAGTTGTACTATTTTATATGATCCCTATGGAAGAAAATACAGTACTGGAAATATTTGTTACATCACCCACAAAATATTTATTTTCCCACCTCATCTAGAAATATCACCATTTTGAAATTGTATTATAGTTGTGTTTCTAGGTATAACCCGAATATTTGAAAGTCTAAAAATGTGAAAATTTTATGCTGATCATCTTTATATCTGTTTAAAGTACACGTAAATATAACTAATTTTGTAATTAAACCTGGTGAGTGCTTGTTTAATAATTATATTAAGAGAGTCTTTTACACATATAAAATTGGTCATTCTAATCCTAAAAATGCTGAATTAAAACTTTGAGCTTTTATTACGGCATCGCGTCGTCTGGACATTGAAAGAATTGAAGTTTTGACTTCATCAGGCGAAATCTTAACTAAACCACACTCTATAGATGGCCTCAACCAGTGGTTTTTCCCCCCTAAGCATGTTCAATAGGGTTGAGATCTGGGCTGTTCCCTGGGCCGTATGAAGGTGGAAATCCCTTTTCTTCAAGAAAACTTCTAACTTTTAACATAAACTTGCAACTTTTTTTTAGAAGTATGTGGATTTATCATGAATTTAGTGATGGGTTCATGGATTTAGTAACAAGTAGTTAAGTAAAATTAGTAGTGTTTAAGCAAGGTACTCACTTCTCCTTCCCTGTGACATAGTGCGCAGTCATCATGGAAAGTGCAATTTTCTGGTGATAACGAACCGCTTCACAATTGTGACATTTAACCTTGTCTTAAAATTATTATGTATGCGTCTGAATTTACTATTCCCTCAACAAAATGCAATACATCCACTCCTATGCTGAAGATACAATCCCAGATCATCACACTTTCTGGTAACCTCACTGTTGAGTCCAAACGTTCTGGCAGAAATTCTTCACTGATACAACGTGTAAATATTTTTCCCTCGTTTACCCTTTAAATTTTTATTCATCTAAAGAGATAACTTTACCTCCTCATCTATTCAGTCAATGGGTATGTTCCTTGACCCATTCCAATCGAGCTTTCTTCGCTTTAACTGTCAAAAAGGGCTTCTTCCGTGGCCGTCTAGCAGATAGATGCATGTCTTAAAAGCTGTATCTGATGGTTCTGGTGCAAACCACGTAGTAGAAACTTCTTTCCACTCTCTTTTCAATTCCAATGACGCCATAAGCGGGATTTTCACACAGATCTGCTTCAAAATGCGGTCATTAGCAGCATAGCAGAATAGAATAAGTATATTTTTTCTGCCTCATTCTTTAATCTGTTTCAAATTCCCAGTTTTCTTATATTTAGCAAATATTGTTGACACAGTGGACTGGTTAAACCTTATCTTTGGAGCAATATGTCGAATAGAAATCTTCAGATGCTAGTGTAACAATTACACTCTTTTTACGAGGATTTAATTCAATTCCTTTACCCATTTGTTGTCGGTCCTGATGGTGTAGTGGTAATCATACTTGCCTCCTAAACCCAAAATCGCAGGTTCGATCCCGGCCAGGTCATTGGATTATTTTGGGCGTAAAGATCTTGAGAATTACTTCCTTTGGAAGGGAAGTAAAGCCTTAGGTCTGGTGTCAAACATTTACGGCACGATAAAGAACCTCAAGCTTGAAAGAAGAGACCTCTGAGCAAAATTTGTCGGCCGTTTCACCTCCTGAAATGATTGGGACGCTGATGACCTGAGATGTTAAACAGCATCCGTAAATAAGTCAAATCAAACTATTTGGTGCTGCTGTTATTAAACAGACACGCACACACACACACACTGACTACTACATTAAAACCAACAATAAAAGCAGTAGTGTCACAATACTGGAAAATGTTTAGAAGTTCTGTTGCATACAACAATACATAATCACTTACAGGTAAAACAAAATTTAAATAGTGAACCTATTGTTCACATTAAGTAGGGTTAAGTGTAAAAATACACAAAATACATAGGTGATGCAATAAAATTGTCCAGTAGTGTACCTTAAATTGAAAATATGTGTTTTCACGAACAACTGTCCCTATTTAAAATTTTTATTATTAAGAGAGTTGTCACATAGTGGTGACAGAGTCTTTGACAAGACATCAAAGCTGTCTTCAAATTGCGCGCGCATTCCTCTGCCTTGATCAGCCAGGATGAGTCCATGTATCACATTCCCAACTCATACTGACACCACAAGCGGCTGTCATCGAACATATCCAGCAACCACATGGTGTGGTTTTGGATGCATTTGGAATGCATGTGAATAATCATGGAGTGGTCGAAAGATGATACGGTAGCTTACATGTGGGAGGATATGGGATCTCTCCTGTTGTCAATACTGCAAGAGAAATGTGCTAGCTATTAAGTGACTTGCCTACGTGTAGATAACATACGCCATTTTTATTGTCAATTGCAAGGTTATGGTAAAACTATAAATGATATCCATAGTATAATAGTTTTGCTGCTATTATTTATAACATTACACAATAGAAATGGGTAATTAAGGTCATTGTGTGTAAATGTGAGGGGTAGGATTTAGTTAGTAGCAATACTTTATTTATATCGGACACGTTTCTAAGTTCTGCTGTCCTTCAATATAGAGGAAAAGGTGGTAATATAGCACTTATTTTTATTTTTACGGCTCTTTTAGGGTAGCCCTTACCCGTTATATTTTCAAAGCATACTTTAATAGATATATAATATATTTTTGTATCGCTTATAATCATTTAAAGTATGCATGCTAAGTAGCTATTTATATATTTTATTCATAGTAAACATATGTAGCTATTCTCTCAGGACTACAACCTGTAGAGATGTTTCCGCTGCTACATCCAAACGCCTTAAAGTAGTCTTAGGAACTGAAAACTCCGGAACAGTTTTTTTAATTCCCATTTTTTTTTTTTTTTTGCCTTCGATGGCCTTAACAGCTTTAACCATTGCCTCTGGGCCCCACGGTTTTCTTTTCTTAGGTTGCGGGGGTCAATCTGCTTTCGAGTCATAACTGAAATAATACAATTTCATCACTTGGTATTTAAAGGAGCTGATATAATATGGCACCCCAAATGTGGAGGGGTGCCACTTACCACCACCCCCATGTTATACAATGACTAAAAGAAATACATTTTCTACTAGTTGTGCAGGATTTCAAGTTACATTATTAATAATACTAGTGCATGTACTACATTTCTGAAAGCACACGATCCTCAGTGATAAACAAACCATGGCATAATATGCAGTTCCTTACCTTTCAACAATACCTTCAACAATCCGTAAAACAGAAAATTACACAATGTGTCTACAACACTTGCAGGAAGAACTTAGTAGTACAACTGGCATGTTAACGGTCAGGATAAGAATAGTTTGAAATAGAACTCACTAGATGTCAGCAACAGACAGTGGCTCCATACTACAAGCAGGGGCCAGCCATATTACCACCTTCTGCTCTACTGTATTAGCGTTATAAAACCCGTTGTCAGCAATACATAAATCTTAATTAGTCGTTAGCAGCTCCTGTTCTCTTTATAACTCGAACTGCTTGAGTAGTTCTGCAACGAATACTAGCCAGTGATTCCTTCATCTCTCAAATCAAATGGAATCACAAGGGATTAAATCGGGAGAGTATGGTGTATGGTAGAGCATTTCTCATTCCCATAGATTGCACAAAGTAGTCAGACATGCGCTGCATGAGCTCGAGCATTATCATAGATATCTTCTGCAAAAAGGGTAGTCGCTTTTGATTAAAAATCTGTTGCCAGATTGTGTTCCAAAAATTAACAATATCCTTGTGCATTGACGGTATACCTGGACGTATGGGGATAATGCCAATATAGCCATACGAGTGAATCACTAAAACTTTTATGTTGTTGGGAGTGTAACGAGCTTTTCATTTTTGCAGTAACCCGAAATGACTCCATTCTTTCTATCGCCGTTTCGTTTTCGGCTCGTCAATCTTGCTCAAGTCATGATACGATGTAAGAAATCCTCTCTTGTACATTCGTAGTGCTCCAGAATGGGTAGAAACGTCATATCATTTCTATTTTTTCCATTTTCGCAATGGTATTCGGGCGATAATTCTGCCCTTAGGACTAACTCATAAATGTGGGGCCAATCTTTCGGCAATAACGCGGAAAGAGCACTCACTTCTTCACTTGCATCACCTGACAGAACCATGCCTTCTGTTCACTAAGGTGACCGGATGAGCACAATGATTGCATTACATCAGACGGCAAGCCAACCAGTGATCGTCTCGTCATTGCAAGAGTGTATGGAGTTGAAAAGTACAGTACTACTAGGCGTGTAACCCAAGTGTGGTTAGCTGGTTCCGTTGCATGGCGTTTCTACAGCAATGTTGTAGCCATTATTAAAAATTCCACCTCTTATATAAAAATTGCACTAGAAAAACTATTATCGTTATACAATAATATAATCTTTCATAAAATTTTTTGCTAACGCAATTCAGCCAAAATACAAGAATTAGCTACAATAGGTTTTATCAAAATGTTGAAATTCCAAGCCTTTTCATTTTCTCTTTATGCAATGCTTAACATTGTACAGTACGACAGAATGAAACACACGTCACAATATTATCAGATACATTCCTCTCACGTGACAGAAGTATATCGTATTATTACCACGCTACACTAAGTTAATATCGAAACGTCTTCAATCTCCACAATAATCAATTGTCTATCACTGTTTTAGACTCCGTGTGGATTTGAAAATTTGACTGTCAACATCTAGCGGATGATTGACAATAGAAATATTGGAAAGAGTTTTATTGGAGCGCTATAAACAGAAAATGGCACATTGAAAGTAAATCGTTTGTAATTATTTACTTTTCTAAGCAATTACATATAACTTTAGGTAATTATAAGAATTCATAATTGAAACAGATACTTAAAAGTAAAATATGTGATTATAGGTACTATGTGATTCACACATGCGTGTTTAACTATGTCTAACTTTTAACAAAAATTATAAGAACAAAATAAGAGTGTTAAAGCAGGCCGCGAAACTAACAAAACACTGATATAAATAAACTTTCACTCCTTTCTTTTTCAGCTTACAACTAAATGGTTTTATCTTTCTGGAAGACAAAGAACGGAAAGGCTTATAACGCTTGGGTAGGTAAACAGAAGGAGAAATCAATAATAGCTATACGGCGTGTAGCATTTTCAGTTGCTCATTTCTAGTGCTAGGGTGAGGATTGGATGCTTTAACGACCTTGTCTTCCATTAACCATGGAGTACTGGTCGGAGCAACAATGTATATTTTATGTAGAGAACTTTATTGAAACCAAGTGCATTCAGAGAAGTAATTGCAGATCAGTATGATCGAGCAATGGTTCCGAAACGGAAGCAATTATTAATGATTGGATAAAACAATGATGTACAACTGGAAGTGTTAAAATTAGCGCATACGTGGAGAAAGACAATACCTGAGAACATTGGAGGGGTGCTAGTTGCCTTGCTTTGCTGCCCAAAGCGTTCAGCACGACATCATCCTGTAACATGACGAGATCTGCATAAGATAATGAAGTTCATCCATACAAAATACACATTGTTCGAAAGCTAGGTGAGCTTGATAATGCCCTACATGTACAGGAGACATTACTAAGTAGAACAGAGAGAGATTTGTCTAATTCCTAGCTGGTGACTGTTGACAGGGTATGCAAGCGAACAAAACTTTCGGTACTGGGCACCAACTATCATCTGAAAACAATTAATTGACGGTGTACAATGATAAGGTTGTTCTTTTTTCATTTGGTGTTGGAATGGTGGAATTAAATCACATAAGGCCGGCCACCAATGTAAAGAAACTCTAATCACAAAGAAATTTCTCTGTTTAGGAAACAAATGAAAGTCCCATGGAGTCAAATCAAGGAATAAGGCAGAAGTGGCAGCCAATCGCACCACAATTCATTCATTTTCGTCATTGTAGACATGTGTGAGGTGAAGCGTTTTTGTTCATGCAAGACGACTGTCCTCTTTGATAAACTCGGCCATTTCTCGCATATTTATGTTCTCAATACGTTCAAACAGCTAGCATAATGCGCTTCAGTGATAAACGTTCCAGTGTGAAAATGGTCAATAAACAGTACATCCTTGTCATCCTAGAAAACCGATGCCATGATATTCCCTGCCAATTTCAAACTCTTGTTCTTCTTTGATGAAAAATCGTTATGCTTCCATTGTTTTGTTTCAGGGGTGTAGTAGTGCACCCTTGTTTTATCACTAGAGTTGCGGCATTCATTTTGCCGATAATCTTCAAAGCACAAATCTTCCCTCAAAATGTGAAATGCCCACAACTTCAACAATTGCAGACATCTTTAACCAGCAATCCCCCAGAAATACGTCGTGCGTCTTATCGATAATTTCTGATGTGTTAACGAATTTTGGTCGTCCGTTGCGTGTCATCGTCCAAGCTTTCACAGCCGCGTTTAAAATCCATGGTCCAATTGGAATCAGTTGAAAACGAGGTACAGAGTTCCCGAGATATCTGTATGAGTTTATATCAATTCAAGGATATGCCAATTCATATCCTTCTCTACCAAGTACTTAATAACCGCTCGGTGTTCAATATTTGGCATGTGTCCGCCTGCACTGCAACATACAGCTATAGCTACTACGATTCTCGACCAATCCATAAATTATTGCACAAATGTTCTTTGGAAGATGGCTGGTTTTGATAATAAAATTACTTCGAACTGAGTCTTTCAGGCTGTAAGACCATGGGTCCAATGAGATTCTTCTCCATCTTCGGAAATGTTTTGTCCACGACTGCGGTGGACATCATCAGAGGTGTGGTAGACAATCTTCTTGGAGAAGAGATAGTCATTCGAATTAGAGGCGATATCAGTTACTGTCGTTACACGCAGGGTAAATTCTGGAACCCCAGTCCCGAGCGACAGCGGAGAAAGCCGAGCTCCGTAATCTTGTTCCTTATTACAAAACACTTTTTACATACGTTGCCTTATTGGAATTGGCAATTAATTCACACACACACACACACACACCAACCTTAACGCTAATCTCTGGTAAATCCTAGAAACCCGTTGACCCCAGTGGTTTGCTGCGGCTAGCTACGGCCTGACGGCCTACGCAGGCCTTCTTTTCGTAAATATAAATTGTGTGAGACTTTGTGCTACTAAGTACTAAGTAGGCGAGTAAATCATTGTAATAGTGACAATTCTTATAAGAATCGTTTACCATCCTCTTTACAGTTTTTCCTATTCGCTGTTATTTTCCTAATTTTCGATGTAAAATTGCTCTTAATTCTCCCTTTTGATTGCAGCAGAAAAAAGTTGTAAATATAAATTTATATCAGATTGTGTGTGCGTGGTACTATGTTAGTGAGTAAATTATTGTAATTGTGGCAAATCTCCTTTAACTCCAAAAGAAGAGGAGAAAATAGCTCCAGGACATAAGGATTCGAACTGACTACCTTTACATCTATAACATGACGCTCTAACCACCTGAGCTACCAAGACGTTACTATCGAGCTATATCTGTGGAAGTAATATTAACCTCGGCTTTCTCCGCTACCGCCCCAGAGAGTAGCTCGGGACTAGAGCTCCAGAATTTATCCTATTAGTAACGAAAAGGTATCATCAGTTCCACAGGCACCACTACTAGCCACTTATTTCAGCAACGAGTCAGTCATTGCCTCGTTTCCAAGAAAAGTACATCGAACACAGCACTGTTGTAGTTCACACAGTTCGTGGACGAAACGTTTGCGAAGATGAAGGAGAAAAAGCCCATTGGATCACGACCTTACTTCCCGGAAGACTCGGTTCATATGGCGGTAAAAATTTCTTTGGACCTGCTGGTGTAATCTGCGGGTCATTCCGAGAAATTTTTAAATGACTCTCCTACGTATGAAAGGTAGTGGCTTATAGGAAACATTGTATGGTGATGAGCAAATAGATAAATAGGCGAATGAATTAGAGTGTATACAGTACAAAGAAAAGAGTTTAAAGCAATAAAAATATGGATGAATAAACAGCCACTAAAAGGGCTGTAATATGTGTCTAAAGGTTTTATTTTAATAGTAATATATTTTTTTGGTTAAGTTAATGCTTTGTGATACAATTTGGTATGAAATAATTGTTATTGGTTACACTTGAAAAGTGATCAGGGACAGGATCAACTGACGTCGTGTTATAATTCTGCATAATATTTAGTAAATTCAAGGATATCTAATTTAAAAAGTTCTTTTTAAGCAAGAAGTGTTGGCAAAAATGTCAGTTCATGACTTTTAAGTAACACTCTGGTTATAAGAGGGTTAGCTAAAGATGAATGTCTAACTTTCTTTGGTTTCCAAACAGGCGAAAATAAGATTTTGTAAATTTAGTTAATTACATTCTTAAAGTCTTTGATAGTGTGAATGGGAATGGGAAAGCTTAGGGAAAGGAAACTGAGTCAAAAAAAAACTACGAAAGATTGTCAAAGGAGAGTCAGAAGTCGGAGCAAAGTCAGAAGCTGAAACGAAGCCCAGCAGGCTGGTGTTGATAAGCATGGCGACTGTAAAAGTTTTACACATTTCACGAAATCATGAGCTGCTGAGAACTCCTCTTTCTTGTTTACAATGAGGTTAGGTAATAATTTTAGATTTTACTTTCCTGCGTTTAAGGCACAGCTTCGGAGGCTTTGTGCCAGAAGGGAAAAAGACGAGAAAAACACATGTAAGGCAGAAGCTATTGTCCATAACTTTTCCTTTGACTTGCTTTCCTTACGATTGGGAGAAATTTTCTGTTTTCAGCGCCATCACGTTGTACCTTAGGGACAAAGCGAAAAGCTACATAAAAGGAAACCTCCAGACAATAAGATAGAAACTTTATGATCTGCAAGTATATAGGATCTAGAAGAGAAAGGAAGGGATAAACCAGACGAGAGAACAATGCACCTCCCTAGTTCTTTATTGCGCCAAAGAACGAAGTGTGCACGCTTTCAAAGTCTTGCTTCAGGGTTCCGTTTAAATGTCTACTGTAAAGGTTAAAACTGCTTTTATATCTTCTTTAATCTGCCCGTGAAAAGCTAATAATTTGCAGATGAACCAGCTGCTGTTGGGCAAATCGAAATAGCGTTTACAAAGAGTTGTCAAAATGGAAATTCTACCACTTTGAGGTTTAGCAGACAGAAATGCTTTGTGGCTAGGTTAAAGTTTTTAGGATGATAAATAACAATGCTGCAATAATTTCAGTGATTATAGAAATTTCTTATAAAAGCAGTATGAGATAAGGTATCTAGTTCAAGTTATCTAGTAGAAGTTAAAATTAAACACTGACATCCTCTCTTTGGTATAGTGATTAGCATTGCTGACTGCTGGCCATGAGATCCCGAGTTTGATTCTGGGCATAGACATTTGCTAATTTAGGAAGGACTGGAACTGGTTTTTACCCAGTCTCATGAGGAAAATTGGAGAGCTCCTTGATAGAGAGGGTTTGTCTTTGATATTTAAAGCCACGTAATGACAACCTGCGGGTTGTCGATGTGCTGAACACACATGCAATACTATCCTTATCAGATATGTCGCAAGACGGAGTTAGATGACGCAGCGGTCGCTGTGGTAGGCTATGGAGGAAAACTAAATGCTGATAAACTATTATTAAAACAAAAGCCTTAGAATACCTTTAAACCTACTTCATGAGAGAGGAAACTCCCTCATCATTAGTATTTTCAATATCAGGTGATAAAAACATCTCTAAAACCTCGAGCTAATCCTACGATATTGAACAACGGTTAACTGATTTATCTTTTATGTAGCTTAGTCTAGAGGAAGATATCGATCTAAATGTATGGTCTAATAAATAAAGCAACAGAATGTAGTTTCGTAGAATTGAACTCGATCCGCTTGTACTTGACGTCAATATCGTCATCATCGGCGCCATGCTCTATAACTTGCGTCCCTCATTAGATGAAATTTGAGCAGGCGGAACGTAGATTTCCTAGTTCAAAATTATTGTTAAAGAACTTTCTATATTTTTGCATTATAGTTGACTAACTTCAGTTAGTTGACTAACTTCCAGTAAGGTAAACTGTCCAAATAACGCCATCTTTTCCCTTAAATTACTATAGGGCTGGAAATATAGTATAAACAAACAGTTATGTTAAAATACTTTAATATTTTCCTCAGAAAACAGCTGCATACTGGCGTAATTGGGAATGGTAGAACCTATGAACACCATCTCTTTTCTAATATAAATAATTTAATATTTTTTTCATAATTTTCCAGCTAAATACGAGTTTGTGTTAAAATGTTAAATATTCACTGAATGTTTTAATTGAGTCTTTCTTGATGTGGTCTTTAAGCATTAGATGGGACAGGCTTGTAAAATATGGTTATTTTGGACATCTGACTTATAAAGTAAATAGATAAAGATATAAGGAGTTAAATTATTAAGTACTACTCCATACAGTGTCCTGAATAAACAAATAATATTGCAGACCATAGGCGCCTTCATGCTTCACAGCGCTACCGTTTAACCTGTTTCAGTAGCTACACACAAAACCAAATGACAAAAATAACGTTTTAATAGAAATTATGTCAAGCATCTATTTACTCATTCCGCCAATAGATAGCATATGAATACAGACTTATGTAGTATAATATGGTAGCATTTTAAAGAACTGATTTATTGACGTTAAAGATACGAGATACAAAGCATTGTTTGGTTTAGTTATCTTGAATATATAAATTTTAGAAATCCAAAACTGACTGTCGAATTTCTACCATTAATTAAATCATTGTGTACAGATCTAAACTCCTAGCCAACATTAACAAAATTTTGTACGGGTCTTATTTAGACCAAGTCAAAAAATACAGAAGGTTTTAAATTTGGTCAAACAATCTTGCGTCCTAAGTTCATCCTTCGTGTGAAAAAGTTAAAGCTGATTAGTTTATCTAATCAATTTGAATCAAGGTGGATATTTACTTTTTAACATCCTACAGAAATTTTAGCTGTATGCTAACTCTGTGCTGTCGCTAATTTCATTCCATAAGTTGATGGGAAGATACATAAAATGAGTTGAAAAGCCTGTCATTTTATCTCATGAAATGTTATATGTACCTGTTTTTCGTAATGTTCCTGGATATTATCACAACCTCTAGTAGAGCCCCAGCTTTTACATTATTTTTCAGTTAACTTGGCACGAGTTTTGACACTAGAGACACGCTCCTGACTTTAATCCATACAAATTCCGAACGCTCTTAAGTTAAAATCTACAAAACGGACAGGAACACAAACAATACAATGATCTGATACTTGAGTTCAGTTGCTGTTATTGTAACCTTGTATATATTCACTATATCGTTCATATTACAATTTCAAATGATACCTGTAGGGCCCTCTTACAATGGCGGGAGAGGAGTATTGCATCTTGTCCCGCTCATGTCTCTTTATAGACTGTCGCTTTTCCTTGTAAAAACCTTGAAACATGCAGCTATAGGCATGCGCACAGCTTGGCTTGTTCTATGTTTCACACACGCTAGACGAGCGCGGAATTAGTTCGTTATTATTGATTACAACAATACTTTACTGATGATATATGTAATAAAATGATAAATTAGAAAAGGAGTTCTCCCACTAATGGAAGGAAACGTTCCATATCTAAGTTTAAAGTATCGGTATTTGCCATTTATGAGAACTGAAGAAAACCTGAAAAAAATTCAATCAGGGTGGACTCTCTTGGCCAGAATCGAACCCCAGACCTCTCGTTCATGAGTCCGTTGCTTAACACTTTTGACAGTTAAAAGTCAAAGTTGTTGCATTGAGTGTTTATTTAATTTGGATCTGACAACTTGCTGTTATAAATGATTTCATTTCCCAATAAATGGGGAGAAGCAGATAGCCTTGGCCTATTTCAGTATTTATCGCAGTGATGACTATTTTCCTATATTATATCTTCAAATTCCGACTAACCATCTCCTTAACGCATGAAAAATCAATGCTGTACATAAGTGATCAAACAACTCTGCACTAAATTGCAGATTTTCTCTTTACAACTGTAGAGCGGTGCATAGAATTTGCCTCTCGGATAAGTTTGTGTGCGCTCTTGCTCCGCGAAAGCTTCATCCTACTTTCGAGTTTTGCAGATTCTCTTTCCTTATCTTACCTGGTATTGCCCTGGTTTCCTACTCGTTTTATTTATTGCTTTACTTGTTAGCACATAGATATACTTTCGTCTTTGGTCTTTGTTTGAACTTCTGGCTTTTGTTTGCTGGAGGCTATTTAAGCGCACATTTTGGAATAGAGGATATTTTATTTGGACGCAAATGACCCCTTGAAGTAAAAAATTAATAATTTTCAATTTAATTATAATACATATGAGGTTAACATTCTATTTAAATATTAAATATGTTTGCCACTTGAATTTGCCTCATACTTTGTATTTAAAGTCAAACATACAAGAACCGAGCCTAAATATTGGGTTCTTTGCCCAGACCCTTTCCCGTAACACCGTTTATCCAAGGCATTCATGGCAGAATATGCTGTAAGTTTAGTTTTACTGCACACTCTAGTTGACGTCGTGTCCTGTCATAAAGAGGTAGGCGACGTTGAAAAGGGTATAAAATCTTATGTCTACCTATCTCAACGAAATCTGATTTATGTGGTTTTTTTTTTTTTTCAGAACGCGGAACTCAAATAGCATATTAATGTTTTATAGATCGCTTTAAAATTTGGATAAACCATTCTCTCTTTCTCTCTCTCTCTCTCTCTCTCTCTCTCTCTCTCCCTCTCCCTTATTTTTATTTCCTTTTTAGACTTGGAGTGTTTAATAGTCGGACAAAATTGCAGATCTATACTTTAGAACCATGCATACTAATGTTCATGTTTATGGAGTGGAAAATCCGATATTCACCTATCCCAAAAAATCCATTATATATACTTTTTAAGTTTTTTTAGGAACTGGAATGACATCTTAATAGTTTACTTTATAATCATAATAAACAAGCTCTCTTCACAACCCTTCCAATTGATTGATCCAGATTTGACCAATCTGGACCAAGTGCATAATTGATATTTAAAACCTTTGCGACTTTTAGCCGCATGACAAGCCCCTGCTGTAGTTAATACCCTCTGAGGTGTTAAAGTACCGAGAGAGGTGGAAAATATAATGTTCGACATTTGATATCTTGGTGTTTTTCTGGACGTGATACATGAGTGTAAAATTAGTTTCTTCGAATTCACTCTAGATTACTGATTTCAAGCCTTTAACAAATTAATACTATATTGCTATGTTGGCGACATTACGATAGTGTATTTAGATTTTTCTGTTTGTTTTTAAATGGACGCTGCATTAATATTATTTATTTTTGAGAGAAAACTAAGAAATAATTATATAAATGTATTTTAAAAACATACACTGGATTCCATTTTACTACATTAAACATTTTAATAAAAATTGCTGTGTGTCTCTTTACCAGTTTTCTTAACTTAAACCATAATAGCTATCTATGTATGTGGTTGCTTAAGTATATCAGGTAGAAATTCCGTCCTAGGCTTATATTTGTGCCCTGTGCAAAACGCCCAGGACATTGCCATGGAATCCTGCTATGGTGATCCATTCATTCTGTAGACAATACGAACTATTTTTTCAGTTTACATGCTCATTTACTTTATTAATTGTTCTTAAAAGTGAAAAATAGCTAAACACTATGTGATTAAATTTCAGCTTTAAAAAATACTATTTCTTATACTCCTCTTAAATCTTTCTCAACTTTCTAGTTGTATGTTTCCGGAAGCATTTAAAGATTCTGTACAAATTGATTTAGGTTATTTCATTTCTGATTGTTGAAGTGTCAACCAAGGTTTCCTAAAATTAAAACCGAATTATAACGTTAGCGTATTAGGGTTACGGGCCGTTAGAGCAGGACAGCACATTGGGAGCAACCAGTCAAGGTCTATAATGCATGTGCAAGTATCAGGTTGTAGTTAGTTTGAGGGAGGCTTTCTCAGCGAATGATAACGCGGCATCACTCCGTGATTTCATTATATCCTAATTATTCTTGTTGGGTATATAACTGCATAAATATAGTTTCGAAGAAAGGATTTTTATATGTGAAAATACTGTTTCTTGCTGAAAAGTGATAAGGCTTACTTCGTAAGAAAGTATCCAGTCAATGTGTTACAGCTAGAGAAGCTGTTCGCCTACTTGTTAAAACATTCGAAGGACAGAAACTGTAATAACAAGAAGTGTGTTCCAAAACATCGCATCGCGTTCTTACGGAAGAAACACAGTAGTTTGATGCCCGCAATGTATTGCCACTGAGGAGCATTCTTTTCAGCATTAATTATAACGCATATTAGAGTTTATTATTATACTTTAAATATAATATTATTGTACGGTTTTAGTAAATATATAAATAGTAATACAAAAAAACTTCACGTGCAGCGATTCTATCTTCCTTTTTTGAATTGCGGCGGCTGAAGTTTACTAAGAACTCTCTGCTGCTTATTCATATCCCTCAAGCGGTTTCTAAACCTCTATCCACTCTTTCTATTCCCTTGACCGATGAAAAACCCTATTGTTTCTAGTCCCTTTCTTAATTTGGATGCCCAGGTCACGTTCCCTCCCATCCCCAGCTTTTCATGATACCTCAATGCCCTAATTAAAGTTTGGTTTCCGTTAATAAAAAAAAAACGCAGCCAAACTTCACCACTCCGATTTTATACTCCATGGTCTTGCTACATACAGTATAGCTAGGATCAAATTGTAAATATTCAATAACAAATTTTATAACAAATTTTGCAAAAAAAAAATTATTTAACATAAAAGATCAACTTAAATATTCCAAACATTTATAGGAAATATATAACATAAATTATTACTTTGAACATATTGCAATTCAATAAGTTTATATCATTCTTTTTCGTTTCCATTAGTAAGAAAATGTACATAGTACTCGAGTACATAGCTCTAACACTGTATATATAGCTATTACATCTGTGACTTTTTCTTAGCGTTTTATTCGTTTCTGCTTTTCTAGTTATTGTTATGTATATACTCGTAATACCTGAATATGCGCCCTGGTTTTCTATTTATCTCTTCACCGTAATATGTTACAGTAATTATTTTCCATAAATAAATGTATTAGAGTTTTCAATGGAAAAACAATTGAGCAATAATAACACTAAATGCTAAACGTTTACTGTTCAGAGGGAATAAAGCTTGTGCATCGTAACCCAGAAACTTAAACCAGCACGTAAAATCAGCCGAAAATCAAATTACGTAAAACAAATGAACGTACTACATCTTGGTGTTCCGAGTCTCTAGAACCATTAGCGTCTATTATATATGACAGCATCTCTCCCGCAGCCGGTCTGGTGTCGCGTGCACATTTTAAAGCAGATATGCAGATTCGAGCGAAATCTTGGGAGACACAAAATCTCCTTACACATTTGAATCTAAACCCAAAGATAGAGCATGTATTCCAAATGGAGAAAAGGAATATAGCTTACAGGTATCTTTGAAAAGTTTGTAAAAGAAGTAACACATTTTTGTAAAAAGTAAAATTTTAGGTGATTTTCTATAATTTACAGGTTAAAAGTGCACATTTTTTAAAATTCAATATTTTTCAGTTTTCTCTATGGAAACTATTGCATTAGGTAACAAAATTCTGTTAATATGTGCACATAGTTATTGTCTAAGATGGTGCTTGTTTATGATTAATATATAACATGTAAAACTGCCACGGATGGCCGAGGTCGTTAAGGCGCGGATTCGTGAGGGGGAGGTCTGGGGTTCGAACCCCGCCAGGACCGTCCTCCCTAACTGAGGTTTTTTTTCAGGTTTCCCTCAATCCTCATAAATGGCAAATTCCGGGGAGGTACCCTAAACTTAGGCCTGGAACGTTTCCCTCCTTAATAAAATCCTTTCCCAATATATCATTTTACCTCGTGTATCATCAGTGTTCACCGCCTGTGGTGCCTCAGTAGTAAAAACGGTCGTTAAACACTATTAAAAAAACACCTTCGAAGTCTCAAACTTTTCCAGGTGACAGATGAGTTTAGGCTATGACCGAAGAACTCTCCCCCTTTCACTCCATATTCCTTCTCTTGCTTTCGAGGGTGTAGTGGAGTATCCAGCTTTCATCACAAGTCACGATTCAGATCAAAAACGGCTCACCTTTTTCCTCAAACCGATATAGAAGCCTCTGGCTGATGTCCTTTTTTCTGCGGGAGGAGACAAGGGACCTACCTCACCGACCCCTTCTCAAATTCTAGTTCTTAAAAATTATAGTGTGTGGATTTACACAACTTATGTTCACCTTTGAGCGATTTCGAGCATACTTAGGCGTCGATCAATTCTACAAGGTCCAAATGGCCTGAATATTTTCCGGATGTAACGCTCGTTCGTGGCTTTTATTTTCCACTGCATCCCGACCGCTGAGGAACTTCTTGTGCTAATCAAACACTTGGGTTCGTGGAAACGCAGATTCTCCAAACTGTGCCCGAAGTATGGACTTATCTCGGAGATTTGACTATTTCTTTGGTTAGTAAACGGATGATGATTCACTTCACGACGCATGTACAACTTCTTGCTCAGACATAACGCTACTGGCGATGTACAACTAATGCTGAATTATCCTTTGGATCGCTCTGCTCCACGTATTCCACCTATGACCCCACCCCTCTCGCTACGTTTTCCCAGCCTAGAGAACATATGTCCTTCATAAATTAGAATGACCGCTGTAACTGAGCCCATTTGTTTTTAGCTCAGAACTTTTGAGAAAATCTATGATGAAAAAAGCTAAAATGCTTCGGTTTTCCTATCGTGAGTAACACAGGAAGTCACAGGTTTAGGCATGATAATTCCGTCTCAATAATTCAACATTTAAAAATCTCGAGGAGGGCGGGTCCGTCATCTTGCCTGTTGACTGACTTCCCTCACTGCCTTGCAACCATTATTCATAATGTATCGACCAATCACTATCTTCCATTTCTATTATTTTAACGGACTTGGTTAGATTTTTAAGGTAACCAGGAAATGTAAATCTATCAAATAATGCAGCATATACATTTTACACTGCATCTTAGAAACTTATAAAGCTATCAATGAAATTTTATGAGATATTAAGAATACTTACCTAACTAAAGATGTTCTGTAAAGTTTAATTCTCTAATGAACATAACAAGTTTTTAAACAAAAAATAAATCTTATTTCCCGATAACTTAAATTTTTTATATTAATATGCATTTTTCTCAGAATTGGCTGGACCAATCTTGTTAAAAATTTGCACACACATAAAGTTATGCAAATGTGAAATGTGGTAACTAAAAGTTTTTAAGCATCACTATTAGGTGATAAAAATTAATATAAATTAAAAATTAAAAACTATTTTTTCAAAATTTTAAAATGTATTTATTTTCAAGTAACTATCATAGATAACTTATTCTAGTTCCTAGAATAGTATATTGTCTGCAGTTTAAGTAAAAAACAAAAACATTCCTATTCTAAAAATAGTTTATCAGAAAAATGCATTATTGTGTCACAGTATTTGCAGTTAACATTTTATTTTATTTTGGTTTTAAAAATTAAAAAAAAAATTATATGTATTAGAAAATTAAAATTTACAAAAAATGTTTTCTTAATATCTCTCAAAATTTCATATTGATAGCCTTAAAACTTTCTGAAATATAGTGTAAATATATAATGTTGCATTATTTGCTCGATTTACACTTCCTGGTTACCTTAAACAAATTATTCCCCTTCTGTTGATAATAAGGACTGTATAATATTTGTAAATTAATATTGTCTAATGTAAATGCCTCATTATTAATACCAGTTTTATATTCGACACAATAGTAGATATTCTCTGATGTTCCTGGATCAGAACTATCATTTATAAGGAGCTAGGGGGAAGCAATTAGCAAAGTGGGGTAAAAAAATGGCATTCCGTTAAAGAAAGGCAGTTAGTGGACTTTTAGCCACAACTGTACAAGCTACTGATCCCTAGCATCAGTTGGCTGCCATGACGGATTAAGTATAAGGATGTGATTTAAAACCGTACGTATTTCCAAATTAGAAAGCGGCTTTGTAATTCTTCCAGAGCATTAGACAGTAGCGAAGAGCAAAAGAGAGAATTGAGACTTAGGTTGGCAGCTTCCCAACTAATTGGGAGTGAGCTGGTGGGTGTATGTGTAAGTTTGGGAGTTCATTAGCACAAGTCATGCCCCTTCGCTCTCCCAACCCCCGAACTATAATCATCACTCATGTTGAGACATTCGTACGGCTACAATCATCATGAAACGCAAACCGCTTTAGAGGAAGAGAGAATTTAAACATCAAAACTTCCTGCAGTGCTACCAATTGTAGTGCTAGACATAATTAGTATGTCACTAAGGACGAGCGTTTCAGGAAACTTTAGACAGCATGCAGGAGAATACTTGCCCAGGAATGCAGACAACTCCCGGCTTTCCCGTATAATCTCCTAATTCCGAATCTACGAAATTAATTTCATTTATACCTACAATTTTATTTTACTGTGCAATTTTAGTTTTCCAAAATTTCAATGTAAAATAACATTTTGAGAGCTGTGCACATGATCGCACCAAGAAAGCAATTGGAAGACATGGGTGAAAATAATAATATAAAATGGATATACAGGGGGATCAAATTATATTCCTACCGCAGAAACTCTAATTTTCCAGTAACTAAAACGTCACATACAGTGATACTATCTTAAAACTGTCTACCCTCTTATTCCAAACGGAAGCAAATTTTCAGTTCCTCCTGTATATGTGATTAAAAAACATTTATCTTTTAAAATTCCACAAAAAGTTAATGATTTTTTTTACTTTTTTATTTACGGACGCTCTTTAACATCTCAGCGTTCCATTCAATTCAGGGCGTAAAACGGCTGATAAATTTTCCTCAGAGGCCTCTTCTTTCAGGCTTGAGGTTCTTCTTCGTGCCGTAAATCTGGGACACGGGACCTACGGCTGTATTTCCCTTCCGAAGGAAGCCATACTTTGAATTTTTAAGCCCGAAAGAATTCATCAACTGTGCCCAGAACTGAACCCGCGATCTTAGGTTTAGAAGGCAAGTAAGATTACCGCTAGACCTCCAGAACCGACAGAGTTCAAACCTCACACCAAATCTTATAGATAATTCTATCCTGGAAAATTCTGAGGTGTTTGTGGAACAGTCGCATTATCTACTGCTGTAGAATCCTACAATATTCTAATCTTGAACCTAATAAGTGCATAGAATAATTGTTCTTAGTACAGATTGTAATTTTGGATATCTAGTATAGATGTATATAGGTAAATCCATATGTCTGACAAACTAGTATTGTGTTGAAATATTTGCCTTTAAAGAGAGTTAACGCATTCTGTGATTTTACGAAAATAAGGATTTAATACTTTAAATCATTTACTGAACAGTTGCGAAAAATAGAAAACAAACGGCATATATTACAAGGAATCCAACAATTTAAGTGCGTATAAATAATATATTGAAGGAAAAAATTTACCATATTAAAACAATAAACTTTAAATACTTTTAAAACATTTGAAGAGTTTCCTTATACACATATATATGTACTACAAAACCTTCCACAATAAAAGACAAATAAACTACTCTGCTGGCTTTCAAATATATTTTCGTCCATTGACAAGCAACTCTTTACAACAACATAAAAAATCACTACGGATGGTAGAGGTCGTTAAGGAGCGAACTTGTGAGCAGAGATCCGGGGTTCTTGCACCAGGACCGTCCTTCCTGACTGAGTTTTTTTTATTCGGGTTTTCCTCAGTCCTTATAAATGGCAAATGCCGGGGAAGTACCCTAAACTTAGGCCTGGAACCTTCCTTCCAGTATAATTTCCCATTTTATCATTTCATATTATATATCATCAGGGTTCACCGCCTGTGATGTCTAAGTAACGAAAACGGGCCTTAAACACTATTATAAACATCAAAATACAAATCTAGCATAATTAACTTTCTTTATTATCAATCTTTGTTTCATCATAGTCATAATTATTCATGCAACCTTTTAGAACATTTCCTTGAAATCAGCCAATAACCTTATGTGCAATTTTCATTTAGATCAAAGCAAAAGAATATCTCGGGTTTTTCCAATTTCTAATAATTATGCCAAATTTTTCTCCTATTGGAACTTTTTACCTATCAACCTGCCGTTTGCGAGCTCAGAGGCAAGACAAACTGAAGTGATTGCTCACGGAGGCCAAGGTAGTGAGTCCCTCTGGTGCGTATTGAGAAGGCTTGCAGTAGCCAATCAAATACAATTTTAAAATGACGTCATATGACCATAGAAAGCGAACGAGGAAAAATCGATCGATGAAACGTTTTAAAGGCTGCAGCCGGCGCAATTTATTGTGGATATACACATTTTGAAGGACAGAAAAATTCGTAAATATCGGTTTATTACTCTCTGTCTCTCTATTTCTGATAAAAAAAAACCCTGCCAGAGTTACTTTTGTGTTCCATCAAGAAGAATTGATATAGCAATACATTGCTTAAATTATATTCGGAACACAAGAATCTTGCTGGTTGCACCCACATTTGGTCATGTGAGGCCGAGATAGAAGTCAGCCGTACTGCTTTGACTTGAAAGTGACATTTATGTGACAACTACTGGCGTGCAAGGTTAGTTTACCTTGAGACACAAATATGCAAAATGTACATATATGTATCTATATTTGAACGATTTGCAAATTATCAAGTCGCATATATAACAGATTTTCTGGTTATCTTTTATTTTTTTTATCGTTGTTTTTATCGCGACGTCTGTAGATTTGACTAAAGGATATAGGTGTCTGTAGGCGTGAATGGAATGAATTAATAATGGCTCAAATGAGTTCGGAATCGTTGCCCCCTTAAGGATATCTGTCGTTCAACTTCTCAGGGCAAGGAAAAACTGCGAAAAAATCCTCCAGAATTGGGACCCAGGGCATCTGGATGGAACTAGACCATTGAGACGATTTTCTTGTAAATTATTGACTTTAATTTACAACTTTATTTCGGCAAGAACGTGAGTTTTAAATTGAACCATAATCCAGAATTATATTATAGTAAGTTTGAGAGCTAGGCCTTTATAATTAAAGAAAAGAAAAATAATTTTAATAAAATACCGTCCTTTTTGGATTAATGTTGTATGACAACTATTAGACATAGGTATGAACATTTTATAAACACATTCATCTTAGTAAGTCTTAGTAGTGTAAATGGAATTAAAACTATAAAACGTGAGTTTACTTGTTCTGATTTTCCATACAATTTCACATTAATTACTTATATGTTATTTGGGATATTTTTAGCAAGCCTGTAGTGCATCTTATTCCGTCCCGTGGTATTAAAGAGTTCAATGTTTTCCACCGCATCTTTAAAAATTCGACAAATATTTGACAATCAAAGACAATTAAAATTGTAAGGTTATTAATTCACAATAATAATGACAGCAAATAATTTATAATCTCAGCTGTGTAAACAAACAATATGGTCCTTTTGGTGAAATGTGGAAGTTGTTAAACAATAAATCAATAAAACGATAGATGCGAAGTTAAACGCTAGAGCCGCCGATGACCTCTGAAACGAGGGTGTCATCAATTACCTACCTAGTACGACACGACAGCCTAGAACGCTAAAGTGAGGGAGGATTGCGGCTCGAACCACTCCAGGAACTTTCACCCTGAGCGAGCATTTGCTACATTTTTCTTAGTCTTCAGCATTGGTAAATGCTGTTAGGGCAACTAAACATAAGCCTGAACGCATCCTTCCTGAAAAATTCCTTTCAAAACGTATAATTTCATCTCTTGAATTACCGCTAAGAGTGGCCGAGGTCGTTAAGGCGCGGATTCGTGAGAGGAAGGTCTAGGGCTCAGTTCCCAATAGGATCTGCTCCATGACTGACGCTTTCTCCAGGTTTTTCTCAGTCCTTATAAATGGCAAATGCCTAGAAGGTACCCTAAACTTAGGCCTTAAAAAATGGAAAGAAAACCTTTCCCAGTTTATTATTTCGTCTCATGCATAATCAATATCCACCGCCTAAGATGCTTCATTAGTTAAACCCTGTGTTTAACACCAAAAACATAGCTTGCCTTAAGATAGAAGAAGTAAAAGAAAATAGAGCTCAATCTCGCATGTTGCCGCTTTTGGTTTTTTTTTAAAATAAAGTTTCCTAAATAAGATTTCAAAGTTGGTACTACGGAAACTATAAACATATAACTTTCATCTAGTTATATGATTAACTTTCGTAGCTTATAAATATTTAATAAAGTAAGCGGCATTAAATCATCACTTTAGCACTTAAATTTCTATAGTTCTGAAAATAAGATGTTTACAAATAAGAAAACTAGATAACAATAATGTTATATTTTCTTCATATAATAGCACAAAGGATATTTTATACATTCAGTATAAAAGCTTGCATGGTGGTGCTATTGCAGGATGGATAAATTAACTCCCCACTGCTTTCTTAATACTGAGAAATATTTTTTTTATAACTAGTAGCTATAGACAACCATTACCATTTTAACTAATTAAGTTCATGCTAAAGTGTTAAATATTCACTCAATATTAACTGATTTTCTTTTTCTTGATCTGGAATTGAGGAAAAATGCAATTATTTTTCGAAATTGGTATTTTTTTAAATAAAATACTCTTTTTTAATTTTCTGCTTATAAAATAAAGGTAAGAAGTATTACTAAACAACGAAATAACTATTCCATAAAAGTGCCGCGAAAACTTAAAATGTACTTTTATCTTTAGCACCATCATGATGAACAGTGTTACGGGAAGTTTTTATTATCAACCTATTTTTCTAATTTTTTCAATTTTTATACACATCAGCTACTTTAATATAAAAAGGACGTTTCAAGAATCAGGAAAATACATAGTTTTATAAAGCTGAATCCACAAAATTAAATATTTTCTTTTACGTCATTATAGTATCTAATAGCCATTCAGTATATGGAAGTTGTTCTTTAACACTAATCTTTTGTAGGACATTGCCTAAAAACGAAGAATCAGATTGCAAATGTCTGGTGACGGCCGGGATTTTAACTACGGATCTTTAGCTACCCAAGCTGATGCTCTAACTAACTGAACTACTGTGTCCTTCAAGCACGGAACTCCGTGTAATTTTGACCCAGGCTTCTAATTTAACCGCGAGCTATATACGGTTTAATGTATATGTGGAAATTGTTCATTCACATTCGCAGTGTGTAGGACGCTTAGTTCCAAATGAAGAATTAGAATTGAAAAAGTGAGCTCACTGCCATCTTGGATCTTTAGCCCTTTCAGTAACAAACCAAATAACGGAAATAGAGTTTCAATAATAAATAGTGCCAGATTTCCATTAACTCATGCCATCATCATATGACATGTGAATACGAACTTCCGCAGTGCATTGCAGCAATCCGGTATCGCTTTCAAGAACTTGTTTATTGGCGTTAAAGGTATACATGACCTTATTAGACTTAGTCTTCTTTTTAATAACTGTCTGGGTTGCCATACAGGCATCAGCAATAAACAAAAATATTGAAATGTATCTGTGGAATTATTTAAAGATCTTTAAAAGCTAAAACAAGATTGGATGCGCAAGTAAAAGTCTATAAATCATGACAGTAAAAACTGGTCTTCATGGAACCAAAAATTAGCCTTTAATTTCAAAGAATAAAATTTGGTTTTTAGTTACAGAATGTATTTTTAAGACTCGCCACATTTGGCCGAGGTTATTAAGGTACGAACTCGTGAGCGGGAGGTCTGGGGTTCTATTTGTATCAGGACCGTCCTCCTTGACAGAGATTTTTTCCAGATTTTCCTGTCCTCACAAATGGCAAATGCCGGGGAGGTACCCTGATTTAGTGCTGGAACGCTTCCTTCCTTTTAAAAAATTCTTTCCCAATTTCTCATTTCATATCATGCATCATCAGTGTTCACCGCCTGTGATACTTCAGCAGTAAAAACGGGCGTTAACGCCGTTTAAAAATACCAAAAATGGGCTTAACAATGTGCGATAGTATTGCAAATTAGTTTGGATAACTAACAAATAAGAACCTTAATAAAATCAACCACCTTTAGTTACAACATAATATGAGAATAGATAACAGCTGATGATCTCGACTTTTTCTATCCCTTCGGGAAAAGTATTGTGGGCTGCCTGAAGAAAAATGTGGTAACAAAAATAAATTGGAACCGCAACAGATGCTTAAAAAGGGAGAAGAAAATTGTGGTTTCAGAGTTAAACACTTCCAAGTTAAGGCTTGTTTTTGTTCCTACCATCCAATACATCACACAACTCTCTTTAAATACAACAACTTAATATTTTTGATCAGCTAAACTTGTAGTTTCAACAAAGTTGTACGACTTTACATACAATATCCGAACCTGCAGTTCCTGCTGAGTTTTTAGTGTGGGGCGTATTAAGAAGGCCCTGCTGAAGAAATGGGGTTGAGACATTGATGGTTTTCGATAACTCAGGAAACAAAAATCTTGGAAGAGGGAGCGTTAACAAGAAATTCCATTAGGGTGACATTAGCGCCGCAGCTGGTACACGGCGCCATATGATGTGAGGCTTGCTCCAATATCGGAGAATCGATGGCACCTTCCTTCTTCCAGCTTCAAATGCGAAAACGTAATTGGATTTTCAACTTTGTACTATGAATGTGCAGCCACGTAAAAGTACATGTACTTTATAATGTGCTTTTCACTAATTTATATACAGGGCCTTTATTTCAAAACTTGCCTGTCTGAATAATTAAACTTATATTTAATTAAACAAAATAAAATAATTTAATTGAGATATTTAGTAATTAAAAGCTATTTTAATTAACTGTTCATTTTCACCACCTAACCCCTAGCCTCCCCTGCTTTAAAATGTCAAATGATATCTACCTTATGATACTTAAATTTTAAAAAGAATTAAACTATTATCGCATTTTAGCGAATTCCGGAATGAAATATCTGCTTATACTTTGCCTATTTTATTTATTTTTAGTGAATTCAGAAGGAATGTAAGTTATTACTGTTATACCAATGGAAAGAGTTTTTTACTATCTATCCAAATCTGCGTCGATCGTACCTATTAGGGATCTAATTTTTTTTAAAACATATTTAGGAAAATATGATTTATAAATACATGTATGAAGTTATCTCTATAGTGGTCGCAACTTTTATTTAATTCTCAATGAAAAACGATTAAAATTTCAGTTGTTCTTTGCTGATTCTGTATACTTGTTTAGTACATCAAAATCGATTTTAAATAGTAACATGTTTTTCTTTTATTGAAACATATGAACATCATCTTCTTAAATACACAATATAACTCGATAACTTCTGCTATTTTTCTCTATTTAAGTGAATGTAAATATATCAATATCAAAGTTATATTTAAAACCGTTTAAAAATACCCACACAGTATATCTTTATATCAGTGGTCATATATTTAATTTAATTTATAGTATACCTTTAATTCATGTGACTTAATCGTAATTATAATAATAATGCTAAAAATGTGGTTTCTCTTTTGTTATACTCACAGATTGCAAGAATTCTAATTTAGTTCCTCTAATACCACGCAGTAATGCTATAATTTATTTCATTTCATTGTTTAACGAGGCCTAATTTGGATTTGATATTCATTTTTATTATAAGTTGTTCAACCGGTGAGGAAATCGCTTAGTTTACGTAAATCGGATTTTATTATTTGATATTTGCCCTAAAACCTTTGTTGTTATTGTCTGTGAATTTGGTCAGAATAAAATTACAAAATTTACTGAATGTTTATATGAAATGTGCCTTTTTCACACATCTGTGTGTTAGACTCAGGGTTTTGAATCAGCATCTAATAGAAAAAAGGCCGGCCTGGGCTCGAACCACGGATATTGAATTACTGTGCCGATGCACTTACGATCTGAGCTACCGTTTCAGCTGCCACTTCTGTCTTTATTTGTTTGCAAATTTATACGAATTAATGCCCCATATAATGTAAAGCACACCCCAAATTCGAAACTTAAAATCACAAAAAATGGCATATTGTTGTACGGCATCTTAGAGATAAGCCCGCACGCTTCATAAAACGATCAGAATACAGAATTTATAAGTGGACTATTGTTATATCTTGGAGCAGTAGGACAAACTCCATCACTCGTTTTGTAGCCAGGACAGTTGGCGTAGATCAAAGAAGAAAAAGTTGTTTCTTATGCAGTAGTCACAGGTTGCCGTTTCTTCCTCCTTTCATGTACGAATTCCAAAACTTTTTCTTCAATGTCAGAATGTCTTCCTTTGTGAGGACCTGTGAATTTATTCCTACTAACATTTTAAAAAATTCAGTCGAAATTGTAACATACACACCACTAAAATTCAATAAAATGGAAGAGAATTTTAGTGGTGTGTATGTTACAATTTAAACTCAATTTTTTAAAATGTTAATATTTGACACCACTGTTACAAAAGTTCACTATATTTTATACAATTCTTCCTACTACTTTAGTTGCAAATAACGTCAATTTCTGGTACTACCACAAGCGAACGTTGCTCTCACCTACAGTGAACTCTCTTCTTGCCTTTCTGTTACCATTTTTTCGGCATAAAGAATTACTTTACGCTTTACAGTAGCATTTTAAGATCTTCTCTGTTTTCCCTCCATTTCGTGACTACCTATTACTCAAACACTCAATGCAATAATAGGCAACAATAAATGTAACGAAGTCGAGAATTGCAGCAATGCATTATGATGTAATAATCGATACATTTGGATGAAGTTACCGTAAATTGCTGAACGGATTCGTACTCTAATCTAATGGACACCACAATTTTGAACACTACGTTTAGATAAAAAAAAAAAAGTGCACCGTAAAGATGGTATTTCCAAATGCTGAGAATTAACTTATTTTCTCAGAAACCTCTTGCATCGCCATTGCATATTTTTGTGTTCTTTAGGAGGAGTAAAGGAATTTACCACATTCTCTTTCCCCGACATGTAAGAAGGCGATCTGAGTTCTCGGCCTCGATCATGCAATTGGAGAGAAAATTGTTTACATATACATTTATCTTGAGCATTCATTTGAAATTTCCAATCACAATTCAAATTATTTAATTATTTATTACAGTTTTTTAAACTAGGCGTGCTGTGAATATTGTTTAAAATGAACCAAATTAAATATTGTGCAGTGATAAAATTCTATGTGAAAGTTGGATTAACGTCAAAAGAAATCATTTCAAATATATAAAAATTTAAAGGGGCTCTTCTCAATTTTCAAATATTAAAATGAGTTGCTAAATTTAAACATTTCCTTACCAGCTTTGAATAAGCCTTATGTGAAGTTTGTCCAAAAAGTGCAAAAGCAATAGAATTCATCAAAAGAATGCATTAAAATGAATTAAATTAACTCAGATTAAAAGTGCGTAATATTGCTGAGGCTGTAAACATTTTAAATGAATGTGTAGATTATTTTTAATGTTAAGAATTGCATATGAAAAAACTTTGCGCAAGATGGGCACCACACTTGCTAACAGCGGCACAAAAACGAATTACTTTAAATGTATAGTAAGTCCACCATTACACACCAGAATCGAAACAGTAATCGATAAGCGGACAGAAGTCGACTACTCAACGCCAAAGACAAAGTCGATTTCATTTGTGTGCAAGATGATAGCATACATCTTAGATGAACAAATGTATGCAAAAAAATCCATTAAAATTAGCCCCAAGGTGAGTGTGTAATGGGGATGTATATTCACTCCTAGATAGTGTACTTTTTTTTTTGAGTAGTGTTTAACGCCCGGTGAACACTGTTAATAATACATGACATGATATATTGGGAAAGGATGTTTTAAGGAAGGAAACGTTCCAGGCCTGAGATTAGGGTACATCCCCGGCATTTGCCAGTTACTTGGACTGAGGAAAACCTGGGAAAAACCCTCAGTCAGGGAGGATGATCCTGGCGGCATTCGAACCCCAGACCTCCCGCTCACAAGTCGCGCCTTAACGACCTCGGCCACCCGTGGCGGTGTATTGTACTTGTCAACATTTTTGTTCCCATTTGTCTTGCCCATTTTCCAAAACATTTTTTGTCTCATCTTGTCTATGTATTTTCTAAATTTATTATATTTTCCTCTGATTTTAGATTTAAAATTCTTCCCCTTCTTATTTCATTTACTAGATTTTCCCACTTTCGCAAAAGGAATGTTCCCTCCAAAACTTGTTTTTTTACATTCTAAATTACAATGTCAAATACTATCTGCTTATTCATACATAGGACATATTACCTTTATATATCCATTTCTTATCTCACTTAGATATATTACTCCTGTTCTTAACCATACCAGTCCTTCCCTTCCTGCCTTATGACAGATCTCCCTTCCCCAATCATTTTTAATGTGCTACATATTTTCAGAGATTTTTAGATATTAAGACTAGCCCATGTTTCCTGTTTTTCAATATCCTCAATTCTTGTTTTTATCTCTTTCCAAAATTATTTTCCTATTCTTTCCCCTCATAACATAATGCTCTTATGCCCACATCTTGTAGAATCTTTTGTATTTTAGATATCCAAGTTTCTCTTCCCTTAATCTTTTCTTCTGGTACCAAACACTGATTAATGATGTTCTGCTCTTCCAGTTTCCCAATTCCATACCAAAATTTCAATACCCTTCCTATTACCTTTCTTTTATAGCCCAATCGTCCTAGTTTCATTGGAGAAACCTCGCTAGGTGAAGATCTAGGAAAATCTACGACAATTCTACAAAATAATCTATTTATCACATTCCATCCTCCATCTGGCCCCCAGACTTCTATTCCATACATCCTTCTCTTCTTCACCATTGAACTACAAATTCTTTCTAACCCTTTTATTTACAGATGTATAAATACAACTCATAGTCATTTTTCCATCCTGTTGCTTTTCTATTTTGATCACTCCATTCTCCATTACTACACAATTCAACACTCAAGCAATCGATTTTCTTGACAACTTCGATTTCTGACCCCTCCCAAAACCATTTCTCCAGTTTTTTTTAGTTTGGATCATTTTTATCACCAAAATCTTAGATTTAGTTTTGTTTATCTTGAGATCCCCTTCTCTACAAAATGTAACTATAACTTCAAGTGATCGTTTTAATCCTATACTCATTAAAGACCCTGTTATCAGATCATCTGCAAAGAGCAGACCTGATATCTCTATATTATTTATAGAAGGCGAATGTACATTACTTTTACTTGTTTCTTCTAAAGCATTAACAATAAATAGATTCAGTGGAAACAATTCCTTGCCTGTTAGTTCTCGGGTGCTTCTAAACACATATAGAAGAGTTGAATATCTTTCTGTTACTTCAATGTACTGGATCAGGTCAGGTCAGATTTCAATTCTTTACTATTGGGAAAGAATAAAAATTCCTTTCATAATTACAAAAACAAATATACTGTTGCTAAGTTGTATAAACATTGTTTTAGCATGTGGCGAAGTGTCACAGCGTAGGTAAAGTGTACAGTTAGCGCTAAAGAAACACTACTATGTGTAGAACATGTGTCAATTATGTAAACTGGTTCTTCCGCGCTGTAAGGATTCTTTTCCTTCCTTTTCTCAGACGTGAATGCCTCATCTCCAAGAAGATTACATAGAGCACACCACTAAAGATGTCCATCGCAGTACCGGATGAAACATCTGGGATGATAAAGGAGAAGAACCCCATTTGACCACGTCCTTACAGCGCAGAAGACCCAGTTTACATAAACTTACTATGTTAGGTTATAGTTCATTATTTTTTTTAGTTCAATGTTCTTAGCTCCCGTGGAACTTATGACGTTACTACAAGTATGTGAGAAGGGACATCCGAGCCCTTCCTCTCAGGGACTCGGCGTACAGTATGTTCCCATGACTCATATAATTGAGAATTATGAGTTATTAGAACATTTGCAGAGATACTGGATTAGGCCACTCTACCGGTGGTACTGGTAGCCTAGCCCAGCTTCCACTCCAAAGGAGGGGGTCGGTGATTGGTAATCTAGGTGCCATCCTTTAGAAAAACTCACCAAGGAAGTGATTCCTGCATGTACCTTGTTGGGGCAGGGAGGGATCCCAACTAAAGAGTACTTTACACACAGTATGTTTCTGCTTTGTTTCTTTGTATTGTTATCATAATTGTTCTGTAACAATACATATTATTTAGTTTTTCTTATTTTTAACATATTTTAAATGTGTGCATAAGTAACTGAATTTCAATTTATTTTATAGTTATAGTTTATATTTGTGGCTTAGTTGCTTTGCATTGTTTTAAGAAATAAAAGTGTTGCTGTATGATATGGATAACATAAAAGTACTTCTTCATTCACTATGGGATTTTAGTTTTGTTCTAAGAAAAACTGTTAATAATTTGCGTGTATTTTCCTCTTTTTCAGGTAAGACATTGACAAAGGGTTTTCCGTGCTGCATGTCAACAACTTCTTTCTTATGTAAGTGTAGATTTAAACTCTTTATTGTTTTGAACAGTGCATGATTATAGAAGGGATACATTGCTCAAACATTTGCTAACCTTTTTAACAAAGTATGCTATATTCAAATAGAGGCACACGTGTGAATATGGCGCTATTCGTGTACAAATTCTCTACTATGAGTTTATTTGGTTATACTCTCTATTATAATTTATGTGAATATTCTCGCCTTCTTCTGAGATGCTCTTATATATTTTATTGTACTTCCAAGTTGTCAATGACCTGTTAAAAATAAAATAAGTACCAATAAACTATTTTTTAGGTTTTGAAAAGGGTTGTTATTTAGATGGAGAGAAATGTGGTGGACATCACTAGAGATTCTGAACAATAATAATTACAAATAATTAGTTATCTGACTTTTTGAACAATGTAGTGATTTAGCAGAACATAAAAATAGAAAATACGTGTTTAACAATGTTTATACAAAACACATACATGCCAATTAATTCTAAATTTAAACTTTTTACCCTTTTTTTTTAATCACATGTATCTGACGTGCGTAATGTTCTGTCATATTCTAGCTGAAGTTTGGTGCTTATAAAAAACTTACATAAATGAACCGGACGCCATAATCTGCTTTAATCAGTTAAAACAGCTCATTTTCACCAATAGAATTTATCACAGAACATTTTCTTACAGGGTGCTGGTTTCAACGCAGACTTGCAGCATTTAGACTGCCCTCTAGGGTTATATTTATTAAAGAAGTGGAAAAGCAAAAGCAAAATAAAGTCACAAATACCACTGAAAGTGCATTAGCTGTGTGTTATCAATGAATCTTGCAGTTTGTACGGAGTTTTATGGACTACTTGAAAAAAATTTAAGCCTGTGAAAATAAATTATTGAATATCAATATGAGAACCCGTATGTGAGGATCTAAGAAGGCTGCCAGGCTGCCCCAGAATGCTGTGAATTCAAGGGCCCTATAGTTAATAATAAAAATATAACAAAGTAAAATAAAGTTATAATATATAAAGTTTCGAGGAAAACAATGAGAGTACAAATACTGAATGTAGAGAAAAGTTATTTTTAATCCTAAAAATTCAATACCCCAATATGTAAGAATTTTTATAAACTTTACTGGCTTATATTGTACCTCATGATGTTGTTACTTAAGAAACAACGAACAATTTACAATGTTGATAATTTAAAATACACTGCTAGCCACTAAAATTACCCCATATTTCGCGCGTACACAATAACCTTGTGGAAATGATACCTTACTTCTCATTCGGTTGTTTTCAGGGCCGTTGGGATCCTTCACGCCTGTGTGTTCATTCTATCTCGATCCACTGCTGTCATATTCGTTACGCTGCGGACGCATTTCGTCCAACACGAGCACCAATTTCTTGGAATGATACCTCGAACTCTCGACATGTGCAATTCTACCTTGTTCAAATTCAGACACCTGCTGGTATTGCTGTTATTCTGAGAAAATTAAGGGTCAATTTAACACGCTCTTATGGATGTTGCAAACTTTAATGACCGGCAGTGTATTTGAACATTTACTAATAACAATATATTTTGGAAAAAAAGAAAACCAATGAGAATTCGATCTCCTTCAATATAACACATTTGTCATAATTTTATATTATCAGTATTTAATCCACTATTATTTGGGTTTGTTATACTTTTCATGAAATATTTTCACTGAAACTGGTAACACGTATCTTCACAGAATTCCTTTACAGAACTCGTCATTTTCTAAATAAATAAGAAATAAAAAGTTTTCTAATTTTACTAGCCAACAAATTTCAAAATTTGTTTTGTATCTGGTTTGAAATATAAAGACCCCACTGGGGCGCTGAATTCAGTGGAAAATACAGTTTTTCTCTTTCGCGTTCCATTTTTAGATGCAAAATACTAACACACACGCTTGCAACACGCTTGCAACACGTACAACGTGCACGCTAATGATTTTAAATGCATCAAAACAACTTTTTACACTTAGAACTAATAAATGTGTGGAGAAAACAATAGCGTTTTTCATTGTTTGTAATATTGTAACCAAACAAAGTTATGTAGAAAAGATTTTGAATATAAAATGAGAAATTTTTCAGGGGAAATTTTAATTAGGAAGATTTCAAATGTAAAAGGAGAGAAGGATATAAAAATAATAGGGAACTGTTTACGTAAAGTTAGAGAAAAATGGATAAGAATGGACAATTTTCAATGTGCTGGACGATGCAGCCTCGTTTGAAGAACATGTTATCATCTAGTGACTAAATTTTTAAAAATCCTATCACTCATTCCATCTAGTGATTTTATTTTTAGAATTTCTACTATGATACATCTTTATATTATAAAAAGAGTAGGAAACAAAAATGACAAATGAACATGTGAACAAAAAAACAGATAAATGAAAAATCTAAAAATCTAAATTACTGAAAAATCTTACTTGCTAGCACATTTTAAAAGTTAGATTGCGATTTTAAGGCACAAAACTATTTACTAATTAAAATATAAAATGTCAGGTGCAAAATTACTTTTAACTAGTGTTTTAATCACATTCCTGACAAAAATCACCTGGTCACTGATTGTTATCCCTTTGTGGGAAGTGTCAGGTTATTAAATTATCATGGAGAACTCATGTCTCTTTCGAGATAAATTTCTTCGAATCTTGGAGGTCCTTGAGTTTTCCTTGACTTTGGGCAATTTTGAACCCATATTACTTGCTATTTCTTTTCCGGATAATTTAAATAATAGATGCACTTAATTGAAATAATAGATGTGTTCCATATAAATTGATTTAGGATAGCATTACTTGTTTACTCTAATGTAAGGAATGACATCACATTAAAGAAAACAACAACAGTTTAATATCAATCAGCATTTCGGTCAATGGGGTCACAATCATACTTCCCTCAAATACAATTTACTTTCATCGTTTTCCCCAAAGCGTTATCGTTGAATATCATAGGCCTTCATACATTTTTGCTATGTTGTAATCTTATATACTTTTCAACTTAATCTATCAGGTGACACCGCTGTCTTAATCATTTCATTTTATAGACCATCTCGTCCCCCCCCCCCCTAGGCAGAGCTGTCATTGAAGGGAAACTGGTTGGTTACGTTTACCCCCTCTTGTTAGCCTTCGCTGGTAACGTAATATACATGGAAGTAAGAAAGGTGCTAGGAAGTTTAAGTGGCAGACTGTTAAAATATTAATTATACATATTTTTATAAACACAATATTTATTAAATTTCATAATGATACGTACACTTTATAGGTATTCATTTTTATTTAGTAATTTAATTAGATTTGCCGTTCTTCTTAGCGACCAGCTTATCAATGTTGGGTTCTACACTATATGCGGTTAAACGTAATGTAGATGTCAAATTCACGTCACTAATCCTGGATATTTGTTTTCATTTTCAATTGTTTTTCGATATCGAAAGTCGTTTCTGATATTCGGAGGTTATTGTTCCCCTTCCGAAGCTCAGTTGTTTCAGCGATTGTAGCACACTGGGGCAAACATTCTCGACTACCGTTGTCATAAGTCGGAAAATGACTTAGTTCCTTCAGGTATCAGTTTTGCAATTCAATAAATTATTGGGTGCAATATTAGAGCTAGAAGAAGTTTTACTCTAAAGATATTTTACCTTCAATTCTTCGAAAAAAACATTTACGGGCCAAATCAGCGACAATAAGTTGCTTAGTCCTTAGAATATTATATTTATATATAACACACAGTTAAGTATTGCGGGCGTACAGCGTTGCCAATGACATTCGTCTTTACTCTACAAAGTCACCGAACTAAGCGAAACGGAGTGGAAAAGGAGGAGAACAATCCGCAATGTCACATATCGGGTTCAAATGCGGGCGCTGCCCTTCATACGATTTTTTAAATATAGAGTTAAGTTTATATAACATATTTAAAAGTAATTGAACGCAACTAAGTAATCTAGGCGTGTGGGAAGATTACTAGCGTTCTGATAAAGGGTGGCATCTTTCTGTAGCTCATTAGTCTTCAATTACAGCACATCTTCTGAAGAAAATCAAGTACTAAGAATGCTTTGGGAAACACAAAACACTATATTCATAACATGGTTGTCTTCTACGGTTGTTGACTACGTCAAAATCCTTTATCGATCTTCTAATTGTGGCTCAAGATAAAGTATCGTCCCTAGATTACCTTTCAAGGAAATTAAGAAACTATTATATTTTAAATAAATTTAGTACTTTTAATAAACCAGTAATAAAATAAATTAAAGAAATTGTTCCATACTTAAACTGACACAGCGAAACCAGTAATGAACCTTTAGCTTATTCCATAAAGATAAACGTATAGCTTTAAACACTTTGCTAGCTTTAAAAGAAATATACACTGACTTACTAGTAGTAAAAAAAAATACTAGCGAAACATTTGACGTTCTGTATATTGAACCTTGACGTACAATAATCATACATGCTGTAGAGGTAGGAGCGATAATGCGGATTTGATTCACTCTGGCACCAACAATTACATCGATACTATCTAATTCAGGTGATAAACTCGACTGTAAAATGAATCCGCTGCTAACGTTAATCAAGCCTTCAACATGATTTAGTGTTTGTTACTAGGCAGTAGCAAAATGTGCATGCAACGTTACACACAGAAGTCTGTGCTGCTAAATATGATACAAAATAAATGCAAAAAGTAACAAGCATAGACTTTCTTGTGGTTTACAAGATGTTAACGCTTTATTTCTTGCTTTTTAAATTGCACTTTAAGCCACTACAGACCTTATTGCAGATTAATTATAAGACGTTATTGCAGAGGAGATAGCATTTCCAGCAACTGAAAAGGGCAAAACCTCAAAGAAAGTTCAATATCTGTACAAATGAATGGAAGCCGTATTAAGAGGTAAGGCAATGTCATCTAAAGCCTCTTACTAGAGAGCTATTCTGACAGACATATCAGTAAATTGTCAGTAAAAGGAACTGAAAATTACTTGGAGACAAGTTATACGTCTCATAAGCTAACAGAAGAAAATCCCCTTTCTTTCTTCGTATTTATAAAAGTTTGATCTATCTCGCTCTCTTTCTCCCCACCTCCCTCTCCCCCCTCTCTGGCGCTACAAGTCTTGTAGAACCAGAAGCTCACTCTTCTTTGTACCATGCCCATCTCCCCTCCCCCCAATTTCAGATTCTCGTCTCCTTTATGATGTCTGTATTCTCTAACCACTCCATCCTTGAGTTCTTACTCCAAGGTTTCCTCGGCATAATCATCTTAAACTTGAATTTTCAATTTCCCCAATAACCTAAAGCTTTTCATATAGTTTAAGTTTATTTAATTCCTTGTCTTGCTTGGCCTTCCATTCTTCTTACGAGATGTGATCCGCCTGACCATGTTAGGCAAATGATAGAATAAAAATGCAGGTATTGTTTTATCAAGAGTATTTCCCTTTACTTCAAAACATTTCTCACATCTCTTAATATTGCTATCCCACTTATATAAATGACTCAAACCTTTATCTATGCCGGAAAACAGATAATAGTCGCCTGGGGCAAGATCTGGGCTGGACGGTGGATGATCTAGCTCCTAAAATCCACGAGTGTCCACAACAGTTGCTTGAACTGATGGGTTGTTTTGCATCAGACACACTCTTCGACTCAGCAATACGTCTTGATGCCACTACTCAATTGATGCAGTAGCTAGCATAGCACTTCCCTATCAGCGTGGTGCCTGCCTTTCTTTGAAGTCTGTCATCAGAATTCCTGATACCATAATCTTCTTTGTGGAGTGTGGGGCCTTGGCTTTTCTATGGACTGCTTCATCCTTCTTCTATTAGTTCTCTTCTTAAAAATCTTAAGAGAATCATAGTAGATGACCATAATTTCACTCCTGTAACGATGGATTCCAATATTTTCATCTCGTTACCAGGACAAAGCCTCAGAAAATTCTGACAGCATTCTGTGTGCATTTGCATTTGAACTGCTGAAAGAATTCAAGGCACCCATCTCATCAAGTGAAATGGCTGATGGAGGATGCGAAGCAGATTTGTTTTAGAAAGTCCTAGATTTTCACCTATTCTATTGTCTTCAGACATTTGGCGCTTAGAAGTTCATGCTTGACGAGAGCTATTTTTCTGTTGCCACTACACTGGCCTACTCTCATGTGGGTTTCTTCATGATTCCTTTTGCCCAAACGAAACAATTTTGACCATTCCTTCACAATGGAACTTAAATGGGAGGCTTCCCTATACACATCTTAAAGGCGTTGTTTAATACCACTGGGTGAAAGACCTTCTTTAGCTATAACTAAATCATTTCAGTATATTCAATTTTGAACATCACTGTATTATGCAACAAGTCCCCTATAATGAGCTTCTTCAAGCAAATGAATGATGTGATCGGAAAAAAAATGCGGTGTTTACATTTCAGAAACACTTGAGTATTCGATAGCATTAACAATGCAATAATGTTCTTTTATGTCAGGCCAGAAACTTAAGCACCGCTCCTCACATGACAAGCTCCATCATGTTGTTGAACATAATCTTGAATGAGCTCAATGTCTTCCAACTATGCACGGTATCCGAAAAATAAATTGACAACTACTAGGCAGCCAAATCTGCATCTAATTCTAATCTTATATGGTGCAGGGTTTTGCGAGGTTAGTGTGTTGATAATTCAGATATCCAGGCAGGTGGCATTCAGCTCTCTGCATAATGAAAGTTAAGGAACATATGCAATAAGGAACCAGTTATCTGGTTCCTGCAACTCGCGAACAGCAGTAATTTTGTGTGGCTTAAGCCCTCAGCCCTCAGATTCTCTGGCTTTGTGCAAGAGGGTCCACAGCATAAACGAGATAATTCTTTTTGAGCAATTTGCTGCAGACATGCTTTGGTGTTTTGTGGAACATTTGCCAAGCTCGTTCAAAAATGTTCTCTTGTTCTCAACTTTCTCATTGAGTAGAAAACTTCTTAGTGCATGATATCCACTAATTTTTCTCTATTAATACAGCGAGGGTTTCAGAATTTATCTTGAAGTATTCTGCAGCTCGAGTTAGCGAATAAAACTACAAAAATCAAGTAATATGTCCATAAAATGCGCTTACAGTTATAAATGTCCAGTCCGGCATTTTAATTTCCGCTAACGTCCAACAGACGAAGGTAGAAATTAAAGCTATTTACGGGATATGCTGTTTTATTTTCATTTGAACTCTTTAGTAATGAGTTGAACACAGCTGGTGGGATGCACTATAACTCCAAATGTGCAATTATTAAAAAAAACAGTTTTTAAAATCAAATTACATAAGTTAAACTGGTTCCACGAACTATGTCTATGCTGCTTAGTATTTTTTGGCTTAGAGCTTTGAATTATAAAGTCACTTTATTCATCTGATATCTCGCCAAAAGTTTGAATTGCCCGCCATGTTGGTAGTTTATTTCCGGTGTATACTGGTGTTTAGTTCAAAGAAGTCATAAAAATATTGCTTAGAAAAAATTGCACGTGAAAGCGATAAAACGTATTGTGGATATAGGTGGATGTGATGGTGGAATTTATGATATTCTTATACTGGATTGGCCACTGATTTACGAGCAAATAGTCACTATAAATGCTTCAGCGTGCACGGTATCTTCATGTAAACAACAATAAGCGAAAGAAATGTAAATTAATATTCATGACAGAGACGATATATTAAAGCAACTTGTAAATCTTTAAATAAATGAGAAAAAAGCACTATTCCACCCCCGTTGAATATAATTCACTTTAAATTTAGAAATATGATTTCTTAATATTTGCATTGTAATGACCCGTAAGCTTTGTGGATTTGACATTAAGTTATGGCAAGTGATAGGTACCATGTTGCAAAGTAATTAAAGTAGGAAGAGTACTAGTATTATTTTAAAGATTACTTGTAAAACCAATGATCATATGAACTCTTCTTGACCAATTCTTAAACCAGCTATGGTATGGCGCAATTTAATCGAGAAATGTTTTCATAATAATTTAATATTTTGTAACATTCAATCTAAAACTTTTAAACTATAAAAATAAAGGAAGCATTCACTGAGGCGGGTTAATCAGACTGCAACGCATTTGGAAGGACCCGGACTGAATCCTTGGAATCGGCAACCTGACTTTGAGTCTTTTTGTGGTTTTCTCTGGCGACTTAGGATGAATATTTACAATCCATGAATATTAAGCTTTCCCATTTCCTTTCACTAAATTAAATAGCATAGGTTACAGAATCGGATGCGTCAGGTGCGGGGTGGTATAGGCCTGTCTTAAGCTCATTAAAGTTCTTGCCCTATTCTCTATTCGCCCTTAGTGATCCCGATCAAACTAATGCCACATGATGTCACGCCACGTCACTAGCATGACTGCCATGGCTAACGAGAAAGACTAACGCGCATGACTGTGTGTAGCCAAGTACAGCACGGTATCAATGTAAACAAAGAAAGTAGTTCTATGTTAGCAATCTTAATTTGAAGATGGGTTCCGTAATAAATAACCTTTACAATACAAAAAAGCAATTATTGCGACTTTAATTTAATTACTGCTGACTTAATGAAGTTGAATTTCTAAGTTGCAAATTAATGCGCTACAATTCCCAAGATGCAGCTCGCCTGATTCAACGGTTGTTTAAACACTTGCCCTTACACGGAGCACGGAAGACAAGTGCAACTCCTGCTGCTAACTGCTGCAAATCCCGAGCGACAGCCGAGAGAGCCTAACTATTGTTTCCGTGGCCGCTTGTCACACTGTAAATGTTGCGTGTATTATTTTTTTTAAGCATAATGTAACCTCTGCGCTGTCCTCCGTAATTTTTAAATATAAATTGATAAGAGATTGTTAGGCAAGCAAACTATTGTAACGGTGGCAAACCTGTTCTTATTGAAATTCGCAATTGATTCATATACATATATACACACACCACGCTAGCTTAACGCTAACCTTGGGTAAATCCTAGAAACGGTGGGCCCAGTGGTTTGCTGCGGCTCGCTGACGGCCTAACGGCCTACGCTCATCTCCTTTTCGTAAATATACATTGATAGTGGCAGGTAAATCACTGTAATGGTGGCAAATCTCCTTTGATTTCAGCAGAAAAAAAAAATGTCGTAAACATCAATTTATAGCGCATTCTGTGCTTGGTAATATGTTACCGAGTGAATTATTATAATGTGGCAAATCTCCTTAACTCCGGCACGAGAGGAAAAGAAAAAAAAGAGCAATGAGGATTCGAAACCACTGTCTTCACAACTATAGAACCGCCACGGGTGGCCGAGGTCGTTAAGGCACGGACTCGTGAGCGGGAGGTCTGCGGTTCGAATCCCGCCAGGACCGTCCTCCCTGACTGGGTTTTTTTCCAGGTTTTCCTCAGTCTTCATAACTGGCAAATGCCGGGGAGGTACCTAAACTTAGGCCTGGAACGCTTCCTTCTAAAAAAATATATATATATCCTTTCCCAATTTATCATTTCATTTCATGTATCATCAGTGTCCATTGCCTGTGGTGCCTCAGTAGTAAAAACAGGCGTTAAACACTACTCAAAAAAAAAAACAACAACTATAGCATGACGCTCTACCGTCTGAGTTATCTTACAGTTACGATTGAAAGTGCAATAGTTCCGTTAGCTGCCAAATTCCTCTGTAGGGCAGAAGAAGGATGTATTAGAAGTATTAGAAACTCTTTTTTAAAACTGTTTTTAAATGTATGACACATTGAAATGCTGTATACGTTTAGGGGAACAGGGTTGCCTGCTGAATGTTACCTGCCAGTTAAACAGACCGTAATGGAAAGGAGAAACAAAAATAATAAAAGTTAGTGAAGCGAAATTGATCGATTTCCTTTCGCAAACGCGTGTTCTCCCTTTCTGCTTCCATCTATCAAGCTTCACCATGTGTTTTGTCACGGACCCTTGGCTGAATAAATATAGCGATGGTTGGGATGTGACGTGCATCGAGTTCAGATGGATGTCTGCCTGACGGGCACGGAGAGACCGACGGATGGGTAGCTACCGCAGGGCTATACAAGACCTTCTCCTGATATATACATTATACTGAGCAGCAGTTTTGTTTATTCTGGATATAGTCTGCTCTCTCATAAAGAGTACCCTGAAACTTCCTGCACTAGGACCATTCGATTCACAACACAGTTATGATATCGCAGTTTGCTACGCACAGCTCTGTCGAGTTGTCGGCTTGAATACAAATTGTACGTTCAAACTGTTTATTCAATATCTGAAGTGTCTATTTTGGCGTTCTAAAATCGGTTTTTTGTAAGTCAGCAATTGATATTTTAAGTGAGAGTTTTATTTTTACATATCAATGAAACTTATTAACGGAGGTAATATCATAGTTCATGACAAATTGACAGGATAGTAGACTTTGGTAAAGAATTGCTCAATAAACGTGTAAAAATAATCATTGAATACATTCAGTTGGGATCAGAGGCCCTATAGTAATAAAGTAAAATCATTCATTTTATGTACCTTTTTCTCAGAAAGAACTACAAATACCTCAATGAACATTGCTTATTTTTCATTACATTATAAGTTATGAGCTCTAGTTTGGAGAATGTACTTTATAAAAAAAATCAGTTATATTTGTCACATACTCCTTTTTTATAAAAATGAAATTATATTAATATTCATGTAAAATTTTCTTATGCAAATTATCCGAAACTAGAGCTCAGCAACGAATGTAATGATGTAGGTCAGCTGTAAAAATTCTATGTTTCTATCTTTATTAGTTTATGAGAAGTTACATACGTTATGAATTTTTCACTTAAGACTAAAATAGATTTAAAATTAATACAAATAATTGTCAATTTACATATTAATACGTTTCTTTCATCTGCAGCTTACACAAAGTAATATTACTACCATACACTATAGGAGACAGTTTTACAAAACTGTAATTAAAATATTCAAGGAAATCACTATGTTAATATTTCCTTTGATGTCTTCAATATCTTCCATATGGTTACTAGATATCTAGTAACTACTACTAGGGGGAGTGTAAATACTTTTTTATCATTTATTGAATTATTCTCTTCAGATATAGGTCTATTATTTTCATTATCACTACTACCATACTTACTGGATAATTTTTGTATTGCTTATTTCCTTTGTTTTTAAATTTTTATACACTCCGGTAGACCTAGGCGTGATATTGGATGTATTTAGGAAAGAAAATTGGGATGTATAGCTTGTAAATTTCAAAATAAACACAAAACTTTCCAATTACATCAAAAATGAAATACACAAGCAGCCATTACTGTTATTAACATTTGAAACATTAAAATTATTACAAAATACATCAAACTACAGTCTTCTATAACAAATGGTTTCAGAGATATTTTAATTTTTATGCATTAATGCGGGTTTATCGCATCAAACACATTACGTAATTAAAAACACTTACAAATGAACTTTTTCAATAAATGATATACCAATTAAGTAGAAAAATTCAAATAATTATTAGGAACAAAAAAAAAAGTAAAAAAAATTTTTTTCCTTCAAAATTTGACCTCTGATTTTAACATCAAACTAAAGTCATAGAGACTCATAAAGTTTAAAAGTAGTGGTGATCACTCCTTATGACCCAATGAACTACAACTTACTATTTAACACAACGCTTTTTTTCCATCGACTGTGGTCCTATAAACGCAATGGGACCAATATTTGAAATACGTATATGTAACCTGCACAGCTGCGATCGAATATATTCTTGTATAAGAGCTGAAATATTTCAGGAGACATGCCTGCAGCTCTCTGCAAGCACGAAGCGAAGCTCTGGCGTCATCAGGCCTTTGACTGCATGACCTGACAGACAGAATGTGCACTGGCCTGGTTTGAGCCTGATGGGCCGTCTATCCAGGCACAATATGTGACGTAAGCAGCAATTGCCGGCTTCATCGCTTTCCTTGCGTCCGCGCAATGCAGAATTACATATTTATTGCTGAAGAGTGATAAAGACAATACATAGATACATGTCGGTTTAAAGCAAAACCTATTTGAAATGTGTTCTGACAGAGTTAATCTGTTCTCCAAAGTAAAGACTATTACATTCTATAGTCTTGAGTCATTTTCAGCGAGATTTGTTGTTTCTGGACTTTGATGCGAAGCATTTGGCTTTCCACTTCCATGATTTCAAAGTTTCTTCAACGCATGAATTCAGCCATGGATCGTAACAAATGTGATAGCAGTTCAATTCGTTCCAATTCCTGAAATTTTTCCATGGTTGTTCGAGTGAAATGCAATCGCGTTTTGTGCTGCTGCAATACAATTCTATTTCTATTAACTAATGCTGGGTATCTCTGTCTTAAAACTTCATGAAACTTCGTCGCTGAGGATAATGATTCTGCATCGACTGTATGCCCGTTTGGAACGAACTTCCAGTGAATCGTGGCTTCAAAATTCCACCATAAACAGATTTCTATGTGGCCGAACCTATTTTATCTATCGATGACTTGGGCAGGCTGAAAGGGATCGAGCCACTGTTTCCAAATGTCAGGATTGCAGTAATAAACCCATTGTTCATCATATGTGACACATAATTCTCCTGATAAATCTATCGTTCATGGGATTTGACGACAGATATTCGCTCTGTGTTGGGCCTGTTCAGCTGTCAATTACAGATCTACACCTTCTGTAAGATTTTTAAGTGTCTTACTGCGGCAATTTAAGGCATCTTTTGTTGCAACAATTCATCTGACAACCTTTCAGATTTTCTTCCTAAACTGTGCGTGGATTCTCAACATTCCTTGTCTTAGGTCTCCCAAGACGTGATACATCTTATGTGTTTTCTTCTCCATTATTAAAACAGTCAATGGGCTACACGCTCACTAACGACACCTTCTCCGTCCACTTCACATTCTTCAAGGCGCGGCAGCAGCTTTTTAATCTTATTTCCAATCGTGCTGATCTCAAACTGTATTGTCTCCATTTTATGATTGTGTATTAACAACTGACGACTAACACATGCTCAAATATACACAATACAAATTATGGACTCCTGTAAACATAACCCCCCCTCCAAAAAGAAAACATTAAACTTTTACAAAACATCAAACTTAAAAGCTGAAAGAGACAATCTAATTCAAATTAATATTTATGAAAATTTTATTTGAGTTATAATATTTTTATTTTAATTAATTACGCATACAATTATTGTGAATTAGGTTCAAATTTTTTCATAAATGAAGTTTAATGGTACCCTTAAGTAGATTCTATTATTATTATTATTATTATTATTATTATTATTATAGTCATTACCGTGATCATTTGTTTTTCCGCTCAATTCCATGATGTTTTTAATCACAATTTAAAGAATTACTTATAAAATGGTGTTACATCATGGGAACAATGAACAGAATCATAATAATCCCAATGAGATCTTGTATTCATAAACATTCTGAGCCTTCTGATCAGCAGTCAGGATTTTGGCACAAATTTTGCGGCGTCACGATGCATGCCCGATTCATCAGTTAAAATTCGTTGGCATGTCCCATAATCAATTTCCACTTCATGACCAAGATCTTCAATGGTTCGACGTCTATCTTAACGAACGAGGTGTTGGACTTTGGCAACAATGTCAGACGTTCTGCAGCTGACGGGCCTACTGGTGCGAGCATCGTCTTCAATCGTACGTCCGGCCCTGAACCGAGCATGCCACTCAAACACACATACGGCTCATGCTTTGTCTCCCAAATACTTGTTGCATCATTGCGAGGGTCTCCATAGCATTTTTCCCGAGATTTGTACAGAATTTGATGCACACTCTGTGTTCTAATCTTGGATCCATCGTAAAATCGCCACACACTACACACAGAGTATCATGAAAAGTACTGTAGAGTCTCAACACATCTACCCAGCTACATGAAAATGTAAAAACTTAGCAGATGTGTTAGTGTTGCCATCTAGCGGTACAAAACTCCACTGCAATCAGTGTCAAGATGACAGCACCAGTCACGCATATTGTGGATACCACCTCGTACATCAAAGCCCCTGCAGATGATGATGGATTTCAGAAGGAGGATGAAAGTACGACCTTAAAGAAGACACTAGTATTCCCTACAGCAAGCCTACAGATAGATTGCAGCTGTGGCAGAGTTTTAGATGGCTCAAATGAAATGTGATGTTGAAAACTATGCACGATTTAAGCTCGCAACTTTTTTTTACATTGAACGTTATATTTTATGTATTTTTCATCCTTTTTGTTTGTATGAGTAATATAATTTGTTCAAAATTATATGTAATTTATTTTGAAATAAATTATATATAAATCATTAGCATTTTTCTGTCAATGCTATCGCAGTATTTAAATGGCGACAATATTAGGTTTGGTTCTGTGCTATTGGTGCTTGTATTCTACTCTAGAGCGAGCCACTCAGCCATGTGCCTACTACCCCTCTCAGCGAATGGCCGATGAATGAATGGTCATTTTCATTTAATTGAGACATGACTCCTTCGTGGACAGACCTGCTGCTGAATTAGTTTTGATTAACGCGGGGTTTTCACCGTCTGAGGCTGCTGGGAGACACGGCATACCAGGACGAACTGAGAAAGGCAATATCTGGACGGAATAAGTCAAGGATAGTTCAGCTTTGGTTTGATAGGCAAGAGATATGTTACTAATATCTCACCTTCGCAAATCGCTTGATCTAAACCCACTGAGAACGTTTGGGCAGACGTAGAGACTCTTCGAAATTCCTGTCACTCACATCCCAGGGTGTCTGTCAAACTGTGGTGCAGGGTTGAAGACTCATGGAATTCCTTCGCAGAAACGCCAAATTCTATTAGACTCTGTGTCAAGAGAATTGATAGGCTTTTCGAGCACGAAGTATAATGAACTGGGTATTAAGTTGTTTATATCTTTTATGTTTTGTCCCTTTATTATAATTGAGACCGAACCCTCAATATATATATATTAAAGCTACAAGCATTACAATTTCCTCTTATAAGTTAACTCTGATCTGGTAATGCAAACAACAAAAAATGTAAAATAAAAATGTAGAAATCGTGCAAAATTCTAAAGCATGTTACCTTGTATACGTAATGCTTTAACCTGCTTTTACATTTGAGGTTGAAACATTAAAAATGTTATTTTCGATACGCCTTTATATTATAAAACAGCTGCTGACTGCATTCCATATGTTTATTTAAATTTCAGATTTAATGAAGAAAGCGGTAAATTTCTATTTTTTCATGAAGAAACAAATGTATAATTGGAGTTTCATTTGTGTCAATATTACTGTACTGTAATAACATCGTTTGTAGGAGCCTGCTACTTTGGTTATGTTCGGAAGTACGAGATGCTCTTTGTTTCCAACAAGCGGTCATTCATTGTTTGAGCAAGTGTGCTAATGATGACTGCAAGTTTTCAAGGCACGTAAAAACTAAAAACTGGGAAGGTCAGAGAAAAGAGACCCGAGAGATGCCTGTAGGACTACAGTGCTTTTCATGTTCTATTAGTTAAACATTGAATTGTTATAGTTATTTATATTATTTAATTTTAAAAATACATTTGTGCCAATCACAACTTCAGAACACACGATCATGGTATAAAACTTAATATTTTTGTTATTAAATTATATACATTTACAATTTAAAGATAAATAGAACCGTTAAACTTCGTTTTTTTTCGTCGTTTACATGATTAATTATTTGAAGAAACCATTAACTGTTTTTGAATATACTTTATCACACTTTCTTGTATTTCTTATTAGCGGAGAGAGTTACAGCAACGCTATAATAATTTACTTCCTATGTTTATTTATACATTGTAACAAGCAAGTGTAATGACACCGCGCAACTGTTTTTGTTGTTTGACGTTAATTAACGTTGCTGTCTGTTTTGTTTTCGACCTTATTTTAGCTCTTCTACTAAATGGGAATAAGTGCCATAAAATATAAACGAATTTAATAACGTCACTGTTTATTGATGAGCAAATGTTAAGAATTTGTTCAGCATATTCCCTCTGCTTACAGCTCGTGCCCGTTGCAAGTTTAGTTATCAATCAAGATAACTTTAAGCAAGATGGGAACTAGAAGTGTAAATGAGAGGCGCTAAATGAATATTTGTAAACATCTTTTCAGTATTTGTCAGTTCTAAAGGTGCAATATTAACTAGTAATAAACCGTCCAAATTATATTAATGTAGAAATATGCCGCACATAAAATTAGTTACCTCAAAATTTAATAATAAATATATAGCTTCCATTTTCAAATGTATTAAACATTGCATACATATTTCAATGCATTGTATTCATAAACTTTTAAAACTAGAAACTTCAACAGTTTAAGGGACTAAAACATCGAATTATAACGTACCTTTCAATTTTTTCTTGATATTCCTGTTTTCTGATTTCTCTAGATTAATGTTGAAATATAAATAAGAAATACTTTGCTTGCCTACTTAACATAGTCAAAGACTGTTTACAGATACAAGAAAAAGCTAAAGGAAAAGGAATCGGCCAGCTCAACTAAAGATTTTTTTTTTTTATGAATAGTGTTTAACGCCCATTTTTACTATTAAGGCGCCTCAGGCGGTGGACACTGTTCATGCATGAAATGAAATAATATATTTGGAAAACATGTTTTTAAGGAAAGAAACGTTCCAGGTCTAAGTTTAGGGTTCCATTTATGAGGACTGAGGAAAACTTGAAAAACCTCAGTCAGGGAGGGCGGTCCTGGTGGGATTCGAACGCCAGATCTCCCGATGTCCCATCCGTGGCATACAACTAAAGAGAATAGTCGAAGAGGTTGGAATAGGTGAAGTGGAGGAACAGCAGTTTGAATGGACAAGGGCTATGGAATAAAGTGAAGCAAAGGATAGACATGGGTAAGCAAGAAATATGGAGTAGTTTACAAGATAAGATTACCTTGAAACCTTACAGGAAACTGAAGAAAAACGAGTTCGGGAAAAAATATGTAGATATTTGTAATAAAAGGAGAAGGGAGGATTTTGCTTGGGGTAGAGTAGGTATATTGGTGTTAAGTGGATAAAAAGTAAAAAAAGAAGAACGTCCACTATGGGGAGAAATAGATAAGGGGTTTCATTGTATAGCTGAATGTACACAAACTGGAGAGAAAGTATGGATTAAGAAATAAGACTATTTACAGGTAGAAATTGTGATACTAAACATTTTAGCAACGGTAAGAAGGAGTTTTTGAGAAAAGTTGGTGATTATATAGGTAAGATAAGAGAGAAATAAGCGATTAAAGTTAAGAAAGATGTATACATGGAGATAGGGAAGGAACCGGGGAGGATTGGATCTAATATACAACCAGTGTGTTGAGTGTGTAGGATTCCAGAAATGTGCACTCTGGGAACAAGGGTAAAAATGTAAAAATATTTGTTAAACTTTTTGTAATGACTGAATGAAATAAACATTTTATTCTATATTTAACAAGTAACTAGATGCCGTTTCTAAAGTAATACACATTTTAATAAACTGTTGTTCATGAAAATATCAACACATGCTTGTTCTTAACAGCCATGCGGAAATTATATTCTCGTTCTAGTTTGATGGGACCGTTGAGATCCTGCACGTCTGTGTGTTCGTCCGCTCATTTTGCTGTAGAGACATTACATACAACTCCACGATATAATCCAACCAATTTTTCTGATTGACGTCTCGCACTCACGGTATGCCACAATCCTCCCTTGTTGAAATTCACACGTCTGCTGGTACTGCCGTCGTATTTTCGACGAGTCATATGTGGGGTCGGCTTAACGCGTCACTAATGGACGTTAAATTTTTAATGACCAACAGTGTGTTTTTAGAAACATAACTCTGTTAGACACTCTCTTTTTGATGTGTTCAACATCATCTATATTCTATCACAAAATCAAAATATTTTGCTGTACCTGCAGATTTGGAATGTGTCCCTTCTTTTCCCTTTCAAGGCGTCTTGCAGGCACAAGAAAATATGACAGATGCTGTAGTAGGATCTGAAATTCCAATCTCGGAATTGTGTCAACATTTTCAGCAGTGTGAGGGCGTGCATTTTCATGAAAAATATTTTTAGACAAAAATCCTCTACGATGGCTCTGTGATATTTCTGGCTTCAGCCGCTATTTCAATATTTCAACATGTCGGGTATTGTTTACTATTCCACGCTTTCCCTGATGGTGCTCTAAAAGTGATCCTTCATGTCAACAGGAACTTTCCGGTGGAGAGTTGAAACGTAAAATTTTTCTTGGTTGAAGAAGTTTGTGTGCTGTCATTCTTTAGATTGGCTTTTGCCTTGGGGCTCATAGTCATGTTCTAGATATATGCTTCTGTGACAACACATGGTAGAAAATCTACTTCATTGTTATGTTGCAATAAATACTATGAAAGTTCGTATTTTCCGTCATCATCCCAGGAATCCAACGTGCACTCTACTTGTGATACTTTCGTTCTCCGTAAAAACACAATTCCCTGACGAGAACTTTTAATGAAATGCGCTTGTTCTCGCAAACAATGACGCTACCTGATCCACTTTTTCATCTGTGAAGGCAGCACAGTAGGTATCGGGATTCTTAAGCATTTAACATCAAATTAGGTATACTCAAACTACTAGGATAATATATAAACAAATCACTAACGTAGGCTTTAATGAGCCACCGCCTGACAGGTAAACAAAAAAACTGATGAGTAACAGTTTTATGGGGAGAAGGTGGTTTTTAACTCCTGACCAATTTACCCTTCTCATCTTTGTCTGCAATCCGATAATAACAAAACTTCATTCTAGTTTTAGTTTTAGGAATTCCCACGCCTACTTACATCACCCATTTAAAACGCACCTACCTGTTTCTGTCACCAATACATTCATCCCAATACTGTTGCACCGTTCTTTTATTAATTTTACTCTGAGACGGTAGAAACCTGAGTACTGTTCATCAGTACTCCATGGCCGATGCTGTTTATTTATGCTGCTCTGTTGACCAGTGTCAACATCTGCTCTAAAAACGTAGTACATACCTCTGTGATGGAGTTTGAACTAATTCATGAAAAGTATCAGCTTGCTGTTACTGCTTCAAAAGCTTTTATTTGAATATAATCTGTATTCATCTAATGTTTCAGAGGTTTTGAATATTTATCTTTGAATTATTTATTAAAAATGTAAATAGTTTTATTTCACATGCTTCCACTTAGGAGTTTTGTCTGTTAATGTTACTTTTAATTTAACTTTAGTGGACTAAATATTTAATAATAGTTTTCCCAGAATGTTTAAAATATTTTCTTCTTCTTCCTCCCAAGAATTAGGCATTCCGCCTGTTTTGCCTTCACAGCAAATCTGTTCACCTCTTCATAGTTCGTATTATATTTTTTCGCATTGTTTCCTGCTTTGGAAATCTATTTTTATCCATTCATTGATGTGATAAATTCTTACGTATTTTTCTATTTCTTTACTAATGGAATTTATATTCGACTAAAAAAAATTATTAAACAACGTTCATATTTGTTGGATATTTTGCAGTGCTGTACAATGCGAAAGTGATTTCTATATTAGCGCTGGAAGAAAGTGTATCATTGCTATTACAGAGGTATAGGTGCAGTTATTAATTGCTTGGCCTTCATCCTTATGGGATTATAATGCAATGTGCGTGCAGGGCATTTAAAGGTTATTTAAGCACTTTACCCAAAACTTTACAAAATTATGGCAATCCTAGAATAAAACTAAGCACTATGTATGATAGCGACTCCTTTACATAATGATTTGATTTGATTTAACTTGATTGATAATGATTTAACTGAACGAGAAAACCGTATGCACAATCAAATATACTCCTTTTGCAGAATTCTGTAATCTAATTGGTTAAAATTCTTCTATATTCCCTATAATAGTTAAGTCTACATAACAATTACATTTCGATGGTTATAGATAGAACTGGTACATTTTTATAGGTGACAAAATTTTTCTAAATATTGTTTTTGGTGTTTAATAACCTTTTCTGCTCCTGGATACACATAAACTGCAGCCAAATGCCATAAATTCTAAAATATTCTTTCTAAACCTAAGCATGCCGAAAAAGGTTCGCCCTATAGTGATGATGTACGTTATGAGATCACCTATTAAATCTCTCCTTCCTGAATACGTATTTCACATTGGCGCCCAACTGTCACTTTAAAAGAAACCACAAGGAAGGGCAATGATGGTTTCTCAAAGAACAAAATTTCTTCCTCAGTTAATTTTTAAGACTGGGTTTTCTGATCACCAGATGTTGAGACCAAAAATCTTAAAATTTGTATGCTTAATTGTGAATTAATTAAACGATGGCCCACGAAATGAGGCGAACTAGATAATGAAGGAATACTAGCAGAGAGAGGAAAAGAAAATAATGGAAGTCGCGTTATCGCAACCCACAGGTTATGGCTGTTTCGACATCTAAAGAGGAAGCCGTTTGTGTCGTGAGAAAGTATTCTAGCTGTGCAGTGTGAGATATATTCGTAATCTCAGCCATTTCCCTTTTTACAGAACTTGGATGTTCAGAAGTTCTATTTAATTGACATAACGAGCACAAAATCCACCTTTGTTTACCAGGCGGGTATGGTATTTCATGGGCCATATGTATTTTAGTATTTGTATTGCATTTCAAATGAAAGCAAAATAAAATGTTTTCCTTAATGGTATGCATATTAACAAGTTGTATATATATGCCTTTAAGAGGCAACACTACTTGAGATTTTGGCCGACAAAATTTAGTTTCTTCTGCATTAAAAGTTAACTTTGCTTTATACCTGTAATTGTTTCAATACTTTTGTTCATTTGGCTATTTAAATAGCTATGCACAGCACTGTGAACATTGAGTTTATTATAATTTCCATTTTTTTCTCTCTCTCTTAATTATATCTTTGCATATCCAAAATACCCTAAACAGTTTTCTTCTGATTGCTTTATATTTGGCACATGAATGCTTAAGTAGTCGTTTATAAAATTTTGTTGGCTTTAATGTAGTGTGAATAATAATCATATAAAATTAATTAAATTTCAAAAATAGTAGAAACATGAAATATAACAGCACCCAGAAAAAATGTTACGCCAAAGAAAATTATTTGAAATTTAAAATTCCTAATTAGAATTCCTCACTAAGTTAAAGTAAATGTTAAAAAAAGCATAGCTCATATTTAAAGTTTATTTTGAAAGGAGCATTTTAATCTGCAATTTCAAGAGAATTAAATAAAAGTATGTCAAAAAGTATTTTACTAATTTGGCAGAAAATTTCTAAAAAAAAAAACAATAGTTGGCGAGTAATTAAATAACATTCGCTATAGGCATACAGGTACAGTACTCTAAAGATAATTACCAATAAAGAAGCTCTAACTGCAATAAGTCAGTAAACCTGTAAATCTTACTCGGAGGTGCAACATATGCCACGTTTAACGTTGCAGGACAGCCCTGAGATGATAAATGGCCCAGGGAGAAAAAAGAGCTCTTCTTTTCTTTCTGTCCTTCCGATTTGACGGCCGATATTCAAGGCACTTTCCTTTCCTTTCCCCTGAGAAGGTCGAATCACATCTTTATATATTTCACCATGTATAGCTGGAATAGCGCAGCAAAAAGTTGGAAAATTGAAATTTGAGTAGTCTGCTTTTATATATTTCAGGATACACACACACACACACACACACACACACACACACACAAATGTCCAGGGCTACAGGGGACAATTCAGAAAGATGAATGTTGTATGCACTTCAAAACACTGGTCGTCTAATGCTAAATGAAAGTAGAGTGGAAGCAAGCGTTGGCAAATAAATAATATAGCAACAGATGCAGGAAACATATCTGGGGAAAAAAAAAAACAGTTCAAAAATACAAGAGATGCCGCTGAAAGCTTGGACAACTCACAATTCAAAGGCTTCATTTTGATACACAAATAATGCACCTTGCTTTTACGTACCAAAGTGGAACAGAGACATGGAAATAAATCAGCTTATCATTTCCGGAAAGCAAACCTACGAGCCTTGTTTGAAAAGCTTGATAAAACCCCAATATATATTTTACATTTTAAATATGTTTTTTTTTCCTCAAACGTGCAGCTATACAACCAGATCACGGAAAAAGTTATTTGATCCTATTGGTGTAATAATCATTGATTGGGTTGATGATTTCTTTATTTGACGGAATTTTTTCCAACTTTAGAGAGTACAGAACTCTCGCAAAATTAGTAAAATTAAGGAAAATTCAGGAGCAGACACAATTAATATGGACCGTTGAAGTTTGTATTACACGAAATTCAACTTAAAACTCTTGTTATAAAAGATATATTAATAATAGACTGAATCCAATAATGAAAATACCCTGCCCTTATTCCACCAAGCATTCGGAGTTTGCATACATTAGTGGATATCGTTAAGACTTTCAGCTAAAACTATAATAAAAGCTTCTCTAACGAGGCAATTGAGCTTGCTCAATCGTGTTTATCACGCCCAGTGTTTCAAGTGAGATTTACGCTAGAACAAAGAATAATTATTTATGATATTTATGCGCAAAAGAAACCGTACAAGTACTGTAGCAGCGAATTTCATGGGAAATTCACAGAAATAACACCTCTACCGAGAAATCTAATTTTTAGATCGGTGAAAAAAGCTCAAACCTTCAAGGTGTTTTTATTGACAAGAATTCCAAGCCCAAAAATAAACAACTAAATAAATAAAAATAAAAAAATAAATTCACCAGGAGCTGTATAACCTAAGCGAATTCCTCACTGAGTTGAATAACGTTTAATAAAAATTAACATAAATTCCAAATTAGGCCTAGTTAATTAATGAAACGAAACAAGTTGCAGCATTATTGTGCGATATTATGGGAACAAAATTAAACTTCTTGCAACCTATGAGTATTATAAAAGAGAAACCACATTTTTAGAATGATGATTATTTAATTATTACTTTTGAGATTGAATCACAAAAAGTGTTTTACTATTAATTAAATGAAATGTATGGTTACTGATATAAACAGCTATGCTGTGTGAATATTTTGAAACATTTTAAATGTAACCATGTTTATGAACTGAGCCCTAGGTATCTTTCTTTATATTCACTAACCGAAATTTATAAATCACTCTTGAGATTAATTTTCTCCATATTGATTTAAAATTAATGAAAAAAAGTAATTCAGCATATAACTGTATTTATAATGATGCATATGTTTTATATTTAAAAAACATCATTGTTAAGAAATAAAATGTGAAATATTAACCCAAAATGATACTATATTTTTGTTTTATTGAAACATATGAACATGTTCTTCTTTAATACCCAATGTAACTCGAAACTTTATTACGTCTCTCTATTTTAGTGAGTGTAAAGATGATAGCAAGGACTCAATTCATAAATACGGTTATATTTAAAAATGTTTAAAAGTACCCATATAGGACTATCTAAATATCTAAAAAATTTCCACGGTTCGGTTTAAAACTCTGAAGTTTTCTTGGTGCTACTATAAAGGATACTTTCTGCAATAAGTTTAGAAAAAGTCAGTATTTGGTTTTATTCAGTCATTTAAGAAATATTGGCTTATGACACTTCTATGGGTAATTAATGCTTTTAAGGGTATAGATCGTGTCAGAATGAAAATCGTTATAGACGATAACATTATCTTATCAGATCACCTTGCCGGCGACAATTTCAGTATGTAATTTTTACCATTTTTTCCCCCCATACTGTTTAGCATAAGAGTTTCCTCCGTTACTTCTGTTCTTTTCCTTTATTTCACTTTAGCATATAATTGTACTGGTTCTATTTCACCGTTTGATACTGCGTTCGGGCGCTAATGGCTGTTGAAGTTGTGCGCCCTTAAACTATAATCGTCAACAAATCATTTCTATTAATTGTTTGTGGCACTTCTCGCCTCATTTGAATCAGAAACAGGACTGATATCAACGAAAAGCTACTGAAATTGTAAAAAAACCATAGCATTTCCAGTGCCTATCAGAGCCTTCATTTGGACGCGTGGCCAGCTTAACGGGGATTTTCATCTCTTCGTGTGCCGGCTAATAAGTTCACGGAAAGTCTTTGATGTATAGAAGTGGAATTGTGAGATCGCATGTTCCAGTGTCATTGTGTGTTAGTGCTGTTATATTGTCAAAAAGTCTGTATACTTTAGCGCATAGAATCTTCATTTATGCTTCATATGTGACAACAAACTCTTATAGAGAAGTAAGACGGCGATTTATAGCAGATTTCTTCTGTTCGTGCACCTCACTGAGAAACGAACCGTAATCTTGTGAATAGATAAAGGGAAACAGGATCTGTTTTTGATAAGAGAGCGAAGTAAAACACCCTGTTCTTACACAGAATAAATTCCATAAAATCGGAGAGAAGATAGAGTGAAGTCCAAAGAAATTTCTGAGAAAGCTTGCATAGGAATCAGGACTTTCGCAAATCTCCGCTTGGAATGCTACTAAACTTTTAACATTAAAACTATAACGTAAGTGTAGTTCAGGAATTGCAACCGCGTGATAACGTGAGTAGAGTTAATTTCTGCAATTAACTGTTGGATAATATAACCGTTTACGCTATTGATTCGCGTTTAATTTTTTTAACGGCGAAGCATGGTTCTATTTACTTGGCCATGTAAGAACACTAAACAATAGATACTGGAGTGCGGAAAAAGCAGGTCTTGTAAATGGTGCCATTGAATGACCAAAAAAATTGGTGTTTGGTGTGCTTTGAATGCTTACAGAAATCTGTACACTGAATTTACAGGGCTATGAACATCCGACTCCGCCGGCAAACAGCGTGTTTCCCGGTACCAAGCAAACCCCCGTTAAGCCGCCACGCGTTCAAACGAGGGCTCTATATGTAACTAAGGGCTATGGGTGCTATTATCAAAAGAATGAAATTATTTCTACCTTTAGCTGTTACCCTCTTCTCGACCATCAATGAAATCAAGGCATATGCCAAATACTGCAAAACATGAGACTAGAACTAATTATAGAAACGTATTGTATCTTCATTTATTATTTCCCATTGGATGATATTTGTGTTCCGTATATTATTTATGAAGGAAAACATATAAGCTTAAACCGCGAGGAAGATGTTGATTGTGATTAGAGGTTCAAAACACCCTTGAGAGGGTAAGGACGGGATGTTATCGCATTATGACTATGCAAGTTGGGAAGGATAACGAATCTTAACATACCTACCGCTGAACTTCTCTAGCGAATGGAGAGAAGGCGGGAAGACGAGAGTGCCATTTTAAGACCCAAAGGAGAAGAGACTTGGCAGCGTGCGAGGTTAAGTTGGCAATGTTGGTTGGTTTCTAAAGCAGGTCGACTGCTGTCTTTGACCTTGGCCTCTACAGATATTCTTGCAATGCGGCAGACAGCTTACGCTTGAACTGAAAAGTTAATTCCTGCCTTATGTAGAGCAGCAGTACTGCACAATCTGCCACAGAACTAACGGACACACATGTAACACAATTGCTGCAGCGACTACTCGGCTTTGCTGCGTACCTTGTGAACCGCGCGATTTCTCGAGCAGCACTTACAAGAATTCCGCTTCAAGAGATAACTCATTTTTATTGACAAAGGGTGTACATTCAAGACGTTTTGCAGTCTGTGGTCCCCCCAATTACTGAAACGTCTGCTCTTGAATACCTTTCTTCTTATTATTCATATCATCGGTCCTGGTCGTGTAGTGGTTACCATACTTGCGTCCTTAACCCAAGATTGCGGGATTGGCCAGGACCAATGGGTTTTTTCGGGGGTAAAAATCCAAAGTATGGCTTCCTTTGGAAGGGAAGTAAAGCGCGGGTCCCGTGTCGTACATTTGCGGCACGATAAAGAACCTCAAGCGTGAAAAAAGAGGCAACTGAGCAAAATTTGTCGGCCGTTTCACGCTCTGAATTGAGTGGGACGCTGATGACTTGAGATGTTATAGACCGTTCGTAAATAAACCAAATAAAAAATCTTCTTATCAGGTGCTACATCTTTCTTTTGAAAATTTTGGCCTTCTCAATTTTCCCTCATTTATTTCTATCGTGTACGCATATTCTTTTATGTTATTTTATTTTAAGTCTTTATTGTGCTGCCTACCTCTCTATTTGAGGTCTTCCTCTTGCACTTGTTCTTATTGGTTTCCAATTATACATTTCTTTAGGTAATCTTCTTTTGTCATTCTTATTATACGACTAAACCATCTAAATTTTTGAGACTCAATAGCATTTATATTATTTTAATTTCTTATTTAATATATAAAACTCCTCGTTTCGTTAAGTTCTTCAATTTGTTTTGCAGTTTGTGGTACTTACTATTGCTGAATTCGTCCTGATGGTGTAGTGGTAACCATACACTTGCCTTCTATACCCAAGATCGTGGGTTTGATCTCTGCCAGGACCGATGGATTTTTTCGGGCATAAAAATCCCAATCCTTCGGAAGGGAAGTAAAGCAGTGGGCACCATGTCGTACATTTACAGCACGATAAAGAACCTCAAGCCTGAAAAAAGAGGCCTCTGAGCAAAATTTGTCGGCCCTGAATAGAATAGGACGCTGATGACCTGAGATATTAAAGAGCGTCCTTAAATAAACTGAATCAAATCAATAAAATTCCTGAACCGTCTGTTCCTGGATCAGTTTACACACATTATGATGCCAAAGTAAATGAGACAGGGTGTTTTTAGGTGTTTAGAATGAAGCAATATTTCAGAACTAGTAGCCTCTTCAGTTTCTAGATCTAAATGCGACCGAACATTGTGGAAGAGTATTTAAAACATTCTCCATCATTATGTAAATATTGTAAATATTACTTACAATATTTTATGTAAATATAAATTTGTGTGTTCTTTACTCAGTTTTGATATGCTTATTAACATTCTTTAACAAACACGTGACTTTATCATTAAAATGAACAATCAAAATTTTAAATTTTGTTATTGGTTGTAAAGAAAGCTTGGGGAAGTTACCACATTAAAAGTAACAGTTTTTCATCCACTGTGTATTTTATATAGTCTTAAGACACTGTTTTTACTTTTAGGTGACAAAAGAGGGTCGTATAAACCTCTTAACTGCCTTTTGACGTTTAAATTAAGTGAAATTGGCAAAGTATTTAGAAGAAAACTCAGCTTTATACCTTAGGGAGATCTGCGCGCCACGTACTCTAGGGAGAGAAGAAGGAAGCAGGAAGGATACACGTCACTTCCGTAACGGTAATAGGGTTGAGTCTTTGCCAGAGATGTGCGTTGACATCGTTAGGTAGCTCCAACTGTTAATGGCTGAGGTTATTGTGCTTTATAGAGCGGCCCGACCTGAAGAATAGCGGACGTGCCAAGTTTACACCGGGGAATTTTATGGCTCCAAGGGTTTTGTCGTTGATGATGCGAAGGGCCAAAGTTCGCTGCGGAAGGAGGAAAGAAGTGATGGGGAAAGAATTGTAAATAAGGATAGAAAAAGCTAAGAATAGGGGAAAGTAATAAAAACAACCATGCGGGAAACGAAAAAAAAAAAATGTAACTAACAAGGCAATAGAGGAAACAAATGAACTGACTTTATTACTTTTGTGGATATGATGCACATGGTGGATGAAATGTAATTTTATATCATTTATATACAATATATTTCAAATGTGATGGGAAATAATTTGAGGATAAGATATAGACCAAAAGAAACAAAAGCCTCAATTAAAAATGGTTCCATATTAACTGTGAAATACCATGCTTGTTATTAGTTTGGATCCACCTTTAATATGATCAACTCAAGTTATTGTAAAGTTAGGATTGGCCTTGTTACAAATGCTGATTTCCTACCTTCCATGTGTTTTTTAGTACAGGGAGTCTTCGCGAGTACTTACTTGTAAGGTATACAATGGCATATGGGGCAGAAATTTAGGGGATGAAAACAAATTGTGAACCTAGAATCAGTGAGGCCTTGTTTTCTGAAAGGAATTTTGAGGCTGGGGAGGGGTAGAGCAAACTGCGAAATTAAGAGAATTCGGGGCGTATAGCGAGACCATATAATGTAAAACAATAATAGTGATATACTAACTGTGGAAATCAAACTTTAATTAGGGCATTGTGCTATCATGAACAGCTAGAGATGGGGAACGAGACAGGGGCATCTAAATTAAGAGAGAGACTAGAAACAAAGGGATAGGCTCCATTTGGATGGCAGGCCAGGGAAATAAAAAGGACATATGGAGGAAGGCTAGGAACAGCTTGAGGAATATGGATAGGCAGCAGACAATTGCACAATACAAAGAGATGATTTCGTTGGAAGTAAAATCAGGGCTAAAATCGGAATGCGAGATGGAGTAGTACACCAAAAGTGACTAAATTCACTATACAGGACTTGCTTGTCTCAGACTAGGTTCCTGGCGGATGAAAAGGTCTGAAAAGCCTGATAACCAGATAGGGAATTAGGGGGGAAACAATGTTACTGAATCCCGCTCTGCCCGTCATCCATAATGGGATTTCTTTACGTTTTTATATTACTTTAACATTCTTCTGGTAATTATAATTTTATTATATTTTATTTGTTCATTTGTATTTATTTATTTTTATTGTTGAATTTATATATTATGACTTATTGTGATTATCTAATGTAATAACATGTGTTAAATTAAATCAAGCGTAACAAGTATGTCATGAAAGTACATAAGTACATAAGTACATAAAACGCTGTTGTGTTTTTGTTTAATTGTATTAGTGTTACTGTAATAATGTAACTCCAACTACTACAACAACAACAACAACTACTACTACTACTACTATTACTATTACTACTACTACTACTACTACTACTACTACTACTACTACTACTGCTGCTGCTATCATTACTGCTACTATTAGTACTATACTACTACTACTATACTACTACTACTACTACTACTACTACTACTACTACTACTACTACTACTACTACTACCGCTACCACCACTATACTACCACTACCTCTACCACTACTACAGTATAAGCATTGTACCTAGTCAACGAGAATCTAAAAGTGTGTTTTATATTCATTCAAATTTCTATGGCGTTTGTCAAATGGCTGTAGGTCTCTGTAGCAAGCAGGAAACACAGTGATTTGTCTGCCATAGTGTCGAGGGAGACTTCACACACAAAGAGCTTCCGTTAGAGATCAGAATAAGCGTGCCAAGGCTGTTTTCGTTTGTATTTTTAAAAGGAAGAACGTGTGTGTTTGCTCAAGTCACGTAAACAGTAGCCAAATGTCAAAAAAGGCAATTGACCCCCGGACACTGAGGGACAATTAAGATTTAAAAGCCCCGTATCGAAAGGCAGAGATTTAAATTCGTTCAAACTGGCAAATCACAGGCGAATTGAAAATGGCCAGAGTTCAAACTTCAATGAATTTCGCGAGGCTTGGGTGCTCCAACGGTTAAGTTTGAATCGTGTACATAAAGGCAAGTTTTGGCACCTAGCGTCGTTCGCATTCAGTCACTCACAATTCTTTTTGGCGTTCACAGTCAAGTGGCGCAGTTGCATCACTCAAGTCTCAGATCTCCGATCGGCAGTCGCGTCATTGAAGCCTTGGTTCTCACGCGCTTTGCAGTTGTTATTCAAGACTCAGTTTTATCTGTCGCCAAGCTTTATACATTTTTGATTCTCACCTTTATTGACATCTTGAGTATTTTGCACTTTATGTCGATCCTATACACGGCAAGGCAGAAAGTACGAGAAAGAATCATTGCAACGTCTATTCACTCGCGACGCCCGATCTTCTTCCTAAGCCCTGTTGACTGTAAGTCAATAAAAATCAGTGGGAACACTACTAGATAACATTGCTTTATCTAGGATGTGAGCAGCGTCTAGACGCCCATCACGAGGAACTATCGTAGACGGCAGCTACTAACGTCAACGGTCTCAAATTTTGGCATTCAGCGTGAGGCCATTGAAAACAAAGCCACTTAACACATCGTCGTAACAATAAATCCCAAGTTATGCTATTTTAATGTATAAGCCAGTGCATTATCCATGCTAATACATTCGTATTATCGCATTAGCTGAATTCATAATCTCGAAAAAGTAGCTTGGCCTATCCGCTACTGCTGACAGCGGTTCGTGTAAATAATCTTCCTATATAATGCTCTAGCTAATTCTGCAGAGCGACCAGACAACGTTTGTAAATAAAAGATTGGTTAAACTATTTTATTTGCGGATTCTTTTTCAAAACATACTAGTGTGACCGAAGCTATTAATATTTTTATTTCAGAAAAGCGGCCCCATTGGGCCTTCTAATAGCTGTAAAAATGCTAGGGATGCTATCAACATATATCATCTCCTGAAACTGGCGTTACGTCAAAACAACATAAAATAGGTGCATAAATGTCAGCTAATTGTGCGGCGTAAAAATGTTTCATTAATGGTAATGAACCCCATTTGAACAGATGCACCCTGTCACATGTTTGATCGAAAAGCAGGGATACGAAACTAATGTAATTTCAATTAAAACCGAAATGGAAATAATGCGAAATACATTGAACACACAACCAACCAATCTCTGAGTGTAAAACGACTCAAACCGTATACCGTGGGGATTTAGGGCGGGAGGTAAACGCTAGATGATTTTTGTGCCTCTATTAAAAGCTCGGGGTTTTAAATTTTAATTTTCAGAAGCAAAAACAAGCAATTGCCAACGTGGATGCAATGAGTTGGCTGTTTGAATATTTCAAGCGTTTAAATTTAATTGTTTGCTTTTTGTAAAAATACTTTTAAATATTTTGAAGATAATTCCGAACAAAAATGTGTAACGAGCAATTTCCATCTCTGCTGTAGTTTTAGGGAAAATGCTTTCTGTTTACATAACTTTTATATTAGCGCTAGTTTCTCTAAGGTTCATATCAGTTTAAGAAACTACTTCATTAAAGTTTATGAAAAATGGGTTTACATACGCGCAAAAAATAAACACAAAAACTTATTTATCTCTTTACTCTACTCTGGATAATATTTTGAGATTGAGATTGAAATTGTTATTATTTTGGGGGGTTAATTTTGACGGGCATTAATTTTATTTATTTAATCAGATGATTAGATGTTATTCTTGTCTTTCCTCGGCTCTTGAAGTCAGGAGTTCAATGTTTCCTATCTCTGTGGTTCCGATACAGAGGATAGAAATTTCAGGGGAATATGAACTGTTTTTAATGAAGTAATGTCATTAGGGAAGGAAGGGAATTATTCGCTGGAATAATACAAATTTCGACTCGAATTGTACTTTTGGTTTATTTGACAATAGAAGGATTTAGGGAGAGCTGTACGTCTGTCGTGTGGTTATAATTCTGGTCCTATATGTACTGTATGATTACTCGGCCTGCCTTCACTTGTATATCTAAGGACACAATTTACTCACTTTAACTTTGATCCGTCAGTTATAACTTCACATAATTTTGAAATCCGATAGTCACCTATTAATTTCGCGATAACACCTTACAATAGCACTAATCACTTTACCGTAAAGACTCTATGGTAATATTAAATGTACGGCTATAACCTTAGCGAGTTACTCTTGCTATCACATCACTGACTCTCTCTCTCTCTCTCTAGTTGAACTCCTGACTTACCGTGACTGAGCGACTACTAACTGATTGATTCATTCATTCCCCCTCTTCCAGCCTAACTTACGTTTTATATATTTAATATTAAATCCATTATGTTGATTCTCTTCGCTACTTGTGAAAATTTATTTTCTTTAAATATTATTGAACTTGGTTCACTGCTCGTTCCTATTGGACCACAATAAATATAGTTTATATTACGTGCTCGCTCCTGTTCATTAGGTTTTGAAATATATTTATTGGTCAAACCAGCTCACTTGCTTTCTAAAATAAATATTCCCGCGCCACGACTTTTGAATATAACAGATTCCGTTACTCTTTTAACTTTACCATAGATTCACATAATAAAAGTTTGCGATACAGCACGTTTCGGCCATATGAGCGGTATTCCTTTGAAACTGTCGGAAATAGTTAAGATCTTGGTTCCTTGTAAGACACGTGTTTCTGCATGCGGTGTTTATTTTGATGAAAAGCACTGTTGCCGATTGAACTTACATTTCTTGGTTTTCTATGTCGAGGCAATAAAAACATTTGCCGCCTGGTGTCGGCAACGCTTTATATGAGTGGCAATGGGAGACAAAAGAAGAGAACCTTTAGAGGCAAATCGTATTGTCCTAAAACTTTCTGCATGCAGTAGAAGGCCAGCATGTCCGCCCCTTTCACAGAAATATAACAGAGACATATATGCACTGTCAATCATAATATTACAGAAAGATAACATGAATAGTAGGAATAAACATAAAGTAGAAATTTAGGATAAAAATAATAGTAATGCTTAAAAATGCTTGACTGGCATTCAGAAACCACCAATAAACAAGCAAAACAAAAAAAAAAAAAAAAAAAAAAAAGATTAAAAATATGTACATGCCTTAATTAATGTGTTGTTCTACATAATTACCGTTTATTTCGTAACGAATATCGGATTTTCATATATATATTTTGAAAAAGAAAATGTACATTTTTATTACGATTAAAGTTTTAACTAACGAGCTTGTAACGTCCATATTTACAGCTGATTGCTAAACATAATTTAGCTGCAGTGATAAAATCTAATGGATTCATTGAGAATTACAGCAAACTAAAAACCGAATTTTAGGAGCAAGACACAAGCTGCCCCTATTGTATACTACAATGTGAGTTAATAGAAGCATTCCAACTTCATATGTCAAAGTAGTTAAAGGCACTGTGAAGTATCTTCTGTACTAAGCGAGTATATTTTAACTTTTATTTCTACAAAACCAATTCTTATTTTAAAACCAAACTTAATCTGAATGTTATTTAACCTAAAAGTACTGCTTAATTTTCTACCGCCTTTTAAATAATTGGTTGACACACTGAATACTTTATTTTAAAATTTAAAACATAACATTTCAATTTTTTTTCATGAAATTAAAGGCATAACAAAATTGTAGGTGCAATTGTTTTTTAATTACACGTTTTAAGAATACCAATACCAATTATACATTTAACTTATAGGATGCAGTAAGAAAATGAACAATAAAATTGTATCAATACATATTTGTTAGCTTTTTCAGCTATGTCCACCTATTTCTTGGAAATCCAAAGCTACTGAAAAGTGATTTAAACATTAGAACATAAAATATCAATGAACAGTACCCTTTTAATACATTCCAAGGCACCTTCTGTTCCATTTGTTTCTCTGCAGCTTCTCTTTTCCCCTTCTGCAATTTTTCTTGCTTTTTTTTTTTCCACACTTCACCCTTTTTTATTGCTTTGGAATATATACCTATATTAAACTGCCCATTCTATTTGACCCTGACCACTAAGCTGGGCAGTTCACTAAAGTTGACAATTACATGTTATTACATAGTATTTAACTCTTGTATTTATAGTGCTAATCTTGCATTATTATTTCTGTCTTCTTTTAACAGCCCATTTCGACTTATTTTTTTACTTTCTCTAAATATTGCCCAATGCTCTTACAGTTGTTTTATAGAATTTTATTTATACGACTGTTCATATTCATTATATACGTACACTTTCTTTTTTCCAAATTTCTGTTTTTATGTATTCAAATAGAATTTGTCTTTCTCCCATAATGGATGTATGCCTTGCGGATAGTCATTTTGTTGCCGTTTTAGCCTCCATACCCCTGATCTTAACCATGTTATCCCCTCCTCTTTCTTCTTGTTAGTGACGTCCACATATCCTATTAGTGGTTTAATTTTCATGTTATTTCCTAGGTTTATCCCCATTTTTTATAAATACTGCTATTACTACATAGAAAATTGAAGCAAACAAACATAGAACCTTTAGGACAAAGCCCCATACTATGGATTATCATCTGTGAACAACCTATGAAAATATATTACTCAAATGGCTTGCCTTATAATATTTCTAAAATTTGGGCCCACCAAATTATTTTTTCTTCCTAATTATCATGCACAACACTGAAATATATGTGAATTTAAAGTAAAATATTTTAACAAATGTGCTTCATACCCATTCAGTTCAAAACACAAACAATAGAACATGTTGCCAGCCCTGGTAGACTCGTGACATTGGATCAGAATGACACCAAAATAGAAAGAAAATTGCCATAATTTTCATTGGATGCTCAAGACTGAAGAATGGAAATTTGTGGCAATCTTACCCTCATGTTTAAAATTGGAATTATCACACCAATGTATGTATCATTTTGAATGGGAAGGTCTGTACATGTTTTATAAACCTAAAATCAAAAAAGTGAAATTTTCAGAAAGAAACCCTTCCCAGTGTCCTGTTCCCTTCAATTATTTTTTATTTTTATGCTGATTTTTCAACAGGTATACTTGAAATGTAGTTTGTTTTCTTTCAGACGTCCGATGCACAAGTGTGTACCTCATGCATATTGCTCCTTTTCTGTTTTCGTTTTTAAGGAGTGGGTCGTGATCATAAACATGCTTACTCGCATTTAGCGAATGTACTGGTCACTCTACGTCGTTCTTCCACCTCCAGTGCTCTTTTTTTTCTTTCTATTTTAACTGCTTTTCGTGGGTCATAAAACGAAATAGCGTTTGCAGTTGATATCTACAGGGATTTGTTTTACAGTCTTTTCAGGAAGCTCGTGGAAGCCATTTATGGCTCCCCATATTTATGTACATATAGGGGAGGCAGCAACTGTTATTTTGTTTTCATACAGACAAAAAGCTTTAAATAAAATTTACTGCTTTCTTAATGGAAAATAATTCGAAAGCAAAAGCCCCCATCTGGTATTCATCCTTATGTGTGGATAGAAACGATAGACAAATGCAGTGTTGTTCATATATAACGGAATTTCTACTAGGGTCACGCTGAAACTTCACACCATTTACTGTATTCCCCAGCCCTTAAATATTTGATTTCCATATCTTGTTGCTACTTGTTCTCCTTTTGCCTTTTGAAAAGGAGGAAACAAACATGTCAAGGGAGGTAAAATGTGTCTGTCACTGTATGAATGAAATCAAAAACAACATAAAATATAAAACGTCAATATAAGTCAACATTTTTATGCATATTTATGTCAAAATAATTAGATATCCAATTACATTTCCACCGGAGATACGACGGTTGTATTACTGATGAATGCGTTGTCGCATACCGGTAAGGAAACAACATATTATTGCAAAAAAAAAAAAAAAAAGGTTCAAATATTTGTCTTCTTTTTTAACATATGTTCGACATTTACTTAGAAAATTGTACTTCACTCACTGCGGTTTCTCTTCAAATGTGGAGAAGTTTTCAGGATATGTGGATAATTAATATTTCCAACAAATTTTCCACATTTAAAACATTTATTATTGGACGATTTGGAATGTTTCCTTCCCTATAATCTATTTAATTTCACAGTAGATTTTGTTAACGCACAATTATATTGATACTTGATCCTCCAAACTATGTCCACCCTATTAAGGCCATACACATTACTCACATATGAACCTGTTATAAGAATGGAAACGCGTGATTTGGAGATAAAATAATTATAGCGTATAGCAAATTTAGCGGGACTTAAGAGTAACCTTTGGTAAGCCACATTGTCAGATATTTTTTTATATATATTTTTTTTTTTTATTTTTAAAGATTTGAAGCCATCTGCATCTTGTGCCATATTGATTCAAAATCCAGGAAATATGTCTGAATATCATGCAATAGCCATTTGGCATCCTATAATGTTAGTTTGTAACAGCAAACTATGTTCATTCTTAATAGAGGGCTATTAGACAAGTACATTGTGGTTATGGTTATATGATTTAGTCCGATGGAGCACTGGGAGAAACCAGTCTCCAAGGCCTATGATGCATGTGCAGGTAGCAGCTTGTAGTTATTTTGAAGAAGGCTTTGTCAGCGAGTAGTTATGCGTTCGTGTGCTGCTTTCATTTTGTGTAAATTGTGTGATAATTGTTCTTCGTTAGTTATGTCATTACATAAATATAGTACTAAAGAACGGATTTTTAATTGTGTAAAATACAGGTGAAAACGAATTCTTGCAGGAAATGTGCTGGCAATCGTGTTGCAGTTAGGGAAACAGTGCGCCAACTAAAAATTGTAAAAGACAGGATTTCTCAATAACAACAAACGTGTCCCAAATCGCTGTTAGATGAAATACAGGAATTTTCTACATAGATGTTGCCGCTGAAAGGCACGATTTTCAGCATCTCTATATCACAAACTATCAGATATTTTATGTTAACTTTAGATGTGGCAATAAATGTTACTTTTAATTTGTTGTTACTCGCGCTCTGTATGGATGAAGCAAAAGTTATGCATTGCTGGAATGTCTGCTATTGTGGAATTTCTGTTCAAGGTTCAACTACAAGTTTATTTCGTGGCTTCAGAGAGGCCAATGTTATACAATGTTGCATGGTATGGAAGGGAGTGAAGAAATCCTGCAGCTTTTATACCAAATATATCGTTTTACGATAAATTCCGCTTATTGGACTGGATATAATGCTTTTACTATACACCTCCATGTAATAAGGGTAATTCCCTTTTTATTATTTTTATTGCGTTCTGTGATTAAACTATCTAATGCTGTATGAAACTTTGTATGTAAAAACTTTTTATTTAAAAATGATGCAAATAATTTGGCTGCATACTGGAGAACATTTCCACAGAGAAATCTTTATTAGTTTCCCGTTTATAAAAAAGGATTTATCAGGGATTCTCTATAAATTAGTGTATTTTACAACATTGGCTTTCACTTCAATTAAGGACATTTATCTAGAGCGATTTCATAAAAATTATTATTTAATGAATAATATACCTCTAATGGTCTCTGGTAAATGTGGTGCTTACACTATTGTACTCTGGCTCACTTCATCCGTAGTATGTGTCATAGTTTTCAATCAGGATTTGCTAATTGTGTTTAACATATTAGAAAATTCACAACCTTATCTTATCCACACCAGAACAGGCAAAATATGTAAAAATCTTTTCATGTTTTCATTTTATTGTATAACTAGCGTTGTTTCATTAAGCTTTATGTAACAAAGAGATTATTGTTAGCCTAATTATAATGGTTCATTATATTTAAGAATATATAGGAACGTAATTAGATCGGAAAATATTGACTGGGAATATCGTAGCTTATATCTTCTAAGGTAACTAAGCTAAACCACATGATGTATGTCTTTAACGACAATAAAGGAATTCTTGAAAACGACACCAGATTGCGGCAATACATAAAAGGAGCTATATCCATATACCAGTTAGTGATGAAGTGAGTGAATGGAAAACTGGTATCATTTAATATTAAAATTTTACTTCCGTCATTTTATATTGTGTAGTTATTAAAAGGCTGTAACTATAACGATGTGAGAAAAACTCTATTACGAGTATTTTATTAATTGAGCTAAGAATAATTATATACGATTATATATTTTTTCCTGATTTTGAGTTTCCTTTGTAGTGAAAATTTGTAAATGTTTATAAACATTAAAAAGTTGGAGAAACAGGTAGATAATGTTAAAGATTACCGGTAGAGCTGTAACACTATGGGGCGCTAAAGGTCTACATATACCTATATTTTAGGTTACTCACGACATTTATATGGGATAGTGTCTAATGGTGTAATAATGTCCTTACCACATGAGCTATTTATTTTATATGCAGAAAATTTTAAGAGTTATATTGTTTTGTTAAAAAAGAAACCAAGTCACATTGCTCCACTCCACCTTAGTTTCAGTTACAGACCGAGATAAACTTAATATTGAGCGAACATTTGTTTGTTTTAACAGGAACTGAAATTTAGTTTAATTTACTTGGTTGTCTAATATTCACTGTGACAAAATAATTTTATATTAAAAGAGAGGATGATAATTGCTCCAACTGTTCCCAATAATGCTAGTATGCAAGCTTTGCCCCGTGAGTTCTATGTGGTGGCCAGAAAACAATATCATCTATGCTGTTATCTGAAGAAAAAATTAAAACTATTTTTGTCATAATTTTCCCGGTTGTATGTGCTATGCTATGTGCTATGTTAGTTTCAGGGTAAATGTGGCGTTATTAGAACCAGTTTGCCGGAAAACATTTCTACTCTCAAGCTATCGGGTAACCGCCATGGGTCTCCGAGTTCGTGCGCGGACTCGTGACCTGGAGGTCTGGGGTTTGATTCCCACCATGACCATCCTCCCTGACTGAGTTTTTTTTTTTCCACAGTTTCCTCAGTTCTCATAAATGACAAATGCTGGAGAGATACCCTAAATTAAGGCCTATAACGTTTCCTTCCTTTAAAAAAATACTCCTTTCCCAATTTATTATTTCATTTCATGCATCATTGTGTACCGTTTGTGGTGCCTCGGTAGTAAAAACGGGTGTTAAATACCATTCTCCCCCCATAAAAGCTATCAAGTGATAGCAGTACGAAATATTTAATAAAATGTGTAGTATAAATCAGTGGGAAGTTGAACATTAAATTTGGGTAAACAAAAGCTAACAACAGGGAATGAAGGAAACCCTCACATTATAAAATTTTAATATTGAACTAGATATTTTATCATTATCCATTTTCTGTACGTATCTAACCACATTAGTGAATTGTATTATTTTATTTTCTGATTGAAGCTGTCCCCTAATTTTCCAATTTTTAAAATTATATTTATTTTAATTATTCCTATCATTCCTGTTCTTCGAACTATACATTCATAACTTCATAAATAAAGTGCTGGTGTTTATGCAATTACATACGTTTTCCCTAGTATGTCTGAAAATTTAAAATGTTCACCATTATAACATTAACTTTATTCCCTATAATTTGGTATATTTGGTATACTTCTACATGTTTTAGATGATTAAACAATTTACATAATACTAAAAGTAATTCCAAATGTAGAAAATTGAATTATAGAAAGTTATAAATCTTTTTAGGTTATATAATTGTTGATAAGTGATTCAGCTTCTACGATAGGTTAACCTCCTAGGCATTTTTCGTACTTAGCCTGTCATTTTACTTCCTTCTTAAACCTGGAAAAACCAACTGATTGACAGGTGTCGCTACACATTGAAAGCTCACTCTATCCCTGAAGGCAGCTTGAATTTTATTGTTATTTACAACAAAGAGGAAATGAGAGTGTACATAGTACGGGATTTCCTGGGGATGAAACAGGTACAATAATTTTATTTTTTATTCTAATATTCACGTAAATATTTCATTGCTACCCTGCATCCATATATACTGCGCTCTTTTTTGTCACTACTTCAGTTTTGTAGTTGCTATCTCAGGTGAACTTTGACCCAATGTCTAATGGAATAGTTGCAGTTGCATTTCTTTAGCTGCGGAATTACGACCTTGAATGGAGGACACTTTTACCACATTATGTTGTATCAGTGTACGACAAAAGATTCCGTACTCATACAGTATAATCTCTGTAGAACAGCACTTACAAAACAAAAATAAACAGTTGCGATCATTTAAAAACACTTTCATAGCGCAGGTGCATAAAGATCCGTCTGGAAACGAGTTTCATAAAAACATGTGAAGCCATGATTGCATCAAAATGTACGAAAAAAAGCCTAGGTGACAAAATACCGCGCTTTTCTTGAGATTACCATGGTCCCCAAGTTCCTGAGGAGTCCACACTTCGCAAGGGATATCTTGATGTGCGCTGTGGTGTGCATTAGAATGGAGATAGCGATTTCCTTATCTGGATTGCTGTGGATAAATATACCACTTTGTTGTGAGAAAACAGAGTTCGGATAGTGTATCTGATGTCATTGCCAGCAGAGTTTAAAATGCACAGATCATCCCATTCTTTAACGGTGGGTTAAAAGTTAATCCGAGTCATTCAGAAGGGCTGCTATCACAACATACTTCAATGAGTAAATCCACCCTAAAAGACGAACAAAATAAAATGGAAGGAAATGAGGAACAAGAACATTCGTGAACTGTCAATATTCACCCCCAGCATTCGCCTATGTGACCAGGAAAACCATGAAAAATGTCAAGACGGTGGATGCAAGAAATATGAACTCGGAATCTCCCGAATGCAAATCCCAAGCGTTGTTTCTTGAGCCAATCTAAATTAAATTTTCTGTAACAGGCTAACTAAATTAAAAATAAATATTTATATTTGCTATTTTATAGAATAAAAACATCGACATACATTCAGTATATCAAAATTTATCGCAGTATTGCATTCTTGGAAGAAGACTGAGAGGAACATCTACAAATAAAAAATATTATGTGAATAAATGAAAAACAAAGAATAATACTTATTTCGTACATGAAAAGAAATTGGAAAATATCTGAACATACATTGTTAGATTGTATTTTTCTGGGAAGGAACGCGGGGGAAAAAGGGGGGAAGAGAAGGAATGGCATACAAATGAAGTAAGAAAGAAAATTACAAGTGAGAGACTAAAGGAAAAGTGTACAGGAAATAGAGAAGTAAAGATTAACCATGCTATAATGGAGAACGGTTTTGACTGTATTCATTTATAAACCTTATGTTTATATTGACTTTGAGCTTATGTTTTGTCGGTGGAAACTTGTTTTTAATTAACAATCTGGCAAAAATTAATTTTAATACCTTTTCAGTTTGTTTATGTCTTTCTCTCTTTGCCAGTTTCTTCCCGTTACACTCTATATTCACTTTTGAGTGACAGCGAAAGAGAGGCAAAAAGAGACGGAGAAGAACGAATGTACAAAAAGGAATAAATGAAAAGAAAAACAATTTTTTTTTTCACTTTGTTTTCTGATCTTTACTCATTCCTCTACTCTAAGTTCCCTCCCACTCACTCTTAGGGAGAATATTATTAAATTACTAAATTATCAGGTTGAAAAGAACAAGACAAGAATTTAAAAGAAAAAGCTGTTGAAGTCGTATAAAAATGAGTTAAAAAGTTGAAAAAAATGCAATTTTTTTATGTTACAAAATGTTCAAGCTTCCCTTAAGACTCCCTTGGATATGAAAAGAGAATATTTGCAGCTCTCCAATTAGATACATTTATTACTTTGATTAAAAATATCAGAATTCTTAACGAAATTTATTGCACAAAGCATGGTTTACTACACACATTTATTTAAACATTACGATAGGCAAATAATTTGTAAGATATCATACTGCAACTATTTGCTCTTTTTAATGCTATTCGGGTATTTTATGATAGTGATAAAGATATTCATTAAATTTTATTTGAATAGTTGGCCTCTCTTATACAAAATGAGACATTTTTGTTTTATTATTTAAAAGTTATTATATTTTTTATTTTCTTATACTTAGGAATAATATTTAGGTACCTAAAGGTAAAATTTGACCACCTCCATAGTTTAGTGGCTAGTGTTGCTGACTGAGTCCGGAAGGCCCTGGTTCGATTCCCGATACCTATTTAGGAATTTTTCTAAATGAGGGAGTTCTGGAACGGGGTCCACCAAGCCTCATGAGAATAATTGGCAAGCTGCCTGATGGAGAGGTGGCGTTCACGAAAGTCGTGTCATAGGCGACCGGCGTACCGGCAAGCCCCCCCCCCCCCTGCAACACTGTCCTCTATCAATGATGTAAGGCGCAGGTAGTGAAAGCTGAGGTCGCCACGGCAGGCCAATGCTCACCCCGGCCTATTTTTAGAAGTTTATAACAAGAAAACACATTGTCGATTGTTTGGGTTTAAATGACTTGCTTGCTCTTGAAAACGAGATTAAAAAAGAAAGCGATGTAAACATTACTAAAGGCATATTGTGGACTGTATCAGTGTATAAACTTTTAGTATTCCTTCCTTATCCCATAAACTCACAGTCCTCTCACTTGAAGATGAAAATTCAGAGCATTGATGATGAAGAATGAAGCTCTTATTGTGCATTTATACAGTGAGAGCAACTTAAAAATCCCGTAACTTGTATCCGCCGAGCAGCGATCCGAACGCCCTCCAATCGCCGAGATTCTCCACGTGGCACGCGCGGCGCCATTCTCTCGTGCAGTCAGTTGCGATTGGGGTTTCGAAAACGTACGGCAGTTGTGTTGCGTAGTGAGTGAGATTTCATGAAAAATTCCAATAGTGTTGAGCAATGGTGAGGCATTCTCTTCGTCTTCATCTTCAAGGCCATACATCAGGTACAAAAAGCAGTTACAATCTTTCGGGATGTTTTAATTATAACACGGCCGTGAAAGCCTAAGAAGTATCAGTACAGAAAGTTGTGTGACAGTACTAGACAGGCATTTCCTGACAGCTCATTATATAGTGCAAAACTTATGAAACTCGTTTTCTTACCGACCGAAAAAAAATCCAAGACCTCATATGCTCACAGAAGAAATAAGAAATAAGAGCTTTCTTGTTCCCCAAATCTTACAATTTGTAATTTTTATTTTCGAGGGCATTGAAAAATAGTACAATATTCAACTAAAACTCATGTACCATAGGGACTTAAAACTGACATTCGAGAAGAAGTTGGGTACCTTGGAAAATAGATAAAGATTTCCTAAGAAGATGTGGACTTCGTTTGAAGGAAAAGACAAAATTTCCAAAACTTGTCGAAAGGATGGTGAGCACTACATTCTGTTATTTAATATGCTGTACATAATGGTGAAGCGCTTGAGAGCCGCGAGTGTACTCAGGACTTTTAAACGGCTCGCAGAGAAACAGATTCAAACACCGTGGTTTTAATCTGTACTTAAACAAAACAAAACAAAAAAACCTAATTTTAGATATTGAGGGGAAAGTTTAACACTAATGTTGAATAAATGTTATGCTTCACCCTTCACCTCCAATCTCCTCATTTTGATTCCTATTTTTTATCTACAAATGTTGAATTTTAAATAACATTTATCAGATCCTGGCAGCAAGAACTGCTGTAACTGTTTAACTGTTGTTAGAATTAGAATTTGCACAAAATAATGCTTTTAAAACTATAGCACATTTGGATTGCATTGAATTAATTTGGATTGTTTGGGGCTGAGGAGGCTTACTCACGGCTGGTCGTTTGTGCCTATACTTCCAAAGGGAACACCTCCGAGAGGAAAGGATGAAGTGAGGGTATTAAGGATTTTCAGAATCCTCGGGTGGCGACTGCGCGGATATAGACTTGATCCCTTCATGCTTCCAAATACAATATCCCAACGCCTACGTAGGACCCCCAAGGAGTTTCAGCCCCTTAAAAATTCTATTTCGTATTGGTAGCCGAAGCAGAAATCTCTTCAAAGCGCAAGCCACCATCACATCTCCGCTAGCATTTTCGACCTAGTAACAGATTCAATGGAATGAAATGATATAAAATGGAAGAGCGGAAAATTGCTACCCAAGCATTTGCCTAAGAGATCAGAGGAAGCGTTTGTAAATTTCGGACTGAAACAGGTATCTTATCTTTGGTATTGTCTTGGGTCACGTATATTCCCCAATGAAGTTACGACTAGCACGGGAGAGAAACAGGTGGGAGTAAACAAAAGAATGCAGTGACGGGCACCCGGCAGTGTCGTTCACTCATCTGTTATTTATTACGACTTTATCAGATCATTCGATATACGTGACAGCACGGGAAGCGTCGTTATTTTAATATATAATTTGGAACCTAAGAAAGGGTTCCGGAAAGAAGCAAATATATTATTACTGATATAGGTAGTTTTTATATAGAAAAAATTGTAAAAAGTGGTGAATGTTTTGGAGTTTGTTCACTGATATCATGCAATGCAAAATTGTTAACTGCCATTGCTCAAAGCGACCAAAATCACAACCAACATATTTCAGCTGACATAACAAACAGAAAAATTCTTAGTATGAAATGCAAAAAGGAAAACCGGGGAAGATATATCACAAGGATCGCCCAGAGTAATTCATTCTGCAATGAAAGAAATGTCATATGGCCTAGAAACACGCACGCAACAGGATATACCATGCTTTCGGCGAAATATCTATAATAGTCTAAGAAGAGCATTTTCTGTATCACCCACATCTTGGAGAATATGGATCAGAGTTGAATTCTCTCACCTTTCTGTGCAACAAACATGTAGATATTGTAATATTGACGTTGAATTAACTGTTACAGTTTATCATAATATACAGTGATGGTACTTTCAAATGTTGTACGAAGTATTGATCGCTTCATCTGTATAATTTAATACAAAGTGTTTCGGAAATACTTTTAAAAATTTTGGTGGCGGGTTCCTCAAGCCAAATCAATAAAAATTGTACATATAAAATATTTCCGGAAATTATTAGTTTCATAAGTTATTAATGAAAGTTTACCAAAAATAAAACAAAAACCCACGTAAACATATGCCCGAAATCCTTAGTTTTTGAGTTATTAATGAATATTTATCAAAACAAGAAAATAATATCCATATATGTCCGTAAATTATTAGTTTTATGAGATACTAATGAAAGTTTACCAAAACAAGAAAAATACATATCAACATATGTCCACAAATTATTAGTTTTATGACTTATTAATGAAAGTTTACTAAAACAAGAAAAAAGTCAATATAAACACATGTCTGTAAATCCTTAGTTTTTGAGTTATTATTGAAAGCTTATACCAGAGTTAAAATGACTATTTCTGTAACATCTTTAATAATAGGATTATTACCAAATCACATAAATGGCTAACCTTCAACAGTGATATAGCCGTATTTTGCGAATTGTATTTTGTCATATCAACATACTTGTAGCTATAACATCATTCGATTTGAACCCGAAACATTGCGAATGTGAGTTTTCACATGAACACCTCATTCCGTATTGGGCATTTAATGTATAAATTGTATTTTGGTAATCAATTGTTGAAAAATTATCCTACAAGAAAGAATAGATTTGTCAGCAATTCCGAAATAGGCTGTATTAATGACAGCAATTAATCAAAATGAGTTGTTTTTCAATTCCACTACGGATTTATTTTTTATTTTGTTCAAATTGAAACAAAATTAATGGCACATCAGGTTGCCATGCTAGTTTACATTAAATTTATGTTAAATAAATACCTATTCAGACTAGGAAATTTTGAAATGAAAGTTCTGTAGTCATGGCAATTGGATTTTAAATTATGAATTAAATTTTATCCTTAGAAATTATGTTGAACTTAAATCATTTCAATTATCTTTTTTAATATTAACACAAATACACAATCAAACTTTTCAACATTGAATAATAAGATGTTCCATTTAATGTTTTTCAAGGGCTAATTAGGCATAAAAATGAAAAATTAATGCTCAAAGAATATTTGCATTGAAATTAAATGAAAAAAAAAAATTATACGTGCTGATCGTTTTTTTTTTTAAGAAAAGTTTGTTCATTTATAAGATATTTAACATTATGTACGAAGATTGTGAAAATCTCCCTCAAGATAAACTGTTTGAAACAGGTGTCATACTTTATTAATTAATTTTCATTCCGAGCAGCTTTTAAACGAAGATTTAAGAAGGGAGGTGCCAAAGTCAAAGGATTAATGCACCTGCTCTTTATTCCGTGTGTTAGAAGTGTAAGCTCAGATATTGAACGTTGTTGTCACCTTTGGTTCAGAGAGTGTCGCTAATGAAGATGGATGCGAGGGAAAGGCAGGGAGTGCCAATGTTTCCAGCTTACTGCAACTATTAGCAAATAATCGCCTCACTGTGCTTTGATAATGTAGACCAAGGCTGGCTGGTGAGATATCGCTATAATTTAAAGAATAACAAGGGAGGGAATATAGAGGAAATTAAGTACATAATTAATCATAGAAAAACACGAAAGGAAAGATTGGTTTAAAAAAGACAAAGAAAAGTGAAACAAGCTTCTGAAAGGAAACTGCTAATATTTCTAGTTCGTCTCAACCTTCGATTTATGATTTATTGTTTTACGTTATTATATATGCTTTGGTAATTTCTCTTTATAATATAAATTAAAATTATTCTTATAGTTACATATTATCTACTCTAACACTGTTAATGATGGTAAACACTGGTATTTTAATATATTTTTATCCATATTTTATTCATAAATCGTTATAGTTTGTTTCGTCTTTTTTCATGGCGTAAAGTACAATTTTTTTAAAAATATTTCACAATAATTTTACAATATTTTTCTTCTTTGAGAGTACAATAGCGTGATATTTGTGCAGATTTTATAACAAGTACAAAGTTTGACTTAAGAGAATATTTAAGATAAATGATATCTCTCTACTATTTCGCTTATTATATCAAACTCGGGTACAAGCTAAGCCTTTCAAATAAGCATTTTAAGATTTAAATTGCTATATATCTGAAAATAAGTATATATATATATATAGAAACAGAAAAATAAAAATACTTTTAAACTCTTCTTCAAACTTTAGCATAATAATGTAAATAATATTTTCTACTACTTAATCATAAAAAACTGGTTTTATTAGGAACAGTCGCTTATTAATGCAATCTCTTTTCTAACACAGAAAATTAAGAATTCCTTTTTATAAATAACAGTAGGCAGCCAAAATAGACGGTATTAAACTAAATTTGTGTATCTGTTAAAAACGATAAACATTCACTCAATGATATTTATGTTTTTATTACTCTGGAGATGAAATATTTCCAATGCATGTGCTTTAAATGTTATCTTTTTTAAAAATTCTATCTTCGGATCCTCACGACTCTAAACACGATTTAATATACTTTATTAATATAGTATATTATATAATATAGTTTGTTTTTCAAAAGTGCTGAACAGCCTGTTCATTGTATATTAATAATTTTACATATAACTATATAACTAAAATAACTAGAACTAGAGAATCAGATATATACAAAACACTTAACAACAATATTTAATGGAATATTTCGAATAACTTCATCAAAGGCAGAAAACAAGTCTATATATAAATGTTAAACACTATTTTTGTAATTTTAGTGTTTAACGTCAATTTTAATTATTGAGAAATCAAAGACGATAGAAATGAAACGATAAACTGGAAAATAATACTTTTTTTAAAAGAATGAAGTGTTCCAGGCCTAAGTTTAGAGTATCTCCCTGGCATTTGCCATTTATGAGGATTGAGGAAAACCTGGTAAAACCTCATTCAGGGAGGAGGGTTCTGGTGGGAATCACCGCAGACTTCCCGCTCACGGGTCCACACCTTAACGACATGTGGCGTTTATATATATATATATATATATATATATATATATAAGTTGTGAACTAGGTGCTAATATATGTAGATAACTTTCTTTCGTTACACTAAAGAAGAGCTTGACAGGCTCGAAATATTTAACTTTGCTTGTTGTGTTTTCCTATATGTGTTGCTTATTTACATGAATACCTAGTTCACATTATGTATATGTATTTGCATATATATACTCAAAAGAGTGATTTTAATTTCATTAAAATGTTATAGATATGTTATAATTATATACACTACTCTTTTTTTTTTTAATTAGAAGTTATTTTATGGTTTTCTACCGCACATAGTGTGTTTCATTCTGTTTTACAAAACTTTCTAAGATGCACCAAAGTAAGGGACTTCCATAATTTTTTGTTAGTTTCACACATTCTGACATCTTGGTAGATATTTCTTGGGCAGATAGCATCATTTGAAAAATTTCCAAGCTTCATCTAACGGGGCGTAGAGCGGGGTAAGAAGTGATTTTGCGGAAGTTTCTTTGCAAAAGAAATGGAAATTTGTGTCAAGTCTAACTTTTGACTTACGTTCTAGAGAGAGTTTTGGATTCTTGCCCTGCATAAGATGTTGCTGAAATGTGCCAACTGCGGTCTATTCTAACCTCATTACAAACGACTGCTGAATAATCATTTCCTCAGACTTGCAATGCAGATAGAATTATATGTCGTAAATAATCAGCGGTGGCCGGTCAATAAGAGCCAGATGGACCCCGCTCCTCCACAAAGAAAATGCTATAATTATTTACCATTTTCTCTTATCCTGGTCAACTTTTAAAGCAAAATATGCATGAAAACAGCGATGTGTAACCAATTAGTTCCTAATTGTGTCTAAATGCAATAAGCGCATTTCCTCTCTACTGTATTATGCGGGTTTTCCCGTAGCGAGAAGTTCATGGGCCAGCCCGAAAATTTTTACACTTTAAATTTATATCTTCATGTGCCAGCAAAAAAGTACAAGGACTTATATTTATCTTCCTCAAGATGGTTTAGACTTTCTCCTGCTTATTTCTGTGTTCTCATGGGCCAGCAAGAAGACGGCCCATGACTACGGGTTATTTTCACACTTAGTTTGGAATTGAGTGACTTCCTCACTGCATGTCATTGGAAAGTTGACTTTCACAGTGTTAACTGTTAAGCTACAATAAAAAAAAAAAAAAAGATATCTTTTGTGGCAATGCATAAATTGCCGTTTTATTGAAGACCCCGTTTTCGCGTCTAAATTTAACTGTTAAGTCGGAAGTGAGCGATTTGGACCTTGTCAACCGAAAGCTATAAGAACTTACTCAGTAATTGACTGCAGAAGGCTTAAGGCCTTTAACAGCTGAATTACAAGAGTTCCTTATAAACCAAAAGTAAGAAGTATATAGCACAAACAGTCATGAATGTCGGAGTGTTCCCCCATTTGGTGTTATACCGTTATTCCCCTGACCTACTCTTCTACAGGTGCCATGAGCCGCCCTTTGCTACAATGATAAATATATAAAGCATTTCAAAAGTCACTACGAACCGTTAAATTCATCATTCTTTTGTTCACTACATGCAATTCTATGTGCTGCGATTTCCACAGCATTTTTCAGTCAATGTCTTGCTAAATGCGTCTTTTGGTTGCCGCAAGGTTGTTGAGTGTGCCCGAAAAATCCGTTAAGATAACTCCATACCAAAAATCGGCTGGGTTGAGATCCGCAGATCATCTAGTGTTATCGTTATGTTCTGCATATTCCTCAGCCTAAGGTTGATCAAATTCAACAGTAATTCAGTTATTTTTTTTCTTCAAAGAAATATGGGTTCAATGATGAGTTGTGAAGCCACACCATGGAGATCTTGTTAAAGTCCGGGGGTCATTTTGAATGAAACTCTGCAGTTACGTACATACGATAACTCCACCTTTAAGAAAAAACGTTAGTGTGCATTGTTTGTCTGAAAAATGTGTCCTAATCTGTTACTTTGAACCTCTTCAATACCGCAATTGAGCAACTGGACAATGTACAGCTGGGACATTTTCAACAAGATGGCGCTACAAGCTATACATCAAACCAATCCATGGCACTAATTGAAAGTTTCTTTGACGACTGGATAATCTCTAAGAACCTGTGGTAGCCGAGATCTCCTAATTTGACAACATTGGACTTCTTGCTGTGGGGTTACTTAAAAGACAGAGTTTAAGCCACACATCCCCAGACATTGGACGATCTGAAGCACAGCAGTACACTGGAGATTAATGGTATTGACAGCACGGTCTTCCAACGAACGGCCTAACGTGGAACGACGTGCTGAGTTATGCCTTATGCAGAAGGAAGGCCATTTTCAACGTTTTTTTTATAGAAGTTAATAATCTTCCAAAGATAATCTACAGTTGAGGTTTAATAAGCTGACAACCGCCATTCATTTTGAAATAAATAAGGAAGGAAAGGCGTTATATGTATATATAAAGATAATAAACTTATATTCCATTCTGTTTTCATGAGTTAATTTTGTATGTTGTTTTATTACTTACATGCAGTAACCTACATGTGTAAGAACACCAAGTATGCCTAAGAATTCAAATTTTAACAGGATTATTCCTAGCTATACATTATTCAGCTAATATTGAATTAGCTTTTTACAGAATTGCTCATATTTGTCGAGATGTAAACTATGGTTGATTCCTTCGAACACTCCATTCGAATGGGGCATCAATATTTTTCATCTGCGTTTATCACTTGAGAAGCTATTTAAAGTAACATAACAATACATAACATTATACAACATAACCAATTCATAAATAATTGCTTGAATGTTTTTACCTGTTTGCAGTAACCTACCTGCTATCAGTTGAATTAGGTTCCAATAACTCTTAACAATACATTTAATTAAATTCAGACAATTATTAAAGTAATTAATAGAACCCTAATTACTACAGATAACAGCAAGCCACAAAGTAAACAGCACAGGCCACTAAATGAGGTGAACTTCATTGCACTGTTTTCAAAAAAAAAAATACTTTGTTTTCCGTTAATGACTGCCCTTTATATCCAACTATTAATTAACAGATTCATTTAATTATTCGTATATAAAGACATTACACTTGTATCTATTAAAATTTATATTAGCATATTTTTAAATGCTGGGCTTGTACCACCTGTATTCCAAGTGTCTCAAACATAAGGAAATGGTTACCGGTGATGAATTCTTTCCAGGGAACTTATCGCAACAATCGCCGCTCGCGAGCACTTTGCGGTAAAGAGATTGGACGAATTCCCTGTATAAGGGTCTTTTGGACACACTGCGTTTTAAATTATATGCGTGATAACATTCCTTGCAATATTTCAAAATCTACTGTTGTTTTGAACATGTAAATATAAAGCAAATGATAAATACTTTCTCATTGCCAGGCAGCCCCTTCTAGCATTTTAAGACCTTCAGCCTTTGTGGTAAATAAATGTGTCTACAATAGACGGTTATAAAGTATTACCAGCGACACGGACTATTTACAAGAGAATTATTTCGCCTTTTTAATTCGGTTAGCGAAGCTCACAGAAGCCGAAGAAAGAGTACCAGTAAATGGAAGGCTTAAGGCTGGGGAGAAGGAAATGCTCTCTATCTTACTGTGAAGTAATACTGCTTTATTGTAACGTTTCAGAGTTTGCAAGTAAGCGAACCGCAAATTATATTGCAAAGGAAGAGACGGAGAACGCTCTCCTTCCCTCAGTTTCTTCGCTCGCCTCTGGAAGTGTCAATTAATTCTAGAAAATCTCCGGAACCTCCTGCGCATGCGCATGTATATGTACAAGGAGAATATATGGCTTTAGCATGAGCGGTGTTCGCCGGCAAAGAATACGGTGAGGTGAGGATATGCACACAATGAGGTCTAAAAAGGAGGGTAAATTTCCCCCTGCCCTTCCTCCTTTTCTTCTCTCACCCGGCATTTTCTCCGGAAACTTCCATCTTTTCCAAACAAAAGCAGAGCTGAACTGGCAAGAAAGTCAATCTTCGGAAGACACAACGATATGAGGCAAGAACTCTTACACGTATATTATAATAGCAGACGGGCGAGAGAAAGCTCATCATAACAGAGTTCCAGGATACAGCTCAGATCCAAACACGAGCAGTAATTACATGTTCCTAAATGTTTTCCTTTATAGGTAAACCTACATGTATACCAATGCACAATTTATTTAGTGTGGCACAACTTATAAAAATAACATAGCATGGAATCTACGAACATGATTTCAGAAATATACTGCCAGGAAAAAAATACATTTTGACTTTTATCGAAAATATATCATAAGCAATTTTATATACCGTTATTAAATTTTATTTGACATAAGATATTCGCAACTTATTTAATAAAATAAATAATTTATATTCACATAATTCCTGATTTATTTCTGATATTTGTTAATAGTTTCGCTACGTGCTCTTTTTCAAAAAGAAAAATTAATGTCAGCAATAAATATAAATACTTTAGACCCAGCATTACTGTCCGCGATGTCACTGTTTTTACGATGGGGAGGTCAGGCTCAGTGCGCATGTGCGAGGAAAGTCCATAGATTCTGCATGCCCTTCGTGCAACATTCTTCTCGTCCCCTTGCCCAGCAACTTCATAACAACTCCTTTTAAACCAAAGCATTCTTTCTGCTAAACTTGGGCACACGAAAATGTGCCCTGAACTGTTCTCTTCACACAAACATACACCAAGTTGTCTGCATTTGCTGAGGCCTTGTAAACCATGCGCTTCTCTTGTATACTACAATGTAGATGGTGAAACATTCAGGGTTTGCGTCTATGAAAATCTGATATTTTTTGCGTTGATAATTTATGCAGAAATTATTTAAAAGTATTTATGGTTTAAAATTAAAGAGAGGATACGTGCCCGTGCGCACTTTAGCTCTGGCCGCCATTAGTTTATGCACTTAAGTAATAGAAAAATAACTGGACCTAGACCCAAGATTGCGGACTCAATCCCGGCCAAGATCCATGGCTTTTGGGGGGGGGGTGTAAAAATAGTAAGTATGGCTTCCTTCCTGAAGCCTGAAAGAAGGGGCTTCTGAGCAAAATTTAACAGCCGTTTCGCTCCCTGAATTGAATAGGATATTGAAAGGACTTGAAACGTTAAAGATCGTCCATAAATAAATCAAATCAACAAACTTTAATAGGTAATCATTTACACATATAGTAAACTCTTGCAATAATGTTGGGTGTTGTGACCGAGTTTGGCTTTCTACTGTTAGGAAGCTCTCGTGACTTCCTTTAAACTTCGTCGTCTACATTGAAATCTTCGAAAATTGTGGAAAAGACCTCTGCATAAATTTTGCTCAAGTCGGTTTCTAAACTTCTGTTACTTGTATACCATTTTCATTAATTACGTAATAATCGAGTGTTTGAAGCTTTACTTCATTTTCCAGCATATGAACTTCACTACAAGCGTTTGCTATACGCACTACAGCTTTCCGCCGAACAGAGTATTGGGGTAAAGATATTTCTAGACTAATTTGAGACTACCGCTGTCACCTGTGGGCCATTCCGTTGTTGTTGATTTGTTTTATTTAAAGACGCTCTGTAACGTCTCAATCATCAGCGTCCCATTCAGTTCAATAATTGAAACGGCCGACAAATTTTGCTCAGATGCCTCTTCTTTAAGGCTGAAGTTCTTTTTCGTGCCGTAAATGTATGACACGGGATCCACGGCTTTACTTCCCTTTAGAAGGGAGCCATACTTAGGTTCTTTCTGGCCGGGATTGAACCCGCGATCTTGGGTTAAGGACCCAAGTATGGTTACCACTACACCACCAGGACCGACCGGGCCATTCCGAATTTTAAAAGTATATTATAACAAAATAACAGCATATTTTCAGAGTTATTCAAAATAGTATCAGAAGTAATAGCTAACAACGCTAAAACAGCTTAAAAAGAACCTTTTTTCAACAAGAAATAAAAATAACCACTTATTCTAGATTTACTTAAAATTTACGCTTGCTATGTATTGCAAAATTATATATTACTTTATATTTTTAAACTTTTGCGTTAATATTCCGTGAATATATAATTAATTAATTTTGTGTAATTTCCGAAAAACCAGAATATATTTACAGTTCATGAAATTAATTTGGTTTTCATCGCCCTAGCATGCTCAATTAATTTAAAATCAGATCTTTTTAGATATAATCTTCTTTTTATGAAAACAAACCCCCAGCGCATTTCGCAAGTTTTCTGCGGAAAGAGATTATCAAACGACAAGACTACAACTTGATATTGTTCATTGTGCAGCAGAGCTAATTACAAGATACACAGAACCTGGTTCTTGGTAGCATGCATGGACATAATAGCAAATTCCATGCAATTAGAACAAAGCAATTTCATCGTCTCCTGCCGAGCTTCAATTGCCTCAAAAATAATCGAAAACCAGCAGGATGGAGCTTTAGAGCTTGTCGCTTCTCAGGTAGGTAGACAATGAGGAGATGCAAACAAAGGACCAGGGTTTAATCGGGTATTTTGTGTCCATTATGTGAGAATATTACAGCAGCTCAACGATACAGAAATGAGGCCCAATGAAAAGAAACACTGCCGGTCGATACCGGGGCTCTGAAGGCCTGATTAGGCTTTCAGAAGAAAGAACCGGGTGGGGAAGATGGAAACTTTGGTAGGTAAAGCTGAGATGCTTATGCCAGAGTTCTGCATAAAGAACGCGAATAATAGAACACAATGAAGTCTTTATCGTTTTACTCAATTTGCATAGAATAAATGTATCGAGTGCGTTTCTGAAAAGTAAAGAGTAATTAATTATTTGCTAGTCTTGGGTGAAAACCTTTTGAATCATAGTTGTTAGTTTTCCTTTCTCGACAAGCATTTATAAATTACTTTTCGATCTTTGATTCTCTAAACGTTGTAATTTTGCCAGTTATATTAAAAATAATAATACGTAAGTAATCAAATTTGAGATTAGCAGCCCGCGATATGTCATATTTTGGAAGGTGGCTGAACCACGACAGTATACATTCATTAGCAAGTATGATTAGATTCTTGACACTACAATAAACGTTATCGTCATGTGTAGAATTTGTTCAGAGCTTTAGTGATCAATTGCTTCCTTCCAGAACTGCAATTAACGATATTGTGCACAAGTTTAAATTATGATTTAGTACAAAAAATAAAATAAAAAGCACTAGGGAAAAATTCCAGTTTTAATAGAAATATCCAGCAATTAGATTGGTTGTATATGTTCTAAATGTAGCACATAGTTCTTGTGCTATATTAGAGAGTCTAGAGTGTAAGAGTCTACTATATTTTATCTGGACACTACCTGAAAAATATATATTTATTATTACTATTATTATTATTATTATTATTATTATTCCTTAAAGGCAAAATTATATTGCAACAGGCAAAACAACTCCCAAACCAGCAGAAATCATCTGCGACTTTAGATGCAATCGAAAGCCTATCTTACACTTAGTTCTGACCTTGCACTTTTAAATATTCTTTGTTTTCGATCCATGACTTACTTTATTCTTGGAAGAAATGCCCTAAACTTTGAACCAGATGAAACAAATATAGGGAAAATTTCTGCATCAGAGAACAAACATAATATCTTTAGTTTATCATAACATGTTCTAAAAAGCATGAAGTATTTATGAAACAGCGTGTCTATTAAAATATGACACATGTATTTCAAATTATCTAAAATAATGTATATAACATATTGTTAATTTAGCAGCATGATCTATCTTAATCTGTCTCTTATTCCAGGTATCTGTCGTGATATACTAGATCATAAGCTAGCGAAGAATGTAAGCCCCCACGATCAATCGTAATCGCTAATCTAGAATTACTCAAGCACGAAAAGCAATGAGGTAATACCCCATCAAGCATGAAACACACAGGCTCTTGAGTTAGTGGAATTTTAACACAAAATTTCAATTGTGACAGCCTTCACATCCCGCGTGCCAGAGTGTGATTGTATATATACAATTTAATGGTAGCAATTATTAAATATTTTATATAGCCTGTAATAAGGAGCAAGGAAATTTCGTGTATCAGGAAAATGCTGCAGGCTACCTGGTTCTTGCCTTTTGGCCCCAAGAAAAAGGCTGCCTATTGTCACAAAGCTAACTGTATCTAAGTGTATGCAAGTGTGCGGCATGAGGCGGAATAGGTCTTTTGTATTCTCATTTATTGAAGATGCTGTGAAGTTCGTTAAAAAGTACCACAGTAGCAGATTGGGCGAGAATGATTTACTTTCACTTTGACATCGGATGATCACGAGCTCACCAATTGGAGGCCAAAGAGTTGAAAAGTTTAAAGTGCGTGCGTATGGGAGAATGAGAGCTCACCAATAATATTTGAATATTTTGAAGGCTCACAGAGCCCTGAGTTCCTTTCTGTGGACTCAGTGAGCTTCGAGAGCCACGTGGGTACTTTTAGGAATTAGTGTAATATTTTTCGGGAAATATTTTTTTGCTAAGACACGCAGTTTTCTGGACTACAAGCCAGGAAGGCATGCAGCTTTTGGGCAGCGAGGCACGCAGCTATGAGACGCATTATTCAGTTTGGGCAGTAGACGCTGTTATAGTTTTCAGGCAGCGTACGTAGTTCAAGGTGTCATTTCGCACAGCTAGATTCAATTTCGACTTCAGTTTAGGCAGCGTCGCGATTATGCGAGTTTAGTTCAGTTCAGCGAAGTTCACAATTCTAGTCAAAGAGATAACGAACCAGGTGGCCGTCAACAAACGATGTGTGAATAAACACTTCTAGCCGTTGAACGAGGCGCTGTGTGTGATTTACACCATTTCCTTTCACCTCGTCTCCCCTCGTGACCGCAAAGGCATAAAAAGGCGATTTTAGATCCCTAAAGGACCCGGGGTACGAATATCCGGGTAGATGCTCTACCAGACATTATATTCCGGTGTTCGCGGCTGGCACTAATTAATCAGAATCCGATTATCATTCCAATTAATGCCTACATCAACGACGACGACAAATTCCCTTCAAAAGTTGGCGCCAACGAGGGCCATATCGGACACATCCTGGAATAACCACTTCACAATTATTATCCTTTGAAAGTTACAGCATTGTCACGAACATCTAAGTTCTGGGACTCTATGGGGCTCACCTAAATAAAAAATATGTATATTATTATTATACTCTCGCTTGGCTATGTATTGGAAAGGAAATGTGTTAAGTTTAAAGACTTGTTATCGAATAGATTACACTATAAAATTTATGTCATAATTTCAGACGGTCAAATAGTTGGCAATGCAATTACTAAGCAAGTACCCATTGCGTAGATTCATAGTAACGAGCTGGTTCCACGAGGAGAAGACGTTTGTCCTTTTTTTTTTTTAAATAGTGTTTAACACCCGTTTTAACTACTGAGGCATCACAGGCGATGATCATGATGATACATGAAATGAAATGATAAATTGGAAAGGATTATTTTTAAAAGAAGAAAGCGTTCCACGCCTAAATTTAGGGTACCTACCCGGCACTGAGGGCTGAGGAAAACCTGGAAAAAAAAAAACTCAGTCAGGAAGGACGTTCCTGGAGGAATTCGAACCCCAGACCTCCCGCTTAGGAGTCTGCGCCTTAACCACCTCGGCCACCCGTGGCGGTGCAACTACATCGCACAGCTCGAGGTTATTGTCATGAACGACAATGTTGCTTAGTTGATTCGTAATTACTGACGTCAAAGAATTACTTAATTTCTTTTCTGGCATGCAAAATGCTTATACTATGTCATTATTATTATAATTATTATTATTATTATTATATTCAGTTTATTACAATGCAGTCCATGGTACTTGTTCATAATTGTATCAATTGCAAGTTGCACAGTGTTGTTTTTGGTAGATTTTCATCGTGTGCAGGTGGGTTGCGAGGCAGTCATGACCGTATTTGTCAAAATTGTTATTGACTCTTTTCATGGTTTATTTTTATTGTTGTGTCAAGAGACTTTATGTTTTTCCGTATTTTATTTTTTGTTTGTGAGTCATTAAAATTCTTCATTAGTCTTTTTTTTTTTTTAATAAAATTCTTTGTTGAGAGTAACTTTATGAATATTTTTGTGCGTTGGAGGTTTGTTCATGTTTGGGCTAGGAAATTTGCCATTTCATTTTCTGTTTTACGCATTGTTTAGCCTTATTTAATTTGGTGAGGTTTGATTATTTGTCGTATTTTATTGATTGTTGAGGAGAAGGTGTGTTTATTTGGCGCTATTGCCTCTAGTACTGCTGTAGAATCTTATTGGCGGACAATTAATGTGTCACCAATAATTCCAACCCATATCTTAAAGTGTTGCTGATGTCTTGTTTTCAAAACTTCAGAGGGATTTTCGTCAGCCCATACATTGATATTGTGAAATTCTTCACTTATCATATGGAAAGATGACAGATGCCTTTTGACTACAGGCTACAATATAGCACCAGTTTGTAATGCACAAAATTATCAATGGTTTCTTTAAAAGTATTCCATAAAATGTTTGTAAATAAATCACTAAGCGAAATTGATCATAAGTTGTTATGAAATTATTTTAGATAGCACATTTTTTCATCGGTTGCACAAAGTATGAAGTGACTTGCGCAAATGTGATCTTTGGTCACATTTAACTGAAAGGGTAGGGCGTGTTATTCTGGCGTGGCGTTTGGAAGGTATTCGAGTTGGACGTTAATAATGCTAATGAAGGCGGTGAACCTCAAAACTGGCTGAGCCGGGGAGGCTGGTTTTACCACAGTAGAACCTCTTCCTGCTGCGTAATGAAGAGAGAGAGAGCTACTGGCTGACCATCAGTTCTTTATCCATTGTAAAGCAAATGTAGAATATTGCGGTAGCGACGTAGCCTAACTCCATAACTACTGAACACTACTGAATTCGTACTTTAAAGTCTTCTGATATTTTATTTTGATAGCACTGAAGTTGCTGCGAGTACAGACAGGTATGTGCTCCAATTTCGGATTGCAGAATGGGTAATAGTGGACAGTGACTTTCGGAATTCCCTCTTTGTGCTTCGCATTTCCTTATTTTCTTCCTCCAAAACTATCAAATTTCCTCTCGTGTTTTTAAGTTAACCTAGCTGTCTTATACTACAGGTCATCTAGCTCTAGACTGGTAGTTTCCAAAATTTGCTATCCGTGAATCCCTTTCATGACCTAAACTGAGAGAACTCCCCCTTTTTTCTATGATAGATTAAGGAAACTAACCCCCAATAACAACTCAATCGCACAATGGCACAGCATAACTAGGCGTGTCTTTGTACTCTTCCTTCTGTTCATCCCTTCCGTCGCCTGACACGCATATCCGTGTTCCCGTTATAACAGACTAAATATTTAAACACGTGTCTCACTTCAAAGACCTGAAACCAATATGTCTAATCCACGGAGGCCATAATTTAATATTCCAGGTAATAATAATAATAACAATAATAATAATAATAATAATAATAATGGTAATAATATCATTTGAAAAAGCTGAGCATTCCACATTTAAGAAATATTTTGGCGAACCTCGTACCAGAGTTTGGGAATCACTGCTCTAGATCTCTTCTCCAATTCTTAGCATGTAGTTCTGACTTCCTCTTAAGACCTTGGTGATTTCTTTTGAATTCAAAACTGAAAGAATCTCCACCACAGATGTGGTTGAATGTATTAAATTTTCTTTCATATATATATATATATATTATAATAACACTTAAATAACTGAAATGATAAACTTGTTTTACACACAGTTATTTTTAGCTTGCTTCCACAACTAAACGCGAATCACGCAGAGCCAAAGCCACGCAAATTGCCGGCACCTTCGATGGTCAAGTTCCCTTGCAATGCAGATCGCACAACTTTGTTCAATAATAGAATTAAAATGTACATTAATTTAGTTTCAATGCCTTCTCATTGCCTCATGAGCCTCTAGGCATTCTCCCTGGCAAGGCTGCATTGCAGCGGATTTCGGAGGTTGGGACACCCTTACCACCTAAAAAACCATGCCCAATCCGATCACAGCTCCGAATCTCTCTTATTTGAAACTGTTTGCCCTTGAGACCTCTATAGTTATCTCTCTCTCATATTTTACACCGCAGAGACGACTCAAACCCTGCGAGTACATGTGACCAGGCTTCAAGTATATTACAATACGAAATGTGATTTTGTCATGTGCTAGACTAAGGATTGAAAACAGAGGCTAATAGGAAAAAATGTAGGTTTTGCCGGGTCTGATACTACTAATCTTGCGTTTGCCGTGCAGATGCTCTTGTCATCTGAGCTACCGTGCCCTCTCCGACTACAACCCAATATAGACTAAGACGTGGGAAACTTGCGGTTTTGTTCGGATGGGGACAATATCTCAAGTGGTAAGAGCATCGGTATGGTAAGCCAAAGATCCCTGATCGAATCTCGGCCGTGACCTCGGAATTATTCTATTTGACTCTTGATTCCAAATCAAATCTCTTACTTAAATTAAAATTTCATTGGCATATATATAATGGTTTATCCTTAGATCGTATCACAGGAGCAGTATTTATGTCAATTTAATGCTCACCTTTTTGTCTAAATGTAGTAGTCAAAATTGTGATGATGCCATCTTGGAGTGCAAATCCGTTCGTAGTCGCCAGTAACTTCATTTAAACGTATCATTTATTACGTCATTCTTTATGCTGAATATTGTAACAGAAAGATAGGAAGAGAATTCAATGTAGCTGAGAGCAACTTTCGCGTGTAGCGGCAAAAGAAGTTGGCAGTACTTGCAACTAAAGCTAGTAGGAGGAAATTCACTGGTCATCACAAAGGAAGACATTCTGACATTGAAGAAAACGTTTTGGAATTCGTACATGAAAGGAGGAAGAACGGGCAACCTGTAACCAGAGACACAGTAAGAATAAAGCAAAAGAAGAGACCGGTGTTTCTGGCATACCGAAACCCACAGTTTGGGAACCGCTGCTGTAGGGCATCGAAACACAGTATTTAACAGAGTTCATTGTGAACAGAAATAAACTGGCCACCTGCTAAGATGTTCTAGTAGAAGCACGGGAACTGTTAACCCACTCAAGGGAGTAGAAAGTCAAAGGTGCAACATCTGACAACTTTACTGCCGTACTATAATTACAGTTACAGTTCAGGAAATGTATTAACTCTTTTACTACCATTGGGCTTCAGACTGCTTCCACCTCTAGCAGTGTTTGAATGTAAGCAACATTGTGCGTAGTTTACACGAACCGCAGATGCTGCATCTTCCACATTATCATGTATTTGTCGGAGGACTCACACCCAACGGTTAACGAGCCCGATATGATCCTTTTATTGTCCCTCCAAGAATCGGAAGACATTTATTTCGTGTTCTTGTCATATGCCATCTTGATTTTAATCCTTTCACTTCCCTTTACATTACTAGTGGAAGGTTTCGCATTCGTCCGTCTACACATAGTCACTGAGTTGAACAGCGATAATCTTCCTCTAGATCTGTTGAGAACAACACCCTCACATATTCATTAGCAGTGTGGCGACATACTTTATATCACCTTAACATATTATTACACCACCACGGGTGACCGAGGTCGTTAAGGCGCGGACTCGTGAGCCGGAGGTCTGGGGTTCAAATCCCACTAGGATCGTCCTCCCTGACTGGGTTTTTTTTCGAGGTTTTCCTCAGTTTTCATAACTGAGGTACCTTTAATGCCTGGAACGCTTCCTTCCTTAAAAAATAATCTTTCCCAATATATCATTTCATCTCGTGTATCATCAGTGTCCACCGCCTGTGGTGCCTCAGTAGTAAAAACGGGCGTTAAACGCTACTAAAAAAATTAACAGGTTATTATATTTTTTAGTACAAAATGCTCATAATATGAACTGATTTACCTTATCAAATGCTTTTTTAAAATTAACGAAAGATATATAAGTGACTTGTACTGTCTTCTATTTTCAGTTAAATGTTTATTTTATAAAGGCATTTTGTGCAATATCTACTACGGTTGAGTTTCTTTCATTATTATAAAAGATTAGCTAATATATGGATTTTAAACTTTTTATAAACATCATATGACTAAGTTTGGATTCTGGATAACTGCTCCTTTTTCAGATTGTGGGAACAATGTGCAGTAGAATTCCCACAAAATTTTTTTTGAAACGAATTAACAGTTGAAGCGAATTAATTAGGAATGCTTAGAAGAAACCTTTTGTTTCTTTCGATTCTGCAATGCTTACCTTTTTACGGCAAATGAAGACGTCACAAAGTAGGTTAGCCTATTGCCATATGTCAGGATCTCATGCTCCTTGGAGGGATTACTAACGCTACGGAAAACAAAGCCTCTCAAAGTATTACAAGGGGACATATTTATACTAAAAGGAAATGGTAATCCCATGTTGCATGGCTTATCCATTGATGGACACACAGGAAATAAAGTTTGTCGTGGCACAAAAGACAAAGTTCTTGAAAAATATTCTTGGCATGCAATGTACCAATATAGACAATTCCTTTGGGTTGCTTATGTGTCGGAACGTACCTTTTTCTGCTTCTTTACGTTTTCCCTTGCTTCTATCTGTCTGTTTTGGACCGTTCTTGTGTGTGCGCAGCAGATATATGCGGGAGCCGGGATGAGGAAGGAAAACAGAAAGGGTCTGCTACAAAAACAATTGCCGTGCCTGTCAGGATGTAATGTTGCGTCTGTCACAAGAATGAGCTCGAAGCTTGAGGTTATTGGTTCAAACGGCTTTTGTTATTTATACAGTGAAATCCACACGAGAAGCGTTTATTGTATCTCTATTTCTAGTGCAAAATTTCACGTCGCTTTTCAAAGACAGGCTTTTAATACATCCGGTGTAAGTGAACGAACAAATTTAGGTTTTGCCGGGTCTGATACTACTAATCCTGCGCTTGCCGTGCAGATGCTCTTGTCATCTGAGCTACCGTGCCCTCTCCCACTACAACTGCAATATAGACTAAGATGCGGGAAATTTGCGGTTTTGTTCGGATGGGGACAATATCTCAAGTGGTAAGAGCATCGGTATGGTAAGCCAAAGATCCCTGATCGAATCTTGGGCACACAGTAACCGAAGATGAATGGGAGGAACAAAATAGGTTGACCCAAGAACTGCTTTCTTGCTATGTTAATTGTATATTACGTTTTAAATTTTCCTAATTCTCGTCATCGAAGTTACCCTTTTAACGATTTCATGTGGCACCTAATTTTAATAAATATACTATTATTGATAAACTTTTCTGTACACGCATACTATCGTTCATACCTATTCCTCTATGCAATGCCGCCATGGATGGCCGAAGTCATTAAGGCGTGGACTCGTGAGCGGGAAGTCTGGGGTTCAATTCCCACCAGGACCGTCCTCCCTGACTGGGTTTTTCCAGGTTTTCCTCAGTCCTCATAAATGGTAAATGCCAGGGAGGTACCATAAACTTAGGCCTGGAACGCTTCCTTCCTTAAAAAAAAATCCTGAACCAATTTATCATCTCATCTCATGTATCATCAGTGTCCACCGCCTGTGATGCCTCAGTAGTAAACACTACACCGCTATGCAATAGGAATTTGTATACTTGTATAAACGTGTTGACATTCAGGGGACGCTCATTTCCCGGTAAGACCAGAGTTAAAGTTTCGCCAATGCAAGCAATTGAGCTTGTTCAGTCATGTTTATCACGCCAAATGCTTCAGTTGCATTTCTATAGGAAGTGCGAGTTAGATTTTCTGCTGATGAACGAAGGCATTTTCGTTTACAGAAGCCGAGATTAAAACACCGGTTTTTAACCTTCCATTGACAAGCGGCATATCAGCTCACCGTTGATCGCGCAGACCCATACGATATTTTTGGGGTTTATGCCTTGATTTATTTGTTTCAAACCTTTTTCTTTTCCTCATTTTTTCTTTTTATCTTTATTTAGATGAATAATAGGATTTTACGTTAATTCAATATACTTGTACAAAGACAACCAACATAATATCGGATTAGCAGCTACTCAAATAAATGTAACGTTCGAGGCCTAAGTTTGGGGTAGCTCCCTGGTATTTGCTATTTATGGGGACTGAGGAAAATCTGGGGGGGAAAAATCAGATAGATAGAATGTCCTTGGGAATTGAACCCCAGACTTCTCACCTAACGACCTCGGCCACCCTTGGCAGTTTAACCCAGAAATGTAAATAATGCATTGATGTAAAGGCAAATTACGTTGAACGATTCCTGAATTTTTATTCTATCACATATCTGACACAGACCGCCCTTTGTATATTATAAATAAATAACCTATAGATACATATAGGTATGTTTATTACATTTAAATTAGAGTGTATATAATGTTTTGGGTTAAATTAGTTCCAGTTTAGATTAGATTTACCAACTTGGGAATAATTTACCTAAACTTAACTTAGTGTAACTTTTGTTTTAGGTTTAATTGTATTATATTTGCCCTCAATTCATACTATGTAATTGTGTGTTCGGCTCCAAAACACAATTTCGTTATGGTGGGTGGATATTATTTTTTTTTATTCCGCAATACTTACATTCTAATATATTAGTTCTGCATCAGGACATAATACTCCAGATTTATATATTCCTCTTACATTTTTCTATACAATTTAAATCACAATATAAATTCTATAGATTTTAAAATCTACAATACTAATACTATAACTAAACAAAACTAAAACTTCAATAAACTAAACCGGTACTGGAATCCAGCACTATGGCTATTTTAACTATGATTTAAAATTACATCTACAATTCCTATTGGTCCCTAGTAGCAGAAATTACATATAAAATTAATTAATTTACATTTTGTACAATTTAATATCTACAATCTTCATTTCTGCTGACGTTCGGTATACGAACTGCTCCCCACTGGAATTCCTGGCATCCGGACCTGGACATCAATGAGGTAGCTGCCGGTCTGAAGTAGCAGCTGGGTAGGTAACAGATTTAGAAATATTATCGTTACATGAAGTACATTTTGATTGTAAGTATTAATATCTTGTTTCCAAAACCACATGACGATTTTGCCAGCCTATACACTCCACTTCATTCTATTGCAACTCTGTGGTAACTGTTGTAAACGACAATCCGTTTTGACTACTGCAGTGTTGATTTGTATTATGTTCAATGAATACATAAGAAAGAATGAATAAATATATGAGAGTACGGCTATGTTTAAACGTGGATAAAAGAATGTTTATGTTGGATAAGTGTCTGAAGAGGGGTGTTGTGAAAGTTTATCAACTTAATACTTTCTGTAATAGCTGGATGCCTATTTTTCAGGTGTCATCAGATCATTCTATGAATCTTGTAGCTTCACAACGGAGGAGAAAGAGTGATATGTTTTAAATAATTACTTTGATGCTGAGACCTAATGAGTTAATTAGTGAAAAGGATTACGCTGCTTTGAAAACGGTGTTAAAATATGCATTAACATTTCCATCGTGCTGTGGAGGCATAAGTTATTCAAATATGTAAATTCAGTTCATGTTGATGATGGAAAACTCTTGAATAGTGTAATTAGCTCCAATTTACATGACTAATTTTTGCGCATAGCTAAATATTTCGCATTTTGAGCTTCTATTTTCCCAGGATGAGAGGTTTAAAATAACATTCTGTGGGGAAAAGAACGATTTTATGAATGTACTTGTTAACAGCTAATTTATATAACCAGATACTGCCTGCAAGAAGTGGCCAATTTTAAGTTATAATATATAGAGAAATTCTGCTATATTGGTATAAAAATGTTAATTTCAAAATATGTCGCATTTATGTCGGCTGAGTATAGACTCATTTATTGTGAGGAGCAGTTCTTGAGATAGCCTCAAAAACACTTCAGGTTGTCCATTTTTGAGCAAAACAATACTCGTTACTCTCTATGCATCTCTTGGAAATTGTCTAACAAGGTATTTCAAAGTGCAGGAAATTTTGCAACACATAGGTTTAGGAAAAGTATGGATAAATAAGGAATAGAGGGTATTGGAAATAAATAAATATAAGATTGGAAGACATTGAACGATAACAAATAATTAATAGTGTAGGTAAAAAGAGTTCATTGAGCCTTTATAGCGGAATAAAAACAGTATGGAGTAAGGAAGGTTATATATAACAATGTGATAAGGAAGGTAGAGAAGGATTTGCTTGGACTAGAACTGGAGTTATGAATTTAAAAGGATTAGGATATGGAAATTGTTTACTGTGTGGAGAAACCAATAAAGATTTCTATTGTTTGTTATATTGTAATCAAACAAAGTTTGGAATAAAAATAGGAAAATTTAGACGGGGAAAATTTAATTAGGAAGATTTTATCTGTAAAAGGAGAGAAATATATAAAAATAATAGGAAACTATTTAGGTAAAGTTAGAGAAAAATGGTAAGAATGACGAAGAGGATGATGGAAGGAAATGTAGAAAGAAGTGTAACCTTAGAAGTATAATAGTTTATGGATTTTCAATGTATTTAGGGAAGATGTGGGAAAAATGATAAAGAATGGTCAGATAGCTAATGATTGATAAATTGGATAGGTAGGGGAATGGGAGAAAGTTAGCATTAGAAACAGAATCAAATTTTGGCGTTTTAAATTGAGATTTTTGAAGCTGTTGAAATTTATGTGAAAATATTAACATTATCCACCAAGTACAAAAATTGGCGCGGCAAAGTTAGCCATGTCTTAAAATTACGAAAGTCTCTTTAAGGTAAACATAATGCCACTGTTTATTCGTTGATTTCAATTCCATATTTCTGAAAAATAACTGGTCGGAATCATCTTCGCACCATTACGAAGCACCAATAAAGTTATCATAAGTAATATTACGAGAGGGTCTGAGATTACCGATTAACACTGAATTTATCTGGAAAGCTCAGACTCCAGAGTGATATTTTTAGGACTATTTCATTAATAAAATAAGGATTTAAATACATTTCCTCTAAATTTGGCTTACAAAATCTATTAATTATATATTTGTACTTAACCTTTTGAAATAATCTTGCGACAGAAGAATGCTCATTGTAGTAATAGCAATAGAAAAGAGCAAACGGACTATTAGGACTATTTCATGAATAGAATCGGAATAAAAGTGATATATATATATATATATATATATATATATATTAATGAAACATAAAAATAAAGAAACACTATTAACAATGTAACAAATTAACACTAAAATAAAAGTAGATAAAGATAAAACACAGAGAAAGAGTCACACTTGAAATTGCTATATTTCGAACTACTGCGAGTTCTTCAATGGCAAGAAGCTAGACCTGCCATGGTATAAGATGTAATATATAATAAAGTATTTAAGAAAACACAGAAATAAAATTAAAAGAAAAATAGATAAATAGTAAAGAAGTCAAAAGCAAAACACGCAAAATCAAAACACACAAAAGCAAATAAAGCCTAATAAGCAAAGTTAAAAGCAGCACCAGAGGTGCAAACAATATTAATGAAACATAAAAATAAAGAAACACTATTAACAATGTAACAAATTAACACTAAAATAAAAGTAGATAAAGATAAAACACAGAGAAAGAGTCACACTTGAAATTGCTATATTTCGAACTACTGCGAGTTCTTCAATGGCAAGAAGCTAGACCTGCCATGGTATAAGATGTAATATATAATAAAGTATTTAAGAAAACACAGAAATAAAATTAAAAGAAAAATAGATAAATAGTAAAGAAGTCAAAAGCAAAACACGCAAAAGCAAAACACACAAAAGCAAATAAAGCCTAATAAGCAAAGTTAAAAGCAGCACCAGAGGTGCAAACAATATTAATGAAACATAAAAATAAAGAAACACTATTAACAATGTAACAAATTAACACTAAAATAAAAGTAGATAAAGATAAAACATATATATATATATATATATATATATATATATATATATATATATATTTGTTTGAAATTCGCGTACAGATCATTAACACTTGCTACATTATGAATATCTATTCTATTGAGAAACCGTGAGACGGAAATGGACAAAAATCGACTATTACAATCGCTACCGTTCGATTTTCTAATACCAACTGAGAAAAAGCAAAAATACAACCTACAGTGTCTCTATTTTTCTTTGTATTCTGTGATTTGGGATTCCTAATGATAAGATCAATTTGCACATTTGACGCATCACCAAAACGCTTTGAAGAACCCTACATTTTGAATTATGATTGTCGATTATCCTTAATTTTGTTGCTATCAATATCTCACCACCGCCTCTAGCAAAAGTGGTCAGTGTTGCATGTTCAGGAATTATATTGTGGAGGTATAGAGTTGACTACACTGACCACAAGACAAATGCACATCGCATGATAAAACGGCTTTGATATTTTTTTCTTGATAATTTCACTCTGTAATCCGACTGTGATTGATAATTTTTTTTTTTTCCGTTTGATTGGTCCATTTTAAGATGAAGTCACATGAGTGAAATATTCATGCTAAAACAAACACCAACAGACATAGTAATTGTTGTAGGTATTTAGTTTGGTTTTTGTTTTTTTTTTCAACAATTTCATTTTGAATGTTTTAGCGCCACCTCCACTTCGGCTGCAGATGTAGATGGACAACCGACATTTTTAAATTGGGGGTTGATGTTTCTGTCTGTGTATCCTTTCCGCATTCCGCACTAAGACGACATTAAACTGTCATTGTGGACTTAATCGCATGAATTTTAGAATACAAAATGCCTCTGAGGCCACAATGTTCAGAAATAATTAACAGACTGAAGGCAGTATCCACATACAAAATGGCTAAGTGTCCACAATTTTCACGAAGCGATTAACAGAATGAAGGCTGTACACACATACAAAATGTCTTCTTGTTATTGCGCAAAGTACACCAAGTGCAAGCAAGTATTTAGAAATTGTGTGTATTTTTAATTTCAGAGATTTGTTTAATAGTTTGCTTAGTCCAACAAATTACTACCAAAGTTTGATAATTTACTTAGTTATGTAAGTCCATTACTATATTTATATTCCTCTACCCTTTTTCAAACACCGATTGTGCAGCACTCAAACCGCATACGTCAAAGCGAAGTAAGTCGGTCCTGGTGGTCTAGTGGTAACAGTACTTGCCTCCTAAACCCAAGATCACGGGTTCAGTCCCGGCCAGGATTGATGGATTTTTTCGGGCGTAAAAATCCTAAGAATGACTTCCTTCGGAAAGGAAGTAAATCCATGGGTCCCTTTAAGCACTGAATTCACCTTGCGATTTAAAATTTCTATGCAGAGGAATACCTGGAAAGAGGTGAAGTGTAATGGTGGTTAAGTTGAAATAAACCGCAACGGGTGGCCGAGGTCGTTAAGGAGCGGACTCGTGAGAGGGAGGCCTGGGTTCCATTTCTAGCAGGACTGTCCTCCGTGACAAAGTTTTTTTTTCCAGGTTTTTCTCGGTCCTCATAAATGGTAAATGCCGGGGAAATACCCTAAACTTAGGCCTGGAACGTTTCTTTCCTAAAATAAATCCTTGCCCAATTTATCATTTCATCTCATGTATCTCGGTGGTACCTCAGTAGTGAAAACGGGCGTTAAACATTATTTAAAAAATGTTGAAACATATTAAAAACAAAATTGCAACTCTTAAGTCATAAGACAACGTTACTTTTTTTTAATTAGTTTTTTAATCTTGCTTAGCATCTCATGGCAACCAGAACATAGTTACATAAATTGCAAGGTAAAACCTATTAAATCCAGGTGCATTTATTTTTCTTTGTGTTATTCCTTTTAGTTTCATAATTTCTAGAATTGTTGTAAGTTGAACGCCTGTATTTTTAACTCATTTCTCATATTCAATTATTTTTTGGTACATTAGATCGGATTATTAGGGAGGTATTTTAGTTCTTCAGCCTTGCTGGACCCCTCCAAGGAGTATGAGCCCCTCAGAAGGGCCGCTTTCATACCATACTGTGGCAGAATCCTTTCCAAAAAGCAAGCCATCGTCACATTGAACTATCCTAAGCGACCAGGGGAAACCACAAAAAGTTCAAGGTCAGCATGGCCGTCCCCAAGGAATTTGAACCCAGAACCTCTCTAATGTGAATCCTAAGTCACCATATACTACAGAGCTTCATTAACTTATAGCGATAGACTGATCATAGCAAAGAACAGAAGTTTGTAAATGTAAAGTCGAGGGAACTCTTTAAGTGTTTTAAATCATTTCGCAATCTAAAATTAACAGTATTAACAGTTTTCATTTTCTATACATTTTACAGGACTAAAACCTATATAAACTGGTCCTTTGTTTTGTCGGTATAAGAACTTGAAATGGCATAAAGTTGTGGAATCACAAATTAAGTAGAAAGTAATATTAGAAACATTGCACGCCCACAGATACCAATGTTTTCGTAGAGCTTCAGAAAACGTTCCGTGATACAATGAAATTGGCTTATAATATTACCTTCGAATGGCAGGCATTTCGACAAGAGAGTAGGCGGACGTTTCTCTTTTGTACTTTATAATTTTGTAATATTGAAAGGTTCTATTTGCTCCAAAGTCAGCATTATGTAATACTGCCATCAAGCTGTTACCACGCAAACTAACAATTTATTACTTCTTAAGTGGAAGCAAGGAGGGTGCTTTCATGAATATGTTCTATCTAGAAAAGGTATTTTAAGACTCTTTTTCTGTTATGAAAAGGGCCATTCAGTGTATAAAGCTCTATTGAAACTGCAGAGGAGAGCGTGGAATTGGCAGCCTTCTAACTTCTCCATATCAATTTATGAAACTCTCGACAGTACAACAGTAAAGCATCTTTTTAATATTTATAACGGCAATTGAAAATATTTTTTTCATTGCTTCGTTACTTCTTTACATTTTTATTTACGAGGTTTGTGTTATTTCTTAAGATATCTAAAATGTTTGTGTTATTATATTGAAACTGTTATAAATAGAATTTCTTAAGTGTTATTATTACTTATTGAAATATGGTGTTTTTTTCATATTTTTATACTTTTAATGATAAAATGAAAATATAGGTGTACATGTGCCTATAACTTGAAGCGATTTCTCTAAACGCGTCATAATGCTGTGTTCTAATGTGTGAGAATAAATTAATTATATGGCACCACAAACCCCAACTGCCTCCACACATATCATATCCGGACCTTTAGGAGCAATTGGCTATACCGCAATTGGTAACTTTGTACCACTCCGAGGTGCACAGATCACATTCTCAAGAGTGAAAATCGGATATTTACAATTGACTTATAATAAATGTCTTAATTTGCTAATCTTCTTTTACTTTGAACGAGGAAGAAATTCCGGATTGCATTATTACCACACTGTCCCTGTCCTGTGCATTTTACGGACTAGTTTACTCTAGAAACGAAAGAACCATATCCACAGAGCATATGGACGTGCTTGAAACGTAGGGAGTCTTATCTATTTGGGTGCTCAGTTCAGGACATGCATTAGGCAAGTGCAGTGAATATTTCAGAATCTGAAGGTTTGTTGACATTAACCAGAGGAGCGTAGTATGCAAACAATGGAAGCAATGAACAACATTGGAGCGACGGGACATTGCAGGTCACCCGCAACATGCCACCAAAACTGACTGTTTTCAAAGGGAGGCTTGCTAAAGGGAAATGCTGAGAAATTTGCCATACAGTCTACCCAGCATCAAGTCACATTCAAGGCAGACGATCTTGTTACTAACACGTCATGATTGAAGGTATGAAGGTTAATGGGAAGAACTGTTACAGACTACCTCACTTGGAAGCAGAGTTTACAACAGTAGGCATTTAGGGAAATGCAGAAGTGATTGCAACGCCGGAGAACTAGTAGCGTGAGAGCTTTCGAAAATGTCTTCAGAGGATGGAGCGTTGTAAACAGGGTCAAGGAAAGTACTTTGTAATTTGCGAAGAACAAACCTTCTTTTTAACTTTTAGTTACTGAGTGTCTCAAAGCTTATTCATGGACCGTTATGTCATCCGGTCACATAGCGCTGTCTACGCCGCCGGGTCTGTTAATACAACCCTAATAGGATAAAAATGATTTGAGTTTGGATCTACAGAGAGCGACTGCGCTATAAGAGAAGCCAGTCATGAAGTTTGCATAATGCATTTGGTTTGAGAGAGACTTTGCCAGCATTCGTGTATTCGGCGCTTTCATTGTGTCGTTTGCGTGCTATTTAATATTCATTATGTTACTATATAAACAATAACAATGGTGGGTCATTAAGTCGCGCACAACAATTTTTTCCCGCGATTTTATAGCTGGGACAGTGAAATTTTGCAGACTAAAGTTTGAAGTTCGCGCTAGAGACGCCTTATGATCGATCAAGTATAGTTCTTGTGACAGATGCGAGAATTACGTCGCAAAATGGAGGAGCATGTTATTGTCGTCAACTTGTGAAGAGCAAAGAGGCGTATTTCGTTTTTTGTGGGCGAAAGGTGCACATTGTTTGAAAGAGGTCATGTGAACCTTGTTGACTCGCCACGTTCCCGACGACCTATAACATCTGCAACTCAACGGAATGTCACAGCTTTGAGAATGCAGTTCTGAACGATCGGCGGATCCATCTACGGACCTTGTCAGAGTTGTTCAACATTTCTTACGGCACGGTGTACGATATCGTGCATTCTCGTAAAGTTAGGGCCCGCTGGGTGCTGAAGAACCTGACAGATGACTAGAAAGGCGAGCAGATGATGACATGCCTGGGACCACTAATGGCGTTGTGTTGCAGAAGGGCATGCCGTTGCTGGTGATGAGTCATAGGTGTAACACTACACGCCTCAATGAAGTGGAAACATCCCGAGTCCCCAACAAAGAAGTACTACAAGGTGAAGCAATCTGCGGAAAAAATTCTAGTGACCGTTTTCTGGCATACGCGTGGTGTTCTGTCAGTGGAATTTCTTACTCTTACACAAGGAATAATGCGTCGCATGAAAGAACTTTAGTGATGTTGTGCCGTTCACTTCGTGATAAACGCAACGCTATAAATATCACACTGCTCTATAACAATGCTCGCCCCCATGTTGCCGCTTCGGTCCGTATCAAAATTGTGAAATTTGTTGGGAGTTGCTCCGCACCCACCGTACAGTCCAGAAATTGCATCCTCGCGCGGATGGCGACAATCCGAAAAGACGGAGTTTTATGAACAGAGTATATTGAAACTAGTAAAACAGTGGGGGAAATGTATTGAAAGTCATAGATTCTTTGTTGACAAGTAGCTAAGGAATGTGGCTTCATTATGTATTAATTATTTTGTCTAACTATTAAAATCTTTTTTTAAAGTACGACAATTAATGAACCATCCTCATATATTGTATTGAAGAATATATTATGTAGATCAATACATAAGTGAAAACAGAGAAGTGCTAAGATGATTAGCAAGAAAATATTCTGGCAATCTCGTTCCAGGTGGAGAAACTGTTCGCCAACTTGCTAAAAGTTACAGATACAGGATCTCTCATTGACAAAGAGCGTATACCAAGCTGCCGTATTCTTACGGAATATAAGTTAAATGAAATACAGTAAAATCCTACGCGATGCCGGCAATGTATTGCCGCTGAGGGGCATCATTTTCAACATCTCCTATAACACAGATTAGTATTTATTATTATTTTAAATACAGAATACTTTCAGTAAAAAGATAAATGCTAAAATAAAAATACTGACTTGTGGTGTGGTGGCGGTTGCAAATTTCCCTTAATCAGCTGTGCTCTGACTGCCCTTAACTCAATCTCAGAGTAGAAAAAAAAAAATTGTACAATATTTTAAGTTTCTGCAAGAAATTTTGTCTTATAGGTAATTAAATATTCAAACGACACGCTATAAAATGTTTAAGTCTATATTCCCAGAATGTTCCTCAATATTCTCACAGAGTGTAATCTCATCACAGAAAGCTATAAGAGAGAGTTATTCTCGACGCCTGCATTCACTCGCATTCTCATGTTTTTCACAGAATTAAGTAGTTTTTAATTAAGAGTGTGTCAACATATTTTGTACAGTTGCAGATATTTTTGTGGTCGTGATAAAGTTGCTAAACGGATGTTTTGCCTTTAACCGTGCTACACGAATTCGTGATTATTCTCCCACGCCCCGTTGCCAACTTCCTCAGTATTTATAGCAAACTCCAACTTGGGAAACGCTAATTTTCTTTAACTTTTGTGACATGTAAGTGGAGCCATCAGCACCTTGAAACAAATATGAATTATGGTGACCGTGTTGATGGTTATTCTTTTATTAACGCAACAGGTGAGTTGTGTTTGCATTTCTGTACAGTGTAGTTTCCTCGCGCTGCCATAATTCTATGTTAAATACGAGTATATTATTAATGAAGCCATCTGCATTGATAACAATAATAATATCATAATTATATAGCTCATATTTTCTGCTTCAATCTTCCAATCTATCTCCTATACCTTCCATTGCACCATTCTCAAGTCTCTGTTCTTCATTATATTCATTTCCCTTCTCCTTTATACCATCAATTTCTTATTCTCCCCAAATATTTTCATTACGTGATTTCTTTGAGCCATATTATTTCTTATGTACTTGTCAAGTGCCAATATTTTATCTGTAAAACTTTTTTACATTCGTTCTGTTATGAATTCTGTGTTTCTTGCCTTTCAAATGTGTTTTACATATCATAGATCCAAACTAAAGAGTATTCCATCGATTTTCAAAAAGTATTATTTAATAGTAAGCAGAAATTGCATATCATTACAAACATTAATTTATTTTTATTTATCTAATTTATTATTATTTTACCCTTGCGCCTTGCAGTCAAAGAATCTAAATTTTGACCAAAAATAACACTGTTTCAGAAAGAAGAACGAACATTTTCGTTCAGTTTCTTTATATTTCTTTATATTTGTGGTATAAAATGACAGTTCAGAAGACAGGCGGCATTTTAGATCTCAAAAACCACCTGGGTGTTTTAATTAAAGTAGATCTTTCTTGAAAATTTTCGCTTTGCGCAAATTCAGCCTTGTACACTGGGATCAGAGTTAGATAAAAAAAAAAAAAAAAAAAACGTAAACTCGGGACTCGAACTTCGGATCTTTAGTTTACCATGTAGATACTTTTATCATCTGAGCTACCCTCTAGGATCCAACCACAAATCTTCCCAAGGTTATCTATTTGCAAAGGTTTTACCCTAAGAGATGATAGAGAAGATTCGCCGCTAAGGTTGGACATTGCAGAGTAGCTCAAATGGTAAATGCATCAGACGGTAAGTCGAAGATCTGCGGTTCCACTTCCAGCCATGAGCTCAGATTTGTTTTGTTTAATTCTAGATTCCAAACCTTAGCATAACATATGGCTTGTGTGAAAATAATCATGTCATGTCAATTAACCCTAATAGAGTGTTTAATTATGAATCTTAGAGGATACTTGAAGTACTCGAAGGTTTTGTGTCTCCCCTTGGGAATAAAATCTCTGCAACGAAACAACCTTATTGCTCTCCAGGGTATATAGATCAAATGAGGAATATTTGGGGCTATAGCCGCAGAGCAGTGCCCCGTCTGTAGCCTCGAATTCTCCTATCTGACTTTGCGATTTTAAAACAATGTCTCCTTTTCGAACAAAGCGAAAACGCAAACCGTCTTTTGGGGATCCTTTTCATAGAAACTCTACGAAATTAAAACCTCTTTAAAAACTTGCATTTAATAACGTGTTTTTTGGGAATTAAATTGCCTTTCCGGGTTTGAAACAACTGTTATAGCATCAAAACAAAAGAATTTGATGAATAGGACTTCTTATTTAATATTTTTTTTTTTATTTTGAGGGTCACTTTTGGTCAAAATTTCGAAACATTATTCGCGATGCGCGAGGATCCATTTGATTAAAAAAGTAACGAAAATGTTATACACTATTAGGCATTC